>CM038676.1:546866409-547466409 GCA_021605205.1 Aegilops longissima
TTATTAATCCTAAAATACCCAAATTAATTCCTATGGTTAGGTAATGTCAAAATAAAGTTGGGACAAAAGAATTATCCAAAAATAATTTTCCTAGCTCATTTTATGACAGATTTACTATTCTGACTAAATCTAAAATAAAGCAATTTAAAATAATTTTAACATAGCTAATAATATTTTCTACAGAAACTATAGAAAATTTGCAAACCAACAAAAAAGAATCACTCAAAAATATTGAGTAGAATAAAAGTTATGAATTTTTCAAATCAGAACTATTCTTTAAAACAGAAAAACAAAATAAAGAAAAAATGGCCTAATGGGCCTAACCTACATAGCGTAATATAAACTAAACGGGCCTAGGGTTAAACGAGTCGGGCCGGGCTAAATAAAAAAAAACCTTAACTAGACTAAACCGTAACGAACCGGAAATAAAACCGAGTTTTATTAAAGAGGATACCTTGAGGTTCTAATCTGGACCGCACGAGACGAATCGGACGGGGGAGAAGAGCTCCGGTGGCTCACCGGAGTTTGGACGGCGGCGGCGGCTCGGTGGCGAGTGTGCCGACGGCTTCGGTCGTCGGGGAGGTCGGCGGAGTCGTCCGTGGTCTTGAGGGCGGCGAGGGGGGTCTTGGTGGAGTCGACGAGGCTCGGGGGTCTAGGGCGACGGCGGCGAGGCGAATGGCGGAGATGAGCTCGGCCCTCGGGCGTGAGGGGAGAGGAGGGTTCGGCGAGGGGAGGGGGGGGGTGCGGGAGGGTTTATATGGGGGTGCCTCGGCTTGGGCGAGGGCAATCGGGAGGATCGAATCCCGGATCCGTCGGGATCCGCGATAAGCAGCGGCGCGCGGCGTGGGCGAGGGGTTGAAGACGGGGTGGGGTCCGCCTGGAGAGAGAGAGAGAGGTGCGGCGGCGGTTGGCCGAGCCAAGCGGTTCAAGGCGGGGGGCGTCGGTTGGCTGGGCAGCTCGGTTTGGCTCATTGGTCAAGGCTAGGCACTGGTGGGCAGGGTGGGCAATGCTTCGGCCGGTGCACTGGGGGGTTCCTTTTTAAATTTATTTTTTAATAAAAACAAAAATAGAGATAACTTATAAAATATAAATATTTTATATAGGACATATATATATCAAAATGATCAGGGGAATATTCCCTATCATTTGAACATTTTTCCAAAGGCAATATCCAAACTTTATAAAAATTCATTTTTTCAAATTCCAATAAAACTCAAGTTTGAATTCAAAACTTTTGGCATTGCTTTCCTCGATATTTTGGAGTGTCATGTTTACTCCTCTCATACTTTTGCTCAAGTATTTATCGTGCATAGTTTTTGAAATGATTCCCACTTGCCAAAGTTTGAATTCAAATTCCAAAACTCAAAATCTTCCAAACTTCAAATGCCACTCAAATTCAAACAGAATGCATAGATGCCTAGCTATATTTGTAAAACATTCCAAATAGGAAATTTGGGATGTTACAAACCTACCCACCTTAAGATGAATCTCACCCTCGAGATTCGGGTTGGCTACCAAATAGGTGCGGCTGGTCTCAAGAAGGTCTTCTTGGCGCCCTGTGTGGCTTCTTCCTCGAGTGATGACTCCACAAAGACCTTGCAAAACTTGACGACGTTGCTGCGGGTGACTCTGCTCGCAGTCTCGAGAATTCGGACGGGTTTCTCCTTATAAGTCAGATCACTGTCAAGCTGTATGGCCTCTAGGGGCACTGTGTCTCTCAACGGAACATCGGCCATGTCGGCATGACACTTCTTCAGCTGAGAAACATGGAAGACATCATGAACTACGGAAAATCCTTCCGGCAGTTCCAACTTGTAAGCAACTTCTCCACGACGTTCGAGGATTTTGTACGGGCCAATGAATCGGGGTGCTAACTTTCCTTTGACACCAAACCTCTTGATTCCACAAAGTGGAGACACACGAAGATATGCTCGGTCTACCGCTTCGTAAGTCACTTCCTTGCGCTTACTGTCGGCATAACTCTTCTGTCTCGACTGTGCTATCTTGAGTCTGTCTCGAATCAGATTGACTTTCTCTTCGGAATCCTGATAAGATCGGAACCGAAAAGTGATCGATCTCAACACTATCCCACAAAGAATGGTGTTCGCACCTCCTTCCGTATAGAGCTTCGAAGGGCCATCTTCAGCTGGATTGATAACTGTTGTTGTATGAGAACTCTGCGATGGCAAATTATCATCCCAGCTAGACCCATAGTCTAGCACACAGCTCTCAACATGTCCTCCGTAATCTGATTGACTCTCTCGGTCTGTCCATCTGTGCATGGATGAAAAGCTGTCTTGAATTCCAGCCTCGTACTCCAAAGTTTCATGTAATCGCTTCCAAAACCTTGAGGTAAACTGTGTTCCTCTATCCGACACGATACTCCTCGGAACTCCATGCGATATACGATCCTGGTCATGTATATCTTGGCCAACTTAGCACTGGTATAGGTAGTATTCACGGGAATGAAGTGAGCTACCTTGGTCAAACGATCAACCACTACCCAGATAGAATCATATCATGAACGGGTCCTGGGTAATCCTGTGATAAAATCCATTCCAAGTTTTTCCCATTTCCAATCGGGAATCGGCAAAGGTTGAAGTAACCTGCTGGCTTCGATGTTCGCCTTTACTCGTTGACAAACATCGATATCGCTACGTACTCGCAATATCCTTCTTCATACCTGCCCACGAAACTTTCCTTCAAATCCAGTACATCTTGGTGTTGCCGGGGTGAATCGAGTACGGTGAATCATGAGCCTCCTGAAGAATTAGCTTCCTGAGTTCGGGATCATTAGGTACATAAATACGATCCTCGAACCATATAGCTCTGTGTTCATCCTTACGGAATCCTTTAGCTTTTCCTTCATTCATCTTTTGCTTTATCTCCTCAATTTCCTTGTCCGACTTCTGGGCTTCACGAATCCTTTCGGCCAAAGTGGACTGTACTTCCAGAGTTGCAACATATCCTCTCGGAACTATCTCCAGTCGGAGATCTCTGAGGTCATCGACTAACTCCTGGGGTAATCCTCCTGCTGTAAGAGTGTTCACATAACTCTTACGGCTCAAAGCATCTGCTACAACATTAGCTTTACCGGGGTGGTAATGCAATCTCATGTCATAGTCCTCTATCAACTCTAGCCATCTCCTCTGCCTGAGGTTCAACTCTTTCTGCGTGAAAATATACTTCAAGCTCTTGTGATCTGTGTAAACCTCACAACGGTTTCTGATAAGGAAATGCCTCCAGGTCTTGAGTGCATGCACTACGGCTGCTAACTCCAAATCATGTGTAGCATAATTCATCTCATGAGGTCGTAGCTGTCTGGAGGCATAAGCTACAACTTTTCCTTCCTGCATTAGTACTCCTCCGAGTCCTTGACGAGAAGCGTCACAATAAACCAGGTATTCCTTGTGTATGTCCGCAAAATCAGCACTGGGGCTGTAACCAAACGTTTCTTCAATTCCTGAAAACTGGCTTCACATTCCTCGGTCCAAACATACTTGGCTTCTTTCTTCAACAGCTCAGTCATGGGCTTGGCAATCTTCGAGAAGTTCTCAATAAACCTCCGATAATATCCTGCGAGTCCGAGAAAACTGCGGATCTCCTTGACTGAGGTGGGTGATTGCAAATCGGTGATGATTCAACCTTGGCGGGTCAACTGCTATTCCTTCTCCTGAAATAACATGTCCGAGGAATCCGACTTCTTTCAGCCAAAATTCACATTTGCTGAACTTGGCATACAACTGATGTTCTCAAGTTTCTCGTAACTAGACGCAAATGTTCCTTATGCTCTTCCTCGCTCTTGGAGAAAATCAGTATATCATCGATGAACACCACGACAAACTTGTCCAGATATTCCATAAATACCTTGTTCATCAAATTCATGAAGTATGCAGGAGCATTAGTCAATCCAAATGACATGACGGTATACTCATATAAACCATACCTGGTAGTGAATGCTGTTTTGGGTATATCCTTTTCATGGATCTTAAACTGATGATACCCTGATCGAAGATCGATCTTCGAGAATACCTTGGCTCCTACTAGCTGATCAAACAAGTCATTAATCATCGGCAGAGGGTACTTATTCTTGATGGTCACTTCGTTCAACGCACGATAATCCACAACCATCCTCAAGGTTCCATCCTTCTTCTCTACCAAAAGAACTGGGGCTCCCCAAGGTGATGAGCTTGGCCGAATATATCCTTTATCCAATAACTCATTTATTTGATCCTTGATCTCTTTCAACTCATTCGGTGGCATCCGATAAGGTCTTTTGGATATTGGGGCTGTGCCGGGCAATAACTCAATCAGAAACTCAATATCCCTGTCCGGTGGCATTCCTGGTAATTCCTCCGGAAACACATCGGGAAAATCTTGCACTACTGGCACTTCCTCCTGAACCACTCCCGTGAGGGAATTCACCTGATTCTTCATCTGGCTGTGCCTGGCTACATACTTGACCCTCTTCTGCTCCGGGGTGGTGAGCGTAATAGACTTCTTGAGCACGCCTATGTTTCCTTCGAACTTCACAACCAATCCATGCCTAGGATTACATCCAAGGTCTGGGTTTCCAACACTATGAGGTCTGCGGGAAATTTATGGTTCCCGATGTTGAGGGTTGCATGACAGCCTAAACCTGCCATCATTTCTCCTCCTGCGGAACTGACGCGAAGGGGGCTTCTAAGGGTTTTAGTGGGCAACCTGTACTTTTCCACAACTACCCTTGATATGAATGAATGCGTTGCACCAGAATCAAAGAGTATCAATACTGAACGTGAATTCAATAAAAACTTACCAACCACGATGTTCCGGCTGATCATAGACGCCCACCACGTCAATGTGGTTCACCTGAGCACGAGGGAACGGATTGGGCTTCTTCGCTGAGCCTCCATTGCCGTTTCCATTCCTCTGCTTGGCCTCCGGGCAGTCGGTGGCATAGTGCCCTGTCTTCTGGCACTTGAAACAGGTGATGTGGCTCAGATCCTTCGGAGCCGGGGCAAAACGGTGCTGATTGCCATTACCGTTTCCATTGCCATGGCCATTGCCTGACTTGTTGTCCTGGTTACGGTTGTTCCCATTTCCTCCATGGTTATGACCTCCATGGTTGTGATGGGTATGCCCTCCTGAGTATGGGGCATAACGGGGTTTCTGCTGAGCTCCTGAGTTGTGCTTCCCCTGGCTGTACTTCCGCTTGCGGCTTTCAATCTGCTGCTGCTTGCCTTCAAGAATGACGGCCTTGTCTACCAGCTCCTGGTAGTTGGTGAAGGTAGCCACAATAAGCTGCATACTCAGCTCGTCGTTGAGTCCCTCAAGGAACTTCTCCTGCTTTGCGGCATCTGTGGCCACATCATCCGGGGCATAGCGAGCTAGTTTGCTGAACTCATCCACGTACTGCGCCACAGTACGGTTCCCTGGCGTAAGTTGCGGAACTCACGCTTCTTGAGACTCATGGCTCCAAATGAAACATGAGCGGTGCGGAAGGCTCTTGGAACTGATCCCATGTGATGGCACCAATGGGATAAGTGGCGGTGTAGTTCTCCCACCAAGAAGCTGCAGGTCCATCAAGTTGATGTGCGCAAAGCGCACCTTCTCTGCATCAGTGCATCCAACAGTGATTAGCTCTCTTCCGACCTTGCGGAGCCAATCATCACCACAATCGGCTCGGTGCTACTAGAGAACATCGCGGATTCAGCCTCGTGAATCGAGTCAAGTTGTCAACAGGGGTGGTGGCGGTGGATTGTTGGTGTTGTTGTTCGATTACGGATGAGTATCTGCATGAGTGCATTCTGCTGCTGGAGTAGCTGGGTGAGCTCCGGGAAACCGTGTCACGCCTCTGAGGCATCCGTGTTTTGGAGTGGATGAGAAAATTAGAATAGAACAATGGTCTAATGAGAAATAACACTACCCATATGAATGCACAATCATAAACACACCAATCATTTATTCATTCCACTCAAACATGGTTCAATCTCGATTACAAAAGCTCATGACTAATCGAAAATATCGGCCTAACTGATCGACGAAAAAGTAAAATAACATGGTGGTCGACTAAATGTCTTCATCAATAATCCTTGCGTCCTCTGGTGCGATGTCCTCCGGTGTGGCGTCCTCTGTTGTGGCGCCTCCTCTGGCGGCTTCCTCCAGTGGAATCCCTTCATAATCCTGATCATTGCTCACGAGGGGTCCGTCATCTCCACTCGGAAAAAGGTCCTCTCCCAAGTCCATCTTTTCCTCTATTGCGGCAAGCTTCATCTTCAGGTCGTCGACTCTCTCCATGAAGTCCGCGACTTCTTCCTCATGGTTGAGGAAGTCTCGTGGTGCCTTCTCCTCCAGTTCCAGTTCACGGAACAATAGCCTCTGTGTGCCTTCGAAGTTACGGGCGAGTCTGAATCTCCGCTTCTGAGGAGACACTCCAAGTCCTGGACATAAGAGAGAATGGATTCGTCCTCTGATGCACGGATGATATCTCCATTCCTTGCTCTGCGAGAAACCATGGCGATGTCGAGGATCGAGCTCGCCCTGTACTCTTCTCGGAGATGTCCAAGTGCTCGATAGATCGCCATGTCCCTTCCGATGATCTAGTTGAAGTCGGTGAACTCAAAGTCAATAGGCTCGTGTGTCCTCCGGTTCTCCGGAATATGCACCTCAATCTCAGAAGCGGTGTCCGCGGAAGTGCATTGGTTGGCTTCCCGGTGATCGAGGGCGAGCAATCTTCAGTTTCTTCACCATCTGACCAGCTTCCTGCCAAGGGCATCGTCTCATCGGGCTGGCAAAACTCCGGTAGCAAATCTGGGGTGAACTCGACGGCCATCTAGAATGTTGAAAATCGGAGAGGAGTTAGAAATGAACAGGGGAGAATTACGGAATGATAAGGATATAAAGTAAATAGTCTCTTCCTATGGCTTTCCGATCCTAGGGGTTACGATCCTATGGTCAGCGTGTGCTCTGATACCATCTCTGTAGCGACCTGACCCAAAATCGGTCAAATCTCTGTGTCTGTACCATCCCAAGATCATGCTGGTACTCATAGTACATCAATGAAATAATCAAAGTTCAATCACACCTGAATTTATTACACGGTTCTCATATAGAGTCTTTATTACAATAGAATAAATTCGGCCAAAGGCCAACTCATGAGAAATAAACTACTAAAGCTGCGGAAGCGTAGAAGTATAGCGAGTCCATCCGACTCCAAAGGGCAATCGCCAAGCGCGAGTGTAGCCTCACTCTGATCGAATAAATCTACGCAACATAAGACGTTGCAGCCGTGTAGGTCAGCTTTTGAATAAGTCGGCAAGTCATGAATAACAATAATAAAATTACTAACACTATATGCATTTTGGCTGTGGGGCTCTAAGTTTCATCATTTTGCGAAAAGCAAATTTTTCCCTACTACAAAGGACTTGCTTGCAAATTACTACAAATTGTTGGTAGTTATTGAGATGGTTCCGCCAACCAATATCTCATTCCCAAATTATTAAGTCATAAACCCTCAAATTAATTTATTAGTTTTAGTGTTGAGATTTCGAATACTACCAAGTTCCAGAGGCTCAAATTGTCCGTAATCGGGACACGGCTAATCGATTAGATCTTTAACTCTGCAGAGGTTTGCGACTTTCCCGCAAGAATCATTCCTCCTTTTAAGTCTTCGCACTTCATGGTGTTTGAAGACGGATGAATGAAACAGGTCTTCCAAAGAGTTCTTCCGCTACTACGGTACCCATCCAATCCTACCGTTCTTCTACATCTCGTAGTACCGCCCAACCAGCGTCACTACTAGGGTTGACCCAGCCAGAGCCCATAATGGCTTGCGGCTGCATGTAAGCTTCCGGTCAATGGGGCATCCATCCGCTCTTCGTGGCTGGGTGAAGCTTTCGCAAGATGTCATGGCACTTCTCCATGCATCCCGCCAACCACCGGGTTCTCCAGGTGCCGTCACAACCGCCCTCCACCCGATAGAGTGAATTCAAGTCCGTCTTGATCTTGTAGTTCATGGGGTTGTCATCATCATTGCCTCTCACATCTTGCTTACGAATTTCTCTCAACCAAAACCCGTCTACGAGCATAGCAAAAATAACTACTTCGTCCCGGGGTCATGGTAACAAGGGATTGGTTCATCCTACCACATGATACTACTCAAGATTAATAACTTCAAATTTCAACTATGCATGCATGGTGGGGTGGTATAATTTCTAATGCACAAAATCATAGGTATTGAAAATAACATGATCAAAGACTTGCCTTGCTGATGATCCTCGTAAGCTAGGGATTCGTAGTAGCAAGCTTCGCACTCCGGAAACTCTACCAAGACAAACAATAATCACAATAAGCATATAGCATAAGATCACTTAACATAGCAACAAAGTAACATAACACACCAAACAAACAAAACAAAACCCAAAGGAAAAACTCAAAGAAAATCCAATTCAAAGTTTTCCTACTTCAAGCAACAACTAAAAATAGTTTTATATAACAAAAAAAATTTCTTAACATAACCTAATCATGGATTTATGTTAACTTAACAGAAAAGAATGCATTAAGCAACTAGGAGCAAAAAGAATCAATTTAAAATCTATTATGAAACTCCTATTAGACCTAATTCAATTTCTATTAAGAAAAATAAAATAGAAGTTTTATTTATTATAAATAAAAGTTCATCCTATAAAGTGACAGAAACTATCCTAGAATAATCAATCACAAGTGAAAAATAAATTGATTTACTAATTAAAATAATATGAAAACAGTAGCTAGTTAATTAATTAGGATTAACAAGATTCTGCTTAAAACTATTTTTTATTAATCCTAAAATACCCAAATTAATTCCTATGGTTAGGTAATGTCAAAATAAAGTTGGGACAAAAAGAATTATCCAAAAATAATTTTCCTAGCTCATTTTATGACAGATTTACTATTCTGACTAAATCTAAAATAAAGCAATTTAAAATAATTTTAACATAGCTAATAATATTTTCTACAGAAACTATAGAAAATTTGCAAACCAACAAAAAAAGAATCACTCAAAAATATTGAGTAGAATAAAAGTTATGAATTTTTCAAATCAGGAACTATTCTGCTAAAACAGAAAAACAAAAATAAAGAAAAAATGGCCTAATGGGCCTAACCTACGCACTGAGCGTAATATAAACTAAACGGGCCTAGGGTTAAACGAGTCGGGCCGGGCTAAATAAAAAAAAAACCTTAACTAGACTAAACCGTAACGAACCGGAAATAAAACCGGGTTTTTATTAAAAAGAGGATACCCCTTCGGGGTTCTAATCTGGACCGCACGAGACGAATCAGACGGGGGAGAAGAGCTCCGGTGGCTCACTGGAGTTTGGACGGCGGCGGCGGCTCGGTGGCGAGTGTGCCACGGCTCCGGTCGTCGGGGAGGTCGGCGGAGTCGTCCGGCGGGTGCGGGGCGACGAGGGGGGGGGGTCTTGTGGAGTCGATGAGGCTCGGGGGTCTAGGGCGACGGCGGCGAGGCGAATGGCGGCGGAGATGAGCTCTGGCTCCGCGACGGTGTGAGGGGAGAGGAGGGTTCGGCGAGGGGCGAGGGGGGAATGGGGTGGGAGGGTTTATAGGGGGGTGCCTCGGCTTGGGCAGGGGGCACCGGGAGGATCGAATCCGGATCCGCTGGGATCCGCGATCGGCGGCGACGCGGGCGAGGCCTGGGCGAGGTTGAAGACGGGGTGGGGTCCGCTGGCGAGAGAGAGAGAGAGTGCGGCGGGCGGTTGGCCGAGCCAAGCGGTTTCGGTCGAGGTCGGTTGGTACTGGGCGGCTCGGTGGCTCATGGGCTGGCGGGTGGGCCACTGGTGGGCAATGGGCGATGGCTTTCGGCTGGCGCCTGGGGGTTTCCTTTTTAAATTTATTTTTTAATAAAACAAAAAGAGATAACTTATAAAATATAAATATTTTATATAGGACATATATATACCAAAATGATCAGGGGAATATTCCCTATCATTTGAACATTTTTCCAAAGGCAATATCCAAACTTTATAAAAATTCATTTTTTTCAAATTCCAATAAAACTCAAGTTTGAATTCAAAACTTTTGGCATTGCTTTCCTCTGATATTTTTGGAGTGTCATGTTTACTCCTCTCATACTTTTGCTCAAGTATTTATCAGGCATAGTTTTTGAAATGATTCCCACTTGCCAAAGTTTGAATTCAAATTCCAAAACTCAAAATCTTCTGAAACTTCAAATGCCACTCAAATTCAAACAGAATGCATAGATGCCTAGCTATAATTGTAAAACATTCCAAATAGGAAATTTGGGATGTTACACATCACAACCATTTTAATAGCATGTTGGCACGCAAGGTAAACCATTATAACTCATAGCTAATCAAGCATGACACGAGCAACTATGATCTTTAATTGTCATTGCAAAACATAATTATTCATAATAAGCTGAATCAAGAACGATGAAGTCATCATATTTACAAAAATAAAAGAGGTCGAGTTCATACCAGCTTTTCTCATCTCAGTCAATCCACCATATATCATCATAATAGCCTTTCACTTGCACGACCGAACGATGTGAATAATAATAAGAGTGCACGTGCATTGGACTAAGCTGGAATCTGCGAGCATTCAATAAACAGGAGAAGACAAGGCAATATGGGCTCTTGGTTAAATCAATAATGATGCATATAAGAGCCACTTCAACAATTTAATCATGGTCTTCTCCTACTGACCCCCAAAGAAAAGAAATAAAAACTATTTACACGGGAAAGCTCCCAACAAGCAAAAGAAGAACGGGAAATATTTTTGGGTTTTATTTTTAATTATTACTACTACAGCAGGAAAAATAAACTACTACTAATTTTTTTTGTTTTTCTTAAGGTTCAACAGACACACAAGAAGAAAGCAGGAAAAAGAAAATAAACTAGCATGGATATTACAGTGAAAGAGTATGAGCACCGACATCTAGCAATGATTGTGTGTGAACATAAATGTAATGTCGGTGAGAAATACGTACTCCCCCAAGCTTAGGCTTTTGGGCTAAGTTGGTCTATTGACAGGGATAGCCTGGCGGATACCCGTAGGTGTAGTTGGGGTCATACTGCGATGCAGCGGCTATCGCCTCCTGAGCTGCAGCGTGGCGTCGAGCCGCCTCCGCTCTTCTCTCGTACTCATCTGCCTCCTCTCTGGTAATAACATATCTTCCTTTTTTCTGAAAATCAAAGAAGGCAGGAGCTGGAAGAGTAATACGGACAACATGCCGTTTGTTAAAGATTAGTCGATACTGGAGAGGTGGTTCAGTCCTCTCAACAAACTGGTGGGAAACCATATAGTCAAAATCTAAATAAGTAGGGGTAACTCCATATCACCCTCACGAATGTCTATCTCAAGAAAATTAGCTAAGCGGGTTGCATAAATCCCTCCAAAGAAATCTCCGTTATATCTATTATGATGCAACCTATGAGCTACAATGGCTCCCATATGATAAGATTGGTCTCCTAACACAGCACTCCTGAGAATGCTGAGATCAGGGACACACATGTGACATGCTTCATCCTTAGCATTTATGCATCTACCTATGAAGAGAGCAAAATAATGTATAGCAGGAAAGTGAATGCTCCCTATAGTGGCTTGCGTTATATCTCTAGATTCCCCCACAGTTATACTAGCAAGAAAGTCTCTAAATTCAGATTTAGGGGGATCCCTGACACTACCCCAAGATGGAAGTTTGCAAGCAAAAGTGAAATCCTCTAAGTCCATGGTATAAGATTTGTCATAAAGGTCAAACATGACTGAAGGAGAATTACGCGAAGATGAATACTCAAACCTCCTTACAAATGAACTTGTGAGATCATGATATTGGGGGCATTTGTCAGCCTCGAAGTCCACAAGACCGGCGTTACACAAATATGCGTTAAATTCTTCTTTGATTCCCGCTTGATCCATAAAATTTTCCGAAGGCCATTCACAGGGCCTCACAAGAGCGTCTCTTGGTGGTTCCTCGTCAGCATCACGCATTGCAAGCCTGGGACCTTGCTTCCTTGAAGAACCACCTTGGAAAATCTTCCTAAACATATTGTTTCCTCTGAAAAATTTCTGAAATTTTTAGTAACTTCAAACAAAAGTGAACCAACTTCAATAAAATTGATAGCAACTATTCCTACAAGTGCCTAGAGCCTATATCAAGCATTAGAACTACTTGGAACCATATAAATTTGGCATGCAAGCTCAAGAACATGGTCACCTATGCAGCACAAATTTTCAAAGAATAAAGCACTAGAACAAAAACTAATTGGACCAATGGAGGAGTCACATACCAAAGAACAATCTCCCCAAGTAGTTTTGCGAGAGGTGCTTTGAGCAAGGAGATCGAAAATCACAGCAAAAGTGGCTGGAACTCGTGCTTGAGTTGGTTTTTCGGGTTTGTGTGAGTCAGAGGAAGAAGATGGGTGCAGGGATAAGTGGAGGAGGGCCACCGTGGGCCCACGAGGCAGGGCGCGCCTGGGGGTAGGGCGCCTTCCACCCTCGTGGCCAGGTGGCTGCTCCCCCCGCGGTGATTTTTGCACTAAAAATCCTCAAATATTCCCGAATAAATCATATTAAATTAGCATGACATTCCGAGGACTTTTATTTTTGGGGTATTTTTATATTGCACAAATAAATCAGGAAACAGACAGAAAAATACTATTTTTACTTTATTTCAACTAAATAACAGAAAATATAAAGAGGGTACAGAAGGTTGTGCTTCTAGTTTCATCCATCTCATGCTCATCAAAAGGAATCCACTAACAAGGTTGATCAGGTCTTGTTAACAAACTCATTCTGACTAACATGGAACCGGAGAAATTTCGAATAGCACTAGGTTACCTCAACGGGGATATGGACATCCCCAATAATAAGTATATCATATTTCTTCTTGACAGTAGGGAGAGGAAATTCAAAACCTCCAAATATAATCGATGGAATTTTTCCAATCGAGTTGATACTATGAACTTGAGGTTGTTTCCTCGGAAAGTGTACCGTATGCTCATCACCATTAACATGAAAAGTGACATTGCCTTTGTTGCAATCAATAACAGCCCCTGCAATATTCAGAAAAGGTCTTCCAAGAATAATAGACATACTATCGTCCTCGGGAATATCAAGAATAACAAAGTCCGTTAAAATAGTAACGTTTGCAACCACAACAGGCACATCCTCACAAATACCGACAGGTATAGCAGTTGATTTATCAGCCATTTGCAAAGATATTTCAGTAGGTGTCAACTTATTCAAGTCAAGTCTACAATACAAAGAGAGAGGCATAACACTAACGCCGGCTCCAAGATCACATAAAGCAGTTTTGACATAATTTCTCTTAATGTAGCATGGTATAGTAGGTACTCCCGGATCTCCAAGTTTCTCCGGTATTCCACCCTTAAAAGTATAATTAGCAAGCATGGTGGAAATTTCAGCTTCCGGTATCTTTCTTTTCTTGGTAACAATATCTTTCATATATTTGGCATAAGGATTCATTTTAAGCATATCATTCAATCGCATACGCAAAAATATGGGTCTAATCATTTCAGCAAAGCGCTCAAAATCCTCATCATCCTTTTTCTTGGATGGTTTTGGAGGAAAAGGCATGGGTTTCTGAACCCATGGTTCCCTTTCTTTACCATGTTTCCTAGCAACGAAGTCTCTTTTATCATAATGTTGATTCTTTGATTGTGGGTTATCAAGATCAACAGCAGGTTCAACTTCTACATCATTATCATTACTAGGTTGAGCATCATCATGAACATCATCATTAACATTTTCACTAGGTTCATGTTCATTACCAGATTGTGTTTCAAATCATCGACATAGAGATATTATTTGGATTCTCGTGGTTCAGCAATAGGTTCACTAGAAGTTTGCAAGGTCCTATCATTTTTCTTTTTCTTCCTTTTAGAAGAACTAGGTACATCAATATTATTTCTCTGAGAATCTTGCTCGATTCTCTTAGGGTGGCCTTCAGGATACAAAGGTTCCTGAGTCATTCTACCAGTTCTAGTAGCCACTCTAACAACATAATCATTTTTCTTACTATTCATTTCATCAAGCACTTCTTTCTGAGCTTTAAGTACTTGTTCTACTTGAGTGGTAACCATAGAAGCATGTTTGCTAACAAGTTTAAGTTCACATCTAACATTAGCCATATAATCACCCAAGTGTTTAATCATATAAGCATCTTGTTTTAATTGTCTACCAAAATAAGCATTGAAATTTTCTTTTTTGACAATAAAATTATCAAACTCATCCAAGCATTGTCTAGCAGACTTATAGCGAGGAATATCACCTTTATCAAATCTATAGAGAGAATTTACCTTTACTACCTGTGTCGGGTTATCGGGATCAGGAGGTTCTTCAATAGGTAATGGATCAAGAGCATATGTTTCTTCAACAGGCGGTAAATTAAGACCATGTATTTCTCAGGAGGTAAATTCTTAACATCTTCAGCTTTAATACCTTTTTCTTTCATAGATTTCTTTGCCTCTTGCATATCTTCAGGACTGAGAAATAGAACACCTCTCTTCTTCGGAGTTGGTTTAGGAATAGGCTCAGTAATTGGCTCTGGCGCTGGCTCAGGGGTGCCCAATTATTTTCATTTGTCAACATATTATTCAATAGAATTTCAGCTTCATCCGGTGTTCTTTCCCTGAAAATAGAACCAGCACAACTATCCAGGTAATCTCTGGAAGCATCGGTTAGTCCATTATAAAAGATATCAAGTATTTTAGGTTTCTTAAGAGGATGATCAGGCAAAGCATTAAGTAACTTGAGAAGCCTCCCCCAAGCTTGTGGGAGACAGTCTTCTTTAATTTGCATGAAGTTGTATATTTCCCTCAAAGCAGCTTGTTTCTTATGAGCAGGGAAATATTTAGCAGAGAAGTAATAAATCATATCCTGGGGACTACGCACACAACCAGGATCAAGAGAATTAAACCATATCTTAGCATCACCCTTTAATGAGAATAAAAATATTTTGAGTATACAAAAGTAGCACGATCTCTTATCATTAGTAAATAGGGAGGCTATATCATTTAACTTAGTAAGATGTGCCACAACAATTTCAGATTCATAGCCATAAAAAGGATCAGATTCGACCAAAGTAATTATATCTGGATCAACAGAAAATTCATAATCCTTTTCAGGAACACAGATAGGTGAAGTAGCAAAAGCAGGGTCAGGTTTCATTCTGTCTCTAAGAGATTCTTTGTTTCATTTAACTAATAACCTCTTGAGCTCATATCTATCTTTGCAAGCAAAAATAGCTGCAGAAGATTCCATATCAAAAACATAACCCTCAGGAATAGCAGGCATATTTTCATCATCACTTTGATCATCGTATTTAGATTCAATAATTTCTTTCTCTCCAGCCCTAGCAATTTGTTCATCTAGAAATTCACCAAGGGGCACAGTAGTATCAAGCATAGAAGTAGTTTCATCATAAGTATCATGCATAGCAGAAGTGGCATTATCAATAACATGCGACATATTGGAACGAATAGCAGAAGAAGTTTTAGGTGTCGCTAGTTTACTCATAATAGAAGGTGAATCAAGTACAGAGCTAGATGACAGTTCCTTACCTCCCCTCGTAGTTGAGGGATAAATTGTTGTCTTAGCGTCTTTCATGTTCTTCATAGTGTCCAGCAGATATAAATCCCAAGTGACTCAAAGAATAGAGCTATGCTCCCCGGCAACGGCGCCAGAAATTAGTCTTGATAACCCACAAGTATAGGGGATCGCAACAGCTTTCGAGGGTAGAGTATTCAACCCAAATTTATTGATTCGACACAAGGGGAGCCAAAGAATATTCTCAAGTATTAGCAGCTGAGTTGTCAATTCAACCACACATGGAAACTTAGTATCTGCAGCAAAGTGTTTAGTAGCAAAGTAATATGATAGTGGTGGTAACGGTAACAAAAGTAAAGACAACAAAAGTAATGTTTTTGGTATTTTGTAGTGATTGTAACAAGAGCAGGGAAAGTAAATAAGCGAGAACCAGATATGGAAAGCTCAGAGGCACCGGATCAATGATGGATAATTATCTGGATGCGGTTCGTCATGTAACAGTCATAACATAGGGTGACACAGAACTAGCTCCAATTCATCAATGTAATGTAGGCATGTATTCCGAATATAGTCATACATGCTTATGGAAAAGAACTTGCATGCCATCTTTTGTCCTACCCTCCCGTGGCAGCGGGGTCCTATTGGAAACTAAGGGATATTAAGGCCTCCTTTTAATAGAGAACCGGGACAAAGCATTAGCACATAGTGAATACATGAACTCCTCAAACTATGGTCATCACCGAGAAGTATCCCGATTATTGTCTCTTCGGGGTTGTCGGATCATAACACATAATAGGTGACTATAGACTTGCAAGATAGGATCAAGAACTCACATATATTCATGAAAACATAATAGGTTCAGATCTGAAATCATGGCACTCGGGCCCTAGTGACAAGCATTAAGCATGGCAAAGTCATAGCAACATCAATCTCAGAACATAGTGGATACTAGGGATCAAACCCTAACAAAACTAACTCGATTACATGATAAATCTCATCCAACCCATCACCGTCCAGCAAGCCTACGATGGAATTACTCACGCACGGTGGTGAGCATCATGAAATTGGTGATGGAGGATGGTTGATGATGACGACGGCGACGAATCCCCCTCTCCGGAGCCCCGAACGGACTCCAGATCAGCCCTCCCGAGAGGTTTTAGGGCTTGGCGGCTCAGATCGTAAAACGCGATGATTTCTTCTCTCTGGTTTTTTCTCCCGAAAGCCAATATATAGAGTCGGAGTTGGCGTGGAAGGTGTCGAGGGGCCCACGAGGTAGGGGCGCGCCCCACCCTCGTGGACAGGTGTGGGCCCCTGGTCTTCATCTTTAGCGAGGATTTTTATTATTTTTATAAGACATCCCGTGGAGTTTCAGGTCATTCCGAGAACTTTTGTTTTCGCATAAAACAACATCATGGCAATTCTGCTGAAAACAGCGTCAGTCCGGGTTAGTTCCATTCAAATCATACAAGTTAGAGTCCAAAACAAGGGCAAAAGTGTTTGGAAAAGTAGATGCGACAGAGACGCATCACTGCTCAAATCATCTGTGAAGGTTAGAAAATAATGATACTTGCCGCGAGCCTCAACACTCATCGGATCGCATACATGAGTATGTATTATTTCCAATAAGTCAGTTGCTCGCTCCATTGTTCTGGAGAACGGAGTCTTAGTCATCTTGCCAATGAGGCATGGTTCACAAGCATCAAGTGATTCCACTAGCCCATCAACATGGAGTTTCTTCATGCGCTTTACACCAATATGACCTAAACGGCAGTGCCACAAATAAGTTGCACTATCATTATTAATTGCATCTTTTGGCTTCAATATTATGAATATGTGTATCATTACGATCGAGATCCAACAAACCATTTTCATTGGGTGTATAAGCATAGAATGTTTTATTCATGTAAACAGAATAGCAATTATTCTCTAACTTAAATGAATAACCCTATTGCAATATACATGATCAAATCATATTCATGCTCAACACATACTCCAAATAACATTTATTTAGGTTCAACACTAACCCCAAAAGTATTGGGAGTGTGCGATGATGATCATATCAATCTTGGAACTACTTCCAACACACATCGTCACTTCACCCTTAACTAGTTTCTGTTCATTCTGCAACTCCCGTTTCGAGTTACTACTATTAGCAGCTGAACCAGTATCAAATATTGAGGGGTTTCTATAAACACTAGTTAAGTACACATCAATAACATGTATATCTAATATACCTTTGTTCACTTTGCCATCCTTCTTATCCGCAAAATACTTGTGGCAGTTTCGCTTCCAGTGACCAGTCCCTTTGTAGTAGAAGCACTTAGTCTCAGGCTTAGGTCCAGACTTGGGCTTCTTCACTTGAGCAGCAACTTGCTTGCCGTTCTTCTTGAAGTTCCCCTTCTTCCCATTGCCCTTTTCTTGAAACCAGTGGTCTTGTCAACCATCAACACTTGATGCTTTTGTTGATTTCTACCTTCGTCGATTTCAGCATCACGAAGAGCTTGGGAATCATTTGCGTTATCCCTTGCATATTATAGTTCATCATGAAGTTCAAGTAACTTGGTGATAGTAACTAGAGAATTCTGTCAATCACTATCTTATCTGGAAGATTAACTCCCACTTGATTCAAGTGATTGTAGTACTCAGACATTCTGAGCACATGCTCACTAGCTGAGCAATTCTCCTCCATCTTATAGGCAAAGTACTGTCAGAGGTCTCATACCTCTCGACACGGGCTTGAGTATGAAATACCAATTTAAACTCTTGGAACATCTTATATGCTCCGTGGCGTTCAAAACATTTTTGAAGTCCCGGTTCTAAGCCGTAAAGCACGGTGCACTAAACTATCAAGTAGTCATCATACCAAACTTTTGTCAAAACATTCATAACGTTTGTATCTGCTCCTGCAATAGTTCTGTCACCTAGCGGTGCATCAAGGACATAATTCTTCCATGCAGCAATGAGGATAATCCTCATATCACGGACCAAGTCCGCATCATTGCTACTATCATCTTTCAACATATATTTCTCTAGGAACATATCAAAATAAACTGGGAACAACATCGCGAGCTATTGATCTACAACATAGATATGCAAATACTACAAGGACTAAGTTCATGATAAATTAAAGTTCAATTAATCATATTACTTAAGAACTCCCACTTAGATAGACATCCCTCTAATCATCTAAGTGATCACGTGATCCATATCAACTAAACCATGTCCGATCATCACGTGAGATGGAGTAGTTTTCAATGGTGAACATCACTATGTTGATCATATCTACTATATGATTCACGCTCGACCTTTCGGTCTCAGTGTTCCGAGGCCATATCTGCATATGCTAGGCTCGTCAAGTTTAACCCGAGTATTCCGCGTGTGCAACTATTTTGCACCCGTTGTATTTGAACGTAGAGCCTATCACACCCGATCATCACGTGGTGTCTCCGCACGAAGAACTTTCGCAACGGTGCATACTCAGGGAGAACACTTATACCTTGAAATTTAGTGAGAGATCATCTTATTGTAGCGACCAGACCTCAAACAGTCTAATCTCTGTGCTCAGTGTCATCCCTGGATCAGTAATGCTGACACCACATAGTACTCGAAGGATTTATAACAGAGTAGCAATCACACACATATTACAATCAAATGTCTCAAGAGAGAACTTAATAAAATAAATATGGCTTAAGGCCATCTAATACGATAACAACGGAAGGCTTGGAAGAATAAGCGAGTCCATCAACTCCAACGGCATCACTGAGTATAGAACCACGACCTAAGCACCTTAATCGTCATCTGAAAAGTCTGCAACATGAAACGTTGCAGCCCGAAAACGGGTCAGCACATGGAATATGCTAGAAATGTAACACATAGAGAATAATGGAATGAATAGCCTATACTACATGCATATATGGCTGGTGGAAAGCTCTATGGTTACAGTTTTGCATAAAGCCAATTTTTCCCTACTACAAAGGAATAAATTTTATTTAACTATCATGGAGGTTGTGAAACATTGAGAATGGTTGACAACATTCTCAATCCCAATTAAAAGTACTCATTAACAAACCCAACAATAATAATTAGAAGTAACATGATGAGATTCACATAATATCCAGGTACTAGATACTAAAGATGTCCATAACCGGGGACATGGCTAACCATGATTAGTTTATACACTCTGTAGAGGTTTGCGCACTTTTCCCCACAAGACTCGATCGCCTTCGTTTGGTTTCTTGCACTACATGGTGTTTGAGAAACGGATGACCGAGACATAGTCTTTCAGAAGCGCTAGCACCTTACATGTGGGTAGACCGTACCAACCTACATCCCCTACATCTGCTAGCCTACCCGTAAGAGTTCGCATAACTTAATCAACTATGCCAGAGCCCATAATGGCTTGTGGCTGCACACGGAAGTTTCTAGTTTGAATAATCTCATGATCCCTTTGAGCCTGGGTGGCCGTCCGAAGAAATACAGGCAAGTCCTGCTAGAAACTAGGTGCCTCAATCCACCCAGATGTGTGTTTAAGTTGCCACCTTAAATAAACCATTAAATAACAATCTCACATCTATCATGGATACACTCAACCAATCCACGTCTACTAGCATAGCATGGCATAATAAGCAAATGTAGAAGTAACTCCCAAGGGTTTGATAATAAAACAGGTAATAGGTACTACCTCAACTACTTCCCATCCCACAATTTAATTAGATCCTAATCATGCAAGTGTTTGAGGATAGATCTAATGCATAAAAACTGGGTATGAGAAAAGGTATGATCAAAGTGTTACTTGCCTTGCTGATGATCCGCGAAACCTAGAGACTCGAAGTAACAGGCGGTGCACTCCGGGTAATCTATCGCAGACAAACAAACAAGCATACAATAAATACTCACCTAATGCACAGGTAAAACTCAAATAGATCTAACCAGATAGTTCAACCTAAGAACTCCGGTTTGCAAAAAGAATCAAATCAAACGAAGCAACAAAAGTCAAACGGCGGAAGAAAACAACTTCGTTTTACTAATCTGGATCTAAGTCAAATTTTACAGAAGCAAAAACTTGTTTAAGTAGATTACTCGGAAAGAGGGTTTCGAGATTTAAACTCCAGCGCTTGAATCGCTGATTCCGATAAACGAGTGAAAAGTTATACTAAAACGAAAATCGGATCCGAATCGCGATCGAAAAATCACGGATTAAATCCGAGAAAAAGAAAAAAACTAACGCTTTAACAGATTTGAACGGAAAAAAATTAAAAACCGAAAAAAACCAAACAGAAGAAAACTGATCGGTTTTAAAAAATGACACCGAAATCGAGGCGGCGGCGAACCCTCGAGCGGCGTCGTGGCGACTCGGGGCATGGCGGCGGCGGCGGGCGGGGTTAGGGTTTTGGCTAGGGTTTTAAGCGGGCTCGGGTGGGCTGGCGGCTCGGGCGGCCGCTATTTATAGCGTGCCCCCGAGCGGAGTCCCGCTCGGGTACGGCCCGAAAGGCGGTGCACGTTTTTTTTTTCATAATAACTCGCAGAAAAAAATCAAAAGAAGTACTAAACAGACTCCAAAAATCCCGAAATAAATTTTCCCCGGCTTCTAAAATCAAGCCGGATTTAATGAACATTTATTTGGGGCCTAAATGCAATTTTGAAAAATGCGCATTTTCCTAAATTCAAATAAAAAGGCGAAAAACTCCAAAATAAAATCTTATTTGATTTTATTATTAAATCTTAATTATTTATTTATTTTGGGAAAGTCATTTTATTCCCTCTTTCATATTTTTGTAATAGAAATAATTGAAGATAAAATAATTAAAATCAATGATCCTATTTTCAAAATTTGAGAAAACTCAAATATGAAAATAACGAAAATCCCCAACTCTCTCCGAGGGTCCTTGAGTTGTGTAGAATTTCTAGGATCGAGCAAAAATGCAACGAAAAAATATGATATGCAATGATGCTCTATGTATAACATTCCAAATTGAAAATTCGGGATGTTACAAACCTACCCCCTTAAGATGAATCTCGCCCCCGAGATTAGGGTTGGCTAGAAAATAGGTGAGGGTGGTCCTTAAGCAAATCTTCCTCTCGCTCCCAGGTGGCTTCTTCCTCAGTGTGGTGGCTCCACTAAACTTTGCAAAACTTAAAGACCTTGCTGCGGGTGACTCGGCTGGCATACTCCAAAATCTTAACCGGTTTCTCCTCATAGGTCAAATCATCATTCAACTGAATCGCTTCCAGTGGCACGGTGTCTCTCAGTGGTATATCAGCCATCTCTGCGTGACACTTCTTCAACTATGAGACATGAAACACATCATGAACTCCTGACAATCCTTCGGGTAATTCCAACGTGTACGCAACTTCTCCCATGCGTTCCAAAACACGATAAGGTCCTACAAATCGTGGCGCTAACTTTCCCTTAACTCCAAAACGCTTAACTCCTCAAGGGGAGATACTCAAGATAAACTCGCTCCGACTTCAGATTCTCATCTCCTTGCGTTTTGAGTCCGCATAACTCTTCTGTCTTGATGGGCTACCTTGAGCCTATCGCGAATCAACTTTACTTTCCGCTCGCACTCCTTAATCAAATCCGTCCAAACAACCGGTGGTCTCCAACTTCATCCCACAACAACGGGTCCTGCACCTCCTTCCGCATAAGGCTTCGAAGGGGCCATCTTCAAACTGGATTGATAAGTGTTGTTGTAAGAAAACTCCGCATACGGCAAATTGTCATCCCAACTTGATCCATAATCCAAAGCACAAGCTCTAAGCATATCCTCCAAAATCTGGTTGACTCTCTCGGTTTGTCCATCTGTCTGTGGATGAAAAGTCGTGCTAAACTCGGCCTGGTTCCCAAAGTTTCGTGCAACCGCTTCTGAACTTTGAGGTGAATTGGGTTCCTCTATCGACACGATACTCCTCGGAACTCCATGCAAGCATACAATCCTGGTCATGTATATCTTGGCCAATTTGGCACTATTGTAGGTAGTCTTTACTGGAATGAAATGAGCTACCTTCGTCAAACGATCGACTATAACCCAAATCGAGTCATAGCCTAAACGAGTCCTGGGCAATCCCGTGATGAAATCCATACCTAGTTTATCCCACTTCCATTCGGGTATAGGCAATGGCTGTAACAATCCTGCTGGCTTCTGATGTCCTGCCTTCATCTTCTGACATACATCACAAACTGCTATGTACTCTGCAATATCCTTCTTCATTCCGGTCCACCAGAAAGTATTCTTCAAATCCAATACATCTTGGTATTTCCTGGGTGAATCGAATATGGTGAATCATGTGCCTCTTGTAGAATCAACTTCCTGATCTCCGGGTCATTGGGCACATAAACACGGTCCTCAAACCATAGGGTATCATGCTCATCCTCACGAAATCCCTTAGCCTTTCCTTCACTCATTTTCTCCTTTATAGAGGCAATCTCTTTGTCAGTCTTCTGAGCTTCCCTGATCTTATCCATCAAGGTTGACTGAATCTCCAATGCTGCTACATAGCCTCTCGGAACTATTTCCAAACATAGCTCTCGAAGATCCTCGGCTAACTCCTTTGGTATTTCTCTCGTCATTAATGTGTTGACGTGACTCTTACGGCTCAACCCGTCTGCTACAACGTTAGCCTTTCCGGGGTGATAATGTAATCTCATATCGTAATCTTTGATGAGTTCCAACCATCTCCTCTGCCTGAGATTTAACTCCTTCTGCGTGAAGATGTACTTCAAACTCTTGTGATCCGTATACACCTCACAATGATTTCCAATGAGGAAATGTCTCCACGTTTTCAACGCATGCACAACGGCTGCTAACTCCAAATCATGCGTAGCGTAATTTAGCTCATGAGGCTTAAGCTGTCGTGAAGCATACGAAACAACTCTTCCCTCCTGCATAAGCACTGCTCCAAGTCCTCTGCGTGAAGCGTCGCAATACACCTCATAATCCTTGGTCTGATATGGCAGAATTAACAACGGTGAGGTAACCAAACGTTTCTTCAACTCTTGGAAACTAGCTTCACACTCCTTGGTCCAAATGAACTTGGTATCCTTCTTCAATAATTCTGTCATAGGTTTTGCAATCCTTGAGAAATTCTCAATGAATCTCCGGTAGTATCCCGCGAGTCCAAGGAAACTTCGGATCTCTCCAACTGTTGTTGGCGCTTCCCAGTTTGTTACAGTGACAACCTTAGTGGGGTCTACTGCTATACCTTCTCCAGATATAACATGTCCAAGAAATCCAACTTCCTTCAACCAAAACTCACATTTGCTGAACTTGGCATATAACTGGTGTTCTCTGAGCTTCTCGAGTACCAAACGCAAATGCTCCTTATGTTCCTCTTCATTCTTCGAGTAAACCAAAATATCATCAATGAACACCACAACGAACTTATCCAAAAACTCCATAAACACTTTGTTCATCATGTTCATAAAATAGGCAGGTGCGTTAGTCAGACCAAATGACATAACGGTGTACTCATACAGCCCGTACCTGGTGGTAAAAGCCGTCTTAGGTATATCCTGCTCTCGAATCTTCAACTGATGGTACCCTGATCGCAAATTGATCTTGGAAAACACCTTAGCTCCTTGCAATTGGTCAAACAAGTCATTGATCATCGGCAATGGGTATTTGTTCTTAATGGTCACTTCATTCAATCCTCGATAATCAACAACCATTCTTAATGATCCATCCTTCTTCTCCACTAGAAGTACTGGTGATCCCCAAGGCGAAGAACTTGGGAGAATAAAGCCTTTATCCAGTAACTCCTTAATCTGCTTCTTAATTTCCTCCAAATCTTGGGCTGGCATCCTATATGGTCTCTTAGATATCGCCCAAAGGCTCGGCAGTAGTTCAATCGAAACTCAATGTCCCTATCCGTGGCATGCTCGCAACTCTTCCTAAACACGTCCCGTAATCCTTACCACCGGTACTTCCTCCCGCACAACTCCCGATAAGGAATTTACATGTGCTCTCCTCGCTCATGCCGTGATACATACTTGATTCTCCTTCCTTCTGGGGTGGTAAGCAAAATTGTCTTACTGGCGCAATCGACGTTCCTCCATACATCGACAACCAATCCATACCAAGAATTACATCCAAACCTTGGGATTCCAATATGATTAAATCCGTTGGGAAAACATGTCTCCCTATACTTAATGGCACTTGAAAACATCCTTGACTGGCCATATACTCCGTTCTCGGTGAGCTTACTAACATGGGTGTCTTAAGGGTTTTAGTGGGCAGGCTAAACTTATCCACAAATCCCCTTGATATGAATGAATGCGATGCACCAGTATAAAAAAGAACAACTGCAGTAAATGAGTTAACCAAAAACTTACCTATTACTGCATCTGGCTGAGCTTCAACCTCCTCCACGGTAACGTGGTTCACTTGTCCTTTGTTGAAAGGGTTCGGCTTCTTTCCTGAGCTCACATTGCCATTTCCATTCTGGCCTTCTTGACACTCGTTTGCATAATGCCCAGTCTTGCGGCATTTAAAGCAAGTGACATGGCTCAGGTCTACCTTGGATGGTGTTGACGGGTTGGTGCGGTTTTGTCCATTGCTTCCTCCATTCCCGTTCCCATTCTTGGTGCCATTATGATTGTGTGAGCTACCTCCTCCATGGGTATGCTGAAATTGTCCTCCTGGCTTCGGGGTAAAGCGAAGTTTCTGCTGAGCTCCAGAGTTATTCTTCCCCTATCCATACTTCCTCTTGCGATTTTCAATCTGCTGTTGCTTCCCTTCAATCATAAGCGCACGATCTACTAACTCCTGGTAGTTATTGAAGGTGGCTACCATCAACTGCATGCTCAGCTCATCATTTCAGTCCTTCTAGAAACTTCTCTTGCTTGGCTGCGTCCGTAGCAACGTCATCTGGGGCATAACGTGCTAGCTTACTAAAATCATCCACATACTGGCCAACTGTCCGTCCTCCTTGGCGCAAGTTGCGAAACTCACGCTTCTTCATGGCCATAGCTCCTGCTGAAACATGGGCAGTACGGAAAGCTTGCTGAAACTGATCCCATGTGACAGTGTCTACAGGGTAAGTGGCTGTGAAATTCTCCCACCATGCTGCTGCGGGTCCTTCAAGCTGCTGTGCGGCAAACTTCACCCTTTCTCCATCTATACATCCTGCAGTGGTCAACTCCCTCCCTATCTTACGGAGCCAATCATCTGCAACAATCGGCTCGGTGCTACTGGAAAACACCGGCGGATTCAGCCTTAGGAAACGGGTCAAATGGTCAACAGGTGGTGGTGGTGGTGGGTTGTTGTTGTTGTTGTTGCCTTGGTTCTGTACCAATGTTTGAATCAAGGCATTCTGCTGCTGAGTCAACTGAGTGATCTCTGGCGGAAAAACAAATCCCGGGTCGCGTCTCGGAGGCATCTGAGGGGTTTAAGAAAAGACGAGAATTTAGAATAGAATGAGGTCTAGAGAGAAACACTACCCATATGCACATGAGACAAATCACACAATATCACTCCAATCAATTCAAACAAGGGCATACAACGGTCTATCTATCGTTACAAAGTGCTGAAACTAAAACTAATATAACATGGGGGTAATCTACTACTGTTATGGTGGTCAACTAGAAAAACTGCTCCGATGAAGACTCCATGATATCTGCTCCAGCTTCATCTTCGTAATCATCTTCACTAGGATCGGAATAGGTGTCGTCAATGATGATGTAGTTCTCTGGACAAGTGCTATATTCATCTCCTCCTCCGGGTGCTGAATTTCCCATGAGTTCTTCAATCTTCTCCTTAAGATCGTCGTTTTGTCCCACTAGAGCTAAAATCTCCTCCATGTAGTCCTTGCGAGTGGCCTTCAGTTCTCCTTCTAGTTTGATAATCTTGGCTTTTGCT
This sequence comes from Aegilops longissima, assembly GCA_021605205.1. Lineage (NCBI taxonomy): Eukaryota > Viridiplantae > Streptophyta > Magnoliopsida > Poales > Poaceae > Aegilops > Aegilops longissima. Next base: position 546,892,833 of record CM038676.1, read on the forward strand.
GTCTCCAACTCCATCATGTCTGCGCGCATCTGGTTCTCCTGACGTCGAATGTGCTGGTTTAACTCCTGGATGAAAGCGGCAATGGATCTATCCTCCTTAGTGCCAACTATCTCCCATTGTTCATCTCGGCGCCCACAAATCTGGTAGATAGTATCCTTGAGGTCTTCTTTGTAAACTTCTCAAATGCGTCCCATGGTTATGTGGGCTGCCATATGTAACACCCCGGATGTAACTTCCCATATTTGTAACTCCAACTCTTGCCATTTTCGCATTGTGATATGATATTCCTCCGTGGTTGGGTTTTCTTCATTTTGCATTTTGTCCATGTCATGCTTTTTACATCATGTCATCATGTGCATCGATTTGCATACGTGTTCGCCTCATGATTCCGAGCATTTTTCCGCTGTCCGCTTTTGCAATCCGCACTCCTATCTCCCCGGCGCCCTTTTACGCTTTTTCCGTGAGCGGTACTAAACTTTCTCGAATGGACCGAGGTTTGTCAAGTGGCCTTGGTATACCACCGTAGACCACCGTCAAGTTTCGGTCATTCGAGCTCGCTTGGTACTCCAACGGTTAACCGCACTCTCGCAAAGGCCTCTTTTAAGTTGCAGCCCAACACCCTTCAAAATAGTCCAATAACCCATCTAAGTCACTTCCATGCTCTCCGTCGCTCGATCATGATCGTGGGCGAAAACTACACCTCATTTGGACTCCCTAGCTCCCTCTATGCCTATTTATACAACCCCATTCCAAATCCGGATCAACCCTAGCCTTCCCTACCTCGCATCCGGACGAAACTATCGGACACGACGGACACGTCCGCCGAACCGCCGCCGCCGCCAGCTTAATCAGCGCCACGTCACGTGGCACGCCACACTGCGCCATGTTCCGCGCCCCAAAGGGCTGCCCGGCCTGGCGCCGCACACAGCGCCGCCTTCATGCGCCTTCGGGCGCGCTCCTCCGCCGCCACCGCCATGCCGCCGCCATCGCCCTCCGCCGCCTCGGCAACCGCCGCCATCGCCAACCGCCACCATCAGCCGCCGCCCGCCGCCGCCGATCCGCCATCACAGCCACGCGCCCAAGACTGCGCCGGCCGGCGCTGGCGCCACCTCCTCCGGCCGGCCCCGCCTCGGCCTCTCCCTCCTCCTCCTCGCCCCGGGCGAGCTCCGGCGAGCCGCCGCCGGAGCACCTCGATCCAATCGGGCCGGATCCCGATCTAGCCCGTTCGGTTGACTTTTCCCGCCCTAAATTTCATCTAAGTTTTTCATCCGGTGATTATTTCATGGCATTTTCAACACATCATAACTTTGCATCTGTAGCTCCGTTTCGTGCGTGTTATATGTCAAAATGTTCGTCGCGAAGAGTAGATCATTTCATCTCATTGAATCATTTTCATTTGAGCTCATCTTGATGCCCGAAATGCTGTTGGAAGAGGGCTATGTGATGTTAGTTTCGCTTTCTTAATGTAACATGCACTTTTGTTATTTTTGCTATGATTGATGTGTGCACCCTATGAATTTGAGCCCTACATGTGTTTTGTAATATGCCATGCCATATTTCCAGGGGTGTATGCCATGTATTTTTGTGATCTATGTGGTGACTAGTACAAGCATGCAAACTAGGTGTCCCGATGTTGCTGATTTCAACCTGTTTAGTGATATTTTGATGCCATGTTAACTTGATGCTACCAAGAGATCCATGCATATTTTGAGATACTTCAGTAAGGATGTTTTGAACATATGATTATGCTCTATCCATCCATGCCTTTGTTTGCAATTATGGAGTGCCATAGCTTGAGTCAATCGAGCTCTACTTTTGCTATAAAATGTTTCCTGGCAGATTGTTTACATGTTATTCAATTTTGCCAAGGTTGTTGTGGTCGATCCGTGTATGCTATGATGTTGTTCTTTCCATGTATGTCTTCTATGCCATGTCTTCTTGATGTATGTATGCTTAGTTTATCATGAAAGGCTCTGTAGTGAGTGCTTTGAGCTCTTGAACATGCCTACTTGTTATCTGTTTTTGACATGCCTTGTTGCTGAATCTGTTAACGAAACTTGCGATATTGACATGGGTGTTACTATATTTTCTGATCCTTTTTGGCTTATGGTCAGTAAGGGACTTTTGTTCTATGGTTTGAGTAGATTCATGCCATGCCTTGTTTTGCTATTATAAGTTCCTGTAGCATGTTGCTTTCTTGCTCTGAACATTGCTACCGATGCTGTTTTTGCCATGTCCAAATTTGATATTTTTGCACTTTTTCCATGCTTGTTTGAACCTGTTATGATGTGATTTAGCCGTAGCTCAGTGTTCATCTTTTGTCAAGCATCTTGAGTAGATCACTGCCATATACTTTGTTGGTACGTTTGGGTGCAGTAGCTTAATTTCTTGTTGCTTGCTAAGTGGCATCATGTCGTTAATGGCAGATTTGTGCCATTCTTGTTTTGCTTGTCATTTGCAAACCGTGCATCCGATTCCGATGATCTTTATATCGATTTCAACCAAATCATCTCATCTTTCCAGCGGCATACTTGGTTTGCCAAGTTGATGCCTGGTTCATCATTTTCCTTCCGGAGCGCCGCATACGCATTGCATATCACATCTCGCATATCATGCCATGTTTTGCATCATGTTGCTTGTGCATTGCACCGTGATTTATTGTGGTTCCTTTGTTTGTGTTCTTGCTTTGGGTAGAGCCGGGAGACGAGTACGTGAACGAGGAACCTGTTGAGAACGCTTACGAGGATCAAGCTTTCGACAACTCTGAGAACATTGCAGGCAAGATGACCATACCCTCGAAATCACTTCTATCTTTGCTATGCTAGTTGCTCGCTCTTTTGCTATGCCTATGCTACGATGCCTATCTCTTGCTTATCATGCCACCCATATTGCCATGTCAGCCCCTAACCATCCTTTCCTAGCAAACCGTTGATTGGCTATGTTACCGCTTTGCTCAGCCCTCTTATAGCGCTGCTAGTTGCAGTGAAGTTGAAGTTTGTTCCTTGTTGAACATGGAGATGTTGTTCCTTATTGGAACATGTTTACTTGTTGGGGATATCACAATATATATCTGCTATAATTAATGCATCTATATACTTGGTAAAGGGTGGAAGGCTCGGCCTTATGCCCGTGTTTTGTTCCACTCTTGCCACCCTAGTTTCCGCCATACCGTGTTATGTTCCTTGATTTCGCTTCCTTACACGGTTGGGTGATTTATGGGACCCCCTTGACAGTTCGCTTTGAATAAGACTCGTCCGGCAAGGCCCAACATTGGTTTTACCATTTGCCACCTAAGCCTTTTTCCCCCGGGTTTTCGCGAGCCCAAGGGTCATCTTTATTTAAACCCCCGGGCCAATGCTCCTTCGAGCGTTGGTCCAAACTAGAGCACCGTGCGGGACCATTCCTTGGCAACTTGGATTACGTTTTACTCAGACGCTTAGCTTATCCGGTGTGTGCCCCGAGAACGAGATATGTGCAGCTCCTATCGGGATTTGTCGGCACAATCGGGTGGTCTTGCTGGTCTTGTTTTATTGCTATCGAAATGTCTTGTAGTCCGGGATTCCGAGATTGATCGGGTCTTCCCAGTAGAAGGAATATCCTTCGCTGACCGTGAGAGCTTATAATGGGCTGTTGGGACACCCTGCAGGTAATATCTTTCAAAGCCGTGCCTGCGCTGTTATGAGGCAGATGGGAATTTGTTAATGTCCGGTTGTAGAAAACCCGGTTGACCTCAATTAAAATACACATCAACCGCGTGTGTACCGTGATGGTCTCTTCTCGGCGGAGTCCGGGAGTGAACACGTGTTGGAGTTATGTTTGACGTAAGTAGTTCAGATCACTTCTTGATCGCTACTAGTTTCACGACCGTGCTTTGCTCCTCTTCTCGCTCTCTTTTGCGAATGTAGCCACCATATATGCTAGTCGCTGCTGCAGCTCCACCTTACAACTCTGTCCTTCCTATAAGCTTAAATAGTCTTGATCTCATGGGTGTGAGATTGCTGAGTCCCCGTGACTCACAGATTCTACCAAAACAGTTGCAGTGCCGATGATGCCAAGGTCAGGTGACGCAACCGAGCTCAAGTGGGAGTTCGACGAGGAACGTGGTCGTTACTATGTGTCTTTTCCTGATGATCGAGAGTGGTGCTCAGCTTGGGACGATCGGGATCTGTAGCATTTGGGGTATCTTCTTTTATTTTGGTTCCGTAGTCGGACCTTGAGTGTACTCAATGATGGATGTTTATTTATGTATTGTGTGAAGTGGCGATCGTAAGCCAACTATGTATCTCTTTCCTTATGTATTACATGGGTTGTGTGAAGATTACCTCACTTGCGACATTGCTTTCAATGCGGTTATGCCTCTAAGTCGTGCTCTCGACACGTGGGAGATATAGCCGCATCGAGGGCGCTATGTTGGTATCGAGCCTTCCCGACTTAGGAACCCCTACTTGATTGGTTGTCATGGCGTTGTTGAGTCTAGAACGGAAAATGTTTTGAGTCTTAGGATTATATATATCGGAGAGTAGGATTCTTTTACTCCCCACCCTTCGCCGCCTCGTGAGGTCTCCCGACGAGAAGTTTTGACTCTCCTCTCCTCAAATTTCACAAAAAAATTTTAGGATCACGCTGGTATCTTGGGATCGTTCCGATGGTTTTGTGACGAGAACATTGTTCTTGGTGCCTCCCGACATTTAGGGGTTGTGGCGGTGTCCCGGGAGTTGAGCTCCGAGGTGTTGTCGCCACAATTTTATCGCTGCAGCTTCTGAATACCTGAGTTTTGCCGACATCGAAATCTCTTTTGTGCAGTTGTTGGTGAGATAACCCGATAACCCAAAGATCGGGCGAGCTCGAGTATTGCCATGACTTGTATAACGGATGCTTTTCAAGGTCGAGGTACACGATTTCCGAGGATTTCTTGGTTATGTGTTGACGGATGGATACAAATGGATCTAGGTATTGTTAGTTTGGGTGATATATTTTGTGTCCCTGTATCCCCAACACCAGATTGCATAACCGTAAAGTTTCGGAGTTTATAGGTGGAATTCTAGTAGCTTACGGATATCTTTCCGATGGATGTATGATTTGAGATTGGGGTTCAACGCTTAGTGGTCCGCCCATCCACGGTCGATTTATGGTCGCGAGGCATCTTAAAGAATCCTTGGCTATGCTGATTCGGGACGCCTTGTTTGTCATTCGTGACGCTCGTCAGACGTCGTGTCTGTGTGGGCCCCACCACTAACACTTTGGGCGAAATCTCTATCATGTGTTTGTTCCGCTTATTCTAGAAGCCAATCTTTTGTTTTGTTTTCAGATATTCGAGTTGTTTCAAAGGCGATGGTGATTCCATACCTTTATCTAAGTGGCTTCTCACCTTAATGGACGGTGATGTTAACTTTGAATTCATTCGCTCATTCTTGTTCAATGTTTATTGTGAAGACTATATGTTGCAATTTCTATCCGTTGATTTCAACTTGACTATTTGTCTATCAAAGGACTAACGGATGTCACCCTCTTCAGATGGCTCCGCCAACGCGCCGTAATCCGGAACGAAATGATGGGAATCACCGAACCTCCACCTCCACCTCCGCCTCCGGAGGCCCGGCAAGCTATCATGGCAGCCACCAATGCCAATGCTCGATGATTTTGCAGCTCTTGCAAGAGCGCACTCAAGGGCAAGGCAGTCAAGGAAATCAAGGTCAAGGCAACAATCAGCCGCACTTTGCTACTCTCGCCGGTTCCTCGCTAATCAGCCAAGTCTTTCAGTTTACGTGTCGAGGCCACGACGCCGACGATTGGCTTGTGGACATCTGCAAACATTTTGAATGTAGCAATGTCGCACCGAGGACTTTGTCAAGTTTGCATCGCTTCAACTCAAGGACCAAGCTGCTGAGTGGTACCAACAATACAAAGATTCCAGAGGAGGTCGTGTCATTACCTGGGATGAGTTCCGCCGAGATTTCGGAGCTCACCACTTTCCGAAAAGTGTTGTTGAGAGCAAGCGTGAGGAGTTCCGCAATCTCAAGCAAGGCAACATGTCTGTCTATCAATACAATATCCAGTTCCAGAAACTCGCTCGCTTTGCTAAGCAAGACGTCCCTGATGAAAAGAGTATGATCTATCAATTCAGGGGTGGTCTCAGAGAAGATCTGCAATTAGCTCTTGTGCTTTTTGAGCCAGAAAAGTATGATGAATTCTACAACATGGCATCAAACAAGAAGCTGCCCAGCTCAAATGTGAGGCTTCTAAGAAGAGAATCAGGATGCAGTTCAGTCTTCTTCTTCCTCTCAAGTGGCAGCTAAGCAGCAGAAGTTCTACCTTCCTCCTCCTCCGTTCCGTCGCCTTATCGCCAGAAGAACTCAGTGGCCGTGGATCTTCCCACCCACCCAACCCAAAGCTATCGTAACAAGTCTAATTCTCAAGATCCAAGGTCAAGTGCTCCTTACCACCGTCCGCCTCGAGGTGACTTGCAACAAGTGTCGCAGAAAGGTCACTATGCTAACAAATGCTTCAACCAGAGGCGCCTTCCGCCTCCTCCTCCCGTGAAATCTTCCAGCAATGCAAAGGGTCAAGCATAATCCAAAGTCTGCAAAGGTGAACATGATGAATGCAGCTCAAGCGGAGGAATCTTCCGATGTGATTATGGGTAATCTTCGCTTAATGATATTCCCGCAAAAGTTTTATTTGATACCGTGCATCGCATTGTTTCATGTCTAGATCATTTGTTGCAAAGCATGATTTCATTTCGAAATGTTGGAAAAACCCTTGGGAGTTGTTTCTCCAAATAAACTTCTATGAGGGCTACCACAAGGATTCCAGATGTTTCTATCAAGATGGGCGATTATAGATTTCGCTAAACCATTTGTCCTTGGTGACTCGGATATTGATCTTATTCTCGGGATGGATCGGCTTTATCAAGACAAAGCTCAGCTTGATTGTGCTGCTGTGAAATTCAATTGACTCACTCTTCTAATGATGTGATCATCTATGCCGCCGTGATGAAACCATTCGATTGTTTTCTCTCAATGAGAAGGGCGAATTGATGCTATCTCTCGATTCCAATGCTTGTGAGTACCAAGATGTCTTTCCGTAAGAGCTTCCGGTATGCCTCCTCATCGCCAGCTTGAGTTCGTTATCGATCTTGAGCCCGCATCGAACCCGTTTGCAAGCGCCCATACAAGCTTGGACCTGATGAGCTGAAGGAATTGAAGAAGCAGCTCGATGAACAAGAGCGTCTGGGTTTGATCGCACCGAGTTCATCTCCTTGGGGTTGTGGTGTTCTTTTGTCCGTAAGAAGGATGGCACGGACCGATCTTTCGCCGACATCCGCCCATTGAATAAGAAGACTATCAAGAACAAGTATCCACTTCCCAACATCAATGAGCTTTTCGAGCAACTCAAAGGTGCTAAAGTGTTCTCCAAGCTTGACCTTCAGATGGGTTATCATCAGATTCGATTCGTGAACAAGATATTCCCAAGACAGATTCGTAAAGCTTTGGTTCTTATGAATATACCGTCATGTCTTTCGCCTTGTCAATGCTCCTCCAACATTCTCTCGGATGATGAACTTCATCTTCAACCCCTACACCAATGAATTCGTCTTGGTTTATCTTGATGATATTTTGGTCTTCTCCAAGAATAAGAAGGATCATGCCAAACATTTGCGATTGGTGCTAGACAAGCTCAGAGAGTATCAATTCTATGCGAAGTTCTCCAAATGTGAATTTTGGCTTGATGAAGTGCTTTACCTTGGGCATATCATCTCCGCCAAGGGCATCGCTATTAATCCCGAGAAGGTGTCCGCAATTGTGAATTGGGATCCTCCTCAGAATGTCAAGCAGCTCCGCAATTTTCTTGGTCTTGCAAGCTATTGCCGAAGATTCGTTGAGAATTTCTCCAAGATTGCAAAGCCTCTTTCCAACCTCCTCCAGAAGCATGTGAAGTATGTCCGTCTCCCGAGTGTGATGTTGCTTTCAATACTCTCAAAGAGAAACTCGTCACAGCTCCCGCCTTGACTCCTCCCGATGAATCCAAACCATTTGAAGTTTTCTGTGATGCTTCTCTTCAAGGTCTCGGTGCTGTGTTAATGCAAGAGAAGAGAGTTGTGGCTTATACCTCTCGCCAGCTTGAAGCTCAACGAAAAGAACTACCCCACTCACGATCTTGAGTTGGCGGCAGTTGTCCATGCATTGATAACATGGAGACATCTCTTGTTGGGAAGGAAAGTGGACATTTTCACCGATCACAAGAGTCTCAAGTATATCTTCACTCAACCCAACCTCAACCTCAGTGCACTCGATGGGTCGAAATGATTCAAGAGTACAACCCAAGTATTGAATATACTCCGGCAAGGCCAATGTCATTGCATATGCTTTGAGCAGAAGGCTTATCGCATCAGCTTTAATCCTCAAGCCCTTCCAACCGGATCTCGTGAAGCTTTCCGCAAGCTGAATCTTCAAGTTGTTCCTCAAGGCTTTCTTGCCAACCTCATAGTCTCTCCTACTTTGGAAGATCAGATTCGTGAGGCTCAGCTCCTGGATGCCATGGTGAAAAAGGTGAAACGTGGTATCGACAAGGGCATTTCCAAGTACAAGTGCTTCCACATTGATGACAAAGATACTCTTTTCTTCGAGGACCGGATTGTGGTTTCTAAGGGTGATCTGAGAAAAGTCATTATGAACGAGGCACACAATTCGCTTCTATCCATTCATCCTGGAAGTACGAAGATGTACCATGACCTCAAGCAGTCATATTGGTGGACTCGAATGAAGCGAGAAATTGCTCAATTCGTGAATGAATGTGATGTCTGCAGAAGAGTGAAAGCAGAACACCAAAGACCAGCTGGTCTCCTCCAACCTCTTGCTATTCCAGAATGGAAGTTTGATCATATCGAGATGGACTTCGTGACTGGTTTTCCAAAGTCCAAGCGTGGAAATGATGCTATCTTCGTTGTCATTGACAAGCTTACTAAAGTGGCTCATTTTCTTCCTATCAAAGAATCGATCACAACAGCTCAGTTGGCAGAGCTATACACCTCCAGGATTGTCTCCTTGCACGGCATTCCACAAGCGATCTCTTCAGACCGGGGCAGCATCTTTACCTCCAAGTTTTGGGATTCTTTTCGTAAGGCCATGGGCACCAACATTCGCTTTCAAAGACAGCTTTCCATCCTCAAACAAGTGGCCAAGTCGAGCGAGTTAATCAAATCCTTGAAGATATGCTCGTGGCTTGTGTCATTTCCTTCGTATGAAGTGGGAAGATTGTCTTCCATATGCCGAAGTTCTCCTACAACAACAGCTTCCAAGCGAGTCCGGCAAGGCCCCATTCGAAATTCTCTATGGCGTAAAGTGTCGACTCTCTCAATTGGTCCGAGACAGGTGAACGCCAACTTCTTGGCAATGACTTGATCACGTATGTAAGAAATGTGCAAAGTCATTCGTGAGAATCTCAAAGCCGCTAATCGCGCCAAAGAGCTATTATGATGATAAGCACCGTGATGTGGCTTTTGAAATCGGAGACCATGTCTACCTCCGCCTCTCAATGAAAGGCACTCGCCGCTCGGTATCAAAGGGAAGCTTGCCCCTAGATACGTGGGTCCTTTCAAGATCATTGGCAAAAGAGGCGATCTCGCCTATCAACTTGAGCTTCCATCCAACTTTGCAAACGTGCACGATGTGTTCCACGTGTCACAGCTTCGCAAGTGCTTCAAGACTCTGAACGCACTATCAACTTCAAGAAATTGACCTTCAAGAAGATCTCTTATCATGAGCACCCGCTGCTATTCTTGAAGAAACCGAGCGCAAGACTCGCAACAAGTCAATCAAATTCCTGAAAGTGAAGTGGTCACACCATTCCGACCGAGAACCACCTGGGAGCGCGAGGATCACCTCCGTTCCGAATATCCGGAGTTCTTTCAGTCCTAGATCTCGGGACGAGATTCTCTTGTAGTGGTGGAGTGTTGTAACACCCCGGATGTAACTTTCCATATTTGTAACTCCAACTCTTGCCATTTTCGGCATTGTGATATGATATTCCCTCCGTGGTTGGGCTTTTCTTCATTTTGCATTTTGTCCATGTCATGCTTTTTACATCATGTCATCATGTGCATCGCATTTGCATACGTGTTCGTCTCATGATTCCGAGCATTTTTCCCGTTGTCCGCTTTTGCAATCCGACTCCTATCTCCCCGCGCCCCTTTTACGCTTTTCTCTGAGCGGTACTAAACTTTCTCGAATGGATCGAGGTTTGTCAAGTGGCCTTGGTATACCACCGTAGACCACCGGTCAAGTTTCGGTCATTTGGAGCTCGTTTGGTACTCCAACGGTTAACCGCACTCTCGCAAAGGCCTCTTTTAAGTTGCAGCCCAACACCCCTTCAAAATAGTCCAATAACCCATCTAATTCACTTCCATGCTCTCCGTCGCTCGATCACGATCGTGGGCGAAAACTACACCTCATTTGGACTCTCCTAGCTCCTCTATGCCTATTTATACAACCCCATTCCAAATCCGGATCAACCCTAGCCTTCCTCTACCTAAAATTTCGAAACTATCACGCCAGACGGACATCGTCCGCCCACACCGCGCCGCCGCCGCCCAGCGAATCAGCGCGCGCCACGTGGCACGCCGCCGCCCCGTGCCGCCACACACACACGCCGCACGCATACCACCTTGCGCCCGCTCCATGCGCACTCCACCACCGGCCATTGCCTGCGGCCGCCGTCGCCCTCCGCCCAGACTCGGCGGCCACCGTCTCCGGCCGCACAGCATCGCCCGCCATGCGCCCATCGCCCGCCTGCGCCACCCTCGCTCGATCACCACGCGCCCAAGCCGCCGGCCGCCGCCGGCCAGCCCACCTCCTCCGGCTGCCCGCCTCGCCTCTCCTCCTCCTCCTCGCTGCCACCGGCGAGCTCCGCGACCGCCGCCGGAGCACTCGATCCAATCGGGCCGGATCCCGATCTAGCCTGCTCGCTGACTTTTCCCCTAAATTTCATCTAAGTTTTTCATCCGTGATTATTTCGTGGCATTTTCAACACATCGTAACTTTGCATCTGTAGCTCCTTTTGCGTGTAATATGTCAAAATGTTCGTCTCAAGAGTAGATCATTTCATCTCATTGAATCATTTTCATTTGAGCTCATCTTGATGCCCGAAATGCTGTTGGAAGAGGCCTATGTGATGTTAGTTTCGCTTTTAATGTAACATGCACTTTTGTTATTTTTGCTATGATTGATGTGTGCACCCTATGAATTTGAGTCCTACATGTGTTTTGTAATATGCCATGCCATATTTCCAGGGGTGTATGCCATGTATTTTTGTGATCTATGTGGTGACTAGTACAAGCATGCAAACTAGGTGTCCTGATGTTGCTGATTTCAGCCCTGTTTAGCTGATATTTTGATGCCATGCTAACTTGATGCTACCAAGAGATCCATGCATATTTTGAGATACTTCAGTAAGGATGTTTTGAACATATGATTATGCTCTATCCATCCATGCCTTTGTTTGCAATTATGGAGTGCCATAGCTTGAGTCAATCGAGCTCTACTTTTGCTATAAAATGTTTCCTGGCAGATTGTTTACATGTTATTCAATTTTGCCAAGGTTGTTGTGGTTGATCCGTGTATGCTATGATGTTGTTCTTGCCATGTATGTCTTCTATGCCATGTCTTCTTGATGTATGTATGCTTAGTTTATCATGAAAGGCTCTGTAGTGAGTGCTTTGAGCTCTTGAACATGCCTACTTGTTATCTGTTTTTGACATTCCTTGTTGCTGAATCATAACTAAACTTGCGATATTGACATGGGTGTTACTATATTTTCTGATCCTTTTGGCTTATGGTCAGTAAGGGACTTTTGTTCTATGGTTTGAGTAGATTCATGCCATGCCTTGTTTTGCTATTATAAGTTCCTGTAGCATGTTGCTTTCTTGCTCTGAACATTGCTACCGATGCTGTTTTTGCCATGTCCAAATTTCGATATTTTTGCACTTTTTCCATGCTTGTTTGAACCTGTTATGATGTGATTTAGCCGTAGCTCAGTGTTCATCTTTTGTCAAGCATCTTGAGTAGATCACTGCCATATACTTTGTTGGTACGTTTGGGTGCAGTAGCTTAATTTCTTGTTGCTTGCTAAGTGGCATCATGTCATTAATGGCGATTTGTGCCATTCTTGTTTTGCTTGTCATTTGCAAACCATGCATCCGATTCCGTGATCTTTATATCGATTTCAACCGAAATCATATCATCTTTCCAGCGGCATACTTGGTTTGCCAAGTTGATGCCTGGTTCATCATTTTCCTTCCGGAGCGCGCGATACGCATTGCATATCACATCTCGCATATCATGCCATGTTTTGCATCATGTTGCTTGTGCATTGCACCGTGATTTATTGTGGTTCCTTTGTTTGTGTTCTTGCTTTGGGTAGAGCCGGAGACGAGTACGTGAACGAGGAACCTGTTGAGAACGCTTACGAGGATCAAGCTTTCGACAACTCGAGAACATTGCGTGCAAGATGACCATACCCTCGAAATCACTTCTATCTTTGCTATGCTAGTTGCTCGCTTTTTGCTATGCCTATGCTGCGATGCCTATCTCTTGCTTATCATGCCACCCATATTGCCATGTCAGCCCCTAACCATCCTTTCCTAGCAAACCGTTGATTGGCTATGTTACCGCTTTGCTCAGCCCTCTTATAGCGCTGCTAGTTGCGGTGAAGTTGAAGTTTGTTCCTTGTTGAACATGGAGATGTTGTTCCTTATTGGAACATGTTTACTTGTTGGGGATATCACAATATATATCTGCTATAATTAATGCATCTATATACTTGGTAAAGGGTGGAAGGCTCGGCCTTATGCCCGGTGTTTTGTTCCACTCTTGCCACCCTAGTTTCCGCCATACCGTGTTATGTTCCTTGATTTCGCTCCTTACACGGTTGGGTGATTTATGGGACCCCTTGACAGTTCGCTTTGAATAAGACTCGTCCAAAAGGCCCAACATTGGTTTTACCATTTGCCACCTAAGCCTTTTTCCCCGGGTTTTCGCGAGCCCGAGGGTCATCTTTATTTAAACCCCCGGGCCAGTGCTCCTTCGAGCGTTGGTCCAAACTAGAGCACCGTGCGGGACCATTCCTTGGCAACTTGGATTACGCCGGTTCCTCAGACGCTTAGCTTATCCGGTGTGCCACGAGAACGAGATATGTGCAGCTCCTATCGGGATTTGTCGGCACAGAGGGTGGTCTTGCTGGTCTTGTTTTATTGTGTCGAAATGTCTTGTAGTCCGGGATTCCGAGATTGATCGGGTCTTCCCAGAGAAGGAATATCGCTTCGCTGACCGTGAGAGCTTATAATGGGCTGTTGGGACACCCCGCAGGTAATATCTTCAAAGCCGTGCTCGCGTTATGAGGCAGATGGGAATTTGTTAATGTCCGTTGTAGAAAACCCAAAGTTGACCTCAATTAAAATACACATCAACCAAGCGTGTGTAACCGTGATGGTCTCTTCTCGTGGAGTCCGGAGGTGAACACGGTGTTGGAGTTATGTTTGACGAAGTAGTTCAGATCACTTCTTGATCGCTACTAGTTTCACGACCGTGCTTTGCTCCTCTTCTCGCTCTCTTTTGCGTAATGTAGCCACCATATATGCTAGTCGCTGCTGCAGCTCCACCTTACAACTCTGTCCTTCCTATAAGCTTAAATAGTCTTGATCTCACGGGTGTGAGATTGCTGAGTCCCCGTGACTCACAGATTCTACCAAAACAGTTGCAGGTGCCGATGATGCCAGTGCAGGTGACGCAACCGAGCTCAAGTGGAGTTCGACGAGGAACGTGGTCGTTACTATGTGTCTTTTCCCGATGATCGAGAGTGGTGCCCAGCTTGGGACGATCGGGATCCGTGTAGCATTTGGGGTATCTGCTTTTATTTTGGTTCCGTAGTCGGACCTTGAGTGTACTCAATGATGGATGTTTATTTATGTATTGTGTGAAGTGGGGACTGTAAGCCAACTATGTATCTCTTTCCCTTATGTATTACATGGGTTGTGTGAAGATTACCTCACTTGCGACATTGCTTTCAATGCGGTTATGCCTCTAAGTCGTGCCTCGACACGTGGGAGATATAGCCGCATCGAGGGCGTTACACCATACTCTTTCCCAGACTCCAATTCGGTGCATTGAAAACACTCTCTATGGGCTCCGTGATTGGCGCAAACGTCCGTCCGGGAACTTGAGCTTGAATCTTCCAGCGCTCTTCTTCAGGTAAAGTGGAATTGTAGGTCCCGGTGAAGCTTGGTAATCCGATGTTAAGGTACTTAGTGACTTCCTTCAGGTGTCGTCCAAAGGGTGTATCCTTATCCGGCTGAGTGAACTTGATCCTCGCTTCCGTCATCCTAAAAGAATAGAAAAGATGAGGAGTTAGAAATGAGAAGAGAGAGTAGTGATCTAGGGCTTTAGCTTAATGATCGTGTCTCATACCAACAGGTGCTCGATACCATCTTTGTAGCGACTTAGACCTCAAACAACCGATCTCTATGCTCATTGTCATCCCCGGATCAAGAATGCCGACACCACACAAGACTCAAGGATTTATAACAGAGTAGCAATCACACACATATTACAATCGAATGTCTCAAGAGAGAACTTAATAAAATAAATATGGCTTAAGGCCATCTAGTACGATAACAGCGGAAGGCTTGGAAGAATAAGCGAGTCCATCAACTCCAACGACATCATCGAGTATAGAACCACGACCTAAGCACCTTAATCGTCGTTCTAAAAGTCTCGCAACATGAAACGCTGCAGCCCAAAACGGTCAGACATGGAATATGCCGCAATGTAACACATAGAGAATAATGGAATGAATAGCCTATACTACATGCATATATGGCTGGTGGAAAGCTCTATGGTTACAGTTTTGCATAAAGCCAATTTTTCCCTACTACAAAGGAATAAATTTTATTTAACTATCATGGTGGTTAGAAACATTGAGAATGGTTGACAGATTCTCAATCCCAATTAAAAGTACTCATTAACAAACCCAACAATATTAATTAGAAGTAACATGATGAGATTCACATGATATCCGTGTACTAGATACTCAAGATGTCCATAACCGGGACACGGCTAACCATGATTAGTTTATACACTCGCAGAGGTTTGCGACTTTTCCCCACAAGACTCGATTGCCTCCGTTTGGTTTCTCGCACTACATGGTGTTTGAGAAACAAATGACCGAGACATAGTATTTCAGAAACGCTAGCACCTTACATGTGGGTAGACTGTACCAACCTACATCCCCTACATCTGCTGGCCTACCCGTAAGAGTTTGCACAACTTAATCAACTATGCCAGAGCCCATAATGGCTTGTGGCTGCACACGGAAGTTTCTAGTTTGAATAATCTCATGATCCCTTTGAGCCCGGGTGGCGGTCCAAGAAATACAGTAAGTCCTCGATAGAAACCAGTGCCTCAATCCACCCAGATGTGTGTTTGTTGCCACCTTAAATAAACCATTAAACAACAATCTCACATCTGTCATGGATACACTCACCCAATCCACGCCTACTAGCATATCATGGCATAATAAGCAAACGAGAAGTAACTCCCAAGGGTTTGATAATAAAATGTAATAGGTACTACCTCAACTACTTCCCATCCCACAATTTAATTAGATCTTAATCATGCAAGTGTTTGAGGATAGATCTAATGCATAAAAACTGGGTATAAGAAAAGGTATGATCAAAGTGTTACTTGCCTTGTCGATGATCCGCAAACCTAGAGAATCAAGTAACAAAGTATGACTCGTAATCTATCGCAGACAAACAAACAAGCATAAAATAAATACTCATCTAATGCACAGGTAAAACTCAAATAGATCTAACCAGATAGTTCAACTTAAGAACTCCGGTTTGCAAAAAGAATCAAATCAAACGAAGCAACGAAAGTCAAACGGCGGAAGAAAACAGCTTCATTTTACTAATCTGGATCTAAGTCAAATTTTACAGAAGCAAAAACTTGTTTAAGTAGATTATTCGGAAAGAGTGTTTCGAGACGAAACTCCAGGCACTTGAATCGCCTGATTCCGATAAATGAGCGAAAAGTTATACTAAAACGAAAATCAGATGTGGAATCACGATCAGAAAAATCGCGGATTAAATCCGAGAAAAAGAAAAAAACGATGAACAGATTCGAACGGAAAAAAGAATTAAAAAAACCAAAAAAAAACCGAAGAAAACCGATCGGTTTTTTTAATAAAAAAACCAGCACGGAAATCGAGGCGGCGGCGAACCTCGGCGGAGGCGTATGGCGATCACAAGGGTTCAGCGACGATCGGCAACGGGCGGCGGCGTAATGGGGCGGCTAGGGTTTCAAGGGGCTCGGGTGGGTCAAGGCGGCTCGGGCGGCCGCTATTTATATGCGTGCCTCGAGCGGAGTCCCGCTGCACGCGGCCCGAAGGCGGTGTTCGTTTTTTTTTAATAATAACTCGCAGAATAAAAATGAAAAGAAGTACTAAACGGACTCCAAAAATCCCGAAATAAATTTTCGCCAGCTTCTATAATCAAGCGGATTTAATGAACATTTATTTGGGGCCTAAATGCAATTTTGAAAACGCGATTTTTCCTAAATTCAAATAAAAGGCTAAAAACTCCAAAATAAAATATTATTTGATTTTATTATTAAATCTTAATTATTCATTTATTTTGGGAAAGTCATTTTATTCCCTTTCTCATATTTTTGTAATAGAAATAATTGAAGATAAAATAATTAAAATCAATGATCCTATTTTCAAAATTTGAGAAAACTCAAATATGAAAATAACAAAAATCCCCAACTCTCTCCGAGGGTCCTTGAGTTGTGTAGAATTTTTAGGATCGAGCAAAAATGCAACGAAAAAATATGATATGCAATGATGCTCTATGTATAACATTCCAAATTGAAAATTTGGGATGTTACACTTATAATGCTACCGTCGATCTAAGCAAAATAAGATGCATAAAAGATAAACATCACATGCAATCAATATAAGTGATATGATATGGCCATCTTCATCTTGTGCTTGTGATCTCCATCTCAAGCAATCATCATGATCACCATTGTCACCGGCGCGACACCTTGATCTCCATCGTAGCATCGTTGTCGCCTCGCCAACTATTGCTTCTACGATTATCGCTACCGCTTAGTGATAAAGTAAAGTAATTACAATACGATTGCATTGCATACAATAAAGCGACAACCATATGGTTTCGCCAGATTATCGATAACTCGTTACAAAACATGATCATCTCATACAATAAAATATAGCATCATGCCTTGACCATATCACATCACAACATGCCCTGCAAAAACAAGTTAGACGTCCTCTACTTTGTTGTTGCAAGTTTTACGTGGCTGCTACGGGCTGAGCAAGAACCATTCTTACCTAGGCAACTAAACCACAACGATAGTTCGTCAAGTTAGTGATGTTTTAACCTTCTCAAGGACCGGGCGTAGCCACACTCGGTTCAACTAAAGTTGGAGAAACTGACACCCGCCAGACACCTATGTGCAAAGCACGTCGGTAGAACAAGTCTCGCGTAAGCGTGTGTGGAATGTCGGTCTGGGCCGCTTCATCCAACAATACCGCTGAACCAAAGTATGACATGCTGGTAAGCAGTATGACTTGTATCGCCAACAACTCACTTGTGTTCTACTCGTGCATATAACATCAACACATAAAACCAGGCTCTGATACCACTGTTGGGGAACGTAGTAATTTCAAAAAAAATCCTACGCACACGCAAGATCATGGTGATGCATAGCAACGAGAGGGTGCTACCTCTTGAGCAATGCGTTGGTTTTCCCTTGAAGAGGAAAGGGTGATGCAGCAAAGTAGCGTAAGTATTTCCCTCAGTTTCTGAGAACCAAGGTATCAATCCAGTAGGAGGCTACGCGCGAGTCCCTCGCACCTACACAAACAAATAAATCCTCACAACCAACGCGATAAGGGGTTGTCAATCCCTACACGGTCACTTACAAGAGTGAGATCTGATAGATATGATAGGATAATATTTTTGGTATTTTTGTGATAAAGATGCAAAGTAAAATTAAAGCAACGGAAATAACTAAGTGTTGAAAGATTAATATGATGGAAAATAGACCCGGCGGCCATAGGTTTCACTAGTGGCTTCTGTCAAGAGCATAAGTATTTTAGTGGGTGAACAAACTACTGTTGAGCAATTGACAGAATTGAGCATAGTTATGAGAATATATAGGCATGATCATGTATATAAGCATCACGTCCGAGACAAGTAGACCGACTCCTGCCTGCATCTACTACTATTACTCCACACACCGACCGCTATCCAGCATGCATCTAGAGTATTAAGTTCATAAGAACAGAGTAACGCTTTAAGCAAGATGACATGATGTAGAGGGATAAATTCATGCAATATGATAAAACCCCATATTGTTATCCTCGATGGCAACAATACAATTCGTGGGCGGCTTTGCTTGGATGTGATGTTGGCTCTATGCCATTTACTTACCTGGGATTGCCAATGGGTACTACTCGGCCCACAATCTATGACTTGCTCCCTTTAGTGGACCGCATAGAGAGACGATTATCTGCCTCATCCTGTCTGTTGAATCAGGGTAGCCGGCTGCAGCTCTTGAAATCGGTTTTATGTTCCATGTCAATATACTTCTTGTGCACCCTTTCACTACCTCAAGGAATTTTGAAACAGATAGAACGCATCATGCGGCAATGCCTGTGGCGAGGCAACTATGACACACCAAGACAATCATTGGTAGCTTGGGAGGTAGTTTGTCGGCCCAAGAACCAGGGAGGACTTGGGGTTCTGGACCTTGGCAAACAAAATGAGGCCTTGTTGATCAAGCATCTCTTCAAATTTTATAACAAGTTGGATGTGCCCTGGGTTTCACTTATCTGGGACACATATTATGCTGTTGCTCCGCCCCAAGTAACGCAAAGTTGTGGTTCCTTTTGGTGGCATGACGTGATGAAACTTTATGACAAATTTTGTAAGTTGGCCATCCCTCATGTTCGCTCCGGGGACTCGGTGGTTTTCTGGCTGGATCGGTGGCAACTTAATAACAAGGTGGTTATCATGCAACAGCGTTTCCCGAGGCTTCATTCTTTTGTCATTGATGACACACTTACCATTAAGAATGTGATGGAGCTGCCTGTCCCGACCGACAATTTTCACCTGCCTTTATCAGTTGAAGCTTTTGAGGAATTCAATCAACTTCAGGCTATAATGCCTCTCATAAACTTGCATGAGGGAGTTAGTGACGCCTGAAATGGCCTTCAAAAACTGGGGACTATCAATCCAGATCTACTATTTGTCTTGTTTTTCCAAGTCGTGGGTGACCCTCTTTTTCGGTGGATCTCGAAATGTGCTTGCACTCTCAAGCTCAAGGTGTTTGGCTGGCTTCTTTTGATGGATCGTCAACACTAGGCAAATGATGCGAGACGCGTCATTGGATTATCCAGATGATACTTGTGCCATTTGCTTCTCGTGTTTGCATGAAGATAGAGCTCATCTCTTTTTGCTTGCAACTTTAGCCAACGTGTTCGGAATTATTTGGGCATTTCATGGAATGTTCAACCTAACTGCACCACTTTTGAAATGGCTTGTGAGGCCAGGAGGAATTTGGTCAACTGTTTTTCACCGACGTAGTATTTACGGCCACCGGAATATTTGGACCCAAAGGAATGGAAGGATCTTCAGAAATGAGCTGCCCACTTTCAGAGCTTGGAGGAGGAATTTTATTCATGATATTTCTCTCTTAGCTCATAGAATCAAGTGTAAATATAGAGATAGACTAACTGATTGGATAGCTTCTTTACACTAATCACCCCCTGTAAGTAGCCTTCTTTTCTCCTTTTGTTTACCTTTCTAATTTTGTACTGAACCTATAATTGTTTTAATAAAGGGCTGTGAGGCTGTTGCCTTGCAGTACATAGTCAAAAAAAAACAATACAATACGTGCCTTGCTGCCCCTACTGTCACTGGGCAAGGACACCGCAAGATTGAACCCAAAGCTAAGCACTTATCCCATTGTAAGAAAGATCAATCTAGTAGGCCAAACCAAACTGATAATACGAAGAGACTTGCAAAGATAACCAATCATACATGAAAGAATTCAGAAGATTCAAATATTGTTCATAGATAAACTTGATCATAAACCCACAATTCATTGTCTCAACAAACACACCGCAAAAGAAGATTATATCGAATAGATCTCCACAAGAGAGGGGGAGAACATTGTATTGAGATCAAAAAATAGAGAAGAAGCCATCTAGCTAATAACTATGGACCCGAAGGTCTGAGTTAAACTACTCACACTTCATCGGAGAGGCTATGGTGTTGATGTAGAAGCCCTTCGTGATTGATGCCCCCTCCGACGGAGCTCCGGAATAGGCCCCAAGATGGGATCTCGTGGGTACAGAAGGTTGCGGCGGTGGAATTAGGTTTTTGGCTCCGTATCTGATCGGTTGGGGGTACGAGGTATATATAGGAGGAAGGAGTACGCTTGGAGCAACATGGGGCCCACGAGGGTGGAGGGCGCTACTGGGGGTAGGTGCCCCCCTACCTCGTGGCTTCCTGCTTGATTTCTTGACGTAGGGTCCAAGTCCTCTCGGATCATGTTCATTCCGAAATCACGCTCCCAAGATTTCATTCCGCTTGGACTCCGCTTTCATATTCTTTTTCGTGAAACTCAAATAGGCAAAAACAACAATTACGGGCTGGGCCTCCGGTTAATAGGTTAGTCCCAAAAATAATATAAGTGAATAATAAAGCCCAATAATGTCCAAAACAGAAGATAATATAGCATGGAGCAATAAAAAATTATAGATACGTTGGAGGCGTATCAGAGGGGAGAGTGTTGTCTACGTACCCTCGTAGACCATAAGCGGAAGCGTTTTATCAATGCGGTTGATGTAGTCGTACGTCTTCACGATCTGACCGATCCAAGTACCGAACGCACGGCACCTCCGAGTTCTGCACATGTTCAGCTTGATGACGTCCTCGCCTTTCTTGATCTAGCAAGAGGGGCGAAGTAGTAGATGAGTTCCGGAAGCACGACGGCGTGGTGACGGTGTTGGTGAAGAACAATCTCCGCAGGGCTTCGCCTAAGCACTACGAATACTATTACGGAGGATAAACTAGAGGGGACGGGGTTGCCGGCACATAGCTTGGTGTTTCTTGATCTGTCTTGGGTGCTAGCCCTACCCCTCTATTTATATGTTGAGCCTTGGGGTCGAAACTTAGAGTAAAAGCCTCCAGAAAGTCGGTTTCACCCGAAAGGCAAGAGTCCTTCTCGGACTCTAGGGCCAGACGCCAGGGTTCTCGGCGTCTGGACCCAGACGCCAGGGACCCTGGCGTCTGGCCTCTAGACTTCGCAAAACTTCCTTTTGCGCTTTTCCAAAACCCTCGTGGGCTTTCCCCTTTGGCCCAGATAAAGTGTTCTCGTGCCCAAACATTTCGGGAAACATCCAGAACCCCTTTCGATGGATTCCGGAACCTTTCCGGAGATCAAACACTACTATCCACATATCAATCTTTACTTCCGGACCATTCTGGAGTTCCTCGTCATATCTGTGATCTCATCCAAAACTCCGAACAACATTCAGTCACCAACATACATAACTCATAGTACTATATCGTCAATGAACGTTAAGCGTGCGGACCCTACGGGTTCGAGAACTATGTAGACATGACCGAGACACCTCTCTGGTCAATAACCAATAGCGGGACCTGGATGCCCATATTGGCTCCTACATATTCTACGAAGATCTTTATCGATCAGACCGCATAACAACATACGTTGTTCCCTTTGTCATCGGTATGTTACTTGCCCGAGATTCGATCGTCGATATCTCAATACCTAGTTCAATCTCGTTACCGCCAAGTCTCTTTACTCGTTCCGTAATACATCATCCCGCAACTAACTCATTAGTTGCAATGTGAGGGAGTCCTCGATTAGGGGGTGTCCGGGTGGCCGGACTATAACCTTCGGCCGGACTCTTGGACTATGAAGATACAAGAGCGAAGACTTCGTCCCGTGTCCGGATGTGACTTTCCTTGGCGTGGAAGGCAAGCTTGGTGATACGGATATGTAGATCTCCTCCCATTGTAACCGACTCTGTGTAACCGTAGCCCTCTCCGGTGTCTATATAAACCGGAGAGGTTTTAGCCCGTAGGACGAACAACAATCATACCATAGGCTAGCTTCTAGGGTTTATCCTCTCTGATCTCGTGGTAGATCTACTCTTGTACAACCCATATCATCAATATTAATCAAGCAGGAGTAGGGTTTTACCTCCATCGAGAGGGCCCGAACCTGGGTAAAAACATTGTGTCCCTTGTCTCCTGTTACCATCCACCTAGACACACAGTTCGGGACCCCCTACCCGAGATCCGCCGGTTTTGACACCGACACAATGCTTGCAAGGCTTATTGTGATGTGCATTACCGAGTGGGCCTGTAACATCCCAAAATTCTAAATTTTGGAATGTTATATTAAATAAATAACTATGCTTGTTGTCTGATTGTTGGTTTGATTGATTGAGTGAAACTGAGTGAAATTTGAAACTTTTGAAAGTTGAATGAGAGGGAATGAAATGACTTTCCCAAAACTTTCTCCTTTGCCTTTTGGATCTCAATGAATTCAAATTCATTCCAACACCAAAACCTAGAGTGAAGATGACATGACTTCTTCCATTTGGAATGAAAAGGGTTTTGAAAAGGATTTGAATTTCATCTGGGAATATTTCAAATTCAAAGCTTTATGCAACTCAATGATTTTCATGAGGAAGATAAAATGACTCTTCCATTATATGAAATATGAGTTGGAAGTTGAGTAGTATCAAGTTGAAAGTCATTTGAAAGTGCTTTGAAACCCTCTTTCAAATTTTGAGTTTTGAATTTGAATTCAAACTTTGGCAAGTGGGAAACATTTCAAAAACTAAGCCTGATAAATACTTGATCAAAAGTATGAGAGGAGTAGACATGACAGTCCAAAAATATCAGAGGAAAACATTGCCAAAAGATTTGGATTCAAATCTGAATTTTATTTGAATTTAAAAAAAATGGATTTTTATAAAGTTTGGATTTTGCCTTTGGAAAAATGTTCAAATGAAAGGAATATTCCCTGATCATTTTGGTATATATATACCCTATATAAAATATTTATAGATATTGTTTTATTTCTGTTTTTGTTTTATTTAAAAAATAAATTTTAAAAAGGAAAACCCTCCCCATTCGCCACTAGGCCACCCTGTGCCTAGCCAAAGCCAAGAGCTCACCACTGCCCGGCCACGCCCACCCGCCAATCGCCAGCCCACCCGACCGACCTCCTCCCCTCACCAAAGCCCTCCGCTTGCCACCGCCGCCTCCCATCTCTCTCTCTCTCATCGACCAGCGGGCCCGCCCCATCTTGTTCCTCGCCCACGCCGCCGACCGCCGAGATCGCGGATCCCGGGATCCGGATTCCGATCCGCCTGATCGCCCCGGCTAGCCGAGGCCCTGGCTATAAAAGCCCCGCCCGCACCCTTCCCCCCTAGCCTCGCCGAGCCCATCTCCTCTCTCCCGAGCACGCTGAGACCTGAAGCTCACGCCGCCAAAGTCGCCGCCGCCGCCACCCTAGACCACCCCGCCTCCCCGACCCCACCAAACTCCTCCCGAGCTCCCAAGACCAAGACGCCACTCCGCCGAGCTCCCGACGCCTGAACCTCGACGACTTCGCTGCCCGTCGCCGGACTCCGTAAGTCGCCGGAGAACCCCCGTCCGATCTCAAATCGACGGCTACGATTAGACCCCTCAAGGGGTATGCTTTTTTAGAAAACCGCCCGGTTCTTTCCGGTTTATTATTTTAGTTAGGTTTTATTTAGCCCGTCCGCTTAGTTTAACCCCAGGCCCTTTTAGACTAAATTACGCTGTAGGGCAAAGATAGGCCCATTAGGCCTTTTTCTTTTTTTTGATTTTCTGTTTTAGCGAATAGTTTCTGCTTTGAAAAATTGATATCTTTTATTCTGTTTAATATTTTAGGTGATTCTTTTTTGTTGGATTGCAAATTTTATGTAGTTTCTGTAGAATATATATTTAGCTATGTTAAAATTAACTAAAATTGCTTTAATTTAGTTTTAGCCAGAATAGTAAATCTGCTATAACTTGAGTTAGAAAAATTATTTTGGATGATTCTTTTTGTCCCAACTTTATTTTGACATTGCCAAACCATAGAAATTAACTTGGGTATTTTAGGATTTATAAATAATTAGTTTTAAGCAGAATCTTATTAATCCCAATTAATTAACTAGCTCCTGTTTTCCTAATATTTTAATTAGTAAATAAATTTATTTTTACTTGTGATTGATTATTCTAGGATAGTTTCTGTCACTCTAGTAGATGAACTTTTATTTATAATTAATAAAAGTTTTATTTTATTTTTCCTAATAGAAATTGGATTAGGCCTAATAGGAGTTTCTTAATAGCTTTTAAATTAATTCTTTTTGCTCCTAGTTGCTTAGTGGATTCTTTTCTGTTAAGTTAACCTAAAACCTTGATTAGGTTATGTTAGAAAATTTTTGTTATATGAAATTATTTTTGTTGTTGTTTGAAGTAGGAAACTTGAGTTGATTTTCTTTGAGTTTTCCCTTTGGATTTTGATTTGGTTGTTTTGATGTGTTATGTTGCTATTGCTATGCTATTGTGTTATGTGGTCCTATGCTATGTGCTTATTGTGATTAATTGTTTGTCTCGGTAGAATTTTCCGGAGTGCGAAGCTTGCTACTACGAATCCCTAGTTTTCGAAGATCGACAACAAGGCAAGTTCACTTTGACCATGCTTTCATACCTATGTTTTATTGCATTTAGTGACATCTTTGCAACCACCCCTCAGTAGTGTTATTGAATCCTTGTAGTTGAGTAGTATGCATGAGGTAGGAACCCTTCCCCCTGTTACCAAGCCCGGACGATATTTTATTTTAATGCTACGCTATAGTAGACGGGTTTGGTATGAGTGCTCGGAGTGGTGTGAGAATGGAGGATTCTACGCCAATGACGATAACTCCATGATGGAATCCGCAAGGACTGCATCTTCAAGACCTCAAGACTTCAAGACTCGAGACAAGATTTCAATACACACTACTGGGTGAAGGACGGTTGACGGGCACCTGGAGAACCCAAAGGTTGGCCGGGATGCATGGAGAAGCGCCATGACATCTTGAGGAAAGCTTCACCCAGACTCAAAGAGACGGAAGAATACTTCATGCCCGAAGCTTACCCTGCAACCGCAAGTCATTATGGGCTCGCTTGGTTGACCTTAGTTGTGACTCTGGCTGGGACGGTACTAGCAGATGTAGAACTACGGTAGGATGGGTTGAGTACCGACAAGGTCGAGGAACTCTTTGGAAGACCATGTTTCGGTCATCTTGTTCTCAAACACCCTGAAGTGCGAGAACGTAACGAGAGGGATCGAATCTTGCGGGTAAAGTGTACAAACCTCTGCAGAGGGTTATAACCTAATCGATTAGCCGTGTCCCCGGTTACGGACAATTTGAGCCTCGGACTTGGATCTATCTCGAACTCTCAACACCGGATTGATAACTTAATTGTGGGCAACTTATGATGATTTTGGGCTATGAGACATCGGTTGGCGGAACCATGTCATGATAGAAAACTCCACAGTACAGACTTCATTTATTCTTTTGATGTAGGTAAAATAAAATCAGCTTTTACGCAAACAAAACTTAGATACAGAGCCATAAAGCCATACCGCATATAGTATAGTTTATCATCTGTTTTCTCTTATTGTGATCTTGTCGGTACATTCAATGTAATGACTTACACGGCTGCAACGTATCATGTTGCGATATTTTCTTCCGCGAGTAAGAATACGGTACAGGTTACGGTCTACACTCAACCTGCCGATGGCGCTGATGGGACTCCACACCCGCTTGATTGTTTCACTGAGTATTATGAGGTATATATCAGTTTTACGTTATTTATGCATGTGATTGCACTTTGATATATACATTGATGTACTGTATGCCAAAGATACTGATCTGTGGATGGCACAAGAATACGTAGGCTTGACCGTCGAGGTCGGGTCGCCATGTAAATGGTATCGAGCACATGTTGACTGTAGAGGACGTGACCCTAGAAACCGGAAAGCCCTAGGACAGGAAATTTCTAAAACTTTATTTTCAAAAAGACTCTTACTTCTCATCTTTTCAGATTTTATCAAATAGACACTCTCACCTCAAATAGTTAGAATATACCCCTTATCCTTTGATCACCCGGAGGATCAACTGAAGACGCTCCAAGAAGGATTTGATATCGGAGAACTGATGGCCCCTTCAGAGTAAAGAGGATTTCACCATGTATTAGAAGCTAGAACAGTTGAAGACTCCGAAGACTTGAAAGGATCTGAAGAATTATTTGACCTTTAGAAGACCAAACCCCTGCTATACACTTACGTTAGATACGATGATTTGTGAGCTGTCATTTGTTTGATGTTTTTCTGACAGCCACAAAGTAAAACTTGTTTCTTCAAAAACTATTGTTTGTATTGTGTGTATATCCCTCCCCATCTCTCTCTCATCTCACCCTAAAACCCTTGAACCCCATAGATGATGAATGAAGTTGGACTGATATTCTTCGGATCAAGACTCAGCCGGAGGCGAGCTATGGATGCGAACATGGAAGAACACTTGGGGAGCAATTTGGTTTCAAGGAAGTATGAGGTCCAATACGCTCTTCAAGATTTTACGAAAGTGCTGCAACCTGGTGGAACATGCATCAAGCCATACAGGGATTTAATGGAGCAAGAACTTGGGAGGAATTCAAGAAGACCCTGTTGAAATCACGCCTTATCCGAAACACAATGATGCACCAAGAAGTAAACCTTGTGCTCGCAAGATTTATGGAGAAATAGGACACACCTGTGGAGGAACTCAAGGATGGATGCCCTCATTGTGAGGAAGAACACCCAGCTGAGGAATGCCCAACTAGTCGTGTGAATTGTTTCTGTGTGAAGGAACCACCCACTACCCGTGCAGGTCACATTTACTCCACGGTGCAACGAACTATTCAAGCAGAAGAGGGAATGAAAGAAGCCCTCAAGGAGGAACTAGAAGAACCAAGAATGAATGAAAGTGTTGAAGACCTGGATGGAGAAGGTCTCAACAGATTTTACTCCAATGCCTGCTATTCATGTGGAGAAGAAGGACATTTTTCACAAGATTGCACCAAGGAAAGAAAAGAGTATCCGGATATTTCCCAGCAGAAGTGAAGTTTGACCCCGGAGATAGAAACTCGATCATTACAGAGAAATCCAGAAGAGAAAAGGAAGGCAATCCGAGAGCAACACAATTTTTGCAGAGAAGGACTTGAGTCATATCACCTGTTACAGGTGCAAGGATTTAGGTCATTACGCTAGTAAATGCCCGTAAAAGAAACCAAGAATCCAAGGAGCCCAGATAATCACAAAGAAGCCCCGAGACATGTCGGAAGTCATTTGTTTTCGCAAGGAGGCAGGACATTATGCTATTAAATGTCCCGACAAGATGAAAGCTGGAGTTGAGTAGTTGGGATTTTGATATGGATAATAAGAGTAGTAGAAAGCAATTTCCTTTTCATGAGCTCAATGAGTTGAGTTATGTAATAGATTTCTCGAGTTTGTAATAGTTCATGACTCAATAAAGTTGTAATGTCACATGCTGAAAAGCTTTAAGGAGTTGCCATATTTTATCTCGGAAATTAATATTTTTGATGAACATGGAAGAAAGTGAGTTGTGATGCATAAACAGGAAATTGGGAATTGAGTTTGAAGTTCTGTTTGGATGATAGGAATGTATGCCCTGGAGATAAGTACCTTAATTCGAGCATCATTTCGTTTCACAACTGCAGATGACGACCCTTTACGAGTCTTTCCTTAAAGGATCGGAAACCATCATGACCCCGACAAGTGATCATGATTACCCAAGATCCTGAAGGACATGATGAAGCATATTCACCTTGAAGGAGATGCAGTCTACAAAGGCTACCCTTCATGCAAAAGGGAGTGGAACTTTGGTATGTGGAGGTACACCTCCACCGCTTGAAAGGAGTTTGCCCAAAGAGGATGGGGCATTACTTTTTCATCTCACGTGTGCCACAAGCAACTTTCTTCGATGCCGTTCGTGAAGCATCCATGGAAGCCATACGCCGATCGAGAAATACTTGAAGCAAGACTCCGTTATACTCAGGAATACCTAAGCGAAGTGCATGCAGAGATGATGAAGGTGAAGCTCAAGACCACCATGATGAAACAGAAGATTGAAGATTTCAAGGCTCATGTCGCACAATTCCAAAGGATCAAGAATCCTCGAGGAGGATAAATAAATAAAGTGGAAGTAATGTCCACCATACCAAATCATGTGGGTGGCAGCATTTGTAACAAGTACTTTTGGAATTTGGATTTACGAAAATGGTTAAGGATGTAATGAAAGATTGATATGAGATTAATGAGATTTTATGGATAAACTTGTGCACTTCTTTTGGTCATAGTACTCTATAAAGCCACAGGATCAATGAAGAAAGAAACGTGTTATTCATGACGGCCATAGAAGGAAGCTGGACAAAATAAGTTGGAGTTTTGTTTTGATATGATGGTATGAAGAAACAGAGTACTACTGGATTTAAGGAGGTGTAACAAGAGAGTTACTCCAAGGATGAGTTAAAGCTGCACTAGTGTTGAAGTGGGCCATAACCCACAGCCCCGGATTTTGAGAAGGAATGATGTAACCTTGATGAAGGAATAAATTGGAGGAATCAGCGGTCCAATCAGCATACGCTTTACAGAGGAGATTACGCAAAAACCTAAGAGTGGTGAAGTAACGATAGATGTTTTGTTTGGCTTGCAGAAACCATGGATTTACTCGAACCCAATTCGAGGATAAGAGAAATTCTGCAATGCTTGTGAGTATGCCCAAGTGTTAGAATACGTGATTCGATATTTACGTATGTGGTAATGGTTCAAGTACGGGATGGATTGGCCCCCATACCGGAGACTTCTATCATGAACTATCATATGTTGATGGAAAATCGAGAGCCTTGAAAAACTTAGAAGAGTGTCGACGCGATAAGCCATAAAACCATAAAATGGTAGGACGATGGAACCCCATTACAGCAACCGCTACAAACGAGGTTATACGGTGAGGTTCAACCTGACCCGCTTTCTGCAGGAGAAAACCATAAATTGTAGACCACCATGAGTGTTTCGATAGTTGTTTAGAATGGACACAGACCCATCAGCTAAGAAGATCCAGTCTCGGACGAATTTCAACTTTGACGAACCGACCCAAGATTTTGAGGAAAACTCTATGCTTCTGACAGAGGAGCTATTGTAAGATATGTGAAGAGACATACATTGTCAACACTCCAGAGGAAGTATCTGAGTTTATTGGAACTGTAACCTTGCTTTTAAGTGTGGTAGCACCCCTGACCTTTCTGACTAGAACTCTTGCTAGAAGACCCCCAACCCCTAACCTTTTCTTGTTAGTTTCTTCAATCTCGAGGACTAGATTCATTTTAAGTGTAGTAGGTTTGTAACATCCCAAAATTCTAAATTTTGGAATGTTATATTAAATAAATAACTATGCTTGTTGTCCGATTGTTGGTTTGATTGATTGAGTGAAACTGAGTGAAATTTGAAACTTTTGAAAGTTGAATGAGAGGAATGAAATGACTTTCCCAAAACTTTCTCCTTTGCCTTTTGGATATCAATGAATTCAAATTCATTCCAACACCAAAACCTAGAGTGAAGATGACATGACTTCTTCCATTTGGAATGAAAAGGGTTTTGAAAAGGATTTGAATTTCATCTGGAATATTTCAAATTCAAAGCTTTATGCAACTCAATGATTTTCATGAGGGAAGATAAAATGACTCCTTCCATTATATGAAATATGAGTTGGAAGTTGAGTAGTATCAAGTTGAAAGTCATTTGAAAGTGCTTTGAAACCCTCTTTCAAATTTTGAGTTTTGAATTTGAATTCAAACTTTGGCAAGTGGGAAACATTTCAAAAACTAAGCCTCGATAAATACTTGATCAAAAGTATGAGAGGAGTAGACATGACAGTCCAAAATATCAGAGGAAAACATTGCCAAAAGATTTGGATTCAAATCTGAATTTTATTTGAATTTAAAAAATGGATTTTTATAAAGTTTGGATTTTGCCTTTGGAAAATGTTCAAATGAAAGGAATATTCCCTGGTCATTTTGGTATATATATACCCTATATAAAATATTTATAGATATTGTTTTATTTCTGTTTTGTTTTATTAAAAAAATTTTAAAAAGGAAAACCCTCCCAGCGCCACTAGGCCACCCAGGCCCAGCCAGCCAGCCAACCCACCACCTGCCCGGCCAAGAGCCCACTCGCCAATCGGCCAGCCACCCGACCGCCTCACTCCCCTCGCTCAAAGCCCTCCGCTGCCACCCGCCGCCTCCCATCTCTCTCTCATCACCAGCGGGCCTGCCCCATCTTCTTCCCCTCGCCCACGCCTCGCCGCTGCCGATCGCGGATCCCGGGATCCGGATTCCGATCCGCCTGTCGCCTCGAAGCTAGTCGAGGCCCTGCTATAAAGCCCCGCCTCCGCACCCCTTCCCCCCTAGCCTCGCCGGAGCCCTCACCTCTCTCTCCCGAGCACGCCGGAGACCCGAAGCTCACGCCACGCCAAAGTCACCGCCGCCGCCACCCTAGACCACCCCGCCTCCCCGACCCCACCAAACTCCTCCCGAGCTCCCACGCACCAAGACGGCCACTCTGCCGAGCTCCCGACGCC
The DNA here is from genome assembly GCA_021605205.1 of Aegilops longissima. Lineage (NCBI taxonomy): Eukaryota > Viridiplantae > Streptophyta > Magnoliopsida > Poales > Poaceae > Aegilops > Aegilops longissima. The sequence goes on from CM038676.1 coordinate 546,923,649, forward strand.
TGAACCTCGACGACTTCGCCGCCCGCCGTCATGCCGGACTCCGTAAGTCACGGAGAAACCCCCGTCCGATCTCAAATCGACGGCTACGATTAGACCTCAAGGGGTACGCTTTTTTAGAAAACCGCCCGGTTCTTTCCGGTTTATTATTTTAGTTAGGTTTTATTTAGCCGGTCCGCTTAGTTTAACCCCAGGCCCTTTTAGACTAAATTACGCTCAGGGCACAAAGATAGGCCCATTAGGCCTTTTTCTTTTATTTTGATTTTCTGTTTTAGCAGAATAGTTTCGCTTTTGAAAAATTGATATCTTTTATTCTGTTTAATATTTTAGGTGATTCTTTTTTGTTGGATTGCAAATTTTATGTTGTTTCTGTAGAACATATATTTAGCTATGTTAAAATTAACTAAAATTGCTTTAATTTAGTTTTAGCCAGAATAGTAAATCTGCTATAACTTGAGTTAGAAAAATTATTTTGGATGATTCTTTTGTCCCAACTTTATTTTGACATTGCCAAACCATAGAAATTAACTTGGGTATTTTAGGATTTATAAATAATTAGTTTTAAGCAGAATCTTATTAATCCCAATTAATTAACTAGCTCCTGCTTTCCTAATATTTTAATTAGTAAATAAATTTATTTTTACTTGTGATTGATTATTCTAGGATAGCTTCTGTCACTCTAGTAGATGAACTTTTATTTATAATTAATAAAAGTTTTATTTTATTTTTCCTAATAGAAATTGGATTAGGCCTAATAGGAGTTTCTTAATAGCTTTTAAATTAATTCTTTTTGCTCCTAGTTGCTTAGTGGATTCTTTTTTGTTAAGTTAACCTAAAACCTTGATTAGGTTATGTTAGAAAATTTTTGTTATATAAAATTATTTTTGTTGTTGTTTGAAGTAGGAAACTTGAGTTGATTTTCTTTGAGTTTTCCCTTTGGATTTTGATTTGGTTGTTTTGATGTGTTATGTTGCTATTGCTATGCTATTGTGTTATGTGGTCCTATGCTATGTGCTTATTGTGATTAATTGTTTGTCTCGGTAGAATTTTCCAGAGTGCGAAGCTTGCTACTACGAATCCCTAGTTTTCGAAGATCGACAACAAGGCAAGTTCACTTTGACCATGCTTTCATACCTATGTTTTATTGCATTTAGTGACATCTTTGCAACCACCCCTCAGTAGTGTTATTAAATCCTTGTAGTTGAGTAGGATGCATGAGGTAGGAACCCTTCCCCCTGTTACCAAGCCCGGGACGATATTTTATTTTAATGCTACGCTATAGTAGACGGGTTTGGTATGAGTGCTCGGAGTGGTGTGAGAATGGAGGATTCTACGCCAATGACGATAACTCCATGATGGAATCTGCAAGGACTGCATCTTCAAGACCTCAAGACTTCAAGACTCGAGACAGATTTCAATACACACTCATTGGGTGAAGGACGGTTGACGGGCACCTGGAGAACCCAGTGGTTGGCGGGATGCATGGAGAAGCGCCATGACATCTTGCGGAAAGCTTCACCCAGACTCAAAGAGACGGAATAATACTTCATGCCCGAAGCTTACCTGCAACCGCAAGTCATTATGGGCTCGCTTGGTTGACCTTAGTTGTGACTCTGGCTGGGATGGTACTAGCAGATGTAGAACTACGGTAGGATGGGTTGAGTACCGGACAGTGGTCAGAGGAACTCTTTGGAAGACCATGTTTCGGTCATCTTGTTCTCAAACACCCTGAAGTGCGAGAACGTAACGAGAGGGATCGAATCTTGCGGGTAAAGTGTACAAACCTCTGCAGAGGGTTATAACCTAATCGATTAGCCGTGTCCCCGGTTACGGACAATTTGAGCCTCTGGACTTGGATCTATCTCGGAACTCTCAACACCGGATTGATAACTTAATTGTGGGCAACTTATGATGATTTTGGGCTATGAGACATCGGTTGGCGGAACCATGTCATGATAGAAAACTCCACAGTACAGACTTCATTTATTCTTTTGATGTAGGTAAAATAAAATCAGCTTTTACGCAAACAAAACTTAGATACAGAGCCATAAAGCCATACTGCATATAGTATAGTTTATCATCTGTTTTTCTTATTGTGATCTTGCGGTACATTCAATGTACTGACCTACACGGCTGCAACGTATCATGTTGCAGATATTTTCTTCCGGCGAGTAAGAATACTGTGCAGGTTACGGTCTACACTCAACCTGCCGATGGCGTTGATGGGACTCCACACCCGCTTGATTGTTTCACTGAGTATTATGAGGTATATATCAGTTTTACGTTATTTATGCATGTGATTGCACTTTGATATATACATTGATGTACTGTGTGCCAAAGATACCGATCCGTGGATGGCACGGAATACGTAGGCTTGACCGTCGAGGTCGGGTCGCTCTGTAAATGGTATCGAGCACATGTTGATCAGGGACGTGACCCTAGAAACCGGAAAGCCCTAGGACAGGAAATTTCTAAAACTTTATTTTCAAAAAGACTCTTACTTCTCATCTTTTCAGATTTTATCAAATAGACACTCTCACCTCAAATAGTTAGAATATACCCCTTATCCTTTGATCACCCGGAGGATCAATCAAGACGCCCAAGAAGGATTGATATCGAGAACTGATGGCCCCTTCAGAGTAAAGAGGATTTCACCATGTATTAGAAGCTAGAACAGTTGAAGACTCCGAAGACTTGAAAGGATCTGAAGAATTATTTGACCTTTAGAAGACCAAACCCCTGCTATACACTTACGTTAGATACGATGATTTGTGAGCTGTCATTTGTTTGATGTTTTTCTGACAGCCACAAAGTAAAACTTGTTTCTTCAAAAACTATTGTTTGTATTGTGTGTATATCCCTCCCCATCTCTCTCTCATCTCACCCTAAAACCCTTGAACCCCATAGATGATGAATGAAGTTGGACTGATATTCTCTGGACCGAAGACTCAGCCGGAGGCGAGCTATGGATGCGAACATGGAAGAACACTTCGGAGCAATTTGGTTTCAAGGAAGTATGAGGTCCAATACGCTCTTCAAGATTTCTTTACGTAAAGTGCTGCAACCTGGTGGAACATGCATCAAGCCATACAGGGATTTAATGGAGCAAGAACTTGGGAGGAATTCAAGAAGACCCTGTTGAAATCACGTCTTATCCGGAAACACAATGATGCACCAAGAAGTAAACCTTGTGCCTGCAAGATTTGCGGAGAAATAGGACACACCCAGGAGGAACTCAAGGATGGATGCCCTCATTGTGTTCCTCCGGTAAACGGGAGTTGCATAATCTCATAGTCATAGGAACATGTATAAGTCATGAAGAAAGCAATAGCAGAATACTAAACGATCGAGTGCTAAGCTAACGGAATGGGTCAAGTCAATCACATCATTCTCCTAATGATGTGATCCCGTTAATCAAATGACAACTCATGTCTATGGTTAGGAAACTAAACCATCTTTGATTAACGAGCTAGTCAAGTAGAGGCATACTAGTGACACTATGTTTGTCTATGTATTCACACATGTACTATGTTTCCGGTTAATACAATTTTAGCATGAATAATAAACATTTATAACGAAATAAGGAAATAAATAATAACTTTATTATTTCTTCTAGGGCATATTTCCTTCAGTATTGAGCTTCTGAAATCTCTTTCTTGCTTCACGGTCGGTGCAGACGATCCCTTGAGTGAAAACTTGTTGTGGCATTGCAGTGGATGAACCCAAAGCACTGCGTACGCGAGTGGACCTCCTTGTAGACATTAACAAAACAATTTTTCAGTCCAATACAATTAAACAATATTGATCCTACGGTACTCACAACATCATACTCCTCTAAAACATCAAAGAACCCAAGCCAAACTTGAATTTGGATAAAAAAATATGAATTTTGTAGACATGGCAATGCTAGGCATGTAGAACATGGATTGATGAAAAATAAATTGGGGATCGGAGGAGAAACATATCGTAGATCAATCACGCGGAAGGATTTGAACTGAAATAAAACTAGTAGGAGATTGACAAAGTTTTGTTAGGGTTTGGAGAGGTTTGGAGGAAGAAGAAGAAGAAGAAACGAGAAAGATGTGGGTGATTTACCTCCTTCCTCGGGCTTATTATGGCCGCCAGAGGTCCATATGACTGCCCATACAAGTGCAAGAGCTCATATAGGAAACGCCATCGTTCAACCTGATAACTTACCTATGTCCGTGCATACCTCATACGACCGCTGAAACGGGCAGCAGCGCCCGTATGGCCGAAGAGAAGGACGCCATAGGTCTTTGCAAATTTAAAGGCCGCAAATAAATTTTGGAATATTATACTGAAATCACTATAGCCAACTATGTTCGGTTTGGCTAAATATCAAATCCAAGGTGTACAGAAGTCATCAATATACTGAAAGAAAAATGTACAAACCGAGGAATTTGGTATTCTACACTTCAGCACATCTGCTCTCTTCATTTTAAAATTGTGGAAAGGTGCTTGTGGAGTTCCAAAATTTCAAGAAACAATGTGGATATTCAAACTGCCTACATGTTTTTTTTTCAAAGTTTCGCGAATAGACTTGTGGTCTACACTAGAAAAACACGAGACTAAAATGGCATCCTTATATGCTATATTTGTTCCATTTTATACACATGTCGCAAGACTTAACATGACAATTGGAAATAATACTACATTTGTTTCAATACGACAATTTCTTAAGATCTTCTAAAACATGATAAATATTTTTTTACAAGATAAGACATCTCCAAATGCTCATGTGTGATGACTTATCTTACTCTTCCACGCCGGTTTTTGTTTATGTGGCACATTGTTGTATTAATGAGGATAAAGAATCATCTCTTATCATAAATACGGTCGAGTAGCACAATCCAAGAAAAAGATCGTTGGATATCATTTTCATGATCTAATTGGGTCTCCAACGTATCTATAACTTTTAAAGTATTCATGTTATGTTTGCAATAACTTTATATGGTTTTGGTGCACTTTTATACGATTTCATGGACTAACATATTAATCTTGTGCCCAGTGCCAGTTGTTGTTTACTGCTTGTTTTTGGTTCTCCAGGAAACTCATACCAAACGAAGTCCAAATGCGATGAAACATTTTGACGATTTGTTTTGGAACATAAGAGACCCCCGAAACTTCGTGGGAGGACCAGAAGACCCATGAGGCAGTGACGAGGCAACATGGCGCACCCTAGGGGGTATGGAGGGGTTTGTTTCCTTGTGGGCCCCTCGTAATTCCTTTTTGATGATCAACGCTGAAAATCCTTATAAATAGAGAAACCCCCAGAAATAAACCTAGAACTTTGACTCCACTGCGGCAAGCCTCTGTTCCAAAGAGATCCCATATGGAAGCCTTTTCTGGAACCCTGTCGGAGGGGGAACCATCACCAGAGGCCATCTTCATCATCCCGACGGTCTCCATGACAAGGAAGGAATAGTTCACCCTCGGGGCCAAGGCTATGCACTAGTAGCTGCGTGTTTGATCTCTCTCTCTCTCTCTCTCTCTCTCTCTCTCTCTCTCTCGTGTTCTTGATTTGGCATGATCTTGATGTACCACGAGCTTTGTTTATATAATTGGATCATATGGCGTTCTTTCCTCTCTATCTTGTTCTGATGAAGTGAGTCTTTCCCTTTGAGATTTCATTATTATCGAATTGAATATTTTGGATTTGAGAACACTTTATATATGTCTTGCATGTGGATACCCGTGGTGACAATGGGGTAATCTATTGAGTCACTTGATGAGAATGATGTGATTGACTTGACCCATCCGTTAGCTTAGCACGATGATCGTTTAGTTTATTGCAATTGCTTTCTTCATGACTATACATCTTCCTATGACTATGAGATTATGCAACTCCCGAATACCGGAGGAACACTTTGTGTGCTATCAAACGTCACAACGTAACTGGGTGATTATAAAGATGCTCTACAGGTGTCTCCGATGGTGTTTGTTGAGTTGGCATAGATCGGGATTAGGATTTGTCACTCCGATTGTCGGAGAGGTATCTCTGGGCCCTCTCGGTAATGCACATCACTATAAGCCTTGCAAGCCATGTAACTAATGAGTTACTTGCAGGATGATGCATTACGGAACGAGTAAAGAGACTTGCCGGTAACGAGAATGAACTAGGTATTGAGATACCGACGATCGAATCTTGGGCAAGTAACATACCGATGACAAAGGGAACAACGTATGTTGTTATGCGGTTTGACCGATAAAGATCTTCGTAGAATATGTAGGAATCAATATGAGCATCCAGGTTCCGCTATTGGTTATTGACCGAAGATGAGTCTCGTTCATGTCTACATAGTTCTCGAACCCGTAGGATCCGCACGCTTAACGTTTTATGACGATCGGTATTATCAGTTTATGTGTTTTGATGTACCGAAGGCAGTTCAGAGTCCCGGATGTGATCACGGACATGACGAGGAGTCTCGAAATGATCGATACATGAAGATTGATATATTGGACCATGTTATTCGAACACCGGAACTATTCCGGAAGGTTTCGGATAAAACTGGAGTGCCGAAGGGTTACCGAACCCCCCGAGAAGTTATTGGGCCCTTAGTGGGCTTTAGGGAGAGAGAGGGTAGGAGCCAGGAGGTGGCGTCCCTCCCCCCAAAGGGAGTCCGAATTGTACTAGGGGAGGGGGTGCGGCCCCGCTTTCCCTCTCCCTCCCCCTCTCCTTCCTTCCCCCTCCTAATAGGACTAGGAAAGGAGGAATCCTACTCCTACTAGGAGGAGTATTCCTCCCCCCTTGGCGTGCCTATAGGGCCAGCCGACCTCCCCCCTTGCTCCTTTATATACGGGGGCAGGGGGCACCCTAGAACACATAAGTTGATTGTTTAGCCATGTGCGGTGCCCCCCTCCATAGATTTCCACCTCGGTCATATCGTTGTAGTGCTTAGGCGAAGCCCTGCGTGAAGGATACTTGAATAAGAGTTTTTCAATGAAGGACCTCGGTGAAGCTGCTTATATATTGGGCATCAAGATCTATAGAGATAGATCAAGACGCTTAATTGCACTTTCACAAAGCACATACCTTGATAAAGTTTTGAAGAAGTTCAAAATGGATCAAGCAAAGAAAGGGTTCTTACCTGTGTTACAAGGTGTGAAGTTGAGTTAGACTTAATGCCCGACCACTGCAAAAGATAGAGAGAAAATAAAGGCATTCCCTATGCTTCAGCCATAGGTTCTATCATGTATGCAATGTTGTGTACCAGACCTGATGTGTACCTTGCTATTAGTTTAGCAGGGAGGTACCAAAGTAATCCAGGAGTGGATCACTGGATAGTGGTCAAGAACATCCTGAAATACCTGAAAAGGACTAAGGATATGTTTCTCGTTTATGGAGGTGACAAAGAGCTCGTCGTAAATGGTTACGTTGATACAAGCTTTGACACTGATCCGGATGACTCTAAGTCACAAACCGGATATGCATTTATATTGAACGGTGGAGCTGTACGTTGGTGCAGTTCTAAGCTAAGCATCGTGGAGGGATCTACGTGTGAAGCAGAGTACATAGCTATTTTGGAAGTAGCAAATGAAGGATTCTGGATGAAGGAGTTCATATCCGATCTAAGTGTCATACCTAGTGCATCGGGTCTAATGAAAATCTTTTGTGACAATACTGGTGCAATTGCCTTGGCAAAGGAATCCAGATTTCACAAGAGAACCAAGCACATCAAGAGATGCTTCAATTCACTCTGCGATCAAGTCAAGGAGGGAGACATAGAGATTTGCAAGATACATACGGATCTGAATGTTGCAGACCCGTTGACTAAGCCTCTCTTACGAGCAAAACATGATCATCACCAAGACTCCATGGGTGTTAGAATCATTAGTGTGTAATCTAGATTATTGACTCTAGTTCAAGTGGGAGACTGAAGGGAATATGCCCTAGAGGCAATAATAAAGTTGTTATTTATATTTCCTTATATCATGATGAATGTTTATTATTCATGCTAAAATTGTATTAACCGAAAACTTAGTACATGTGTGAATACATAGACAAATAGAGTTTCACTAGTTTGCCTCTACTTGACTAGCTCGTTGAATCAAAGATGGTTAAGTTTCCTAGCCATAGACATGAGTTGTCATTTGATTAACGGGATCACATCATTAGAGAATGATGTGATTGACTTGACCCGTTAGCTTAGCACGATGATCGTTTAGTTTGTTACCATTGCTTTCTTCATGACTTATACATGTTCCTATGACTATGAGATTATGCAACTCCCGAATATCGGACGAACACTTTGTGTGATATCAAACGTCACAACGTAACTAGGTGATTATAAAGATGCTCTACAGGTGTCTCCGATGGTGTTTGTTGAGTTGGCATAGATCGAGATTAGGATTTGTCACTCCGATTGTCGGAGAGGTATCTTTGGGCCCTCTCGGTAATGCACATCACTATAAGCCTGGCAAGCAATGTAATTAATGAGTTAGTTGCGGGATGATGCATTATGGAATGAGTAAAGAGACTTGCCGGTAACGAGATTGAACTAGGTATTGAGATACCGATGATCGAATCTCGGGCAAGTAACATACCGATGACAAAGGGAACAACATATGTTGTTATGCGGTTTGACTGATAAAGATCTTCATAGAATATGTAGGAACCAATATGAGCATCCAGGTTCAGCTATTGGTTATTGACCGGAGATGAGTCTCGGTCATGTCTACATAGTTCTCGAACCCGTAGGGTCCGCACGCTTAACATTCGATGACGATCGGTATTATGAGTTTATGTGTTTTGATATACCGAAGGTAGTTCGGAGTCCCGGATGTGATCACGGACTTGACCAGGAGTCTCAAAATGATCGAGACATGAAGATTGATATATTGGACCATGTTATTCGGACACCGGAAATGTTCCGGGAGGTTTCGGAAAAACCGGAGTGCCGAAGAGTTACCGGAACCCCCCCCCCCCCCCGAGAAGTTATTGGGCCCTTATTGGGCTTTAGGGGAGAGAGAGGGCAGCAGCCAGGAGGTGGCGCCCCAGGAGTCCGACTGGACTAGGGAGGGGCGCGCCCCGCTTCCTCTCCTCCCCTCTCCTTCCTTCCCCTCCTAGTAGGACTAGGAAAGGAGGAAGCCTACTCCTACACTACAAAAAAATACACTTCCGTGATGATACGTGTTTGTCACAAGAGGTCGTGTTTTTGTCATGCATGTATATCCATGACAAATTTATGATGTAATCAAGATGGTCATACACGTGTTGTCGAGAAGTGTTCCATGACATTACCAAAATTATCATCACGGAAGTGTCCACTTCCATGACGATAAATCGCGCGTCACAGAAGTGCTTTCGTCAAGGGTGACCGACACGTGGTATCCACCGTAATGGAATACTGTTAAGCTATCGGGTCGGATTTTGGATCTGATAACCCGTTAACAGCCACGACCAATGCCGATTTTCCACGTGTAAAATCCTCATTGGCTGACGGATCCACGCGTCAGCTCCGCGTTGGCACAGGTGTCACTCATCCAACGGTCCAGATGGGCCTATGATATGTTGACACGTGGACCGGCCCACAAAGTTTAAATGGGCCGGCACAACCGAAGGCCCATAAGATTTAGCGGACCATAATGGGCCCGCCCAGCTAAAGGCCCACAAAATTTAGCGGACCATAATGGGCCAGCCCAACTAAAGGCCCACAAGATTTTGCAGACCATAATGGGCCGGCCCAGCTAAAGGCCCAACATTCTCTGTCAAATCGGGCCGTCAACGACCTGTCCTAAACTTGCCATCAACGCGGCCCATGGTCACTTCTGGCCCGTTAACAGTCCGCTAAGTAATTGGGCCGAATCACGGCCCGGTGTATTTCCGCCTGTTAAAGGTCCGGCTTCATTTGGGCCCATTTACAGGCCATCAAAACTTTCGGCCCATGAACAACCATGAAGGATTTGGGCCATATTCGGCCATGTCTGACATTCGGCCTGTTAGAGGCCCACTATAGATTTGGGCCACTTTTGGCCTGTTGTCATTTTCGGCCTGTTAACGCCGGACGTAAACCATGGGCCATATGTGGCCCAACGTCATATCGGGCCCGTTAACGGCCCATATAAAAATTACGATAATCTAGCCCGACCGAAGTTCTGGCCTGTTAAAGGCCCGTTTATTAGGTCGGCGCATTTACGGCCCGTCCGAACTTCAGCCTGTCAAAGATCCGCGTCGTAAATGGGCCACCATTTCGGCCTGCTAAGTCCAGTGGGTTATTTGGCACAATCAGGGCCCAATCTCACATTCGGTCTATTAAAGGCCCATGTTTTTTATGGGCTCGAGATATTTACACCTGTAAACGGCCTATTTTTACTGAGGGCCCAAATTATGTTTAGGCCTGTTAAAGGCCCACTATGGGCACATGCCTACCAGAAAAATATGAAAGCTTATGCTGATTTAGACCCAAATATTTTTAGTGGGCTACATGCCAATTTCGGCCCTTAATCGTTTTTAGCCCAATTGGAATGGGCCCGACGAATGTTGGCATGTTGGGCTCCTACGAAGCTTTCGGCCGAATACATTACTAAGATAAACCTACACTATACAAAAATAGCGTCGTAATTACTGCAGCCTGGGGCAGCATCATAAATGTTGTATCACAACAAAATAAATTCCAACCATACAACAAAAGGCCTGTTGGCATAAAGTTTACATCCTTCCGATAAAAGCACCATCGGATGTATAGAAGCACACATCATTTGACCTGAGTGCTAATGTTTGAGTGTAGAATCGATGGAGCAGCACGATCTCCACCTTTTTCCGACATTGCTCTTGAACAACGGGCGAATGTCTAATAGTCGGTTTCAAAACCATTCATATCTTGACGACATTTCTCAACCACTATTCTTGTTTCCAAACAACGTCCATTAGGGATTGGACTTGTGTCCGAGCATGATGTATCACTACGTAGCAGGAAGATTTTGTTCAAGAGGGCGATTTGGAGGAGGTTACCTTGACAACCAACCTAGAATTACGCAGAAGGTGCTTTTGCACTTTTAGTGGAGAGATCTTGACGACCGCAGCAAGAGGTGACATTGTGCCTGTAGTAGCCTCATCACCTTCAGGTGGTTGTGGCTGTTCAATCATTTGTTCCATAGCTTCCTGAAAGTTTAAACTTGTAGATTAGTGTACCAGATAAGTTACTAATGAGACAAAAACAAACAAAGTAGGTTAAACATTTATACATAACTTATTTTGGTGAACTACTGTAATACATTAGCATGTATTGTAGTGCCAACTACATAATAAAATCACTTTCGGAACATATGTCCATGTAGCATGCCTACTGTATTGTCTATTTCCTCACATTCGTTGACATCTAAGGAAAAAGAGACATGATTTAAAGTAGGATGAACATAGTATGACATCATTCATATCATGGGCAAACAGATATAAAACAAACAGCCTATTTTATCATTGTGTGCGCACGTGAACATAACAACTAGATTACAGATCAAGACCAAAAGAATATCCTTCATATCTTTTAAACCATGTAAGGTGAAATGATACGTTAAGACAACTATGTATAAAAGTGAACAGAGTAACTGACATTGGCTGCAAACCAAGTAGTTAAATTAACACATCACAGTACCAATCAGTTCAAGGCAGGAGGAGTAAGGACTTACAACAGTGGCTTGAACTGGTGTGCTCATGCCCTTCATCTTGCTGGTGTGGCAGTCCTTGAAGATTTGCACTTCATTCGATTCAGGTTCTTTTTGGTCCGCACGGGCTTTCCTCTATATTTCGAACAAGTCAATATAGATACGATAATATGGCACAAAAAAAAGAAGGAAGTAGCAGCTATTTACAAGAGCCTCGCAGTGTGCAATATAGCTACGAGATCCTGTTGTCTGTTGGAATTTCACTTTAGAACGGTTGGTTTTGTTCTTCAAACAGTTAGCCTAGAAGAAGATACACTTGTAAGGCACATACATAAATACAAGTTCAATATGTGGTCCGATCAAATACATATAGCCTACGATACTTTGGATCGCACCGGTGTTTAACGAGGGCTGTCCATCTTCATCTGTAATATATTCCACTGGAGATGTTTGGGCGATTTCATTGTTAGCCTTGCCTTCAAAGTGAGATTTCTAAGGTGGTACCGATACTGTCGCAGAGCATACTGAAAACATGAGTGCATGCTTGTTTAGTTGCATCATCTTTCGGATCCAACTTGAACCTCATCTGTTGAAAAAAGAATGTGAGTCTTATTAGGAGGAAGCTAGAAAGTATGGGACAGAGAAAGACAATATTACTAATTGCGATGAATAACATTACTTACGGATAAATGGTCAAGGAAGGTGTTAAACTGGATATTGTCTTTCTCATTCCTATACTGGATCCACGTTGGGAGGATACGTGCATGACACCTAACGGCAACGGCTGCCTCTGATACTAACTTGGCTGACTCTGTAGCATCAGTGGCCTTTTTAAACCTGCCTCAAAATGGATCTCCATTCTTCCTCCTTTAGATTTTGTTAATCTGTCAAGCATTATCCCTGACGTCTGTTTCCGCTTGCGCCGTGGTGCTAGTTCAACAACGAATATGGAAAGTGTTAGTGTACATCAAACCGTGAGAGTACATATAAAGGAGCATGCAAGCGCAACTTGACTCGGTCGGTACCATCTTGGTGTTGATGCTCATGAGGTTCATCTGATCTTGCCAAGTCTGTTGTGTCGCAAGTGCTTCGGAAGTAGTGTTAGGTATGAAGGCAGATTGGGAACCGGCGGTTCGAGCAAACGAACGAGTAACTGGTTGAGATGTCTGGTATAGTTGAAGAGGATGCTGCAGCTGGTGGAGCAGGTGATACTTGTGTTTGTAGATTTAGCGGTGGACTTGGACCTTCTCTTGCACTATAAGTACCAGCAGAATCTCGACGGCGTAACCTTTTCCGTTTCACCCGACAAGTAACAAAGACTCCCTACTATATTATTTTCCTTGCTCTTTTTGACTTTGCCATGTCAAGCTGTACCCACAACACAAAAGAATAAAATCACTCTTGAGAACTCATTGATGCATGATCTGAGACAAGCAATACTTTGATGTAAGACAACCGTATGAGGATGGAATATGTAAGAAAAACAGGACGGCATGACATATTCACAGCTACGATGTGCAAACTAAGCAGAAGGATTTTCAAGAAAATAGAAGTAATGCAAGCTAGACACCATATGAAAGATGCAACCAATATTACTCTGCCAAGTTAAAAGTGTCTTGTCATAAGTGGCAATTCGAAAAATTAGAAGCAGTACAATGTAGAAATCAATGCAAGATGCAACCACTATCAAACTGCCATGTTAAAAGCGTCCAATCATGAGTGACTGATGCGGGATACACAACAGTAGTACTTTGATGTAAGAACATGGTATGATAGATAGATGCAGTGTATTCTAGACACAGAAAGCCATGTCATATGCACATGTATAACGTATAAACTCAGCAGGTGCAATTTAATCAAAATAGAAGAAATACAGGCTAGACAACATGTGCAACATGAAACCAATTATCACACTGTCAACTTAGAGCAAGCAACTGCGATGGTGGAGTACGGGATATGAACTCATCATGTAGACTTGGGACTTCAACTTCATTAGCAGTACCAGGGGCAAATATAGAGAGTATGTTTGCGTCGGTGCGGAGGACCACCAACATCCCCTAACTTACTCTTTTCCTTCCTATTTTCTGATATTGCCTTATGAAGTCAAAACCACAAGAAGATGAATAAAATTAGCTCTGCATAACTGGTTGATGCATGATACAGACGAACACTACTTTGATGTAAGGCAAGCGCAGGATAGGAGGATGGAATATATACAAAAAAAGACAACATTTCATATTCACACGTACGATAGGAGGATGGAATATGTATCAAAAAATAGTAAGCGGAAGGCATTTCAACAAAATTAGAAGAAATGAAAGCTAGGCACCATATGAACATGCAACCAATATCACTCTTTCAGGTAAAAGGTGTCTCGTCGTAAGTGCCATTTCAAGAAATTAGAAGCAGTACAAGCTAGAAGACAATGCAAGATGCAACCTACATCACAGTCCCAAGTTAAATGTGTCTTATGGGTAAGTGATCATTGCATATATGAGTTGTAAGCTACGCAGATGCAATTCAACATAATCATAAGCAATACAAACTAGACATCATACGGAAAACACAACCACATATAACAGTTCCAAGTAAGAGCAAGCACCTGTGATGGTGGAGTAGGGGAGATGTGCTCATCATGTACACGTATGTTCTAGAAACAGGAACACGTGTCATATTCACAGGCATTATGTGTAAAGTAAGCAGATGCAATTCAAGTTAGAAGCAATACAAGCTAGACATCATACGCAACATGCAACCACATATAATACTGTCAAGTTAGAGCAAGCACCTGTGATGGTGGAGTAGGGAGATGTGCTCATCATCTACACAGCTCGTTGGTATCCGAGCCTTGTGTTGTCTTGCGAATCTTGTTGGGAGGATGGCGGAGTAGAATCTGTAGAGACCCCTGTTTGAGTTGCTCAAGGACCACCATCATCCTTTGCGGACTAATTTCCTTCAGCTATAATGATTTTGCATTGTGAAGTCAAACCGATAAGAAAAAGGAATAAAATACGCTCTTCAGAACTCATTCATGCATGACACTGACGAACACTACTCGGATGAAAGGCAAACACATGATGCGAGGATGGAATATGTATGAAAAACAGGATGGTGTGACATATTCACACCTATGATGTGGTAACTAAGCAGAAGGCATTTCAACAAATTAGAAGCACTGCAACCTAGACACCATATGAAAGATGCAACCAATATCACTCTGCCAAGTTCAAACTGTATGGGATTTCAGCAATTTAGAAGCAGTACATGCTAGAAATCATATGCAAGACACAACCAATATCACAGTGGCGACTTAAAGGTGCCTTATCATAAGTGACTGATGCGGGATATGCAAGAATAGTAGTCTGATGTAGAAACAGGAACACATGTCATATTCACAGGCATTATGTGTAAAGTAAGCAGATGCAATTCACATGCAACCACATATAATAGTGCCAAGTTAGAGCAAGCACCTGTGATGGTGGAGTAGGGGAGATGTGCTCATCATCTACAAAACTACGTTGACTGTCTAGCCTTGCGTTGTCTTGCGAATCTTGTTGGGAGGATGGCGGAGTAGAATCAGAGAGAACCTCCGTTTGATTGCTCGGAAGGACCACCATCATCAATGCCTTGCCAATTTCCTTCACTTTATTGATTTTGCATTGTGAGGTCATACAGACAAGAAAAATGAATATCATTCGCTCTTCGAACTCATTCATGCATGATCTTGTGAACACTACTCTCATGAAAGGCAAAGTCATGATACGAGGATGGAATATGTACGAAAAAATGGACGGCTTGACATATTCACACCTAGGATGTGGTAACCAAGCAGAAGGCACTTCAACAAATTAGAAACACTGCAAGACACCATATGGAAGGTGCAATCAATATCACTCTACCAAGTTAAAATTGTCTCGTCATAGGTGGCGTTCATCAAACTAGAAGCAATACATGCTAGAAATCATATTCAAGACGCAAACCAATATCACACTGCCAACTTAAAGGTGTCCCATCATAAGTGACTGATGCAGGATACACAAGAAGAGTAGTTTCATGTAAGAACATGGTGTGATAGACAGATATAGTATGTACCAAAAACAGGAAAGCGTGTCATATTCACATGTATCATGTGTAAGCTAAGCAGATGCAGTTTACACTAATTAGGAGCAATACTGAGCTAGAAACCATATGCAACATGCAACCAGATATCACACTTTGCCAAGTTAGAGCAAGCACCTTGGATGGTGGAGTAGGGGCGGAGACTTGGACCTTGTAATGCACTATCAGTACAAGGAGAATCGGTACAGATGCTCCGTTTACGTTGCTGCAGAGGACCACCATCATCGCCTTCCTTTCTCTTTTCCTTCCTCTTTCTTGATTTTGCCTTGTCAAGTCAAACCCACAAGAAAAAGGAATAAAATTTGCTCTTCAGAACTCATTGATGCATGATACTGACAAACACTGCTTTCATGTAAGGCAGCCGCATGATAGGAGGATGGAATATGTATGAAAAACAGGACGGCATGACATATTGACATGTATGATGTATAAAGTGTAAACTAAGCACAAGGTGCTTGAACTTGTTAGAATCGATGCAAGCTAGAAACCATATGAAAGATGAAACCAATATCACTCTACCAAATTAAAAGGGTGCCCTAACAAATGTATTTGACCAAATTAGAAGCAATACATGGCAACAGGCTAGAAATAGTATGCAATATGCAACGAATAAAGGTGACTCATCGTAAGTGATTGATGCAGGATACAGAAGAGAGGTAGTTTCATGTAAGAACAAGGTTAATACATAGATGTAGTGTGTACCCAAAATAGGAAGGCATGTCATATTCACAGGTATAGTGTGTAAACTAAGCAGATGTAATTTACCCTAATTAGAAGCATTACAAGCTATACACCATATGCAACATGCAACCACATATCACACTGCGAAGTTAGAGCAAGCACATGTGATGGTGGTGTAGGGAAGTCTTGGTCTTCAGGTACAGAGCTACGTTCAATATCTTCATTTAGGCTTGCTGTTTCTTGAGAATCATGTGGAGAGGATGAAATTGCATTCTTTATAAGAGTATTGTGTCTCATATTAACCCACACATGTGACTGTCTCATCATAAGCGATAGACGCAGGATACACAAGAACAGTAGTTTGATGTAAGAACATGGTGTGATAGGCAGATGTAGTATGTACAAAAAACAGGAAGGCGTGTCATATTCACATGTATAATGTGTAAGCTAAGGAGATGCAATTTAACAAATTAGGAGCATTGATGAGGGATACAAAAGAAAAGTAGTTTGATGTAAGAACAACCAATAGAAAGACGTAGTATGTACCAAAAACAGGAAGGCATGTCATATTCACAGGTATAATGTGTTAACTAAGCAGATGCAATTTACCCTAATTAGAAGCATTACAAGGTAGACACCATATGCAACATGCAACCACATATCACATTGCCAAGTAAGAGCAAGCACCTACGATGGTGGTGTGGGGGAATTGCGGTGATCAACTAGAGAGCTACATTGACTATCTTCATTTAGCCTTGTTGTTTCTTGAGAATCATATGGGGAGGATGACACTGCACTCTTTAAACGAGTAGGGCGTCTCACAGTAACCCACTCGGGTGACTGTCTCATCATAAGTGATTGACGAGGGATACAAAAGAGCATTAGTTTGATGTACGAACATGGTTAATAGACATATGTAGTATGTATCAAAAACAGGAAGGCATGTCATTATCAAAGGTATAATGTGTAAAGTAAGCAGATGCAATTTAACCAAATTGGAAGCAATACAAGCTAGACACCATATGCAACATGCAACCACATTTGACAGTATAAAGTTAAAGCAAGCACACAGGATGGTTGTGTGTGGCAATTGAGATCATCAAGCTGCAGAGCTACGTTCTTGTCTCCAATCACGACCTTGCACCCATTAGAGCGCTGAAACGCTTAGTGCTTATCTTGAATTACACCGAGCGACTTCATCTTTTCTTTTCTGCATTCATCAACACTTTGCGTCGAGTCTAAAATACCCATGCATAAAAAACAATAGTGTGAGTATGGGTGAAGTGTGTGCACAATTAGTACAGTGTAAAGGTAGCAGATAGCAGGTCGGTGAGAAATAAATGACGGGAGACATATGATAGCTCTACAACATGCATGGCACACTAAATTACTACAAGATTCTATGAAAATAACAGTCGACTGAAAGCAAATAGGTCAGTCCATTTTTTCTGCACCGTCCGATGTACAAAGAACGGGCAGATCGCCTTCATCTACCTCCATCCAGTCAGTGTTGACGATCTTCCTCGAAACGCCAGCGACCACCAGCCCAGTATTCATCCCCTGCCTGCGCCCTCCCCTCGACCTCACCGCACCGCCGTGCTTCACACCGCCCCCCGGCCATCCATTCAAGCCCACCGACCTCCAGATCGGACGCAAGCAGCTCCTGCGCCCCACACCCCTATGATAGACACCGATGCGCCGCTTCCCCGGGGAACAGGCGGACTAGGTGCTCCGCAGCGCCTAAGCGGTGCTGCTTCTTTAATTGCGGTTCGATCGACCTGAATTGAAATCCAGGCGGCCTCTTGACCTCTAGCAAAGGTGAAATAGTAAAGGAGGAAACCTTGTGCATTTAGTATCACGAAGAAGATGCGATGAAGCGCTCAACTAGTTTCTTTCGTGGGATGAATACGGTGTGGCGGAGGCGTAAGATTTGCACGAATAAGGAAGAGGAGTACCTCTTTCTGCTTTGGCGGTGTTGTGTCCTCCTTCTTTTTTTCGACGATCTTCTTGTTGTTCGCGAAACCGAGAAGTTGTGGAGGACGGTGCAGCCTTGGGCGAACCCATGGCCAAGTTGTTGAGTTTGGTGCGGTGGCCGTCTATCGGCGGCGGGAAGCAGATCCGAGGCGGCGACAACGGCGTGGCGGGAACAGCTCGGTGTGGTGGGCGGTTGCGGCAGTGGAGCCGCAGATGAGGCGCGCAGGGCGGCGTGGTCGGAGTGGTTACGGTATGGCGCCGCGTCGGCGTCGTGGAGGCAGCTCTGCCTCGGCTTCAGCTTCTAAGTCCTTGAGGGCATTGCAGTTGCGGTTGCATTGGACGGCGACATCGGGTACCGGCTCGGCGTGATGGAGGAGGCGGTGGATTGGCCGCTATGGGGTGGAGGACGGACCGGCGGAGGAGGCTGGAGTTTCATGGCTGGTGGAGAGGCGTTTTCGGCCACGGAGTATGAATGGGGAAGCGGAGGGGCGTGGAACTAAGGGGGAACAATGTTTCAGTTTGAGACGCGCTTGTTTGAAATTTGGGGAAAGTTACAAACTTTGCCCCCATCTAAAATTTCGGACATATTGCGGGTTGGGGGTAGGACAGTCATGTCAGGTGTCCCAAATGTGGGCGGGATAGATTTCGGCCGAGCGCATGGGTGTTTAGGCGCCCACGGCGTATGAATGCTTCTCGGAGGCGGTTGAGACTGGCGTCTTGGTGAAGTTACAAACCTACCCTGGTTTAGACCTTTGGACATCGGGCCGATAGGCTACACGGGCCAGAGTAAGGACAGTAATTTCCTACCACCAAAACATTAGTCTCGCGCGGTTTCGGGTGACCAGAGGCCTATTTGGTGCTTCGTTCAATATTTGGGAGTAGAAGCATTAACGTTTTCGGTTCTCTTGAATTGAACTTTCAGAATTTGTCAAACTTCACAAATCTTTACTCTTGAAAATCCTAAAGCTACGATTATTTTGGAATGGAGGGGGTACATTTGAATATACATTGTACAGAGTATATATTAAAAATATGCAACTTACCTCAGTTCATGCATGGTTCCGATATAATCTCCTTGGTTGCAAAAAAAGTTAGATATGCGTATGAATATATATAGCATGTTCAAACTCACAACAAAGATTGATGCCCCCTTTTACATCTGATTTACAAATGCCATTATCTCGGGTTCAAATAGATGAATGCACTTCCTATGAATTCGAATCTTCAAAACCCCCTTTATGTTGAATTCGACATGTATTCTATTTCGTAGCTAGCAATTTGGAATGTATCCATGCAAGTGACAAATGTATAAAGTGCTTCACACTAACAACATGGAGTGCACTAATTAATGTTTATATATGAATTGCAAAAGCATCCATTGCCTGTATTTCAAACCGCTCTCACTCTATGGATCAATAATATGAAATAAACACATGCACATGCTAGAATTCAATAGAGTATGGGTGTCGATAGACCGATTTTGTCCATACGCAATTTGCAAAATTCATGATCTCATCCAAAAATAATAATGCCATTTATATTTTAATTTAATGCGTAGAACCGCCTTTTACACGTAGATGCACTATGCCTCGCCCCGTTCTCACAGACGCGTTATATATCTCTCTATCTAACGCATAAGTGCACACACTTTATATGCATCGGCATTTCTCTTTCACACATGCTCACAATCTCTCTCAGGGTGTCGGGGTGTCTCACGCACATGCTCTCTCTGTTTCTCTCTCTCTCTCTCTTTCTGACTACTATGTACCACTCTTTTCACTAATCTCAGTTGGAAAACACTATTTCTCTCACATGCATATATACACATGCACGGTCTCTACTAGCCCTCTATACGCACATATATGTGCCTACGTGTCTCCATGCACATTATCTTTAGGCCTCTCTCACACATTGCCCCCCGACACACCTCTCTCTTAGTAGTTGGCAGATATGATTTCATCATATCATTCGGTAGGATATCCCTGGTTGTTAGGCTGGATGGTAATACGAGGCAAAGTTTTACCCTAGTTCGGATCGGACCCTTGCAGTTGAAGAAAGAACCTACTCCTGGCACTGTATATTAGTGATAGGTGTGTGTACAAAGACACGTGAATACCAGGCATTGTGCGTGTGTGTATACTATCGACGAACTAGCCCCCAAGCTTGTATAACATACTAAGGGCCTAGGGTTACAAATCATATATAGTCGGCTTATCACCATTGGGGATAGAGTCCTCCGCGACTCTGGTAGCTTCGTGTTGTACGCCGAGTCCTCCACATGGGTCTTAATATAACACGTCTCGGTCCAACCTATATGTGGCGTAGGATGGAACCGACCCATGAGTCTTCATGTTGACCCACCACAACTAGAAATGATGTGCCCACCACACCACACACGCAATCGGCCACTAAGAAAATAAGCATATACAATAGTACAACGGTATCTAGCTCACGATATGTCAGGACCCCGATTCCACGTCACATCGACCTAGCCGGTAACACCTCATATCACTTTGCGGCCTCATGCACAGTATTCCCACGGGTGTCGCCTTACCATGGCCCGGGACCGTTTGCGCCTTTTGGCTCACGTATATGATAGTGTCGCTAGCATCCATATGACGGAGAACCCAGGCCGACATGGCTAGTCGTGAACCCAAAGCGGCACTAAACCATGGGGACAGGCATACATGAATCACATCGAGCATGTCGGTCATCAACGTGTGAATCCGGGCTGTAGCACTGGGCTAACAGGACTCCGGTATCCCGGGCTGTAGCAGGCTAGGCAGGACTCCGGATGTCACCGCGTGACATTTCCCGAAGGGACACACAGAGCGAAGTGAAACACATGCCGGCAGTCAAGTGTCGAGAAGCGGTAGTCTTTGGGCTAGCAGGACTCCGGTGAACCGGCTGTAGCGGACTACTATCGCTCGAGAAGCGATGAGACTACATTTCCCCATATGAGAGGCTGCCAAGGATAAACAACTAGATTGTCCGGATCCCACACATATCAAGCATTTCAAACATACACACAATATGCTCAATATGTGTAAATACAACATGGCATCACAACATAACTCTCGACTCAAATATTTATTCATTAGGCTCGAGGAGCGAGATATTACAAACATGGGTCTCATGACCCAACATTCGAGCATACAAGCA
The DNA here is from genome assembly GCA_021605205.1 of Aegilops longissima. Taxonomy (NCBI): domain Eukaryota; kingdom Viridiplantae; phylum Streptophyta; class Magnoliopsida; order Poales; family Poaceae; genus Aegilops; species Aegilops longissima. Next base: position 546,945,204 of record CM038676.1, read on the forward strand.
ACACGCACAAACGGAAGCTTAACATGTCTGAGTACAGACATCTACAAATGAAAAAGGCTGAGAAGCCTGACTATCTACCACATCCTGCCGTGGGCACAAGATCGTAGCTGAGGTAACAAGCTAAACGTCGAAGTCCACGTGGAACTACTAGCGAGACTGACGTCTCTCTGCAAAAACATAAAATAGGCAAACGTGAGTACAATTGTACTCAGCAAGACTTACATCAGAACTAACTACATATGCATCATTATCAAAAGGGGGTGGTCGAGTTTGACTGCAGCAAGCCAGCTTTGACTCGGTGGCTATCCTGAACTACGACTGCAAGTAACTCTTTTGAGGTGGCGCACATGAGTCCACATATTCACCATATCAATACACCACTATGGATCCGCTCCGTCTCCCTCACGAACGCCATCCATAGCACTCACGCTTATCTTGCGCATTTTAGAGTATCCACTTTCACTTGTCTATGAACTGATATAGGCAACCCGAAGTCCTTCTCATGACACGGCTATTGAATAGATCATATTAACCTGCAGGGTGTACTTCTTCACCTGCGCTCTCACCACTTACCGCGTTTACACGACATGTACTGGCAACCTTCAAGCGGAAGCCCAGCGTGGGTGTCGGCCACAGCCTACCTAAACACTCAAGTCTCTAATCCAGGTTTATCGCCTATTCAGGTTCCATCCGCAGGAGTCCGGCGAGGTTTCCCATACGGCCCCGAGCGATGTGTGCAGGGTTCCCGAGATACCAAGCGGGCATTCGATTTTGCCGGGCCATGGTGTATCTACCGCATCATAGCCCACCCCTAGGGTCAGCGCTTCGCACGGCCTCCAACACATATCCTACAAACACGAAACTAGTTGCAACTCCCGGACAGAGAACAAGGGTGGTTAAGAAGCCGAGAGGGTCCATTTGTTTCGGGCCCAATGCGTGGTAGTAACTGTTTCATGGATCACAAACACAGAACTCAGTTCACGAGGGCGGCTGCAATGAGACAACCCACCATGTACTCCTACATGGCCTCTCACCGCTACCTTTACCAAATCGTGTTCACACACTTAGCTCACACAGTGGGACATGTTCACACACCTCCGATTCATCCCGATGAATCGGACTGACTCAACTCTAAGCAGTAGCAGGCATGACAAACAAGCATGAATGAGTAGGCACAACATGGCTCAAGCAACTCCTACTCATGCTAGTGGGTTTCATCTAATTCTTGTGGAATGACCGTCATGCGAGAGGATAAAGGGGTTCAGCTACCGCAGCAAGTAACACATGAGTCGTTGTTATCCTAATGCAGTAAAATAGAGCAGGAGCGAGAGAGTGGGATTATATCGGAATGAACAAGGGGTTTTGCTTGCACGGCACTCCACGAAGATAATATAGTTCTTCATCGGTGTCATCGAATTCATCGTCGGTACGTCGTCTACCGAGAGGGGACAATTACCGGCAAACAAGAAAGAACACAATCAATGCGATGCAACAATATGATGCATGATAATGACATGGCAATATGCTGGTGTTTTGAGCTAATGCAGCAGTAAGCCAAGTTAATTGAAGTGGAATTCAAACAAGGTTAAACTCCAACTCCAAATGCTAGTTCATAAATTACCCTAATCATGATTCATCCTATTCAGTGAGGTTAACTTGATCAAACATGCATGAAAATGGTACAGATGGATAGATTGGATTTTTCTGATAATTTTTCATATATATAAATTATTTCAATCTGAGCTACGGTTGAATTACTATGAATTTTAGAAGTTTAGAATATTTTCTGGAATTTCCTGAATTATTTAAATTCCAGAAAATCATTAATCTAACAAGACATTCGTCGAGGTGACGTCGGCCGAGTCAACGAGGCTGCCCTGGTCAAACCTGACCAGGGGTCCCAGCGTCGATGTCACGGTGTTTGGTTAGAATTCGCCGACGTGTGGGCCCGATCAACGACCACGTCGGTGAGGTCAACTCGGCGCATGGGTCCACCGGTTTTGCTAATTAGCCTAATTATTTTGGTTAACCAAGAACTAATAAACTGGGGCCCTACATCGGTGACTAGTGTTAACTAAATATGGTTAATTGGTCCCTAATCTAATGTCAATACGTCGACGGTTAGCCGCGGTGACACACGAGCAGCGGCGGCGTCGCTCGTCCCGCGACTCCGGCGACGAGAGGAGGCGAGTTGGACTCTAAAACTACAACCTGACGACGAGGCGCATCGGGTGGTGGCTGCGGGGCTACTGGAGATGGCCTAGAACGACGGCGACGTCCCCTTGGGCGGCGGCTGGAGTTCGGCGGGGAGGGGAGAAGGAGCTACGGTGCATGGCAGGGGCCGGTGTTGGTCGTGTTCGGCTCCTGGGAGCTCGGTGAGCACGGAGACACGCTCAAAAAGCAGGCGAGGCGGCGTGGCCACGCAACGACATGGCACGGCGGCGGCAAGCTCGGCCGTGGTCGGAGGACGGGCTAGGGGCCGGAATGGAGGGCGAGCAAGGGGGAAGGAGCAGGAGCTCACGAGGATCTGGCAGGGTAAGTCAGCGGGTTCGGGGCGTCTGTCGTGAGGGAATCGGCGTCGGCGGCGACCGCCTCGAAAGGAAGAAGATGAGGCGATCGGCGATGCAGGCCGTCCCAGCGCTTAGGGCGGGGTGGGGCGAAGCGGCGATCGATGGCGGAGCTTCGGGGCATGTAGGAGAGGCGAGGGGGAGGCGGTGGCCGCGGTGGTGGCGGACGGCGGCGATGAACCCGTTCGGTTGGGTGAGAGAGAGAGGTCCAGGGGAGGGGATGGCACGGAGGAGAGTGAGAGGGGTCCCAGGGGGTCCAGAGCGGCGCCGAGGAGGGTCTTCGAGGCTCCTCGGTGAGGCAGGCGAGCAGGGAGGAGGCGTGGTGAGCTCGGGCGCGTGCGCCGTGTCCCTCCTCTGCCTACTGGCAGATGTAGGCGATGAGGGGTGGGCTGGGCCGGCTGGAGGAGCTGGGCCAGGTGGGGCGCCATGTAAGTTCTCTCTCTTTCTCTTTTAATTCCTGTTTTCTATTTTTTTGCAGCTTTGTGGCTTTATTAAAAATACTAAATCAATCCCAAAAATCATGCAACTGCTCATGACCACTGTTGGAAATATATCTACAGTAAACATTTCAGTTTGGGATTATTTGAGCATTTAAAATATTTTATAGTATTTAAATGCCCAAATGCAATTAAGTAATGATTTAATTCAAAAATCCAGAATGGCCTAGGAAAATGTGCATCATTTTTGGGAGAGGTTCTAGACCAATCCAAAAATAATGAACTTTTCTGAAGAGCATTTTGGGTTCATTGAGAATATTTTTATTTTGATCCTAAATGCATTTCATTTAGTGCTAGGGTTTGTCATCCCCATTTCAAATTTCATGAAAATTAAACATGATGCATGGATGCATTGCCACTAGTTACAAGCAAGCTCTAGGGCTGTGACACGATACGTGTCCTGATTTTGTTGATGACACTGACGGACTTTGCATTTGATGCATGCTCCGTATTTTGTTGACGACACTTACGTTCATTGTATTTGAAGCGAAAGCATGATATGGTCACTGGACTTCAGAATAAGCTCATCACGGTCACCACATACATTTTGTCGTACTAACCAACATGTGGTTGGATGGTTAGAGGACTGTGGTTACTCGAGCCCACCAAGGTTAAAGTCCTGGTGCTCGCATTTATCTAGTGTTAATTTCAGTATTTTCCAGCGATGTACGTTCAGTGGGAGGAGACGTTCCACTCGACTGCGAGGCACCTAGCTGACTTCGTAAAATCTCAAGATCATATATGTTGTCCCACTCTCTCAAAGGTGCTCATAGGGGTAGGGTTCGCGTGTGTGCGCTTGTAGTGGTGAGTGCTTGCGCGTATATATGAGCCCTTGCATCTGTACCGTGTTAAACAAATACATTTCATGATTATACGGTCACTGGCTCACCCGTACAACTCCATATTTCGTTGATGACACAATCAATTGACCAGTCAAACATTCCACGCGGCGCAACTAGTGTTGCACCATCGGGGCGCTTAACCTTGGGGCCCACCTGTCAGCCCGTATATGAAAGAAAGAAATGGTAGTTTGAGTATGTAATGTGTTAATAAACTAGGAGTACATTTTAGGGTGATCATACGATCACTGGCTCACCATACAGCTCCGTAATTTGTTGATAACATGATCAATTGACCAATCAAACGGTCCACATTCAGCAGCGCACATTACCATAGGGCCGACCCGTCAGCGCGTACATGAAGGACAGAAATGGTAATAAATTAGTGGTCGGTGGGTATTCGAAGTCGTGAGACCTCTGGGCAGTGGGTAAGCGAGCCGTCCTTTGCGCTGAAGCATATACCTCCGGGGCTCCCGGCAGTCCGGCGATCGTGCTGCCAGACATGAGGAACACAAATCGATCGGCAGGCGACCATTTAGGCCAGGTATTATATACCTGTGCTGTCCAGAACTAGCACCGTGTAGTTCATTTGAATGTAATGAAATCCGTCATGTTTGTATGAAAATCCGGTATTTTATATGATTTTCGTCGTTGTTTATATGAAATATCAGTTTGTCTACATGTTTGCGTGAATTTAAATGCAGTTGGTTGAGTTGCTTTGTCATAATGTGTGCGGCTACGGTTGGATGGCGTAATTTGCGGTCGCCGGTCGGTCTGCGGCGGCTCGGCGGCGTTAGGGACAAAAAACACAGCTCGGCGAGCTCGTCTCAACGTCTTGTATTGGAGGATGCATGACAGCATGAGCACCGAGCCATTCCTCGTTCATCGGTGGCAAAGGCACCGGTGGACAAAAGGGTCGCCAATATTTTGGCTACCGGGCAAGATCAAACAGCCCCTCCCAATAGATTCAAATCCTCGTTCGCCGTGGAATTTTGCCATGTGTTGTTTTCATGGACTAGCAAGATGCCCGTGCATTGCACGGAACATCAAGATGCATTTTTTTACAAACTCCCGCATGCATGCAAGGGATATTTAATGTCCTCCTTTGCTAGTACCACGAGGAAAACACCATTAATATTGCATCGATTAGTGTTAGTGGCCTTGTATATCTGTAAATTGTAATTTTTATAGTGGCCCCTTGTATATAAAAATGGAGGGAGAAAGATGAGAGATAAGGTGAGGAGGAGTGGGGCGTGGTGGTGACTGGTGGTTGGACTGGGCAGAGGCATGGGGTTGGACGGTGCATTATGTCTAGGTTTGTATCTCTCTCACACACACCCACGTAGGTGGGGGACATGCACGAAGAGAAGAGGTGCACGCACGGCGCACGTACTCCCGTCTCTTTCCCAACCACACCCGCGCGGGTACACGGTGGAGCTCATTTCTGTACGAAAAAGGCAGCCCACATGGTAATTTGGCACGTGTACTGGTTGTCCACTTGGTGGAGGGAGGATCGTCTACCACGGGTGAACAAAAAAATTGCGACTTGACGCGTTATGTTAAATTAAAAAAAGAGGCAAACATGTGGGGCCTACCTTAGAGGCAAGGCTCTATACACTGGAGTACTTTTGATGTGTCCCGTCAACTCGCAGAACGAGGAGAAGCTTGCTTAGTACGCCATCTCCCCCGCCCACGGGCGCGGTGGCTCGCAGGATGAGGTGAAGCTTGCTTACGAGTAGTAGTAGTACTACTACTACTGTAGGCCTTTACGCCCGCTCCCTCGCCCACACGCGCGGTGGCTCGCAGCACGAGGAGAAAATTTTACTACTCCCTCGGTTTACTCCTCGTCCCTACTACGTACTACTTTGATTAGTACTCCCTCCATTTACTTATACAAGGCCACTATAAAAAAATACATTTTGCATCTATACAAGGCCACAAATAGTAATCGAGACAAAAGTTACTACTCCCTCCTTTCCAGTTTATGGCTCAATTTCAAAATCTCTCCAACCAAGGTAGACGGTGAGTGGTCGAATTAATTTCATAGTTTGAACAAGTAATTAGTACGCTCGTTTTTCTCAAGAAGTAATGTTTACCGACGCATTAATTAGAATGAATGCATGAATGACCACTAAATTTCCATGAGCTTGTACATGCATTGGTTAGTTTCCTCTTGACACTGCTTGCGTCGGGTGATCTAACGCACCTCGAAATCCAACATGCAATGGTACTACTACTATATAGTAGAATTGAGACTTATCAAACGGAAAACGAATGTTTTTTAGATGAGCCCTATAAACCCTAGTGGGTACGTACTCCGTAAAAACAGATTTTTCCAAAACTAAGTCGCTCCCTTTCTTGAATTCTGTAGTATACTCCTCCATCGATGCTCCCTTTCATGAATTATGTACTTCCTTTCACCGACATGTGGGACATATAGCAACTGGGTCGACGTGTCAAGCACCAAATAACAGTGCAGAACAGCAGGGGGACGACCCCACTGCATCGGCCCAAGAGTAGCAATGAGCAATGAGACGTCAAATCACAATGCCGCACCTTCCTGCACGGACGAAGCAACCATTATTTCACACTTTGGTTCGCCATCATCTCAAACCACGTAGTATTGCTTCTGCCTCAAGAGGGACACGCGCATCGCCTTGGTACATCATGACACGTGGGACCGCATGACAGGCCATGCTCCCCCGCCGATCGCTCGGTAAAATCACCTCATTTTTACTATACTTCCTCCGTATCGGTTTACTACATGGCATGCACGTCGTTCTAGGTTGAGAATTTAACTGGCTATATATGTGATGAACAATACTCTAGCCTTTTAAAAAATGTATACTTTTGTACAATAGTACTATCGATGGATTGCACCATGGAGCAAAAATTGAAATTGAAAAAAAGGTGGTACATATAGAGAGCGCTCGTCGCCAAATTATGCATATAGTACTATTAAAAAAGCTAGCACGTGCTTAATTAGGGTGCTAAATTCTATTAAAGAAATACTAGTAGTATGTACATACTGAAGAGTTAAAGTAACGAGAAGAAACATAACATAGTTCTGTTGGGGTCTCAGCACAACACACCCCTCAAATTAAACTAAGCACACCTGAAATTAAACTATGCAACTAATCCGGTAGACACTACATTAGAAGTTTAGAACCATCATGAGCAACAACACTGCCACCTTACTCGGAGTCCTCGTCCACGTCCTCGACTTCGTCCTTGTCCCTCTTCCTCTTGGTCGATACATCTTTGCTTGAACCGAACACTTGGCTGTTGCTCTTCATCCAACCCTTGTAAATATTGAAACAAAGGTAGCCATCCATTGCAGCGTAGTGGATATGGTCTATATCTAGTACATTCCGCTGCCATGCATGACGATGAAACGTGTAATGAGGTTTCTCCAGTTTACGGTACGAAGGATGAACCATAGCTCATGCCATGGTCAGCATTGAAGGCTGACTAGAGGGCACCAGCCGATTCTTCTGGAGGTCGAAGGGGTTGCCTACAACGAGGTCTATCCGACCCAGGACTTCTTTGTCGTTCTTAAAGTATACAGTAACAAATTTAACTGTTTTTTCCTTGAGGAAGTTCTTAAAATGCACTCAATGTCGGCATGGAATATGTGGTAGACCAAGCAAACGTTATGTACGCAAACCTAGATCACGGCGGGCTTCTTCCTCTCTTCATCCTTTAGATCCTTCTCTCGTCCCAGGACTGTGGTGTACTCAACATCTAGCCCAGTGACCCACTCATCATCTGAGTTTTCGAACATGCGTCTGAAGCGAGAAAGGCATCCTTTCACCGTCGCGGAAGAACGGGTGTAGATGACGTCGAACTCATCGCCGGTGATGGTTCTAACCTTGTACTCACCGCCGATCGTGGATATTTGGGACGCCATGGATTTGGGAGGAGGGTTAGGATTAGTGGAACTGCTGTAATGTGAATGGACGGGACGACTAGGAGCGAACCGTCGTAGTATTGAAGGACGTGCGGGGACGAGTAGGAGCGAACTGCCAGCGTGCGAACGGCAGGGTAGTGGCTTTCCATTCTCCCATGATACGGGCTTCGAGAGCCCTTGGATCTGAGATCGAACGGTTGCATGGCGTGATTCTAGACCTATGGGTGAATATCCTATCTGGAAGGTTATTCGCAAATTTTCAGCAACTTAGCATGCGACCGCTTGATCTCAGATCGAAGGGCTGTCAAGAGCCCGTATCATGGTCGCGCCTACCACGACCGTCGCGCGCCATGCTCTGTCGCGCCTTTGAGATTTAACACGGTGCGTTAGGCTATCTGATGTTGGCATGTCATACATAGTCATCACTTAGTCACTCATACTACAACAAGGTTGGCTATAAGTGTATTTATTTTTTTACTTCTCTCTATCTCTTTCTTTGTACTCCCTCCGTCCCATAATATAAGAACGTTTTTGACACTAGTGTAGTGCCAAAACGTTCTTATATTATGGGACATAGGGAGTACTAGTATTTATTGCATTTGGCAAGGAGTGACCTCTTCCAATGAAATGGTGTTGCTAAGTTTGCTTCATTTAATTAGCTATAGACTCAAAATTGTCTTTTCACCTAGGTACACGCACTTAGCACCGTTTCTTCCTTGGGTCACCAAACTAGTCTCTCTCTTCTTGATTAACTTGCCACATCAAACGTTATGCCTATGTGGCAAGCTTAAGCACCTGTAGGAGCAAGTAAAAGTAAGTAAAATAGTGCGCTTTACATGGCATTTTTGCATATGTGGAGGAAAGAGAGGCAAGGAAAAAGTGGAGAAGTGGGCTCTCATGCAAGAGCCAGCCTCTACTACATGGCGGAGCATTGGGAGAGGCACCTGTATGGAGGTGGTTAGGAATCAGGAGACTCACGCCGGTCGTAGCGCCGCAGTTAAAATGATAATGGCAAGTCAAATCACGGGCCTCACCTGTCCAAAGAAGAACTCACTGTCAAATCACACAGCCCTCGTTTGCAGCAGCCTACTCCCTCGTCTTCTCATGTCTCTGTCGAACCGACTAGGCGGAACTGCCCCGCCGCCTACCGCGCAGGAAAAGCCCCGCCCTCGACTTTTAAATATAACTACATCCGCTTAAGAATCCAATGATATACTTTTTGTGACCTAGAACTACGTGCAGGCCCTATAAACCGAGACGCCTAAAAATAAAAAACCAATACGGAGAGGGTAGTTCAGCACGTATCTTTTTAGATCAATACAGTCAGGATTCACCAAGGAGCAAAACCAAGTGGTAGGCTGCTCCTGTCGTGTTGGCGTAGCAACTCAAGTAGGGTCAGTCCGCACACGAGATGGCGACACACTTAACAGGACCCCTTTGGCCGACATGTGGCTCATCCACCGTCTTGTTCCACGTGCGATGCACCAAATTACAGTTCGGAGCAGCGGTTGGAATTGGAGGCACCCGGTCGTAAGCGCCAGCATAGTAGAAAATGAGCGATGAGGGTCAAATCACAAAGCCCCACCTTTCCGCATTAATCTGGAGTGCTGGATGGACGAAGCAACCATCATTTCACTCTAGGGCGCAAGAGCATAAAGAAAAGAGAAAACAATGATGCATGCGGCAGCTACCTAGGGCACCCTAGGGTAGGGGTCTCCACTACGGATCCTTTTTTGAAAGCGCCCCACTACAAATCGGCTTCTCCTCGTCCTCTTGAAGAAAACCGATGATGAGTGCGGCGGTAGGGTTTGTAGGAGTACTACGGCATGCGGGCCACGTCTTAGTAAACGGGTTCGAGTCGACGCTTAAATATGTGTGGGCGCTTGGTTTTACGGGAACGAGGCAGCATTTTGGGTTCGGGGACCAGTGGAGATATAGTACGTACAAAAAATTGTGGACGAAGGTTCGACCGAAAGGCAATGATGCATGGGCCCTGCATTTTGATATACCCGGGGCCATGTGAAATTTGCTACTCTACTCAAAACTAGTAAGGTACACATGTATTGAACGCATGAGATTTTGAAACCAAATTATGAATAAATACACACTATAGCATGTAAAGCTTTGAGTCATATATGCATGATGTAGATGTTCGTTTAGTTCTTATAGTTCATCTCATTCAAAATCAATTAGTTTTATAAAAATGTTAAGATTCATGGGGTTGTGCATTGTAAATCATAAAGTAAAAACAAATAATGGCAATTCATTTAGAAAAAAATCAATTATGATACGAAGATTCTAGAACAAAGGAGAAGTGCTTGTGTTTTGAGGTTTGTGCATTATGCTTAAGTTCAACCATGGAGTCTTCTAAATTGTACATGTGGCAGATCTGGTGGAATGTTGATGATATCCAACGCCGAAGAGTGCTCGGATTTGCCTATCTACTGCCTTTGTCGGGTTAGCTTCATCCAGCGACCATCTTTCAAAGTTATTGGCACACTATATAGTTCTTGTGCCATAGTTGCATGTTTTGGAAAAAAACTACTAGTGGGTTGTACTATCTATTTAGGAATAGAAGATGTATACATGGAAGTTGTAGGAAAGAGATGACATGGAGCATCTCAATTCCTATGAGTAGGGATTGGAAAAGAGATGTCATTTGGTTCACATCATAGGAACTTTTCTATTGAATCTAGAGATGACATGTATCTCAATTCCTATGAGGAGGGATTTGAAATTAAGGGAGTATAGGAATCCATTAATATGAACCAAGTGGCTCTAAAGCTATAGAAATGATATCATGTTTATTTCCTTTGAAATGTGGAGTATATGAATCTATTCCTATGAACCAATTGGCTCTAAAGGAAAAAATCCTATAAAAATCATATCATATAGAGTTCCTATGATATTCCTCGACACTAAAGGATGCTTGAAATTGTTGCGGGTGATACGATGGTCTTTCTTTGTAGACTCCTCACCCATCTTTATAGTTACCTCTCGAAGATGAATGAAATGATATATACATGCTATTCTACATGTGCAATTTGGTACACGAAAACTTGGTAAAAGTTTGCGAGGTTCGAATTTTCAATAAAGCTATATGCACTGCATTTCAGAATGGAGGGAGCATACGACAGTTGCTAACACTCACGTGGAAGATTTGTGTGTAGGAGGAGTGGCTGTTCTGTTAAATGACATGGCAAAACTAACACTGTCGTATGCCGATCTAACGGTTCTTATGGTGTTCGTCAGGAAAAGGCTTGTGGCGAACGTTTGTCGGATAATGATTTACGGACACATGCATTGCATTGATACATGCCCCCCTCTCTCTCACGCACACGCACCCTCACGAGTCATGACTCTCCCGAGTCCTCTCGCAGACTCGCACGTCGCACCCACCGTCTATCTGCAGGTAGACGTCACACACATATGTGCTCTTCACACCCTACCCTCGGAACTTCTAAAAAACAAAAGACGGCGCGCACATTTTATTTTAGCTCACACGTCACACACTTAAACTATTACCCTTGCGCGTAACGCTCTTTGGGCATAGTATATTGTACTCACGAAGAGAAGCGTGCACGACGCACTAGTTCTCTCACACCCACTCGCGGGTACACATAGGAGCGCATTTTTTTTGAAGCTGGTACAACAAAATCACTCCACTATATATAGAAGCATGAGCCTTAGCGCTAGCTTTACTAGGGTTCGTCTCGTTCACTCTCTCATGCTCTCCAGATCTAAGCAAGACATAGGTGGCCACACTCTCTCTCAGCTCACGGCTGGTCACAAATCCGGCCGGACAACCTCGACCGGGGCAGGGGTGTAGGTGCATCATTCACGCTGTCATCGGCAGCGAGGGAGGAGACCAACGGCTGCCCGCGCGTCCCGATCGGTGGCCGTGTCGTTCTCTCTGAGAGAGCGCCGGCTCGGGAGGGCCTCCGACCCCTTCTTCCTCCCTGCGGTATTGTGGCCAAGATGCGGCCTCCCGATGCCGTCTTTGCCACATGCCGACGACCCTCAGGTATATATTCCTTCGAAACCTGCCTTGCTCTACTGCCCCAGCTCCCTTCGTGTGGATCCTTTTCTACTTTCGTCCGCTGTTCCAAAGCCACCTAGACTTCTACTATTATTAGAAGTAAAGCTAGTTCATACAGTCGAGTCAAAGCGTTGGTTCAAACAGGGAAGAAAGAGGGAAAGCTGTAGCATGAATCTAGGACTTGGTTCTAAGAGGAAACTGGGGAAAGTAGTAATATCTGTTACTGTTTAAATAACTGTATTTCGTATTTGCGCAAATAGGGATGTCTGTCTCCATATCGTTTTGGGATGTTGTCTCTGTATCGTTTCTATCCATGCAATCAAAAGCACACACCTCAGTTTTAGTACAACTGCGCAGAATGAGATGGCTATCCCTCGTTGCCGTCGTCTAACCTCGCGTCTTCAAGGTATCCCTACATTGGTAGTAACTAAGGTAGAATGACCAACGCAATCTAAAAGAAGCTGATTCATACGTTTTACTTCCTGATTGCAGTGTAGGGACGAGCGAAAACAACTGCATCCTAGTCCGAAATGCACTTTCTACCAGTTCATCCATGGACCGAGGACTAGCTGGCACGGCTGCACGGCGGTTTTTTGGACAGGTGTGCGGACAAGAGGCATTGTGGTCTGCTTATTTCTGCAAATAGCGGTGCTTAAATTTAGTGGAATGCACAAGAATTTCACCTGGTCAGTACACTGCATGGTTCAGTTCAGCATTCCAGTTGAGACCACAATTATAATTGGTTATTCTGGAATGAGAGAACCTAACTCTGAATGGTGGCAACAAGAAAAACCAGAGTGAACTCCAGGAAATTTAAGCTCGCCGGAGGCCCTTTGCTCGTGAGAAGCCTTTTGCTTGTTTTTTCCTGATTTGTAAACCTTCTCACAACTTTGTCTTTTGTTGTGAACTAGTATATGTTTGTTATGTTCTATGAATCATTGAGATGTATAAAATTGCTTAACTTATGCTTTTCAAATTTCTTATGAAGACGAGTTTAATGTGAGTGTTCCACATGAGCGCTGGACTAGCATGTGAACGTTTGGAATTTATTACATTGTGGCCTCAATTAACTGCATGAACCACTGTAATAAGATACATAGTTGCTTATATATCAGACAGCAGATTGTTGATTGTTAGCTGGTCGATAGCCTAGTGTTGAAGTGAGCTGAGCCAATGTGTCGTGTTTTGCACAACTGCTTACAAGTGGGGTAGCACCAACAGTGTTTACAAGTACTTATGTATACGTCGGCGCACGATTCTCGAACTAGTGCTCTATTTCATCAAAACGCACACTGCTCGTATGATAAACCATGACAACTTATGTCTTACCATGCCATATTCATGAAAAAACTAGTGAGGACGCATCTGTTTCAGCAAAAATTACAATGGTTCTCACATGATTCATGGGCACACAAAAGTAGCAGCAGTTCCCATAGACGGATTCAAACAGAGTACTAGCCCCAGAGGGGTCGATAATAGGCAAGGTTCGGATAATTAGACACAATCCAAACTACTATGAAACACTAACTGGGGCAACTATTTCATGCATCGATCTAATTTGGGCTGGACACAAGACGGACCTTGCCATGAACATCATCGAGGACGTCCCGCAGCAGCTCAATCCTGTGAACCTTCATGAAGACAACCTTGTGGTCTTGCCACTGATAAACTTGTTTGTGGAGGCATGCCACGTCATCTTCCTGCGTAAGCTTGACAAGAACAGTATGCCTCACAAACGAAGGAGTAGCTTTGAACTTCTTGTGCTTCAGTACACCCTGGACAACACGCCTGACAACAGTGAGGCTGGAATACAACTCTTCATTGGTATAACCGCAAATGGCTTCCAGGATCCAACAGCCTAAGAACTCTGTTTTCCCACTGTGTATATTCAGGTCGTCCGCCTCATAACGAGTGACATGTACACCACACAATCCTTGTCTGCATCAGGGCTCTAATTGAAACAGAAACAAATTCTGAATTACTTTTCAGTATAAGAAACACAAGTTATTTAAACCACTATGTATAGCATGGCATCGAAGCTAATAAAATTTTGCATTATTAATCACCACATACTTCCTTTTCTAAAAAAAATCACCACATACTTAGATGAAAAACCACAATCGAGATCGGCAAAGAAGGAAATCACCTTGGGCAGCTCAGCGGGGGGGGGGGGGGGGACACATCCTCGAAGGGGGGAAACTGCTCCTGCAGTGCCACGGGGGCTGTAACCTCAAACGGGGCGTTGACCATCTCAGTAATTGCCGTGAGCGTATCTGGGGTCGGCTCGGTGGTTGCCTCCATCTTCTTGGAGCTCTCTGTCTCGTGGGGATCAGCCTCCCACGTCTGCTCCAATATCGGCAGATCTTTTCCTGGTTCTCCTTGGTCCATCATGAAACTGACGAATACTAGGAGACCACTGAAAGGAAAACACAATCGCAATGACAATGAAACAAAAAAGATAGTGAGGATCGGTTACTGCTTTGCAAAAGTTCTTTTTTTTTCTCTGAACGAAAATATACCAACATCACGGATCCGCTTACCTTCCCTTCATTCGGAGAGAAGAACAGTGGCAGATGCAAGTGTTGCCTTTCTTGAAGACGGTGAGGGAGAAGGGGATTCAGCGAAGAGTGAAATGATGGTTGCTTCGTCCACAAACTTAGACTCATGGGAGGTGGGGTTTTGTGATACGACGGCTCGTTCTCGCCAAGGCTATGACCGGGTGACACTCCGCTGCATACTGCCTTCTAATTTGGTGGATGGCATTTGGGCCCTCGCGCTGCATGGCCCGCATGTCGGTGAACAAAAGTATAACGGCATTCAGTAGAGGGAGACGTTTCAATGACCTAGGAGGAGCCAGAAGCGGTAGAGTGTCTCCACTGTACTAGTAGTAATTGTTTTTCTAGGTAGCTGTAGAGTGTATCCACTGTACTAGTAGTAATTGTTTCTCTAGGCCCAAGACAAAACAGCCAATCCACACTAGTAAATAGTAAAATCAATTCAAAAGCCCATATATTTACTGAATGAGAGGCGCTACCCACACCCAGCACACCGCCCCTCCCCCCCAAAAAAACCTGGGTGCTCTTCTTCCTCCTCGCTCCCACCCACCTCACATTAGCTTGCTCCACTCGTACCCCCAAATTCCTCACCTCACTCCTACAGAAAACCACAGCTTCCCTTCTTCCTCAGTCCTACAGAAAACCCCCAACTCCCCTTCTTCTTCGCTCGCACTACAACTAGGCTCGTCATTCGTTACTCTGCTCAAATCCATGAGCGCGACGCGACGCCCTCGAGGAAAATGGAGTCGGCTGACCACAGCGCCAAGAAGATGAGGCTCCCGCCAGCGGCAACGCCTGTTGTAGATCCCGCACCCGGCAGCACGGGGAGAAGCGGCGACCCCGCCCCCACCGGATCCCAGGAACCCGTAGAATCTCAGGTGGACCGCATGAGCGATCTCCCGGACACCGTCCTTGGGGAGATCATCTCGCTTCTCCCCACCAAGGATTGCCGCCACACCCAAGTCCTCTCAATTCGGTGGCGCCCTCTATGGCGTGCCGTGCCCCTTAATCTCGACCGTCAGCTATCTCTCTTCAATGATTTTGAAATCCCCAGAGCCATCATCTCCTCCCACCAAGGCTCCGTTCAAAGCCTCTGCATCCCATCATGCTACCTGAACAAGCATACCATGCCCTGCATGGTGGACGCCTGGCTGAAATCCCCTGAATTCACAGAACTACAGCTGCTTGAGTTCTACTATTCCCCTGGAAATCACATACCACATACCGAACGCCATGAACTTGTGCCCTCAGCATCGATGTCCATCTCGAGGTTTTCCTCCTCTCTCCACACCACCACCTTTGCGTTGTGCTACCTACCAGACAATCTGGTACTAAACCTTCGACTCCCATTTCTCAAGAAACTTTCACTTGTGCGAGTTCGTATATCGGAGGCCTCATTGCACAGCATCATCCACTCCAGTTGCCCTGCGCTGGAGTGCTTGGTGCTTGTTTTCACAGTTAGAATTGGTTGTCTCCAAATAAAGTCGCCTAACCTTGTAAGAATTGGAATTTCTTTTGACGGAAGGCAGCTCATCATCCAAGATGCCCCTTCACTTCAAAGGTTGATCCTTGATTCTAGTTATTCACCATTGCAAACAACCGTCCTCTCTTCACCTAAACTGGAGACCTTGGGTGTAATACATGATCTCTGTGCTCATTTCAATATGGTGTTTGGCTCCACAGTTCTTCAGGTACTTTATATTATCATCTACACTTGTAACCATAAGCTGCATTTTAAATTTCTGCGCATAATTTATATATCATCTTGGGGTACACATTTTGTACTAATATTATGTTCTATGCTCAATGAAGAGTTTCTCCATGGATGGCCTATCAATGGTGATGGATTCTGTCAAGATCTTATATATCCAAATGAATAGTTTTGATCTGAACAAGATTATTGGCTTGCTGCAATGCTTTCCATGTCTGGAGAAGTTGTATATAAAGGTGATAATTTCACGCACATTGGAAGCCCGCATATAGTGTACTAGAATTAAACGTTCAGCTGTTGCTCTTTCGACACTCTTCTTTTAGACCTTAACTGTTTTCAATCTTCATGTCTATTTAGGCAACAGGACGGGGTAAGAAAGTTATAACCAATCGGTGGATTCGTAAGCATCGGGATTTTCTCACTTCTCATGAGATTCGATTGAAGACAATAACGCTAGAACGATATGTAGCCAACCGTGCAAACACAAGATTTGTCACATTCTTCTTGCTGAATGCGAGGTTACTATTGTCCATCAGGCTTAAGTTTATCAGCAGCATGATTTTGACGGATGGGTATGTCAAGAGCAAAAAAGGAGTTTCGTGGGCAAAAGAGCTTCGAACGTGTCGGGCTTCTATTTACAACATATTGTGGTCATAATCCAAGAAATTTTACCGACCCAGATGTTCATTCTATGGACCTGACCGATCCATTTGACTGTGATCGCCGAAAACAGTCTTTGGAGTTAGATGTTGTTGCCCTTTTCAATCTGGGTTTTTTTGTAAACCTGATGAACAATTAACCCTCGTGCTTTTGTACAGTTTGTAAGCTGGAGTTAGATGTTCCTGGCCTTTTCAACTCGG
The DNA here is from genome assembly GCA_021605205.1 of Aegilops longissima. Taxonomy (NCBI): domain Eukaryota; kingdom Viridiplantae; phylum Streptophyta; class Magnoliopsida; order Poales; family Poaceae; genus Aegilops; species Aegilops longissima. Next base: position 546,962,182 of record CM038676.1, read on the forward strand.
CTGCGACTGTCATATTTTCTTTGAAATAAGGCAAATGGCTTGCCATTAGTTTAATTTAGAGTGAAATATTGTAACAAAACCCAACCAAGGGAAATAACATCACTCTCGTCGGCTGCTTGAGCTCACTGTGCATTACAGAAGCCAAGTGATTAGCCCCCACCAGCACCCACAAACTTATTTCGAACTAGCACATCAAATGGGCTGTAAATTTTCATAGGAAAGGCTGCATGAGAGTGACAGATTTGGATTCTGACATTTGGGACCCGCGAGGAAATAGCCTATCCAAGGTGGTGTCGACTTACTAGCCAGTCAACAAATGATTCTGCCTACCAGCCGTTGGATTGACATCCAACATCTGTCGTGTATCTTCTATCTCTTGTCTTCTTCTTCCTCCAGCCGCCCAAACCAAACCACCCGTCGGCTCCGCTTTGCTCCCGCCTCCATGGTCGGCTGCGCCCGCTGCCCTACCGTCGCATTCTCCAATGTTGGCCAGTCCTCCTCTATTCCCCAGACATCCTGTTATTCTCCGCGACGCCAGCCCAACACACACCCGCTACCAACCAGTCAACCTCGATTCTCCGCTGCGCGATGGACGGCGCATGTTCAACGGCTCCTGTTCGTTCCGTCCGAGGCCTCGTCGTCATCCTCCGCCTTGCGGCCTTGGTTCGCTCTCCGTGCGCGGTGTGCCGCCCTCTTGCATTGTCAATGTCGTCAACAACCGAGAGGAACAAGGAGATGACTGTACGTGGAGAGGATGGCAGTAGGGACCCACCAGCGTCATGGCAGTACGCAAGCAAGTGCCTCTATTGTACAAGCCCAAAAATATGGTTCCTCCTAATGGTTGGACATCTAGGGCTCACGCCATTATCAACGTAGTCAATAAACGAGAGAATTACACTATGAGCGGCTGACACCAGGGACCCAGCAAGTCGCACAATTTTTTTTAGGAACAAGCAGTTGTTATTTATACTAGTTTTAGCGACAGATCAGGGTAACAACGGGGCTGTGCGGGGGCTGTGGCCCGTCTAGCCACGGTTTTATTTATGTTTACCACATCATGAGCCCAGTTGTGTTTTTTTCTTGCTGAAAATTGCTAGCCTAGTTCTATTTTTTAAAAGAAATACCCAAACAAGGCCTACTTGCTTTATCGGCCCTGCTGGGCTGCAAATCTTTCAAGACGAGGAGAGTTTTATTCGGTTTGCCCAGAAATGGGCTGTACATTTTTAAAACACATCAAACCGGGAATTAGTTTCAATTTTTTTCATTACAAGATCTTAAATTCCATTGATTTTATGCGTGGACAATTATTTGGATTTTATATTTATATAAATTATTTTTCAAAATAGTTTGAATGTGAATCGATATTTCTGGATTAAAAATAGTTGACCGCACCGAAATATGCAAAATTTCGTATACTTTTTAACCGTGGCCACAATATGGGGTGTAATGCTAACAAAAAGAAGATGGGCTCCAAAAAATTCTTAAGAATTAGCAAATGGGCTATACATTATTAGAAATAATGGCAGATGGGCTGTATGTTGTTTTCCACAGATTTGAGGCTGACTTGTGCGCCTACTATAGGTTGACGCGTATGCTTTCATAAAAAAAAGGTTGACGCACACGCAACGCCCTGTCAACTTAGTGAACACACGAGAGCAGTGACTGTTGGATGTCCATCCAACGGCTGTCGTGCTTCTTCAATCTCTGCTCTTCATGCTCCAGCCGCTCAAACAAGCGCCAGCTGACTGCTCGCTCCCTCCTCCCCGCTGGTCGGATATGGTGCCGCAGAGCCTCACGGCCCCACCATACTCCCATCGCTGGCCTAGCCATCCCTCTACTCACCCACACATGTTGTTATTCTCCGGCGACGGCAGACGAACCAGTAAACCCTCGTACTCCTCCGCGTGGGAAACAATTGCCGAGTATTCCCTGGCTCTGTGTCGTTCCCTTCCTAGGCCTCACCGTCGTCCACCGCACTGGTGCTCTCGGCGCGGCCTGGTCAACGTGGTCAATGAACGACATCCATCGGAAGTGGACTGTATGTGGAGAGGCTGACAGCTAGGTCCACGGCCGCACGCAAGGAAATGCCTCCTTATTAGGCGCAAAATAATGATTCCTCCACCTGACAGCTAGGACCCACAGGAAGGGCCTCTGTATTTCGTGAAAAAAACGTGCCCCCCGCTAACAGGTCGGACCCACAAGCTATATCTTCGCACGCAAGGAAGTGCCTCCTTATTACGCCCAAAAAAATGAATACCCCCTGCTAGCTTGGACCCACCATATTGTTGGGATGACTTGTGGGCCTACTAAGTTGGCGGGGACGGAGGGCTTTGTCAACTTAGTCAATACTCCAGTGACCGTATGATGTCCATCCAACGGCCATAGTGCTTCTTCAACCTCTAGTCTTCTTGCTCCAGCACCCAAAGCAGCGCCGGTCGTGCCGCCTGCTCCTTCCTCCCGTGGTCGGCTGTGCTACCGCGGAGGCCTCACCGCCCCCATACTACTCCCACCACTAGCCAGGCCATCCCTCCACTCACCCACAACCCCTGTTATTCTGCGGTGACGGCAGCCTCACACCGCAGCCGAACCAGTGAATGCTCGTACTCCTCTCCGCGTGGGAATCCACTACCGCGTCTTACCCGGCTCCGCGTCGTCCCCTTCCTAGGCCTCGCCGTCATCCACCGCCGTGGTGCTCTCGGCGCGGCGTGGTCAATTTGGTCAACGATCGACTCCCATCGGAAGAGTACTATACGTGGAGAGGCTGACAGCTGGGTCCACGACAGCCGTAAGGAAGTGCCTCCTTATTACGCGGAAAATCATTATTCCTCCACCTGACAGCGGGGACCCACCGGACGGGCCACCAGTATTTTGTGAAAAAAATCGTTTTCCCCTAACTGCTGGGACCCAACGGACGGGCCACTGTATTTCACGAAAAAAATGTTCCGCCCGTTGTCAGCTCGGACCCACCGGAAGTGCCTCCTTATTACGCACAAACAAATGAATACTCCCCCGGCTAGCCGGGACCCACCTTGGTGGGAGGCTGACTTGTGGGCCTACTAAGTTGACGGGGACAAAGGGCTTTGTCAACTTAGTCAATATGAACGATTCTAGCTCCAGTGACCGTACGATGTCGATCCAACGGCCGTAGTGCTTCTTCAACCTCTGGTCTTCTTGCTCCAGCCGCCCAAAGCAGTGTCGGTCCTGCCGCATGCTCCTGCCTCCCATGGCCGGTGTGCTGCCGCAGAGACCTCACCGCCCCCTAATATTCCCACCGCTGGCAGGCCTCAAGGCGGCGGCAGCCTCACACCACAGCCGAACCAGTGAACCTCGACTCCTCTCCGCTGCTGGCTTCCACCGCCGCGTTTTCCCGCTCCGCGTCGTCCCTTCCTAGGCCTCGCCGTCGCCCACCGCCGTGGTGCTCTCCAAGGCGTGGTCAACGTGGTCAAGGAACGACTTCCATTGGAAGAGTATCAGACGTGGAGAGGCCGACACCGGGTCCACGGCCACAACCCTGTTTTTTGTGATTTGCCAAGTAAGTCGCTTTGTCAGGCCTGTTGGGCTGCGAATCTTTCAAGACGAGGAGAGCTTTCATTTGGCTGGCCGAGAAAATGGCCCATTGGTAATGAGAAATGGGTTGTACATTTTTAAAACACATCAAACCGGTAATTAGTTTCAAATATCTACTTTTTCATTTTAAGATTTTAAATTACATTAATTTTTATGCGTGGAGAATTTGTTGGATTTTATATTGATATACATTTATTTTTAAAATCAGTTTGAATGTGAGTCGAAATTTCGGGATTAAAAACAGTTCGGACCGCACCGAAATATGCAAAATTTCGTAAAAAAAATTAACCGTGGCCACAATATGGGCTGTAATGCTAACAAAAATAATATGGGCTTCAAAAAAAACCTTAAGAATTAGAAAATGGGCTGTAAATTATTAGAAATAATGGCAGATGGGTTGTATGCTGTTTTCCATAGATTTGAGGCTTTCCTAAAAAAAGGGTTGATGCTCAAGCAGTCACTACTAGGGAAAACCTTATACACAGAACTTTAGCAGCAGCGAGGGTAAAAAAAGAACGCTGGTGCTAAGTAGCAGTAGCGCGCCTGAGCAAACCGCGCTGCAGATAAAGTTCTAGCAGTAGCGCGTCTTGCTCTAAACACGTTACTACTAAAATTCCTATGGCTTAGCCGATAGGCTACACATAGTAGTAGCGACCTATAACGAACCGCGCTACCGCTACTTTCTTTTTAGCAGCGCGTTTTAATCTAAACTCGCTACTGTTAAAGGATATAAAATTAAATGGAAAGCAAATAGAAAGGTAATTGAAAATGAAAGAAATAGAATAAGGTGAAAGGAAAAAAATAAAATGTGAAGAAAACTAAATGAAAAAGGGGAAAAAAGAGAAAGTTGTAGCAGTAGTGTGTATCCCGTAACGCATCAGAAGCTAACGTGCAATGAGCGCTTCTCGGAATGCGCCATCGCTACTTCGACTTAACCACGGGTTCGTCCTTCCCCACGGCCACTTCCCCAAATCCAACTCTCCACTCTACTTGCCGCCCGGGCACAAGGCCTCCGCTCACCCTCGCCGCCCGACCCCAGATTCAACGCCGCCTCGCCCCGACCTCAACGCCGCCCGGACGCCGCCCCGACCCGACCTCGACGCCGCCATCCGCCGCAAGTGCCCGAGCCCCGACCCTGACCTCGACGCCGCCTGCCCCTCCCTCGTCACAGGCACCCGAGGTGAGCACGCCTGCTCCTCCCTCTCCCCTACCTCTGCCTAGGGTTTCTTTATATTTTAGTTGCATCAAATTAGTTAGGGTTCATGTAAGAGTGGAAACAAATTGGATGCGGATGCGGCTCAAATGAGTTTGGGTTCATGTAAGGGTGGAAACGAAACAAATTTCTAAGATGAATCATAAAACGAGTAAAATTTGACCACTTATTTCACTTTATAGTTGGATAATTGGAATATCCGCTACCACTTTCCACCCCTATAGGTTCATCAAATTAGATGGTAATTAGGGCAGTAGTTCCTAGGTACTAATTAGTTAGTAAGAACTAGGTACTAATTAGGTACTAGAATATTTTTATTTATAGTAAGTTTATTTTAGTAAGAACTAGTTGAATTAATAGAACTAGTTAGTAAGAACTTGTTGCTATTTTTAGTTAAAGAAATTTTTCCCAAGATCGACATGGACGATGCCTATCCCGCATCCTCGTCGTCGGGTCGGCGGAGGACGACACCTGCTTGACCAGATGGGCCATGTCCGGACCTGGCTCCGCCGGGTGGTACTGGAGGCGCTACCTACGGGGCGCAGGTTGGTGAGGAGCCAGCCTGTCGTTGACCCGACCCTTCTTTGGTGGCGGTCGCGTGGGCCAGTGACGGTCCAGAGGCTCGAGGACTCCGCGGAGGTGGTGCGTCACCATGTCAGTGAGGAGGACGCGCACGTCCGTCGCTACTTGTTTGTGTTGGAGCACAGGTTCTCCAATACCTGGCAGGTTCTCCAGGGATCTCACTGGAGTTATGATCCCGTGATGGTTCCTTCTCTGTGGGTGTCCAACGCCCGCGCCGATACCCGTCGTGTGCTAGGGTTTTAGTTGTATTAGTGATGTTATATGTATGACACTATTCGTGATGTATTAGTGATAATATTCGACGATGTACGGACGCATGAGATGATTTACTTTTGCTTATTGAATGCATGCTAATTTGAGTCCTATAAGATATTTTGAAATGTATATCTTGTGTTGCTAAATATCCAAGTGGCCGGTCATGTTTGCAGGTTACACCTCCGAGTGGCCTATGTTTTGCCGGAGTGTTGATTCATTTCCGTTCCGGCAAATTTCAGGCGCTCGATATGTCCTATTTTAGCAAAGGTCATGCCGGATTTTTCCGTGAATTTTGGCATGACTTGTGCCAGAATATATAGGAAATATCGAGTGCCCCGGATTTGTGTGTTGAGTATCCTGGTAGTTGTCTTCGATCGATTTTCAATTAATGTTTTAACTATGAACATAGGAAATGTCTGACGATGAAAAGGATTTCGTATTTGCAAATATCTGCGAGACGAAATGCGACCTATGCGACGGAATCTTCCTAGATGATGATAGGCGCTTCAGATCAAGCTGGGCGAGAACTTGAAGTGGATACTGATGAAGTCACAACGACAAGTCTTTTTTCGTAATTAAGCATGACATCTGCTTCATTTGCTTCAACTTATATTTTTTTTACTATTCTACTAGCGTATCCCCTGCCATGCAAGAGTGTTTGTATTGGATAAGATAGGTTTCAGTCATACTACGGAGGTAAAGAAAGTTTACTTGAAGACCGAGCATGGTTATATTTTCCACGCAAAATTATACAATTCAGATGACTACACCTATTATGGATGCAAAACATGGCGAGCACTATGCAAGACTAATGCATTTGAGCCTGGTATGGTTATCACCTTTGATATTCGTCTGGAAGATGATATTGAAGGTAATACCGACATCCGGGTCGATGTGCGACGCATACTCGCTTATACCATTATGTAAGTTTCTCAACCATATTTATGTCTTTGATATTGTTTATTCAAAAATAGTTGACAACTAATTTTTATTGTCAACTTATTTCGGTGAAAGCAAACATGTCCAGCGCTTGGTAGACAGGACCTACTACTGTCCCAGGGCTGAACTAAACTGCGAGGAGCTAAGTCATTATGTTTCATGGCTTGAGGATCTTGATACTATCAAGACAAATTTTCTTCCTGGATTTAGAAATGTTAGTACTGAAAATGTGCGACCAATAGTGTTCATAATGAACTACGGTCACATCTATTTAGGAAGGATGGTAAGATTTTTACTATTTGTCCTCAGTGCATCTTTACATACATTATTTTTTAAGCTAAACTTCATTGCTAAGTATGTTACCATACGATGTTCTTCAACAGGGACTCCTGATGAATGTTGTGCCTTATGGGATCGAGACTAAAGGTGCCATGAGTATTATTAGCTTACGGCCAAGATATCCTACAGATTACTTTAGTGCATTCAAGATTAGTGACGGATGCTTAATAGTGCAAGACTGGACCAAATATGTGATGGGGGAGCGCAGAGAAGTACTAGGGGGCAGCAAATAGAGGCGCTACCCACGATTAGGAGACAGGTTCATCTGCATGCTCCAACTTGATCAATGAGGAGAGCTACACATGTTTTATGTTATTTTACCTAAGAGAGAGCAGCAGGAGTGATTAGCTAGCTAGAAATGAGTTTGAGAATGATGATGTGCTACACTATTACTATGATGATAAAATAGCTAGTGTTGGTGGTAATGACTATGATGGTTATTATTAGCTAGTGTTAGTGGTGATTAATTAAATATTGTTGGTGGTAATGACCATGATGATGATTAAATATCTTGTGCTGGTGGATTAAATTCAAGTGGAGGCCACATGTGGTGCACATCGAAAGTACTACTAGTCCAAACTAGATCAAGTTTGGATTAGTAGTATACTTTTGACATGCACCACATATTGCCTCCACTTGAACCTAATCCACCTTCATTTGACACACTGTTATGGACATAATGATGTAAACCTCATAACTGGTATTGTACCAATATTTGTACGATGGCGCATAAATACACTAAAATGAAAAAAAGAATACTAGTAGCGATGGAGAGAAACACGCTGCCAAGAGTTACATTAGCGATGGCGTGGGTGAACAAACGCTGCAGCTATTCGTCCTAGCGATGGCGCGCTGCAGCACGCGTTATCGCTAAGCAATAGCTGTAGCGCCTTATTAGTAGCGCGCCTAATCACGCTACTAGTGAGCACAAAACCAGCACTACTGCTAGGGTTTTCCCTAGTAGTGAGTGACTGTTGGATGTCCATCCAACGGCCGTCGTGCTTCTTCAATCTCTCCTCTTCCTGCTCGGCCGCTCAAACAAGCGCCATGGACTGCTCGCTCCTCCTCCTCAAGGCCAGCCAGTGCTTTGCCACAGACCTCACCGCCCCACCGCACTCCCATCGCTGGCCTAGCCATCCTCTACTCACCCACACCGTTGTTATTCTCCGCGACGTTAGATTTAACCAAGAACCTCAGACAACAGATTCTCCGCATGGGAAACAACTGCCGAGTCTTCCCTGCCTCCGTGTTGTCCCCTTCCTAGGCCTCGCCGTCGTCCACCGCCGTGGTGCTCTCGGCTCGGCGTGGTCAATGTGGTCAACAACCGACTTCCATCGGAAGAGTACTGTGCGTGGAGACGCTGACAGCTGGGTCCACGGCCGCAGCAAGGAAGTGCCTCTTTATTACACGCAAAATAATTATTCCTCCACCTGACAGCGGGGACCCACCGGACAGGCCACCGTATTTCACGAAAAAAAATGTTTCCCCCTGACTGCTGGGACCCACCAGCTACACCTTCGCACGCAAGGAAGTGCGTCCGGGCAAAAAACAAAACAAAACGATTCGCCCCCCTGACTGCTGGGACCCACCAGCTACATCTTCGCATGCAAGGAAGTGCATCCGGGCAAAAAAAATGATTCGCCCCCCTGACTGCTACGATCCACCAGCTACATCTTTGTACGCAAGGAAGTGCCTGACAGTCGGGACCCACCTGGTCGAAGCGTACGTAGCATTGTCATTCTGGTCGCGAACGTGTACGTACATATATACTGGTCGATGTAGAGGCGCGCACGCGTCGTAGTAGAGGCGCATACGTGTCATAGTAGAGGCGCGCACGTAGCATGTACACGTACGTACAGCGGCCAGGGTGCAAGAAAGAAAATACGGCCACGTACGTACATATGGGCAGGGTCTCGAACGCCTACTCGCGCATACGTATGGCCACGGCTCGTGTACATGGCTGGGCCGGAACGGAGAAACAATGTCGTCGTTGTGTTCATGGGGAGGCAACGAAATGCGTCATGTTCATCGGGAGGCAATGGAACGCGTGGGAGCCAACCGGGTCGGAACGGAATGCGTGGTCGTGTTCATCGGGAGGGCTTGGACGGAACAGGCGATGGAAACGAGGCCTGGCGTACCGCACAACGGAGGAAACGGACCTCCTACGTTCGGAACGGGTCTTGTTGATCGGGAGGGGTGTGGCGTACCACAAAACGGAGGAAACGGACCTCCTACGGTCGAAACGGGGGTCCTGTTGATCGGGAGGGGTGTGGCGTACCGCAAAACGGAGGAAATGGACCTCCTACGGTCGAAACGGGGGTCATGTTGATCGGGAGGGGTGTTGTGTACCGCAAAACGGAGGAAACGGACCTCCTACGGTCGAAACGGGGGTTCTGTTGATTGGGAGGGTGTGGCGTATCGCAAAACGGATTTAAACGGACCTCCTACGGTCAAACGGGTGTCTTGTTCATCGGGAGGGTGTGGCGTGCGCAAAACGGACTCCAAGGGCTCCTGTTCATCCAGCCTCCACCGCGCACTACTCAATCGGCTATTGTTCAACCACCCTCCACCGCTCACTGCTCATCCAGCCCTCCACACCGCTGGGTCCTGTTCAACCACCCTCCACGGGCACCCTCCACCGCTCACTGCTCATCCAGCCCTCCACCACACCACGGGTCCTGTTCATCCAGAGGCAACGCCACCGCCACTGCTCATCCAACCTCCCCGCAACGCCACTGCTCATCCCGTGAGGCAGCATCGATCGGCTTGCTTAGCAGCGATGGCGGCGAATCACTCGATTGGGTTGATTAACACCATCGATCGATCGCCGGAGTACATGAACGCGTAGCTCGCAGGTCTGTCGCCGGGTTCGCTAGAGCCCAATGCCTCGCCGGGTTCGCTAGAGCCAACGCCGCGCACACGCAGCAGTCGTACGAGAGAACGCGCATCGCCGCCCCGACCTCCCACCCTAACCGGAAACTCACCGAAATTTTCCTCCCCACGCTTCTACCACGATTTTTTCCGTCATGGACGGCCCAAAGAATGTCATGCATCTGCGTCTTGGGCCCCCGACTAAAAAGCCCATTTTCTCGTCATGATTTTTTGTCATAGAAGTAGGAGCCCACCACATCTATGATGATACCGGGTTTTCTCACAATTATCGTCATAGATGTGTCATATGTATGACAGAAAAAAAAATTCGTTCGGCCCAAAATGTCACGGATGTGTCTTTTTTTTGTAGTGCTACTAGGAGGAGGATTCTTCCCCCCTTGGCATGCCTATAGGGCCGGCCGGCCTCCCCCCTTTATCCTTTATATACGGGGGCAGGGGGCACCCTAGAAAAGACAAGTTGATTGTTTAGCCGTGTGCGGTGCCCCCCTCCACAGATTTCCACCTTGGTCATATCGTTGTAGTGCTTAGGCGAAGCCCTGCGTCGGTAACTTCATCATCACCGTCATCACGCCGTCGTGCTAACGAAACTCTCCCTCGACCTCAGCTGGATCTGGAGTTTGTGGGACATCACCGAGCTGAACGTGTGCAGATTGCGGAGGTGCCGTACTTTCGGTACTAGGATTGGTCGATCGTGAAGACGTACGACTACATCAACCGCGTTTTCATAACGCTTCCGCTTTCGGTCTATGAGGGTACGTGGACAACACTCTCCCCTCTCATTGCTATGCATCACCTAGATGGATCTTGCGTGTGCGTAGGAATTTTTTTGAAATTACTGCGTTCCCCAACAGCCCTGCCCTGTCCCCTACCCGTGTGAGGATGAGGTAATTTTTTTCTCTCCCTAAAAAATAAATTCTACGCTTCATGGTGTATATTTCCTCTTCAGATTTCGGGTATGTCAGTGTTTTGGTGTATGAACTGCTAATTATTAGGTTGAATTCCCGTTAGATTTCATATATGTACCATAGTCAACACTTGTGCTAATTTTCAGATTTATTAATAGGCACACTTTGATATGCAAAATATATGTAAATTTCCCTTATCAATGTACCAACTCTGCCCCATCTCCTACCTGTGAGGAGAAGGTAATTGTTCAGTCCCAAAAAACGTATCTTTTGCTTAATGTTCTGACTTATAGGGATTGGCTGATCCTAAAGAACACGTCTACTAGACTTGGTTGGAATGATGAAACGAACACCGTGGTCGCTGATGATGAATGGTGGGAAAAATCCGGTGAAGTAAGTCATGTTCATAAGATAAAATTGTGTTGTGGCTAATATTGCACTAGATTTTTTTGTTTACAAGTGCCAAACGATTTATTTATTCAGGAGAACAAGGACTTCTTGCAATTTCGTACATGTGGTCCTGAAAATTTGGAGCAAATGGGTGTCATGTATGAGAATATCAATGTTACTGGAGAAAGTTCTATGATGCCAGGTTGAGAGCATGAAGTGCTTGATCTTGAAGAGGGTGAAACCATGGAGGAAGAACTACAGACTACCCAAGCCAAGAAGGCAAAGAAAGAGCCAAGGAAGATAGATGGCAACTCTAAAAAGAATCATGTTCAAAGGGATTTCAAGCGCATGGTTGACCACTTGATTAGTGAACATGACGCAATGAACTCACATAAGAATAGTGTTGCTTCTAAAATTGAAAAGATAATGGAAGAAGTTGTGGCATGTGGAGTAGATGAAACAAGTGATGAGTACTTCATAGCAACCAAGTTGTTTGCAAAGTTTGAAAATCGTTGTTTCTTTAACAATATGAAGACCGGACAACAGTGGGTTATGAGAACTTGAGTACTCCAAAAGATTGCTATAACATGTTCAGGATGTACAAGCCTTGTTTTGATAGATTGCATCGTACACTTGTATACACATATGGCTTGAAAGGAACAAGAAACATACAAAGGGCAAAAGTTCCATGTGCGAGAATTTCCCAAGGTCTCCCACCGAATGGGATAAAAGAAACATTTAGCTTTGCGCATTCATCTCTATGCAATGCCATTGAGCGTTCATTTGGTGTATGGAAGATGAAATGGTGTACTTTACAAAAAAAATGCCAGCTTACCCTCCTCAAAATTGCATTAGAGAAAGTAATTTCTAATTTGAGAGACTTGGATTTTTAAAAATGTGAACGTGATGAGAACTACATGCCAGGGAATTTACAACCCCTACCCACAGGGCATGTGTCCAATATTTGTGGTCGGTGATGATGCGACCATGAAAGCAACTAGTGAGTAAGTTGTTGATGGATTGGTGGCGGATCAAGTATAGTTTCACATATTACTTTATGAGACTATGATGATTGGTGCATATTTTGAATGATATGTGTACGTATGCAAGACTATGATGGTTAGTACATATTTTTGGATGATATGTGCACGTATATAAGATTATGATGGTTGGTTCATATACGGATGATATATTTTGTATGGAAGACTATGATGGTTGATTCTTTTTTGGATGTTATGTTTCATATGCATGTTTCAGATGGAATATTCATACCATCGTGTCAATTCTTGAAATATATATTCTATATCACTAGTACAGCGAGCTCTTAAACAAACGGTTTAAAACCCCTTTCCGCGACGGCATTTGGAACCGTCGCCAAGTGAGTGTGGGCGATAGGGGGTCCTTCCCACACTACCGAGAAACCGTCGGGGATATGCCCTCCCGGCACACACGTTCGGCAAAATGAGGTCGTGTGCGACCGGCGAGCGCTCAAATACGGAAATACATACAGTAGAGCTAAAATTACAATTATACGGCAAAATTGTTTCTGGTCGCAAGTACATCCCACACAGTCAGTCCCCGCTAAACGTTTCCGTTCATATGTACATCCCACACAGTCGCTCGAAGGAAAATGTTTCTGTTCACAGGTACATCACACACAATTTTTCCCGTTAAATCGCTTGCGTTATTGAATATATCACACATGGTCCGTGGAAGAAACTGTGTAGCGAAGGTTGTCCATCACACACAGTTTTCATGTGGTAAACGTTTGCGCAAGGTGGCCTAACGCAGATAGTTTTCAAGAGAAAGTCGTGTGTGATTGTTCATTGATCCAACACGGTTTATTCCTAGAAACCGTGTGGGTTGCCTGAGGTCATCGCCCACGGTATTTTTTCAACAACCGTTTGCAATATCAAAACCCAATTAGCAGGCTAATACGCCACTAGCAGGCTAATTATTCGATTATTCATAATCCATTTATTAATCTATTTGACAGTTTGTATTAAGCACACAATATATTTCATTTTCATAATTGAAATACATCAGAGTACAACATCATATAGCTTCAGCACTCAGCTACCCCATTAAACAACTACACTAGGACCAAGTTTCACATGCAACATCTATAACCTTTCGAAATTAGCATCATAGACGGTACATAGACAGATGTATCTCATCTGAAAAACTGCTGAAGCAGAAGGCGAATATTGAGCATTCATTGATGTTGAAGGTCTTTGTAACTTTAGGCCACTGCCTGTGGATGATTGACCATCCATCCTTCGTCCTCTTCAGGAACACTTCAATATAGAACCGTGGTTGTTGTATGAATACCTTCCTCGCCTCCTGACCATACAGGTGGTTAGAGAGGTAATCATCAGTGATTTGCTTTGGAAAGGCCTAAAAACAAGGATGTGCATAAATATCTTCTCTATATTGGAAATGGGGCAAAGGAATTAAAAAGGCAAGGTATAATAGTTAGTACCATCCTGTAGTGAACTGATGTCTTCTTCATTGTGCAGACAAAGATCTTGTTGTTTTTTGTCGCTAATTTCTTTATCCTAACAATCTTTATGAGTTTCTTGACTTGAATGATATTCATGGACAACTCATTTCCCCATATGCAAAAAGGGTCGAACAGTGGGTCAAAACCTCTGACAGCAGGACCTACATGTGAAGACCAAATTGTTAAAAACCAAAATATTAGAATGGTTCCTGCAATTGCACAATAATGTGCTATTAGAAAACGGACCATGCACGTGCTAACCTCGATTGTAAACCTCAGTGCTTCCCATTGTTTCCCTGCAACACATATAAGGTAGTTAGTCATTAGGTTAAATAAGGGTTTGCATGCTATCAGTAAAATATGTTGATGAAAAATAATCACATTGCAGATTCATCAGATTAATTCAAGCCATAGGGAAAACCCTTTATCCAAACCAAGCATGATTAAGAAGTAGAAAATATAGCACTTGTATATGTTTCTCAAGTATTAAGTGCAGCCAAATTCGATTTATTCCTCATGTGCACAATAATACAAAATTCTAACCCCGATAATTGGACATTGCATTGTAGAACTGAACCAACCAGTTAACTAAACACCACAACAAATGGACCAAACATTAACTGAGCACCACATTGCACAATATAACATTGAACCAAGCAGTTAACTAAACACCACAATAAATGAACCAAACATTAACTGAGCACCACATTGCACAATATAACATACTCCTAATAGAAGATCAGATAGTTAACCAAACAGTTAACTACATCCAATTGTAGCAATTGTATTTGTTTCTCATGTATTTACTACAGCCAAATTCAATTTATTCATCACATGGTATACAATAACAGAATGCACCCACAATTTTGTAAAGATAAATTAGATTTATTTCTCACATGGAAGACAATACAAAATTGCAGCCTGAAGAATTGAACATCACATTTGCAGAATTGAACATCACATTTGCAGAATTGAACCAAACAGTTAACCGAAGACGACAACTAATTAACAAAACAGTTAATAAGTGAACACCACACTGCACGGCATATAGAACATATACACTAGAGCAACAGATTGCATGGTAAAATTAGATAGCACAATTCACTAGAATTTGTGAAGGAAAGCCACGAGCAGCACACGCAACGGGTAAATCGAGCATGCTTAACCAGCGTAGCTAGCAAATGGCAAGGTGCTCCTTCAAAATCTGGGGGTCGGCATGAATGGCAGCCATCGCGACCTCATCCGCGCGTGCGGCCGCGATTTGCTCCTCTACTACCAAATGCTCCTTGAGCTCCTGGCTATACTGCATGCACCATGGCTTAGACCGGCGATTATTTGGTGGAGGGGTCGGTGATTTGGCTAGAAGGTGTCGCGCTCGCATCGGCGGTGGGGGCATGTGGGATGTGGAAGGAGGAGGAGGATGGGGGTCGGATGTGGATTACCTGCTTGGATAGGCGAGGCCGAGGAGTGTGAAGGAGGGTCACCGGCGAGGAGGCGGCGGCGCTGCAAGCAAGGAGTGAAGGTTTCAACTTGGAAAGGAAGGTGGAAAGAGGGGAAATGTGGCTTTTGGTAAGGGGGAGGGGGCGGGGAGGTAGATATTTCTGCGGAAGCCGAAAATTTGGAGTCGCTTTAGTGAAAAAACTAGCGCGCAAAGTGTCATCAGACACGGGCCGTTATTCAGAATTGTGTACGATATGTGAACATCACAAACGATTTAGATAGCTTAACCCGTGTGTGTTGAGTTTGAACGTCAAAAATTTTTGGTTCGAATTTCCCTGGTTACAGTGGTCATCCGCGTCATTGCATGATTTGGGTACACAAAGGAGACTAACTTCTTAATCGAGCAAGTTCAGCAATTAAACAGAGCTAGCTGACCTAAACATTACTCTAACAAATTAAAGACCGGCGCTCTTAATTAAACAAAACAAAGAGTACTACTACGGTTGGTGCTCGTCGATCTCCGACGCCGCCTCCATGTCCAGCTCGCGCCCGATGGTCTCCTGGGGAAAGGGCTCCATGGCATCAATTGCACCATACTCGGCAAGCATCTCGCCATCCGCGTCCCCCATATCGTTGGTAAAGGCCGCCACAAGCTGGGCGTGGGCGGATGCCATGTGGGCTCTGGCGGGCTCCGTCGTGGCAAGGAATGCCGCGCAGGAACAGACGGCTGCTCGAACTCTCTCGGTGATTGCCAGCTCTTCGGTCGTGGGTTGCCGACCGTTGTCGGAGAAGCTTCGTTCGATTTGTGCGGTGATCGCCACGAGCTGGGCGTGGACGGCCTCGACATGGTAGTGGGTGGCCTCCATCAGGGCTAAGGCCGCCGCTGTGGAATGGGCAGCTGTTGTGCCGCTCTCGCCAGTTGCTATCCCCGAGGCAGATGCTGCTGCCGCCACCTGAGAAGCAACAACGGCCGTTTGGGATGCCTTGGCCGCCCGGACGCAGACTGTGGTTGCCCTCACGAAGCTTGTTAGCACGCGCCTGGCGGCTGCGGCCGCGCTCTCGCCGGAGTGGGCCGTCGAAGTTGCCCTCACAACGTAGGTCCACGTCCCCATCTTTCACCGGCGATGAATGAACAGTGAAATGATATTTGGGGAGTGAGCTAGTGTGCTTGACACGCTGGCTATGGACTGTAGCCGACGCACCTTTTCTCGTAAGGCATGGGCGTACTATACACCAACGGTGGTCCAAGATATTTTGTGTTGCATCTCACACGGTTGGTGATAATAAACTGTGTGCGATCTACTTGATTTATCGTCTTGATCATTTGAATTATGTAATGGGGTCACAGCTACAAAGGATGGTGTTTGAATTGTTAGAACTTTTATCTGCAGTGAACATGCAACTATAGGTGTGTTGTCAAAAAATGGAATTTTTCGGGGTTCGTTTGTACATTTTTATACATTAACTGGGTTTTCCAGGCATTTTATGCGTATAATTCAAATTTGAACTACATGCACATGCTCCAGTGCATATAAACTTATTGAAAAATCAAATATGTGTCCTTGGTTGCATGCTTAGGTCCCATGCAAGAAATGGGAATGAATTTCAAACACCAGGGCACCGTTGATTGCCGGCAAAACATTGAGATGTCTGGTTTTTAAATTCTAGTAAATCCAAAACTCGTCTGAAATTCATGAAACTTGGCATGCTATCATGGAGCGGCATCAACATGCCGTGGTACAAATTTTGTCCCATTTGGGGCAGGTTTGGGCATATGTTTCTCACAAACCGGAGCTTCTCACAACAAGCCTGATGGTTTTCGGTAGGGAACGTCCCACCTTTGGGGGTGAAACGATATCCATTGCCTCTTATTGCTTTCAATTTTTTTTCTCGTGTCAACATAGAACAACATGAGTGTTGTGTGAATTTTTGTGAGTTTTCGGGGTTCATTTGGACATTTTTATGCATTAACTGAGTTTTCGATGCATTTATGTGCATAATTCAAATTTGAACTACATGCACATGCTCCAGTGCATATAAATTAGTTGAAAAATCAAATATGTGTCCTTGGGTGCATGCTTAGGTCCCATGCAAGAAATGGGAATGAATTTCGAAGACCAGGGCACCGTTGATTGCCGGCAAAACATTGAGATGCCTGGTTTTTAAATTCTAGTAAATGCATAACTCGTCTGAAATTCATGAAACTTGGCATGCTATCGTGGGGCGGCATCAACATGTCGTGGTCCAAATTTTGTCCCATTTGGGGTAGGTTTGGGTATATGCTTCTCACAAACCGGAGATTCTCACAACAAGCATGATGGTTTTCGGTAGGGAATGTCCCACCTTTGGGGATGAAACGATATAAATTGCCTCTTATTGCTTTCAATTTTTTTTCTCGTGTCAACATAGAACAACATGACTGTTGTGTGAATTTTTGTGAGTTTTCGGGGTTCATTTGGACATTTTTATGCATTAACTGAGTTCTCAATGCATTTATGTACATAATTCAAATTTGTACTACATGCACATGCTCCTGTGCATATAAATTGGTTGAAAAATCAAATATGTTTCCTTCGGTGCATGCCTAGGTCCCATGCAAGAAATGGGAATGAATTTCAAACACCAGGGCGCCATTGATGCTGGCAAAACATTGAGATGCCTGGTTTTTAAATTCTAGTAAATCCAAAACTCGTCTGAAATTCATGAAACTTGGCATGCTATCATGGAGCGGCATCAACATGTCGTGGTACAAATTTTGTCCCATTTGGGGCAGGTTTGGGTATATGGTTCTCACAAACCGGAGCTTCTCACAACAAGCCTGATGGTTTTCGATAGGGAACGTCCCACCATTGGGGACGAAAAGATATCCATTGCCTCTTATTACTTTCAATTTTTTTTCTCGTGTCAACATAGAACAACATGAGTGTTGTGAATTTTTGTGAGTTTTCGGGGTTCGTTTGGACATTTTTATGCATTAACTGAGTTTTCGATGCATTTATGTGCATAATTCAAATTTGAACTACATGCACATGCTCCAGTGCATATAAATTAGTTGAAAAATCAAATATGTGTCCTTGGGTGCATGCTTAGGTCCCATGCAAGAAATGGGAATGAATTTCGAACACCACGGGACCGTTGATTGCCGGCAAAACATTGAGATGCCTGGTTCTTAAATTCTAGTAAATGCAAAACTCGTCTGAAATTCATGAAACTTGGCATGCTATCATGGAGCGGCATCAACATGTCGTGGTACAAATTTTGTCCCATTTGGGGCAGGTTTGGGTATATGCTTCTCACAAACCGGAGCTTCTCACAACAAGCATGATGGTTTTCGGTAGGGAACATCCCACCTTTGGGGACGAAACGGTATCCATTGCCTCTTATTGCTTTCAATTTTTTTTCTCGTGTCAACATAGAACAATAGGAGTGTTGTGTGAATTTTTGTGATTTTTCGGGGTTCGTTTGGACATTTTTATGCATTAACTGAGTTTTCAATGCATTTATGTGCATAATTCAAATTTGAACTACATGCACATGCTCCAGTGCATATAAATTGGTTGAAAAATCAAATATGTGTCCTTGGGTGCATGCTTAGGTCCCATGCAAGAAATGTGAATGAATTTCAAACACCAAGGCACCGTTGATTGCCGGCAAAACATTGAGATGTCTGGTTTTTAAATTCTAGTAAATCCAAAACTCGTCTGAAATTCATGAAACTTGGCATGCTATCATGGAGTGGCATCAACATGTTGTGGTTACAAATTTTGTCCCATTTGGGGTAGGTTTGGGTATATGCTTCTCACAAACCGGAGCTTCTCACAACAAGCATGATGGTTTTCGGTAGGGAACGTCCCACCTTTTGGGACGAAACGATATCCATTGCCTCTTATTGCTTTCAAATTTTTTTCTCGTGTCAACATAGAACAACAGGAGTGTTGTGTGATTTTTTGTGATTTTTCTAGGTTTGTTTGGCCATTTTTATGCATTAACTGAGTTTTTCAATGCATTTATGTGCATAATTCAAATTTGAACTACATGCACATGCTCCAGTGCATATAAATTGGTTGAAAAATCAAATATATGTCCTTGGGTGCATGCTTAGGTCCCATGCAAGAGATGGGCTTGAATTTCAAACACCAGGGCACCATTGATTGCCGGCAAAACATTGAGATGCCTGGTTTTTAAATTCTAGTAAATCCAAAATTCTATTAACCATTCATGTGACGCCACGTGTCTTGGTTTTAATGGTTGTAGGAGGTGCCGTGCAGACAGTTGCTTGACCTTGACTGAAATGTGCCGAGCAGGATTTCTGCAGCTCTTGATCGCAAACGATTTAGATAGAACACCCATATGCAAAGTGAGAGCAGCGCAGGATTTGTGCATCCCTTCAACGCAAACGGTTGTTCTGGATGTCCAGTGTGCAACCACGTACAAACAATTTGGTAAGATTTGCATCTGTCATATTGGGTATGTTGCCATTTGTCAAACTGGAAAGATTTATATTTGTTGATCTAGTTACGTTGCCATTTGTCAATCCTTGTAACACTGCGATTTGTCAAAATATGCAGTTAGAAATCATTAGCACTATGTAATTTTTGCAACTAAAATTCAGTAATTAAGCATAGATTTCATTCATAGATTAAGCAGCCGTTCTTAATTTATACAAACAGTTCAACTCGACAGCTGAACCGACCAAACTTCTCCCCAATTGTTGCCAACCACGTACTGAAATAGCTAGTTCAACTATATATACTAGCTAATTTTAATTACATTGTATAGTTCGACCACACATCTATAGTCAGATGAACTGAACAAAATATCCCCTAAATACTACTACTACCATGGAGAGGCTTTGTGCTACTTCCGGCAGCATCTCCTCTGCCGAGCGCGCTCAGTGGGAGGCAGAGGAGGAGGAGGAGCCTACCGACGAGCCGAAGAAATGCAATATGGTGCCTTCCGCTTTTGCACGTTCAGCGAAGCTCGTCAGCTCGAACACCCACTGCCGCTCCAAATGATCCCTCTTGAAGCGGTCGGACTGCTCGTAGATCTCCTGATTCCTCGCCTCTGCGTCGGCGTGTACTGCGGCCACGGCAACGGTAAGGACCTTTGCATGCTTGACGAGGCGCTCCTCCTCCTCCCGCAGGAACTCGATGTAGCGTGCAAGGTCGCTGACGCACGTGTAGGCCTCCGCCTCCGCCTCCCCCCTTCGGGCGGCGGTGGCGGAGCGGGTGATGATCCCGGCGGTCGAAGGTGGGCTGGCGGCCATGGCGGCCGACGATGGGGTGGCGGCCACGACCACCACCTCCCACCTTTGGGCCGCGATTGCGGAGCGGGTGATGGCCAAAGTGGCCGGCAGTGGGGTGGCGGCCACGACGGCCACCTCCCGCCTTCGGGCCGTGGTGGCGGAGCGGGAGATGGCCCTGGCTTTCGACGGTGGTGTGGCGGCAATGACGGCTGGCAACAGCTGCCGATGGGCAGCAGCGACGGAGCGTGTCGTGAGTGTTCCGCGCACACCCAACAGGGACGCCACGCGCACTACACTACGCCGGGGACTACGTTGCCGCCGCGGTGTAGCCTCCCAGCTGGAGCTGTCCTCTGATGATGGCGGAGTGGCTGAGCGACGATGACGGACCGGTGCCATTGGCGATTGTGGGAGAAGCAGGCGAGATAAGCTACAGGGAGGGAGGGGAAAATGCGACGCAGGACTCGCCAGCAGTGAGGGTTTTTATAGCAGGCCGGTAAGCATTGGGATTTTGGGGGATTTGGTGGGAAGCTTGCGCGGGAACCTGCGAGGTTCCATGGGAACGGGCTCACCGACGATTCACTGGCGCCACCGTTTGGCCAAAAGAACGCCCCCGCGCGCTGCGCAAGCTTGCGCTGTAAGCCGTATGCGGCAGCGGGGTGAAAAGACGTGCGAGAGGAGGACGAGACGACACGTACACATATAGTTAATAAAAAAACATTTGCAATTTAATTACCTACTATACCCTCGTCCTGATTTATAAGTAGGATTTAACTAATAAAATACGAATGCATGTCGCCATAAATTATATCGTTGGAGTCGTATTTGAACATAGTTTCCAGCTATACAATTTTTGCAACATGCATTAACACTTTTTTGGTTAAATTTAAGGTTATACACCAGAAAGCGTTTGCCCGCAACACACACGGCTTATTCTATCACAAACAACTCTAATGGATCAACTGTCTGCCACGTATCGCACACGCAACTCTAATCTGATTCGTGCTTGATGTCTCCAACATCGCTCACACAGTTCGTCATATTTGCCACGTATCACTGTGCCGTCCTCTGCTCGCGTCCCTCAGCAAGCTCTGCTTGCTGTTAGGCGCCGCAGCGCGTTGTGCTCTCCGTTAGGAGTCGCGGCGCGCTCTGTCGCGTCCGTTGGCGCGCTTTGCTCGCGTCCGTCGGCGCGCTCGGCTTATGGAGAACTTTTCCTTGAGGCGCCCGCGGAGCGCTCTGCTCGCGTCCCTCCGCGCACGCTCTACCAGCGGTTGGGCGTGCACACGATCACGTCGGGGCCCCCATATGCATGCGGTTGCGCCGCGCGCGTTGCCACGCGGTGCAGTTATGTGCGGCACGATGGAGTTACGCGCTGCAAATTAGAACTTCCATCAGGGCCTGCCCATATTCCTGGCTTTCCGGCTTCCCCTTTAATTCCCACGGCCATTATAACCTTAGTCTCTTCAACCTTTCGATCGTGCCCCACAACATAACAAGCACACCCACGACGACACATAGAGAGGGGATGTCCAGCGGCGCTCCAATGGAGTTCGGCGAGCATAGAGTGGAGACTCACGTGAGGGACACGGATCTCTCGGTGGTGTACATCATCGACCCGGCCGTGATGGATGATTACATCAACAATGTTGAGCAAAGTACAAGGTGGTTGGCATCGACCTCCAGTACACCGCCGGTCGTCCCAGCATAGATCAGAAGGTTGCCGTCGCCCAGTTGTGCATGCGCCATCATGTCCTCATCTACCACTACTGCATGGCCACAGAGCCTTGCGACCATTTCAACAGGTTTGTCAACAGCACCGACTACAGCACTAGTGCAGAACCGGGCAATAGCACCGGTTCGTAAGGCCCTTTAGTGTCGGTTCCACAACCGGCACTAAAGTGTGGTCACTAAAGGCCCCCCCTTTAGTACCGGTTCAGCACGAACCGGTGCTAAAGGCCAACCACGTGGCACGAGGCAGCTCCGGGGCGGAGTTTTAGTACCGTTGGTAACACCAACCGTACTAAATGTTTGTGGGTTTTTGTTTTATTTTTATTTTTCAATTAAATTTGTGTTATCAATTTAATTCTTTTTCGTTTGCTGGTATTTTACGATACTACACATTGTACACGTTATGCATATGTTGGGGAACGTAGTAATTTCAAAAAATTCCTACGCACACGCAAGACCATGGTGATGGCATAGCAACGAGAGGAGAGTGTCTGTCCACCCTCGTGAGACCGAAAGCGAAGCGTTATAACAACGCTGTTGATGTAGTTGTGCGCCTTCACGATCCGACCGATCCAAGCACCGAACGACGGCACCTCCGAGTTCTGCACACGCTCAGCTCGATGACGATCCCGGACTCCGATCCAGCAAAGTGTCGGGATGAGTTCCACAAGACGACGGCGTGGGACGATGATGATGCTCCACCGATGCAGGGCTTCGCCTAAGCTCATGACGATATGACTTCTCCGCGCAGGGCTTCGCTTAAGCTCATGACGATATGACCAAGTGGAATATGGTGGAGGGGGCACCGCCTGACGGCTAAGGAACGATCCGTAGATCAACTTGTGTGTCATGGGGTGCCCCCTGCCCCGTATATAAAGGAGCAAGGAGGGGTGACCGCCAAGGGAGGAGGCGCGCAAGGGGGAGTCCTACTCCCACCGGAGTAGGACTCCTCCTTTCCTAGTAGGAGTAGGAGAGAAGGAAGGGAAGGGAGGAAGGGTGCGGCCTCCCCTAGTCCAATTCGGACTAGGCCTTGGGGGGGCGCGCGGCCTGCCCTAGGCAGCCCCTCTCTCTTTCCCGCAGGGCCCAATAAGGCCCAATACTTCTCCCCGGCGAATTCCCGTAACTCTCCGGTACTCCGAAAAATACCCGAATCATTCGGAACCTTTCCGAACTCCGAATATAGTCGTCCAATATATCGATCTTTACGTCTCGACCATTTCGAGACTCCTCGTCATGTCCCCGATCTCATCCGGGACTCAACTCCTTCGTACATCAAAACTCATAAACTCATAATATAACCATCATCGAAACCTTAAGCGTGCGGACCCTACGGGTTCGAGAACTATGTAGACATGACCTAGAACCATTCTCGGTCAATAACCAATAGCGGAACCTGGATGCCCATATTGGTTCCTACATATTCTACGAAGATCTTTATCGGTCAAACCGCATAACTACATACGTTGTTCCCTTTGTCATCGGTATGTTACTTATCCGAGATTCGATCGTCGGTATCCAATACCTAGTTCAATCTCGTTACCGGTAAGTCTCTTTACTCGTTCCGTAATACATCATCTCACAACTAACTCATTAGTTGCAATGCTTGCAAGGCTTATGTGATGTGTATTACCGAGAAGGCCTAGAGATACCTCTCCGACAATCGGAGTGACAAAACCTAATCTCGAAATACGCCAACCCAACATGTACCTTTGGAGACACCTGTAGTACTCCTTTATAATCACCCAGTTACATTGTGACGTTTGGTAGTACCCAAAGTGTTCCTCCGGTAAACGGGAGTTGCATAATCTCATAGTTACAGGAACATGTATAAGTCATGAAGAAAGCAATAGCAACATACTAAACGATCAAGTGCTAGGCTAACGGAATGGGTCATGTCAATCCGATCATTCTCCTAATGATGTGATCCCGTTAATCAAATGACAACTCATGTCTATGGTTAGGAAACATAACCATCTTTGATTAACGAGCTAGTCAAGTAGAGGCATACTAGTGACACTCTGTTTGTCTATGTATTCACACATGTATTATGTTTCCGGTTAATACAATTCTAGCATGAATAATAAACATTTATCATGATATAAGGAAATAAATAATAACTTTATTATTGCCTCTAGGGCATATTTCCTTCAGTCTCCCACTTGCACTAGAGTCAATAATCTAGTTCACATCGCCATGTGATTTAACATCAATAGTTCACATCTATATGTGGTTAACACCCATAGTTCACATCGACATGTGACCAACACCCAAAGGGTTTACTAGAGTCAGTGATCTAGTTCACATCGCTATGTGATTAACACCCAAAGAGTATTAAGGTGTGATCATGTTTTGCTTGTGAGATAATTTTAGTCAACGGATCTGTCACATTCAGAGCCGTAAGTATTTTGCAAATATCTATGTCTACAATGTTCTCGCACGGAGCTACTCTAGCTAATTGCTCCCACTTTCAATATGTATCCAGATTGAGACTCGAATCATCTAGATTAGTGTTAAAACTTGCATCGACGTAACCCTTTACTGACTAACCTTTTTCACTTCCATAATCGAGAAACATATCCTTATTCTACTAAGGATAATTTTGACCGCTGTCCATTGATCTACTCCTAGATCACTATTGCACTCCTTGCCAAGCTTAGTGGTAGGGTATGCAATAAATCTGGTACACAGATGACATACTTTATAGAACCTATGGCTGATGCATAGGGAATGACTTTCATTCTCTTTCTATCTTCTCGTCGTGGTCGGGTTTTGAGTCTTACTCAATTTCACACCTTGTAACACAGGCAAGAACTCTTTTCTTTGACTGCTCCATTTTGAACTACTTCAAAATCTTGTCAAGGTATGTATTCATTGAAAAACTTATCAAGCGCCTTGATCTATCTCTATAGATCTTGATGCTCAATATGTAAGCAGCTTCACCGAGGTCTTTCTTTGAAAAACTCTTTTCAAACACTCCTTTATGCTTTGCGAATAATTCTACATTATTTCCGATCAACAATATGTCATTCACATATACTTATCGTAAATGCTGTAGTGCTCCCACTCACTTTCTTGTAAATACAGGCTTCACCGTAAGTCTGATAAAACTATATGCTTTGATCACACTATCAAAGCGCTTATTCCAACTCGAGATGCTTGCACCAGTCCATAGATGGATCATTGGAGCTTGCACATTTTGTTAGTTCCTTTAGGATTGACAAAACCTTCTGGTTGCATCATATACAACTCTTCTTTAATAAATCCATTAAAGAATGTTGTTTTGACATCCATTTGCCAGATTTCATAAAATATGGCAATTGCTAACATGATTCGGACAGACTTAAGCATCGCTACGCTTGAGAAAATCTCATTGTAGTCAACACCTTGAACTTGTCGAAAACCTTTTTGCGACAAGTCGAGCTTTGTAGATAGTAATACTACTATCAGCATCTGTCTTCCTCTTGAAGATCTATTTATATAATATGGCTTGCCGATCATCGGGCAACTCCATCAAAGTCCACACTTTGTTCTCATACATGGATCCCATCTCAGATTTCATGGCCTCAAGCCATTTCATGAATCTGGGCTCATCATCGCTTCCTCATAGTTCGTAGGTTCATCATGGTCTAGTAACATGACTTCCGAACATGATTACCGTACCACTCAGTGCGGATCTTACTCTGAAGACCTACGAGGTTTGGTAGCAACTTGATCTGAAGTTTCATGATCATCATCATTAACTTCCTCACTAATTGGTGTAGGAATCATCGAACTGATTTACGTGATGAACTACTTTCCAATAAGGGAGAAGGTACAATTACCTCATCAAGTTCTACTTTCCTCCCACTCACTTCTTTCGAGAGAAACTTCTTCTCTAGAAAGGATCCATCTTAGCAACGAAAAACTTGCCTTCGGATCTGTGATAGAAGGTGTACCCAATAGTTACCTTTGGGTATTTTATGAAGACGCACTTCTCCGATTTGGCTTCGAGCTTATCAGGTGAAAACTTTTTCACATAAGCATCACAACTCCAAACTTTAAGAAACGACAGCTTAGGTTTACTGTTAAACCATAGTTCATACGGTGTCGTCTCAACGGATTTAGATGGTGCCCTATTAAACGTGAATGCAGCTGTCTCTAATGCATAACCCAAAAATGATAGCGGTAAATCGGTAAGAGACATCATAGATCGCACCATATCTAGTAAAGTACGATTACGACGTTCGGACACACCATTACACTGTGGTGTTCCAGGTGGCGTTAGTTGCAAAACTATTCCGCAATTTTTCAAATGTAGACCAAACTCGTAACTCAAATATTTTTCCTCTGCGATCATATCGTAGAAACTTTTATTTTCTTGTTACGATGATTCTTCACTTCACTCTGAAATTCTTTGAACTTTTCAAATGTTTCAGACTTGTGTTTCATCAAGTAGATATACCCATATCTGCTCAAATCATCTTTGTGAAGGTCAGAAAATAACGATACTTGCCACGAGCATCAACACTCATTGGATCGCATACATCTGTATGTATGATTTCCAACAAATCTGTTGCTCTCTTCATACAACCGGAGAACGGTGTTTTAGTCATCTTGCCTATGAGGCACGGTTCGCAAGTACCAAGTGATTCATAATCAAGTGATTCCAAAAGTCCATCAGTATGGAGTTTCTTCATGCGCTTTACACCGATATGACCTAAACGGCAGTGCCACAAATAAGTTGCACTATCATTATTAACTTTATATCTTTTGGTTTCAATATTATGAATATGTGTATCATACGATCGAGATCCAACAAACCATTTTTATTGGGTGTATGACCATAGAAGGTTTTATTCATGTAAACAGAACAATAATTATTCTCTAACTTACATGAATAACCGTATTGCAATAAACATGATCAAATCATATCCACGCTCAACGCAAACGCCAAATAACATTTACTTAGGTTCAACACTAATCCCGATAGTATAGGGAGTGTGCGATGATGATCATATCAATCTTGGAACTACTTCCAACACTCATCGTCACTTCCCCTTCAACTAGTCTCTGTTTATTCTCAGAACTCCTGTTTGAGTTACTAATCTTAGCAACTGAACAAGTATCAAATACTCAGGGGCTACTATAAACACTAGTAAAGCACACATCAATAACCTGTATATCAAATATACCCTTGTTCACTTTGCCATCCTTCTTATCCACCAAATATTTGGGGTATTTCCGTTTCCAGTGACCATTTTCTATGCAGCGTAAGCACTCAGTTTCAGGCTTTGGTTCAGCTTTGGATTTCTTCGTGGGAGTGACAACTTGCTTGTCATTCTACTTGAAGTTCCCCTTTCTTTCCCTTTGCCCTTTTCTTGAAACTAGTGGTCTTTGTTAATCATCAACACTTGATGCTCTTTCTTGATTTCTACCTTCGTTGATTTCAACATCACGAAGAGCTCGGGAATCGTTTTCGTCATCCCTTGCATACTATAGTTCATCACGAAGTTCTAGTAACTTAGTGATGGTGACTAGAGAATTCTGTCAATCACTATCTTATCGGAAGATTAACTCCCACTTGATTCAAGCGATTGAAGTACCTGCACAATCTGAGCACATGCTCACTAGTTGAGTGATTCTCCTCCATCTTTTAGCTATAGAACTTGTTGGAGACTTCATATCTCTCAACTCGGGTATTTTCTTGAAATATTAACTTCAATTCCTGGAACATCTCATATGGTCCATGACGTTCAAAACGCCTTTGAAGTCCCGATTCTAAGCCGTTAAGCATGGTGCACTAAACTATCAAGTAGTCATCATATTGAGCTATCCAAACGCTCATAACGTCGTAGATCGCTCATATTGAGCTAGCCAAACGCTCATAACGCCTCGCATCTGCTCCTGCAATAGGTCTGCTCACCTAGCGGTGCATTAAGGACATAATTCTTCTGCAGCAATGAGAATAAACCTCGGATCACGGATCCAATCCGCATCATTGCTACTAACATCTTTCAATACAATTTTCTAGGAACACATATAAAAACATAGGGAAGCAACAACGCGAGCTATTGATCTACAACATAATTTGCAAAATACTACCAGACTAAGTTCATGATAAATTAAAGTTCAATTAATCATATTACTTAAGAACTCCCACTTAGATAGACATCTCTCTAGTCATCTAAGTGATTACGTGATCCAAATCAACTAAACCATGTCCGATCATCACGTGAGATGGAGTAGTTTCAATGGTGAACATCACTATGTTGATCATATCTACTATATGATTCACGTTCGACCTTTCGGTGTCCGTGTTCGAGGCCATATCTGTTATATGCTAGGCTCGTCAAGTTTAACCTGAGTATTCAGCGTGTGCAACTGTTTTGCACCGTTGTAGATGGACGTAGAACTTATCACACCGATCATCACGTGGTGTCTGGGTACTACTGAACTTTGGCAACGGTGCATACTCGGGAGAACACTTCTTGATAATTTTTAGTGAGAGATCATCTTATAATGCTACCGTCAATCAAAGCAAGATAAGATGCATAAAGGATAAACATCACATGCAATCAATATAAGTGATATGATATGGTCATCATCATCTTGTGCTTGTGATCTCCATCGCCAAGCACCGCCATGATCACCATCGTCACCGCGCGACACCTTGATCTCCATCGTAGCATCGTTGTCGCCTCGCCAACTATTGCTTCTACGACTATCGCTACTGCTTAGTGATAAAGTAAAGCAATTACATGGCTTTGCATTTCATACAATAAAGCGACAACCATATGGCTCCTGCCAGATTGCCGATAACTCGGTTACAAAACATGATCATCTCATACAATAAAATATAGCATCACGTCTTGACCACATCACATCACAACATGCCCTGCAAAAACAAGTTAGGCGTCCTCTACTTTGTTGTTGCAAGTTTTACGTGGCTGCTACGGGCTGAGCAAGAACTGTTCTTACCTCGCATCAAAACCACAACGATAGTTTGTCAAGTTGGTGCTGTTTTAACCTTCGCAAGGACCGGGCGTAGCCACACTCGGTTCAACTAAAGTGAGAGAGACAGACACCCGCGGTCACCTTTAAGCAACTAGTGCTCGAGCGGTGAAACCAGTCTCGCGTAAGCGTCTGGCGTAATGTCGGTCCGGCCGCTTCATCTCACAATACCGCTGAACCAAAGTATGACATGCTGGTAAGCGGTATGACTTATATCGCCCACAACTCACTTGTGTTCTACTCGTGCATATGACATCTACGCATAAAACCAGGCTCTGATACCACTGTTGGGGAACGTAGTAATTTCAAAAAATTTCCTACGTACACGCAAGACCATGGTGATGGCATAGCAACGAGAGGGGAGAGTGTCCGTCCACGCACCCTCGTGAGACCGAAAGCGAAGCGTTATAACAACGCTGTTGATGTAGTTGTTATGCGTCTTCACGATCCGACCGATCCAAGCACCGAGCGTCACGGCACCTCCGAGTTCTGCACACGTTCAGCTCGATGGCGATCCCGGACTCCGATCCAGCAAAGTGTCGGGGATGAGTTCCACAAGACGACGGCGTGGTACGATGATGATGCTCCACCGACGCAGGGCTTCGCTTAAGCTCATGACGATATGACTTCTCCGGCGCAGGGCTTCGCCTAAGCTCCGCGACGATATGACCAAGTGGAATATGGTGGAGGGGGGCCCCACTGCGGCTAAGGAACGATCCGTAGATCAACTTGTGTGTCATGGGGTGCCCCCTGCCCCCGTATATAAAGGAGCAAGGAGGAGGTGGCCGGCCAAGGGAGGGAGTCCTACTCCCACCGGGAGTAGGACTCCTCCTTTCCTAGTAGGAGTAGGAGAGAAGGAAGGGAAGGGAGGAAGGGTGCGACCCTCCCCTAGTCCAATTCGGACTAGGCCTTGGGGCGCGGCCTGCCCTAGGCAGCCCTCTCTCTTTCCCGCAGGGCCCAATAAGGCCCAATACTTCTCCCGGCGAATTCCGTAACTCTCCGGTACTCAAAATACCGAATCATTCGAACCTTTCCGAACTCCAATATAGTCGTCCAATATATCGATCTTTACGTCTCGACCATTTCGAGACTCCTCGTCATGTCCCCGATCTCATCCGGGACTCCGAACTCCTTCGGTACATCAAAACTCATAAACTCATAATATAACCATCATCGAAACCTTAAGCGTGCGGACCCTACGGGTTCGAGAACTATGTAGACATGACCTAGAACCATTCTCGGTCAATAACCAATAGCGGAACCTGGATGCCCATATTGGTTCCTACATATTCTACGAAGATCTTTATCGGTCAAACCGCATAACTACATACGTTGTTCCTTTGTCATCGGTATGTTACTTACCCGAGATTCGATCGTCGGTATCCAATACCTAGTTCAATCTCGTTACGGTAAGTCTCTTTACTCGTTCCGTAATAGATCATCTCACAACTAACTCATTAGTTGCAATGCTTGCAAGGCTTATGTGATGTGTATTACCGAGAAGGCCTAGAGATACCTCTCCGACAATCGGAGTGACAAAACCTAATCTCAAATCGCCAACCCAACATGTACCTTTGGAGACACCTGTAGTACTCCTTTTTAATCACCCAGTTACGTTGTGACGTTTGGTAGTACCAAAGTGTTCCTCCGTAAACGGAGTTGCATAATCTCATAGTTACAGGAACATGTATAAGTCATGAAGAAAGCAATAGCAACATACTAAGCGATCAAGTGCTAGGCTAACGGAATGGGTCATGTCAATCAGATCATTCTCCTAATGATGTGATCCCGTTAATCAAATGACAACTCATGTCTATGGTTAGGAAACATAACCATCTTTGATTAACGAGCTAGTCAAGTAGAGGCATACTAGTGACACTCTGTTTGTCTATGTATTCACACATGTATTATGTTTCCGTTAATACAATTCTAGCATGAATAATAAACATTTATCATGATATAAGGAAATAAATAATAACTTTATTATTGCCTCTAGGGCATATTTCCTTCAGCATATATATATATATATATATATATATATATATATATATATATATATATATATATATATATATATATATATATATATATATATATATATATATATATATATATATATAAATAAATTTTCTAGTAGAACCAATCATGCATATTAATTAATTCACACATACACACATGTATAGCTATATACAATTTCTCCTACATATGCATGTTGCCTTGAGCCAGCGGCATTAGCCTAATTGGTGCCTTGAGCACGATGGGGGCGTAGCGGGTAATAGTATTCTCCTTCGATTTATGACCTGGTCGAGCAAAAATCCCGCTATTTCCTCTTGAAGTGCTTCTCGCGCTCCGTTTCTAGGAGCTTCTCCGCACCTCTCTGAACTGTTAAGAAGGAGATCAATATGCATGTGTATTAGTTGTGTGACTAGATATCGATAATGGTGTAAAAATTGTGAATAGTGTTTTGACAAGCGTACCCATTCCTGTCTTTGAGATCTGCTCCTTTGGGACGCCATCATGCGAATGTTCTCGCAAACGCAGAATGCACATAGATCAGTCCCCGTGCCTGCTTGAGGCCTTTACGAGAATGGAATTTGATCAGATAATAATTAATCAAGCATGATAATTAAAGAGATGGCAGCTAGCTAGCTAGCTAGTACTATAATTACTTACCTTGGGTCGAAACCATTTAAGCTTTTGTTTCCATTCGCCTTCCGTGACGCCGATGAACATTGCCCAAGCCCTGCCCGCCGACAAAGAAAATGAATAAAGGGTTATTAAATAGTTCATATCATGAAAATGACGAACTAAATAGGCCGAGATATATAGTTAATAATGATTGAAATTACCTGTTGACTATCCCAAACAAGATGTTATAGTCAGTTTTTTCTTTGAGTAGTGAGTCCAGATTTCAACTGTTCGGCGTCAACTTTAATGATACACAAGACCCAGTGAAATCTGCATGCACACACGTTTGCATGTCTTAATTAAGCGGGCATATGTAAAGCAAAAACATGTAGCTAGCTAGTAGGCAAAAACAACAATTTGTAGTACAAGACAGTGTGACTCACTAGAAGTTGTAAGGAAGTAGTATATCTTCATTGTATTTGAGGCGCTTCAAGAAATCTAGCATGTTGTCCTCTACGTCCTTTTGATAACGTGGATTTAGTTTCCATGTGTATTCATTAACGGTGTTTGGGTCAATGAACCCAATGCCAAAGCGTCCACCTTTTCTCATTTCATATATCTTCATCCTGCATATAATACCACAGAAAAGAATATAGTGAGGATAATTACAGGTAATGATTGATCAAAAGGATCAAGACAGCTAGCTTGAGACTTAAATTACAGAAAGAAATCACTTACGAGACAATAGCAACTCGACGATAGATTTGTCGAGTCGTCTTGATTGTATAACTGAAACAGTTCAGAATACTCAACGGACACAGCTTTCTCATGGAAGTAATGCTCCTCCTTGACATTCACCATGAGGGACAATCGATCGGAAATCTTGGTAATGTTCATGTACCATTGATGCAATTCATACATTCTCGTTGGGAGGTTCTTGACCTTGTCCAGCTCGACCAAAGGTTGGCCCCGGACATATTTCCGTTTTATTTCATCCTCTCTAAGCACGTGCATGGGCTCGATCTCGAGGAGTTGTCCAACAGTGATTTTGAGAACTTCAGCCTGCATTATATGGTCCTCCGTTATTACCACATTGCCCACCTCGGAACGTAAACTGTTTTCCCACAATAATATTGGTAGCGTCGATCATCACGTGTTGTTGGCACAACAAGCGAGGGATCGATTCGCCGCTGTTCTCCTGTGGGGAATGGTTTTCCGCATTTTTGACAGCTGCTTCTTGTTTGCTCGATCCCGAGCTCGCCTCCTTACGTGGGCGTGCTCGATTTAACTTCCGATGTGGCGCTCATAGTCTGTGTCAACAGGCTTGGGAGCTGGTGGTTGAGCCATCGAATGAAGTGGTCAATCGTTTCCTCGAGCACTTTCTCCCTTGGCGGCGGTGGCGGTTTCGGTGCAAAATGGGCTTCCACCTCGGACTTCGATATGGCTGCGATTTCCTCCTCGGACCTGTCATAAGACCTCTGCGGAACAGGCGTGAGGCTTGGACCATATTTATATCGCTTGCCTCTGCTGTACTTCCTGTACTACCTCGACTCGTGCCGCCACGCACCATAGCTGCGGGGTGTCTCTTCTGCGATTGCTTGAGGCGGCGAAGACGCCGCCGACGGGCTGAGTTGGACGAGGAGGAGGCCGCTGAAGCTGTGCGGACTTGGAGGAGGAGGACCTGAGGTTGTGCGGACTTGGAGGAGGTGGGCGTCGACGCTGTGGCGGACTTGGAGGAGGAGGAGTGGCCTGACACTTTGCGGACTTGGAGGAGGAGTGGTCGACACTTTGCGGACTTGGTGGACTTGCAGGAGCGGGAGACTGCTGACTCGGTGGCGGACTTGACGAGGAGTCGGATGACGCGTGTCGGTGGCCTTGAAAGATGATGCAATCATTTTTCCATAGGATGATCGATGGTTGGCGTCTCAGAAAGCGCTCGTCCTCACCTCCGGGAATGTCAAGCTCTAGCCCGAATATGGCTGCACCACCTCGTCAACCATGACACGAGCATAGCCCTCTGGAATCGGGATGCAATGGTAGGTTGCTTTGGGGTAATCGGAAAAGCAACGCCGTCGCCACCTTCATGGATATGTTCTTCATTTTGACGTGTAGCTCGCAGCTAGTGTTCTCCGTGATGTCATCCACGGGTATCTACCCAGCATTGCGTCGTCCGGCGGAACCCACGCTGCTTCTCTGCATGGATGGGGCGGTACTATCCAATGCTGGATCATCCGCTAGCTGCTGCTGCATGCCGAGACCCCTTTGCTGGCTAAGTGAGTCGATCTGCTCCTCTGCTGCCGCTGGAATTTGACTACCAATTCCGCTTGACTTGCTTCTAGGCCTTGAAGGCGTTCATAGTCCCGCTTCTCTGCTCCTCCTCCATCTTCCTCTTCTTCTCCTCCGCAATCTTCTTTCTCGCACGGGTTACGTAGTCGGTGTTCCATCAAAACCCCTCATACCACGGAATAGCGCCTTTGCCTCGTGTTCTTCCGGGTGTTCAGGATTTCCCAGGGCACGCATAAGCTCGTCGTTCTCTCTGTTGGGCTGGAACACCCCCGATCGTGCCTCTTCTATTGCAACAAGTATCGCATCGTCGGCTCCGTTCAGACATGCCTTCGTCGAAACTTTGCCTGTCTTCGGGTCCAACTTGTTGGGGAACGTAGTAATTTCAAAAATTTTCCTACGATCACGCAAGATCATCGTGATGGCATAGCAACGAGAGGGGAGAGTGTCCGTCCACGTACCCTCGTGAGACCGTGGCGAAGCGCGTTATAACAACGCGGTTGATGTAGTCGTGACGTCTTCACGATCCAACCGATCCAAGTACCGAACGTCACGGCACCTCCGTGTTCAGCACACGTTCAGCTCGATGACGATCCCGGACTCCGATCCAGCAAAGTGTCGGGGATGAGTTTCACAAGACGACCGCGCGGCGTGGTGGCGATGTTGATGCTCCACTGAACGCAGAGCTTCGCCTAAGCTCCGCGACGATATGACTTCTCCGGCGCAGGCTTCGCCTAAGCTCATGACGATATGACCAAGTGGAATATGGTGGAAGGGGCACCGCACGGCTAAGGAAAGATCCGTAGATCAACTTGTGTGTCTTGGGGTGCCCCTGCCCCGTATATAAAGGAGACAAGGGAAGGTGGCGGCCCTATAGGAGGCGCACAAGGAGGAGTCCTACTCCCACCGAGTAGGACTCCCCCTTCCTAGTTGGACTAGGATTGGAGGAGGAGAAGGGGAAGGCGCCCCCCCCTTCCTTGTCCTATTCGGACTAGAGGGGAGGCGCGCAGCCCACCTTGGGCTGCCTTCCTCTTCTCCTATGGCCCATTAAGGCCCATTGACCTCCGGGGTTCCGGTAACCTCCGGTACTCGATAAAATCCGATTTCACCGGAACACTTCCGATGTCCAAATGTAGGCTTCCAATATATCAATCTTTATGTCTCGACCATTTCGAGACTCCTCGTCATGTCCGTGATCACATCCGGGACTCGAACAACCTTCGTGCATCAATACTTATAAACTCATTATGAACTCACATCGAAGCGTTAAGCATGCGGACCCTACGGGTTCGAGAACTATGTAGACATGACCTAGAACCATTCTCGGTCAATAACCAATAGCGGAACCTGGATGCCCATATTGGTTCCTACATATTCTACGAAGATCTTTATCGGTCAAACCGCATAACGACATACGTTGTTCCTTTGTCATCGGTATGTTACTTACCCGAGATTCGATCGTCGGTATCCAATACCTAGTTCAATCTCGTTACGGTAAGTCTCTTTACTCGTTCCGTAATACATCATCTCACAACTAACTCATTAGTTGTAATGCTTGCAAGGCTTAAGTGATGTGCATTACCGAGAAGGCCGGAGATACCTCTCCGACAATCGGATGACAAAACCTAATCTCAAATCGCCAACCCAACAAGTACCTTTGGAGACACCTGTAGTACTCCTTTATAATCACCCGATTCGTTGTGACGTTTGGTAGTACCAAAGTGTTCCTCCGTAAACAGGAGTTGCATAATCTCATAGTTATAGGAACATGTATGAGTCATGAAGAAAGCATTAACATACTAAACGATCAAGTGTTAAGCTAACGGAATGGGTCATGTCAATCAGATCATTCAACTAATGATGTGACCTTGTTAATCAAATAACAACTCCTTGTTTATGGTTAGGAAACATAACCATCTTTGATTAACAAGCTAGTCAAGTAGAGGCATACTAGTGACATCTGTTTGTCTATATATTCACACATGTATTATGTTTCCGGTTAATACAATTCTAGCATGAATAATAAACATTTATCATGATATAAGGAAATAAATAATAACTTTATTATTGCCTCTAGGGCATATTTCCTTGATCTCCCACTTGCACTAGAGTCAATAATCTAGATCACATCACCATGTGATTAACATCGATAGTTCACATCATCATGTGATTAACACCCATAATTCACATCGCCATGTGACCAAGACCCAAAGAGTTTACTAGATTCAGTAATCTAGTTCACATCGCTATGTGATTAACACCCAAAGAGTATTAAGGTGTGATCATGTTTTGCTTTGTGAGAGAATCTTAGTCAACGGGTCCGCCACATTCAGATCCGTATGTATTTTGCAAATCTCTATGTCAACAATGCTCTTGCGGAGCTACTCTACTAATTGCTCCCACTTTCAATATGTATCCAGATTGAGACTCGAGTCATCTAGATTAGTGTTAAAACTTGCATCGGCGTAACCCTTTACGACGAACCTTTTTCACTTCCATAATCGAGAAACATATCCTTATTCTACTAAGGATAATTTTGACCGCTGTCCATTGATCTACTCTTAGATCACTATTGCACTCCTTGCCAAGCTTAGTGGTAGGGTATGCAATAGATCTGTACACAACATGACATACTTTATAGAACCTATGGCTGATGCATAGGAATGACTTTCATTCTCTTTCTATCTTCTGCCGTGGTCGGATTTTGAGTCTTACTCAATCTCACACCTTGTAACACAGGCAAGAACTCTTTCTTTGACTGTTCCATTTTGAACTACTTCAAAATCTTGTCAAGGTATGTATTCATTGAAAAACTTATCAAGCGTCTTGATCTATTTCTATAGATCTTGATACTCAATATGTAAGCAGCTTTCACCGAGGTCTTTCTTTGAAAAAACTCCTTTCAAACACTCCTTTATGCTTTGCAGAATAATTCTACATTATTTCCGATCAACAATATGTCATTCACATATACTTGTCGAAATCTTTGTAGTGCTCCCACTCACTTTCTTGTAAATACAGGCTTCTCCAAAAGTGCAGATAAAACCATATGCTTTGATCAACTCATCAAAGCGTATATTCCAACTCCGAGATGCTTGCACCAGTCCATTGATGGATCGCTGGAGCTTGCACATTTTGTTAGCTCCTTTAGGATTGACAAAAACTTCTGGTTGCATCATATACAACTTTTCTTTAATAAATCCATTAAAGAATGTAGTTTTGACATCCATTTGCCAGATTTCATAAAATGTGGCAATTGCTAACATGATTCGGACAGACTTAAGAATCGCTACAGTTGAGAAAATCTCATTTGTAGTCAACACCTTGAACTTGTCGAAAACCTTTCTACGACAAGTCGATCTTTGTAGATAGTAATACTATTATCAGCATCTGTCTTCCTCTTGAAGATCCATTTATATAATATGGCTTGCCGATCATCGGGCAACTCCATCAAAGTCCACACTTTGTTCTCATATATGGATCCCATCTCAGATTTCATGGTCTCAAACCATTTCGCGGAATCTGGGCTCATCATCGCTTCCTCATAGTTCGTAGGTTCATCATGGTCTAGTAACATGACTTCTAGAATAGGATTATCGTACCACTCTGTGCGGATCTTACTCTGGAAGACCTCGAGGTTTGGTAACAACTTGATCTGAAGTTTCATGATCATTATCATTAACTTCCTCACTAATTGGTGTAGGAATCACTGGAACTGATTCTGTGATGAACTACTTTCCAATAAGGGAGAAGGTACAATTACCTCATCAAGTTCTACTTTCCTCCCACTCACTTCTTTCGAGAGAAACCTCTTCTCTAGAAAGGATCCATCTTAACAACGAATGACTTGCCTTCGGATCAGTGATAGAAGGTATACCCAATAGTTACCTTTGGGTATTCTATGAAGACGCACCTTTCCGATTTGGGTTCGAGCTTATCAGGTTGAAACCTTTTCATATAAGCATCGCAACTCCAAGCTTTAAGAAACGACAGCTTAGGTTTACTGTTAAACCATAGTTCATACGGTGTCATCTCGACGGATTTAGATGGTGCCCTATTAAACGTGAATGCAGCTGTCTCTAATGCATAACCCCAAAACGATAGTGGTAAATCGGTAAGATACATCATAGATCGCACCATATCCAATAAAGTGCAGTTACGATGTTCGGACACACCATTATGTTGTGGTGTTCCATGTGGCGTGAGCTGTGAAACTATTCCACATTGTTTTATATGAAGGCCAAACTCGTAACTCAAATATTCTCCTCCACGATCAGATCGTAGAAACTTTATTTTCTTATTACGATGATTCTCCACTTCACTCTGAAATTATTTGAACTTTTCAAATGTTTCAGACTTGTGCTTCATTAAGTAGATATACTCATATCTGCTCAAATCATCTTGTGAAGGTCAGAAAATAACGATACTTGCCGTGAGCTTTAACACTCATCGGACCGCATACATCGGTATGTATTATTTCCAATAAGTCATTTGCTCGCTCCATTGTTCCGGAGAATGAGTCTTTAGTCATCTTGCCCATAAGGCATGGTTCGCAAGCATCAAGTGATTCATAATCAAGTGATTCCAAAATCCCATCAGCATGGAGTTTCTTCATGCGCTTTACACCAATATGACCTAAACGGCAAGTGCCACAAATAAGTTGCACTATCATTATTAACTTTGCATCTTTTGGTTTCAATATTATGAATATGTGTATCACTATGATCGAGA
The DNA here is from genome assembly GCA_021605205.1 of Aegilops longissima. Lineage (NCBI taxonomy): Eukaryota > Viridiplantae > Streptophyta > Magnoliopsida > Poales > Poaceae > Aegilops > Aegilops longissima. Next base: position 547,000,809 of record CM038676.1, read on the forward strand.
TCCAATGAACCATTTTCATTGGGTGTGTAACCATATAAGGTTTTATTCATGTAAGCAGAACAACAATTTATTCTCTTACTTAAATGAATAACCGTATTGCAATAAACATGATCAAATCATATTTATGCTCAACACCAAATAACACTTATTTAGGTTCCACACTAATCCCGAAAGTATAGGGAGTGTGCGATGATGATCATATCAATCTTGGAACTACTTCCAACACTCATCGTCACTTCCCTTCAACTAGTCTCTGTTTATTCTCAACTCCTGTTTGAGTTTACTAATCTTAGCAACCGAACGAGTATCAAATACTCAGGGGCTACTATAAACACTAGTAAGTCACACATCAATAACCTGTATATCAAATATAACCTTGTTCACTTTGCCATCCTTCTTATCCACAAAATATTCAGGGGTAGTTCTGCTTCCAGTGACCAGTTCCATTGCAGCAAAAGTACTCAGTCTCAGGCTTAGGTCTAGACTTGGGCTTCTTCACTCGAGCAGCAACTTGCTTGCCGTTCCTTTTGAAGTTCCCCTTCTTCCCTTTGCCATTTTCCTTGAGACTAGTGGTTTTGTCAACCATCAACACTTGATGTTTTTCTTGATTTCTACCTTCGCCGATTTTAGCATCGCGAAGAGCTTGGGAATTGTTTTCGTCATCCCTTGCATATTATAGTTCATCACGAAGTTCTAGTAACTTTAGTGATGGTGACTAGAGAATTCATCAATCACTATCTTATCTGGAAGATTAACTCCCACTTGATTCAAGTGATTGAAGTACTCAGACAATCTGAGCACATGCTCACTAGTTGAGCGATTCTCCTCCATCTTTTAGCTATAGAACTTGTTGGAGACTTCATATCTCTCAACTCGGGTATTTGCTTGAAATATTAACTTCAATTCTGGAACATCTCATATGGTCCATGACGTTCAAAACGTCTTTGAAGTCCCGATTCTAAGCCGTTAAGCATGGTGCACTAAACTATCAAGTAGTCATCATATTGAGCTAGCCAAACGTTCATAACGTCTTCATCTCTCTATGCAATAGGTCTGTCACCTAGCGGTGCATTAAGGACATAATTCTTCTGCGCAGCAATGAGGATAAACCTCGGATCACGGATCCAATCCGCATCATTGCTACTAACATCTTTCAATACAATTTTCTCTAGGAACACATATAAAAACACAGGAAGCAACAACGCGAGCTATTGATCTACAACATAATCTGCAAAATACTACGGGACTAAGTTCATGATAAATTAAAGTTCAATTAATCATATTACTTAAGAACTCCCACTTAGATGACATCTCTCTTGTCATCTAAGTGATCACGTGATCCAAATCAACTAAACCATAACCGATCATCACGTGAGATGGAGTAGTTTTCAATGGTGAACATCTTATGTTGATCATATCTACTATATGATTCACGCTCGACCTTTCGGTCTCCGTGTTCCGAGGCCATATCTGTATATGCTAGGCTCGTCAAGTATAACTCGAGTATTCTGCGTGTGCAAAACTGGCTTGCACCGTTGTAGATGGACGTGAGCTTATCACACCCGATCATCACGTGGTGTCTCGAGACGACGAACTTTGGCAGCGGTGCATACTCGGGAGAACACTACTTGATAATTTTTAGTGAGAGATCATTTTATAATGCTACCGTCAATCAAAGCAAGATAAGATGCATAAAGGATAAACATCACATGCAATCAATATAAGTGATATGATATGGCCATCATCATCTTGTGCTTGTGATCTCCATCTCCGAGCACCGTCATGATCACCATCGTCACCGGTAGCGACACCTTGATCTCCATCGTAGCATCGTTGTCGTCTCGCCAACTATTGCTTCTACGACTATCGCTAACGCTTAGTGATAAAGTAAAGCAATTACATGGTGTTTGCATTTCATACAATAAGCGACAACCATATGGCTCCTGCCGATTGCCGATAACTTCGGTTACAAAACATGATCATCTCATACAATAAAATATAGCATCACGTCTTGACCATATCACATCACAACATGCCTGCAAAAACAAGTTAGGCGTCCTCTACTTTGTTGTTGCAAGTTTTACGTGGCTGCTACGGGCTGAGCAAGAACCGTTCTTACCTCGCATCAAAACCACAACGATACTTCGTCAAATAGACTCCGTTTAACCTTCTCAAGGACCGGGCGTAGCCACACTCAGTTCAACTAAAGTGAGAGAGACAGACACCCGCCGGTCACCTTTAAGCAACGAGTGCTCGGGCGGTGAAACCAGTCTCGCGTAAGCGTCTGCGTAATGTCGGTCCGGCCGCTTCATCTCACAATACCGCTGAACCAAAGTATGACATGCTGGTAGGCAGTATGACTTGTATCGTCCACAACTCACTTGTGTTCTACTCGTGCACATGACATCAACGCATAAAACCTGGCTCGATACCACTTTGTTGGGGAACGTAGTAATTTCAAAAATTTCCTACGATCACGCAAGATCATCGTGATGGCATAGCAACGAGAGGGAGAGTGTCCGTCCACGTACCCTCGTGAGACCGTGGCGGAAGCGTTATAACAACGCGGTTGATGTAGTCATCGTCTTCACGATCCAACCGATCCAAGTACCGAGCGTCACGGCACCTCCGTGTTCAGACACGTTCAGCTCGATGGCGATCCCGGACTCGATCCAGCAAAGTGTCGGGGATGAGTTTCAATCGACCTGACGGCGTGGTGACGATGTTGATGCTCCACCGACGCAGAGCTTCGCCTAAGCTCCGCGACGATATGACTTCTCCGCGCAGGGCTTCGCCTAAGCTCATGACGATATGACCGGTGGAATATGGTGGAAGGGGCACCGCACGGCTAAGGAAAGATCCGTAGATCAACTTGTGTGTCTTGGGGTGCCCCTGCCCCATATAAAGGAGACAAGGGAAGGTGGCGGCCCTATAGGAGGCGCACCAAGGAGGAGTCCTACTCCCACCGGAGTAGGACTCCCCCCTTCCTAGTTGGACTAGGATTGGAGGAGGGAGAAGGGAAGGCGCCCCCCCTTCCTTGTCCTATTCGGACTAGAGGGGAGGGGCAGCCCACCTTGGGCTGCCCTTCCTCTTCTCCTATGGCCCATTAAGGCCCATTGACCTCCCGGGGTTCCGTAATCTCCGGTACTCGGTAAAATCCCGATTTCACCGGAACACTTCCGATGTCCAAATGTAGGCTTCCAATATATCAATCTTTATGTCTCGACCATTTGAGACTCCTCGTCATGTCCGTGATCACATCCGGGACTCGAACAACCTTCGTGCATCAATACTTATAAACTCATTATGAACTGTCATCGAAACGTTAAGCGTGCGGACCCTACGGGTTCGAGAACTATGTAGACATGACCTAGAACCATTCTCGGTCAATAACCAATAGCGGAACCTGGATGCCCATATTGGTTCCTACATATTCTACGAAGATCTTTATCGGTCAAACCGCACAACGACATCGTTGTTCCCTTTGTCATCGGTATGTTACTTACCCGAGATTCGATCGTCGGTATCCAATACCTAGTTCAATCTCGTTACCGGTAAGTCTCTTTACTCGTTCCGTAATACATCATCTCACAACTAACTCATTAGTTGTAATGCTTGCAAGGCTTAAGTGATGTGCATTACCGAGAAGGCTGGAGATACCTCTCCGACAATCGGAGTGACAAAACCTAATCTCGAAATCGCCAACCCAACAAGTACCTTTGGAGACACCTGTAGTACTCCTTTATAATCACCCGATTCGTTGTGACGTTTGGTAGTACCCAAAGTGTTCCTCCGGTAAACGGGAGTTGCATAATCTCATAGTTATAGGAACATGTATGAGTCATGAAGAAAGCATTAACATACTAAACGATCAACTGTTAAGCTAACGGAATGGGTCATGTCAATCAGATCATTCAACTAATGATGTGACCTTGTTAATCAAATAACAACTCCTTGTTTATGGTTAGGAAACATAACCATCTTTGATTAACAAGCTAGTCAAGTAGAGGCATACTAGTGACATACTGTTTGTCTATATATTCACACATGTATTATGTTTCCGGTTAATACAATTCTAGCATGAATAATAAACATTTATCATGATATAAGGAAATAAATAATAACTTTATTATTGCCTCTAGGGCATATTTCCTTCACAACTCCCCCCCCCCCCCCCATGCGCATAGAACCAAGTCCTGCACCTGGGGGGCCAGCTCTTAGTATCCGGAGTGACACCTGCATCCTCCTTCTCTTTCTCAGACTTCTCCCACTTAGGCATTGTGTAACATCCCAAAATTCTAAATTTTGGAATGTTATAAACAAATAGATAGTTTTGGCTGATTGTTTGATTGATTGACTGAAAGTGAGTGAATTCGAAACTTTTGAAAGTTAAATGAGAGGAATAAAGGACTTTCCCAAACTTTCATTTTTGCTTTTATGATCTTGAGAATTCAAATTCTTTTCATCACAAAACCACGGAGAGAAGATGACATGACCTCTTCCATTTATTTAAATAACAAGGGGTGTTGAAAATATTTGAATTTCATTTGGAAAATATTTTCCAATTCTGAAACTTTATGCAACTCAATGATTTTCACGAGCGAAGATAAAATGACTTCTTCAAAACATATGAAATATGAGTTGGGAGTTTCAAAGAAATAAATTCAAAGTTCTTCTGAATTTATTTTCAATTTGGAGTTATTTGAGTTTTATTCAAATTATTTTCTCCAAAAATAAAATATATGGAAAATAGGGTAACATGATTCCTACATCGAAAATTGGAGAGAAATTTATTTGAATTCATTTTGGTATTTTCAAAATAATTTTTGTTGGATTTTATTAGAGCAATAGCACTCTTTGCTTTATTTGAATTTGTGTGGATTTTAATTGACATTAGAATAATGTTCATGTTGTAGGAAATTCTTTTCTGAAAATTTTGATATATTATATGCCTATATAATATATTTATTTATTTGGTTTTACTATTTTTCTTTCGTTTGGAAATTTTTTTTAAAAAAAAGGAGCGCAGCGCCTTGGGCCAAAGGCCCAAGCCGCCAAAGCCACCGGCCGGCCGAAGGCCAAGGCCACGCACGCATAGCACGCACCTAGGGGAGCCAGGGAGCCCCAAGTTTCCTATTCTATTACGAATCCTAGTAGGATTTGATCCCATTTGTTATTCCGTTTTTTATTCCTAGGATTCCTAATCCTAATCTATTTCTTGTCCCCTACCCCAAGCAAAACCCCTCCCCTCCCCAATATAAATACCCAAGCACCCCCCCCCCTCCAACACATCAAATCAACTCTCCTCTCCTCCACAGCAGTAGTAGCAGCAGCAGTGCCACCGCCGCGCCGCCGCCCCACATAGCCGCCGCCGCCATAGCCGCCGCCGCCCTTGCCGCCGCCGCCGGAGCCCCTCGCCTCTTCGAGGTACTAGCCCCGCGCCGCGTCACGTTTTCTAGATCGGTTTTCTAGATCGGTTTTTCGTTTCGGTTTTCTTTCCAAACCCTAGATCGATTTTCTCGCCGTTTTTCTTTCCGTTTTGTTTAGCGGCGTTAGCTCGATAGATTTTTCTTTTATTTTTAATTTCCGTCATGGACCTATCCGTAGTCCCTAATCTTCAAACGATCATAACTTTTTACTCGTAAGTCGGAATCCAACGAAACCAACGCCCACTTCTTCGTTATGATCTCCTCTATCCAGTAATACAACTCAAAAATGTTTTTGAAAGTTTTAAAATTTGAATTCAAACAGATTTGTATTTGAACTTCGTTTGATCATAACTTGAGTTTCGTAACTCCGATTTAGTTGATTCTTTTTGCTAATCAAAGCTCTTGACCTAAACTTTATGATAAGGCCAAATTCACATAATTTTGGTACTGTTAGAAATTGTTTTTATGCTGCAAGAGTTATTTGATTTGGTTTTGACGTTTTCCGAATTGTTTTCTTCGTTCTTTCCGATCTTTTGAGTGATTGCTTATGTGTGGTTACTATTGCTTGATTACGATAGATTGACCAGAGTGTGACGAGTAGAGCTATCAAGAGTTTTGAGTGCGAATCATCTTCATCAACTTTGCAGGCAAGTAACACTTGATCATACCTTTTCTACTACCCAGTTTTATGCATTAGCTCTATTCCTCAAACACTTGCATGTTTAGGATCTAATTAAATTGTGGGATGGGAAGTAGATTGAGGTAGTACCCATTACCTGTTTTACTTATGAAACCTTGGGAGTTACTTCTATGTTTGCTTATTATGCCATGCTATGCCAGTAGACGTGGATTGGGTGAGTGAATATCCATGACAGATGTGAGATTGTAAATTAATGGTTTATCTAAGGTGGCAACTTAAACACACATCTGGGTGGATTGAGGCACCTGGTTTCTATCAGGACTTGCCTGTTTTTCTTCGGACCGCCACCCAGGCTCTAAGGGATCATAAGATTATTCAAACTGGAAACTTCCGTGTGCAGCCACAAGCCATTATGGGCTCTGGCGTAGTTGACTAAGTTGTGCGAACTATTACGGGCAGACTAGCAGATGTACGGGATGTAGGTTGGTACGGTCTACCCACATGTAAGGTGCTAGCGCTTACGAAAGACGTGTCTCGGTCATCCGTCTCTCAAACACCATGTAGTCACGAGAACCAAGCGGAGGCGATCGAGTCTTGTGGGGAAAAGTCATAAACCTTTGCAGAGTGTATAAACTAATCATGATTAGCCGTGTCCCGGTTATGGACAATTTTGAGTATCTAGTACCGGATATCCTGTTGATCTCATCACGTTACTTAATATAATTTGTTTGGGTTTAATGAGTACTTTTAATTGGGATTGAGAATGCTGTCAACCATTCTCAATGTTTAACAACCACCATGATAATTAAATAAATTTATTCCTTTGCAATAGGGAAAAATTGGCTTTTCAAAAAGCTGTAACCATAGAGCTTTCCACCAGCCATATATGCATGTAGTATAGCCTATTCTTTCATTACTCTCTATGTGTTACATTGCCAAGATATTCCATGTCTTGACCCGTTTCGGGCTGCAACTTTTCATGTTGCAGAATTTTCAGACGACGAGTAAGTGATACGTTAGGGTTACGATTTCCTATACTCAACTTTGCCGTTGGTGTTGATGGGAATCCACAACCTTGTTGCTTCCGCTATATATTTGGATCGAGGTAATAGTATTTACGTTACTTTATACATGTGATTTACCTCTGTTATAAATCCTTCGAGTACTATGTGTGTCAGCATACCGATCCATGGATGACACGAAGCACGAGACTTGATCCATTCGGTCGGGTCGCTACAAGATGGTATCGAGCACATGTTGACCGAGGGGCGTGACCCTAGAAACCGACAAGCCCATAGGAAAGATTTTTCTCTACAACTTCATTTTCAAAAGATCTTTTACCTCTCTTCTCTTGAGCTTATTCAAATATTCCTTTTAGTGAGACCATACCCTTTTCCTTTTGACCACTCGAAGATTTGGCTGATGAGACTACTCCAAGGAGACAAGATATCGGACAACTAAGACCATTTGGAATGAAGATGATTTTACCGTATAAACGGAAACTACAACGGTGAAGACTCCGAAGACTTGGAGATTTGAAGGCTCCAAATAAATTCCGGATTTGTATGACCTAGGAAGGTTACGCTTATGGAACTTGGCAGATTATGGAAGTTATCAATAACCGAGATCAAGGTGTATCGGAGAAAGACTGGAAGATGGAGCATTAGAATTCAAAGCTTTGTCAGGAAAACCCTAAGGCAGGAGATATCAACTATGGAATGATAGCTCATGAAAATGACAAGAGCAGAAACACGCTATCCATGATGTTATCGCCGCCTATGCTATTGTCACCGTCTTGGAGTTAAGCATGCAGATGCATGGAAGGATTGGATGGTAGAAAGCTGATGGAGCATCTATCGCAAACGTTGGAGTTTTAACCTTAGCTGGTGTATCACCGGGATCTAGAGTATTACATGAAGAAGTTTAAGGTGGATCTACAGAAGCGATTTGATAAGGAAGCGGTTCGTGAAGAACTCAGGGACACGAAGTTGAAAGTAGACAAGATGAAGGAGCAAAACATCGAGATACCGGAGATTTGTGATGGCGAAGGACGGTAGGATCATGGATCATGTCAAGGATGTTGAAACCGCGGTTGGAACGTAACTCGAGAAATATTGAAGGGCGTCGCGAGAGACTTGGCGTCAACGAGATGATCGGCAAAAGAACTTGAGAAGGACAAGCATGATCGAAGGAGCCATCGGAGACATGATCAAGATTGGAAGAGTTTGATGACTTTGAAGATTTATTGACCGTTAGAAGACCAAACCCTGTTACATACCTCGTTAGATGCGATGATTGTGAGTTGTCATTTGTTTGATGTTTTCCGACAGCCACAATAAAATCTGTCTTTCAAAACCATTGTTTGTATTGTGTGCATCCCTCTCGATCTCTCTTATCCCACCCCATAACCCATGGACCCATTAGAGGATGGATGGAGATGAGCTTGTAATTTCCGGACCAATGAGTCAATTGGAGACAGACCGATGGATTGAACATGGAGGATCACATGAAGAATAACCCGATAGTCGAAAAGATATGACCCACATGCTCTTGATTGCTTTGAAAGAGGTGCTGCTATCTAGTGGAGGATGTACCAAACCATCAATGTGGCCAGGAGTAACCACTTGGGAAGAATTTAAGTTGACTTTGCTAAAGTCTCGGTTTGTGTCCCAGAAGTTGAAGCCTTATGGAAATGATATGGAGAAAGTGCATGCAAGCTTTGTGGAGAAATAGGGCACAACCATAAAGAAAATAAGGATTAATACCCTCATAATGGGAGGATTATCAAAGGAGTTAGCCGAGGATTTTCGGGAACTTTGGTTGGAGATTGTTCCCAAAGGTTTTGTTGCAGCAATGGAAGTTCAGTCTACATTGTTGAGAAAGATCCGTGAAGCTCAGAAGGATGACAAAGATATTGTTGAGGTAAAACATAGGATGAGCAAAGGAAAGGCCAAAGGTTTTCGTAAGGATGAGCACGACACCTTATGGTTTGAGGACGATGTACATATACCCAATAATGCAAAGATCAGGAAGTTAATACTTTAGGAGGCTCATGACTCACCATGCTTGATTAATACCTCGAAACACCAAGATGTATTTGGATTTGAAGGAGTGTTTACGGTGGATTGGTATGAAGAAGGATATTATGGAGTATGTAGTCGTAAGTGATGCATGCGGAGAAAGTAAAAGCGAGCATCGAAGCCGGCGGGATTACTACGGTCTATCTTGATACCGAATGGAAGTGGGATAAGCTTGGCATGATTTCATTTCGGATTTCCCGAACCCGATTGGGATATGATTCTATCTGGGTAGTAGTTGACTCGCTTGACCAAAGTGGCTCACTTTATCCCAATGAAATCTGAGTGCAAGTTGGCCAAGATATATTGGACAAGGATCGTATGTCGCATGGAGTTCCGAGGACCATCATAGAGGAACACAGGTTTACCTCAAAGTTTTGGAATTAGCCGCACGGACTTTGGGTACTAGGCTAGAGTTCAAGATACAGCCTTTCATCCGCATACTGAGATGGATAGACCGAGAGAGTCAATCAGATATCGGAGGATATGTTGAGAACGTGTCGCTAGATTATGGATCTAGTAGGGATGATAATTTACCCTACGCGGAGTTTCTCATACAACAACAGCTACCAAGTCGGTTTGAAGATGGCCCTTTGAAGCTTTGTATGGGAGAAGGAGCGGACACCGTTGATGTGGGATGAAGTTGGAGACCGTCGGTTGTTTGGACCAAATATGATCAAGGAGTCGAAGAGAATTGAGATAGGCGAAGATAGCTCACCAGGCGGAAGAGTTATCTGAGACTCAAAAATGCAAGGAGGTAGTCTATGAAATCGGAGATAGAGCATATCTTTGTGTGCCACCTCTGCGAGGAGTTAAGCGATTTGGAGTTAAGGGAAAGTTAGCCCGAGATTTGTAGGACCATACCGAGTTTTGGGCGTATGGGAGAATAGGCTAACAAGTTGAAGTCCCCGAAGGACTGTCGGAGTTCATGATGTGTTTCACGTTTTCCGAGTTGAAGAAGTGCCATGCGAGATGGCCAATATTTCCTTGTAAGGGCGCTTGACCTGGAAAGGATAATGAGGTTCCACGAAGTGGAGTATGGATTTCATAAGTATAAGTTTTATCACGGTATGTGGGACATCCCACGAGGATGAAGAGATGAAGTGTTATTGGATATAAAGGAGGTATGATGTTGGAAATATGGATCAATGGAAATTCCATGATGAGTCCGAGTAATCACGTCTTAGTTTGGTGCAAATATAAGGAAAAGAGACGAGACAATTGGATGGATTTAAGTATGCGGGGAGTTGGATGTTGGGATAACGATCAGTTGCCCGAGGATGTGTTCAAGGATTGCAAGTGATGAGATGGGCCATAACCCACGTGCCCAGGACCTGCCAAGAAGAAAGCACACTCTTCTTTGAAGGAAAAACCACGGAAGAAGTTACGACTTGTATCAACCGGCGATTCTATAGGAGTTTACGCAAAACACGAGAGTTGTTAAGGAGCGATAGATGTTTGTTTGGCTTGCGTAATCAATGGATTTTCCGGACTTGGTTCGTCGACAAGAGAAATTCTGCAATGCTTGTGAGGATGACCGAGTGTTAGAATGCGAGATTCGCTAAACCATGTACAAGGTAATGATTTGGGTGCGGGATGGATTGATCACCATACCGACTTACTCTTATTATTCGCTTTGCTATATGGGATAGTAAATCTGAGTGACTTACCTATAGTTGCAAGACGGCGATATTAAACCTTGTTTAAACCTTAGAACGGTATAGGTATTTCTTTTCCCCTTGCACATGGCAGCTGTTGCCAACCGTAGGTCATATGGTGAGGTTCAACCCAGACCCGTTTTCTGCAGGAGAAAACCTTAAATCGTTGACCACCATGAGATACCGTTATTTGTTTAGAATTGGCGCCGCACCGTCACTAAGAAGACCCGATTTGGGATAACCTTACCAAGAGGAAAGGACAAAGGAATTGAGGAAAAGGTTGTGCCACTACGGAAGAGCCCGAGAAGGAATTATCCTTAATATCGAGAAGACCGACCTTTGTCGAATAAGGATGGAGTATCGAGTTTTGATGGAACCGTAACAATGCTTCTAAGGGTGGTAGCACCGAGACCCGGAGACGATCAATGGATTTTGAGAAGACCCCAAACCCTAACCTATTTCTTTCTAGCCTCTCCGAATCTCGAGGACGAGATTCCTTTTAAAGGTGGTAGGTTTGTAACATCCCAAAATTCTAAATTTTGGAATGTTATAAACAAATAGATAGTTTTGGCTGATTGTTTGATTGATTGACTGAAAGTGAGTGAATTGAAACTTTTGAAAGTTAAATGAGAGGAATAAAAGGACTTTCCCAAACTTTCATTTTTGCTTTTATGATCTTGAGAATTCAAATTCTTTTCATCACAAAACCACGGAGAGAAGATGACATGACCTCTTCCATTTATTTAAATAACAAGGGTGTTGAAAATATTTGAATTTCATTTGGAAAATATTTTCCAATTCTGAAACTTTATGCAACTCAATGATTTTCACGAGCGAAGATAAAATGACTTCTTCAAAACATATGAAATATGAGTTGGGAGTTTCAAAGAAATAAATTCAAAGTTCTTCGAATTTATTTTCAATTTGGAGTTATTTGAGTTTTATTCAAATTATTTTCTCCAAAAATAAAATATATGGAAAATAGGGTAACATGATTCCCTACATCAGAAAATTGGAGAGAAATTTATTTGAATTCATTTTGGTATTTTCAAAATATTTTTGTTGGATTTTATTAGAGCAATAGCACTCTTTGCTTTATTTGAATTTGTGTGGATTTTAATTGACATTAGAATAATGTTCATGTTGTAGGAAATTCTTTTCGAAAATTTTGATATATTATATGCCTATATAATATATTTATTTATTTGGTTTTACTATTTTTCTTTCGTTTGGAAATTTAAAAAAAAAGGGCTTGCGCGCCTTGGGCCAAAGGCCCAAGCCGCTAAAGCTCACCGGCCGAAAAGGCCAAGGCCACGCACGCATAGCACGCACCTAGGGGAGCCAGGGAGCCCCAAGTTTCCTATTCTATTACGAATCCTAGTAGGATTTGATCCCGTTTGTTATTCCGTTTTTTATTCCTAGGATTCCTAATCCTAATCTATTTCTTGTCCCCTACCCCAAGCAAAACCCTTCCCCTCCCCAATATAAATACCCAAGCACCCCCCCTCCAACACATCAAATCAACTCTCCTCTCCTCTCCTCTCCTCCACAAAGCAGCAGGCAGCAGTGCCACCGCCACGCGCCGCCGCCCACATAGCCGCCGCCCCGCCATAGCCATGCCGCCCTTGCCGCTTGCCGCCGCCGCCGCCCTCTACGCCGCCGCCGCGGAGCCCCTCGCCTCTTGAGGTACTAGCCCAGCAAGGCGTCACGTTTTCTAGATCGGTTTTCGTTTGGTTTTCTTTCCAAACCCTAGATCGGTTTTCTCGCGGTTTTTCTTTCGGTTTTGTTTATGGCGTTAAGCTCGATAGATTTTTCTTTTATTTTTAATTTCCATCATGGACCTATCCGTAGTCCCTAATCTTCAAACGATCATAACTTTTTACTCGTAAGTCGGAATCCATGAAACCAACGCCCACTTCTTCGTTATGATCTCCTCTATCCATAATACAACTCAAAATGTTTTTAAAAGTTTTAAAATTTGAATTCAAACAGATTTGTATTTGAACTTCGTTTGATCATAACTTGAGTTTAAGAACTCCGATTTAGTTGATTCTTTTGCTAATCGAAGCTCTTGACCTAAACTTTCTGATAAGGCCAAATTCACATAATTTTGGTACTGTTAGAAATTGTTTTATGCTGCAAGAGTTATTTGATTTGGTTTTGACGTTTTCCGAATTGTTTTCTTCGTTCTTTCCGATCTTTTGAGTGATTGCTTATGTGTGGTTACTATTGCTTGATTACGATAGATTGACCGGAGTGTGATGAGTAGAGCTATCAAGAGTTTTGAGTGCGAATCATCTTCATCAACTTTGCAGGCAAGTAACACTTGATCATACCTTTTCTACTACCCAGTTTTATGCATTAGCTCTATTCCTCAAACACTTGCATGTTTAGGATCTAATTAAATTGTGGGATGGGAAGTAGATTGAGGTAGTACCCATTACCTGTTTTACTTATGAAACCTTGGGAGTTACTTCTATGTTTGCTTATTATGCCATGCTATGCCGAGAGCGTGGATTGGGTGAGTGAATATCCATGACAGATGTGAGATTGTAAATTAATGGTTTATCTAAGGTGGCAACTTAAACACACATCCGGGTGGATTGAGGCACTGGTTTCTATCGAGACTTGCTGTTTTTCTTGGACCGCCACCCGTGCTCTAAGGGATCATAAGATTATTCAAACTGGAAACTTCCGTGTGCAGCCACAAGCCATTATGGGCTCTGGCGTAGTTGACTAAGTTGTGCGAACTCTTACGGGCAGACTAGCAGATGTAGGGGATGTAGGTTGGTACGGTCTACCCACATGTAAGGTGCTAGCGCTTCTGAAAGACTGTGTCTCGGTCATCCGTCTCTCAAACACCATGTAGTGCGAGAACCAAACGGAGGCGATCGAATCTTGTGGGGAAAAGTGCGCAAACCTCTGCAGAGTGTATAAACTAATCATGATTAGCCGTGTCCCCGGTTATGGACAATTTTGAGTATCTAGTACCTGGATATCCTGTTGATCTCATCACGTTACTTAATATAATTTGTTTGGGTTTAATGAGTACTTTTAATTGGGATTGAGAATGCTGTCAACCATTCTCAATGTTTAACAACCACCATGATAGTTAAATAAATTTATTCCTTTGCAATAGGGAAAAATTGGCTTTTCACAAAAACTGTAACCATAGAGCTTTCCACCAGCCATATATGCATGTAGTATAGCCTATTCTTTCATTACTCTCTATGTGTTACATTGCCAAGATATTCCATGTGTGACCCGTTTCGGGCTGCAACTTTTCATGTTGCAGAATTTTCGGACGACGAGTAAGTGATACGTTAGGGTTACGATTTCCTATACTCAACTTTGCCGTTGGTGTTGATGGGAATCCACAACCTTGTTGCTTTCGCTATATATTTGGATCGAGGTAATAGTATTTACGTTACTTTATACATGTGATTTACCTCTGTTATAAATCCTTGAGTCTTGTGTGTGTCAACATACCGATCCGTGGATGACACGAAAGCACAGACACTTGATCCATTCGGGTCGGGTCGCTACACATTGCCACCGCATAGCCACCTGGCCCCAGCTTATGGAACTTATCCTTTTTTTCGGCATTCTTCTTATTTATTCTCGACCGTTCCTTAGCTAATTCTGAATCCTTGAATTTCACGAAATCGTCCCAATGAGCACGTTGGTTCTCTAGTGTTCCCTCGAATCTGAGTCTTCCTTCCTCCTTGACGTACTTGTCCCATTCACGATTCTTGTGGTTCTTGAATGCAACCGCCATCTTCCTAAGAGCAGCGTCCTTGACTTTCTGCACATCTGCTTCTGTGAAATGATCTGGTAGGGTGAAATGTTCCATGAGAGTATCCCAAAGCAGATCTTTTTGATTCTTGTCGACAAAAGTAACATCTGGACGTGGAGCGGTGTCCTCTTTGCCTTTTGTCCTTTGTCTTTTCTTGGCTCTCTCCATTCTTGAAGGGAGATCGGGAGTTGGTCCTTCCCAAGAACTCCGCACTAACGAATGAACTTGTCCGCAATCTTCTTAGGCGCTAATGGTTCGCCATTAGGTCTGACTGCCTCGATATTGTACTTTACGCCCTCCTTCAACTTTTTGTTCGGGCCTCGTTTCGTCCTTTTGCCTAAAGATTTGCTCGATCCGGATGGCTGAAAGAACAAAGATCGATTCGTTAATATATCTTCAAGTCATTTAAAACATGTGATGATCACGAAACCTGCTTATATAAATATATATACCTCGCCGGTCTTTGTTGTTTCAGGATCAACATGTTCTTCGTCATCGTCATAATCGTAGTTCATGACTTCATCAATTCGGTCGTCGCGATCGAATATCATATCACCATCTCCGGTGTTGTTTAGAAATTCGAACCGTCATAATCTTCTTCATTCGATTATCATCGGCGCGTATCATATCGAACATGGTCTGTTCTCCTCTCTGTCGGTATTATGCGCCATAGCTTTTATTTAACTATTCAAAAGAAATATAAAACAATTTAGTATTCAAATTACATCATCTCGAATAATAGATATAATCTCGAATACTTCATCTAGAATAATAGATACAATCTCGAATACATCGTCTCGAATAATATATAATATTGAATAGTACATCAGCGGCTAGCTAATTAAAGATCGAATACTACGAAGAATCTAGGACACTCGCGGTTCTGCGTCACAGGCGATGGACACCCAAAGAGAAGGAACCCTCACGGATCATAGCTGAAGTGAGATCCTCAAGATATTGCCGGTATTGGAGAACATGCCGCCCTCTAACGCAACCATGTAGCGATGGGCGTGCTCGTCCTCCTCCACGACACGGCGACGTACCTCCTCCGGCGGGCCGGGTCCTCCGCACCGAAACTGGCCCACGAACGCCACCAAACGAGATCGGGGTCGACGACGGGACCGGGGCGGGTTCCTCATCAAGCGGCGCGCCTCTCGAGCAGCACCTCCCGGTGCCAGCCAGTGAGCCAGTCCGGACATGGGCGGCTGGGCGTCGTCACAGACGGGTCGACGGCGAGGATGCGGGCCGGGCATCGTCGAGAACAAATACTAGCTATATGCCCGCAAAAAATAATATTTTTTTAATGATTGGATTTTGATAACTAAAATTTCTAACACTTCTACTATTTCAAAAATCTATATACTATTTCATACTCCCTCCATTCCTAAATATAGGGTGTATAGTTTTTGGCACGGAAATTAAAGAACACACGTGGATGGATAATTTCACAAGTTTTGGGCGAGATTGCACATGACTAATTGACATGAGAAAATAAAGGAGCTTGCCCTTTATAAGGAAATGTAATCAAATCCCTTAAAAATTATTCAAACGAGTGGTGAAACGCAATACACCTTATATTTTGGACTTTTTCTCAAAAATCTATACACCTTATATCAAGGAACGGAGGGAGTACTAATTAAGCATCTAACACTAAAAACAGAAAAAACAATTTCTATACATCCATTAAAAACAGAAAAACAACATTATATAAAAAATTCCATACTAATTAAACACTAATTATATCCATCTAACATGCATTCATACATATATACTAGTGAAAAACAATAATCTAAAAATCTAAACTTAAACATACAAAATACTTATATACTAATATATACATGCATTCATACATATATACGTGTATGTGTGTGTGTGTTCATCATGCTTGTGTGTGTGTGTATGGGCTCGGGAGGGGTGGCGCCCATGGTGGCATGGGAGGCGAGGGAGAGGGTTAGAGGGGAGAGCTCACAGTGGCGGGCGGCGGCGACGGCGAGGCGACGGCCGGGGCAGCGACGGGCGGGCGTGTGCTGGGGCGGCGACGAGGAAGGCGCGACGGGACGGCCAGGCGGCGACAGGGACGACGGCGGCGGCGGACGGCGGCGACGGCGACGGGCGGCGACGGGGGCAGAAGGGCGGCGGCGGCGACGGGTCGATGACGGCGTCGATCGATCGGGCGAAGCGGTTCAATGGGGAAGCAGAGGAAGAAACAGAGGAGAATGAAATTTTTCAAGTGTTGTATATATAGAAGGCACCTTTAGTACGGTTGGAGCCACCAACCGGTACTAAAGGTCTGTTTTGGCCAGCCCAAGCGGCGAGCGACCCCCTTTAGTACCGGTGGTGGCACAAACCGGTACTAAAGGCCCCTTTAGTACCGGTTTGTGCCACGACCGGTACTAAAGAAGTCTTACTGCGCGCAGCAGCTTGATCTTGACAAGTTTAGTCCCACCTCGCTAGCCGAGGGGCGACCGACTGGTTTATAAACCCCGTGCGGTCGCTCTCTCGAGCTCCTCTCCAAAGCAGGCCCACTTGGGCCTCGTGTTCTTTGCTTCTCAGGGCCCACTTGGCCTTTGCGGGCTGCATCCCGCCCAACAACAGGTTGGGTTTCTAGTCGTATGCAGGCCGCTCTGGCCTAGTAGGCGGGCTTTTTTTGCTTTATTTATTTTTGTGTTGTTTTTTTGTGTATATAGAGTTTCTTTGTGAATATTTTTGCTTTAGGTACAAAAATTACAAACTTTCTGTTAGTGCCCGTAGTTTTCAAATTTGAATAGTTTAAATTTTGAATTATTTGAAATTAGTGTGAATCACTAGTTTGTGAATAATTTAACTTTAAAAATCAGTAAAGGCATGAAAGAATTTGTTTGCACATAAAATTTCTTCGCGTTTCAAATGCCAAAACACATAACTACCCTAACTATTGCAGAGATTCCCCTCGGGTGTGAAACACGAAGAAAGTGATGATAGTGAAGCCGATCACATCCTGATCTTTGGGTGTGAAACTTTTCTTCAGCGTGTGTCCCTTTGCGCCGTAACCATGGAAAATCTTCATCATTTAACGGGATGCTCGGGTCAATATTCACTGTAAATGGAGAAATTTCATCAAACTTTTCATAATCTTGACTTGTCATCTTGTCATCCACTCCCACGATGTTTCTCTTCCCGAAAAGAACTATGTGCCGCTTTGGCTCATCGTGCGATGCATTCGCTTCCTTATCTTTTCTTTTCTTGGCTTGGTAGACATGTCCTTCACATAGAAAACCTGTGCCACATCATTGGCTAGGACGAATGGTTCGCTCGCATCGCAAGATTGTTGAGATCCACTGTTGTCATTCCGTCATGCGGGTCTTCCGTTACCCGCCTCGTGTCATATTGACCCATTTGCACGAAACAAAGGGACCTTTAAACCACGTCGATAGTCAAGTTCCCATATGTCATGTATATAACCATAATATGTTTCCTTTCCGTCTTGGTTTCGCATCAAACGGACACCACTGTTTTGGTTGGTGCTCTTCTTATCTTGGGCGATCGTGTAAAATGTATTACCATTTATCTCGTACCCTTTGAAAGTCACTATATTCAAGATGGTAACTGGGACAGCAAGTACAGGTCATCTTCAATAGAGGTGTCATGCATGGTGCGTGTACGCAACCAGCCGGCGAAACTCTGGTTTGTTCACGTGTAATCCGGTCATCGACCGCTCCGGGTGTTTGGAGCATAGCAAATTCTTGTGTTCATCCATATACGGAGCCACCAAGGCGGAATTCTGTAGAACTGTAGTGTGCTTCAAAGAGAGAATGTCCGTCCATACATATTATTTGTTCCCCTCCTAGCGTGCCTTTTCCATCCATCTGCCCTTATGCCACGATTCAGAACACCAATCAGCTTAAGGTCAGAATAAAGTCAATACAAAACTCAATGACCTCCTCATTTTGATGGCCCTTGGAGATGCTTCCTTCGGCCTAGCACGGTTATGAACATATTTCTTTAAGACTCCCATGAACCTCTCAAAGGGAACATATTGTGTAGAAATACAGGACCCAAAACGTTAATCTCTTCGCATAGGTGAACTAGGGCGTGCGTCATGATGTTGAAGAAGGATGGTGGGAACACCAACTCGAAACCCGACAAGACATTGCACCAAATCATTACAGTAACCTTGGTATGATTTCGGATCGATTACCTTCGAGAGATTGCATTGAGAAATGCACATAGCTTCACAATGGCTAATCGAGCGTTTTCGGTAAAGCCCCTCAATGCAACCGGAAGCGATTGCGTCATAATCACGTGGCAGTCATGAGACTTTAGGTTCGGAACTTTTCTCTGCCATGTTTATTATTCCCTTTATATTCGACGAAGCCGACGGTACCTTAATATCGAGCAGGCATTCAAAGAAGATTTCCTTCTCTTCTTTGGTAAGGCGTAGCTTGCATGACCACGATATATGCCGTCTTCTCCGTGCATATGTTGCTGGTCCTCCGTGCCTCGGTGTATCTTTTGTCTTCCCATACACGCCCAAGAAGCCAAGCAGGTCACGCAAAGATTCTTCATCACGTGCATCACGTCGATTGCGGAGCGGACCTCTAGGTCTTTCCAATATGGCAGGTCCAAAATATAGATTTCTTCTTCCACATGGGTGCGCATCCGTCGGCGTCCTTTGGAACAGGTTGTCCGCCAGACCCTTTCCAAATATCACCTTCAAATCCTTGACCATATCATGTACATCAGCACCGATGCGGTGGCGAGGCTTCGTCCGGTGATCCGCCTCACCTTTGAAATGCTTGCCTTTCTTTCTTACGGTATGCCTGCTCGGAAGAAATCGGCGATGTCCCAGTACACATTCTTCATACAACTATTCAAATATATCTTGTCGGTATCATCCAAACAGTGCGTGCATCCGCGGTATCCCTTGTTTGTCATCACGAAAGGTTCTTGAGAGCAGGCCAATCATTGATGGTCACGAACAGCAACGCCTTTAGGTCAAATTCTTCCCCATGTGCTCATCCCACGCACGTACACCTATTCCATTCCACGGTTGTAAGAGTTCTTCAACTAATGGCCTTAGGTACACATCAATGTCGTTGCCGGGTTGCTTAGGGCCTTGGATGAGCACGGCATCATAATGAACTTCCGCTTCATGCACAACCAAGGAGGAAGGTTATACAAACATAGAGTCACAGGCCAGGTGCTATGGTTGCTGCTCTGCTCCCCAAAAGGATTAATGCCATCTGCGCTTAGACCAAACCATACGCTCCTTGCGTCATCTGCAAACTCCTTCCGTACTTTCTTTCGATTTTTCTCCACTGCGACCCGTCACCGGTACTCTCAACTTTCCGTCTTTCTTACGGTCTTCTCGTGCCATCGCATCGCCTTGGCATGCTCTTTGTTTTGGAACAACGTTTCAACCGTGGTATTATAGGAGAATACCACATCACCTTGGCAGGAATCTTCTTCTGGGCGCTCGCCTCGACATCACCATGCTCATCGCGGCTGATCTTATAGCGCAATGCACCACATACCGGCAAGCGCGTTCAAATCCTCGTACTCACCGCGGTAGAGGATGCAATCATTAGGGCATGCATGTATCTTCGCACCTCTAACCCTAGAGGCGCGACAGCCTTCTTTGCTTCGTCGTACTCTCGGGCAATTCATTGTCCTTTGGAAGCATATCCTTTATCATTACCAAGAACTTTCCAAATCCTTGTCGGATACACCATTCTCTGCCTTCCATTGCAGCAATTCCAGATGTGGTGCCCAGCTTTTTCTTGTCACCTCGCAATTCGGGTACAACAATTTTTGTGATCCTCTAACATGCGCTGCAACTTCTTCTTCTCCAAATCACTTGCGCAGTTTCTCTTTGCATCGGCAATGGCCCGACCTAGATCATCAACGGGCTCATCGATGCCTCTTCTTCACTTCTTCCCGCATTGCCGGCCCAGCTTCTTCCGCATTACGGCTCAGCTTCTTCCCCATTGTTGTATCATCGTATTCAGGGAACCCATGGCCGGGATAGTTGTCGTCGTCCTCTTCTTCTTCATTGTCTTCCATCATAACCCCTCTTTCTCCGTGCTTGGTCCAAACATTATAGTGGGGCATGAAACCGGACTCAAACAGTGGGCGTGAATGGTTCTTGGCGTAGAGTAATTGCGACCATTCTTACAGCCAGCACACGGACAAGGCATAAAACCATCCGCTTGCTTGTTTGCCTCAGCCATAAGCGAAAAGTATGCACGCCCTCAACAAACTGGGAGAACATCGGTCATCGTACATCCATTGCGGCTCATCTTCATTACACAACACCGAATAGACCAAATTAATACAAGTTCATACATAAAGTTCATACAACACTTAAATGCAACAAACAAATAACTCTCTAGCTAAAGCATTTAAATGCAACAACAAATGCGATCAAGATCGCAACTAAGGTAACAATTGATCCAACAAAGATAATGATACCAAGCCTCACTATCGATGGCATATTTTCTAATCTTTCCAATCTTCAAGCGCATTTTCTCCATCTTGATCTTGTGATCATCGGCGACATCGGCAACATGCAACTCCAATTCCATCTTCTCCCCTCAATTCTTTTCAATTTTTCTTTCAAGTACTCGTTTTCTCTTTCAACTAAATTTAACCTCTCGACAATATGGTCGGTTGGAATTTCAGTTCACATACCTCCTAGATAAAAATATCTATGTCAACTTGATGGGCATAATTTGTCATAAACACGAAATACAACAAATAGTTTTAAAGAGAATATACCACATCCGAATCATAACAAGGACGAGGGCCGACGGGGACGGATATCAAAACCATGGCACTATGTATAACAAACAACGTCGGGTAAGATAATTATTATACGAGTAACTATATATCCAAATCACACAAACATCAATTTTTATATAAAATTTCATGAACAAGAGGCTCACCACAAGGTGGTGCCGCTGACAGAGACGGTGCTGGGCGATCGGCGGTGGTTACTGACAGAGATTTAGAAGGCACTAAGTAAACCACACCTACATATGCAAACTAAGTGTTATTTTGACCTCAAATTGCATATAAATCAAATACTAGCACATATATATATTTCCTCCCAAATTACTAAACTCACAAATTAATAACTATATAAAGCATTGCAAGAGCTAATCTAGCAATGAGAGATGAAAGGACAAAGTTGCTAACCTTTGTGATCACTTGAATGGATGGGGCCTTCAAATCTTGACAAATTTTGGGCAAAATGTGTGATGAGCTCGAGGGAGAAGAGGAAGAACAGAGAGAGAGAGGAGAGGGAAAGGGGAAGAACAGAGCGAGCTGGACGAAGGGTTTATATGCAGGAGGATCTATAGTACCGGTTCGTGGCACGAACCGGTACTAAAGGTGCTGGAGGGGGCCCAGACTGACAACATCCTGCCACCACCCTCATTAGTACCGGTTCGTGGCACGAACCGGTGCTAAAGGTTAGCCACGAACCGGTACTAATGAGAGCGGCCCGGCTAGCCGTTGGAACCGGCACTAATGTATACATTTGTGCCGGCTCTAATACAAACCGGCACTAATGTGCTTCACGTTTGACCCTTTTTCTACTAGTGCAGGTTCGCCACGGTGGAAACCAAGGACGGTGTAAAAGCGCTCAGTGTTACGGGCTTGCCCTGCAAGAACCTTGTCGAAATCCATGACCACTACAGGGTCTGGGGCAGCACGAAGCAGGACTCCCTGGTCGAACTCGCCTCGACCATCATCGACCCCTACTACGAAAAGATGAAGCAGGATGCCCAGAGAACAAGTCCCGTATCCTGGCACGGGGCCTGGATGCGGCAACTGGATGAACCTCACCTCAGGTTTGCGGCCAAGAGCGTGTACACATGCTACGAGATGCACAGGCGGATCGTTGACATGAGGAAGTGCCTCGTTACCCAAATCGATGAGCCCGAATCGAGCCACAAGCAAAGCAAGCGTCACAAGAAGTAGATGATGATCAGATGATTGTTTATGCTAGTTAATCATGCATGTAATATATAGTTTACTTTATTGGTGTGTGAAAATGTCATGTGTGTCGTAGCCACCTATGTAATTATGCATGTAATAGTTTACTTTGGTGTGTGCAAATGCAATGGTTGTAGTAGCCACCTATGTAAGTGGATGTTTATTTTGGTTATGCAAGCATGTCCTTATAAGTGTGTGTGTGTGTGTGTGTGTGTGTGTGTGTGTGTGTGTATTGTTGTTCTGTATGCAATCCCATCGCACAACACACACGTCTTATTAACAGCAACCGTCTGTGTTATTATCGGTCTTCACACACATTTCTGATTACAGACCTATTTGCCACGTATCACACACATCTTGTTAAGTTGAACCATTTTTGTTCTCATGTCTCAATGCAAACAGTTCATCCGAGTGTACCGCATGCTGTATAACGCACACACCTTGATCTGGCTGACCATTTCTTTTGTGTTGCCTAATCACAAACAGTTCATCCGAATGAACCGTATGCTGTGAATCGCACACGCCTTCATCTGGCTGCCCATTTCTTTTGTTCCTCCTCGTCGCAAACAGTTAATTGAACTGAACTGTATGCCCTTCATCGCACACGCAACTAAAACCTGAACCGTGTTTGATGCATCCGTCATCGCAAACGTTTTATACATTTCTGACGGTTTTCATACAACACTGTTTGTGATTATTGCATCACACACAGTTTCTCAAAGGGTCTCTGATCATAGTGTCGCGTTAGCAGCATCCTGCAGTAGTGTATATTGTGTTTCTGTGCTAGATCTCACTTTATCAAGTCAAAACAGATAACTTGTGCTTTAATCTGCATATAAACATCATAGTCAACAATCAAAGGCGTTACTGACATTTCACAACACCCACAACTCCTAAAGCTGACAAACAACATGGTAAGCAAACAGCTAGATTCTGATTCTCAGGAATCCAGAGCCACACATGATTCTCAAGAATCCATAGCAAAGTGACTCTCAGGAATCTGTAGCCCAAACAAAGGAGACCTTAGACTTCGCTATAGAATTCGCTACAGAAACTTGTTTTGGACCAATTCCAACTTACTTAGCCACCATTTCGTGTATAATGCAAAACCCATAATTTAAATGAAAGGCGCATGTGATGGCTTCGCACATGTGTGCCTTTTGGACTTCACTATAATTTTTCTAATATCAGATGTTATATCTAAAATTGAGGGATTTTGGTCCTTCTTTGTATTAGAGGATAATATACGCAAGAAAGCCCTTCATTGGAGGGCTCAAGTTTGACAAAAAGGCATGTTTTTTGCATACTATAAAAGGATATTTTAAATAATATAGTAATAGAGCATGTCAACCAAAATAATGGAGGGAGGTAGAAATTCTCGCCACATGTGCTTTGGTCGATAAGTCAAAAACTGACAAGGTTTTGAGTTGCTTGAATGTTTAACTTCTGGTAGTGATACATTTAGAATCGGCGCACAATTGAATGGATTCAAATCTTCTTGTGTTGCATGTGAGTTTTGGAACAACCTATAATTACTGAACTTAGGCCACACACATTGTGTTATATCTTCACATGTTCTCTTAGGAGATGATAGATTTTAGAGACGACCATTTTAACGAGTTATATCTTATATATATTAAATATTTAATACATTAGATTTCACTTAAATTAAGACTGTGTGAGTCCAATTAGGACGTGAAACTGATATCCAACAATCTTTTTCTTGGATTGTGCTAGGAGACCGTATTTATGATAAGAGATGATTCTTTATCCCCATTAATAAAACAATGTGCCAGATAAACAAAAACTAACGTGGAAGAGTAAGAGAAGTAATCCCACAGGAGCATTTGGAGATGTCTTATCTTGTGTGTGTGTGTGTGTGTGTGTGTCTATATATATATATATATATATATATATATATATATATATATATATATATATATATATATATATATATATATCATGTTTTAGAAAATCTCAAGAATTGTTGTATTGAAAAAAATGTAGTATTATTTGCAATTGTCATGTTAAGTCTTGGGACATGTGCAGAAAATGAAACAAATATAGCATATAAGGATGCCATTTTAGTCTCTCATGTTTTTTTAGTGTAGACCACAAGTCTATTCGCGAAACTTTGAAAAAAAAATATGTAGGCCGTTTAATATCCACTTCTGAGATTGTTTCTTGAATTTTTGGAACTCCACAAGTACCTTTCCACAATTTTAAAATGAAGACAGCAGATGTGCTGAAGTGTAGAATACCAAAGTCCTCAGCTTGCACATTTTTCTTTTAGTGTATTGATGACTTTTGTGTCCCACCTTGGATTTGATATTTAGCAAAACCGAACATAAATGGCTATATGATTTCAATATAATTTTCCAAAATTTATTTGTCACCTTTAAAATTGCAAAGACCTGCGATTCCCCTATGACGTCCTTCTCTCCAGCCACGGAGTTAGATATTTTAACGCGGCACATCTTTGTAAATAATACTAGAGGTATGCATATCACTAAAAAATAAGAGGAAACTACTCCTCCCTACCGACAAAGTATACAACTAGCACAGTAACTGTGTGTTGCTACGAGTCATAAAAAAATCATGAGTTAGGCCACCGATTTAGAAGATCATCAAAAGACGTTAGTGTCATTTAGCCTGTTACCATACCCACGACTAAAGAGAGCAAAAATTACAATGAGAAATCATATGGTAGGTGTTGCAGAATTTTAAGTGACCACAATAGGTCATTTGCACAAGGTCGGCGATCTGAGGTAGGACGACATGCTCTATGGAAACATCGGGGTTTAAATTTGTTTGCTCTCTTATGTTATTGTATATAACTGGAAAAAAATGGCTGGTTACGTAAAGTAAACCCAAGATCATGATATTGAGTTGTACTCTATTTTGTTAGTTTTGTATGTTACAAGTGTGTTCTCACATGAATTTAGTATTATATTTCTTATTCATGCTAGGTCTCACGTATGAGTTGGAAGGTTGCTAGTTTCACATGTGGGTAGGAGCTTATTATTTATTTGTGAAGTTTATTGTGCCCACATGTGAACTCACCATCAACTCTCTTTATAAGTAGGAAAGATAACCAGATTAGAAAGCTTAAACTAGATTTCCTAATTTCCAAATAAGAGAGCATCTAAACTAAATCCAAACTATCACTAGAAACTTCAAATTTATGAATTAAATCGTGTAAAGTAAATACCAAAAGCTCCCAGTGAAGGCATCATGTCAACTCCAAAGGGATGGAGCAAAGAGCTAATGCAGGTCAAACTTATGTGGCATGCTTGTGAAGATCTAACTACTCAGACCCTAGTATGCAAGTAACCTACATATCATGATCAGTGTCAGGTTAAGGCCCATGAACTTTGGCTGCAATCCCCACCTTAGATGAAACATTTTAACAATTTTGACAAAAAAGTTAAGAATTTTGGATGTAAATTGGCTTTAGTGTTGCTAAATATCTCATGTTTTTTTTAGTGTAGACCACAAGTCGACGCATGTTTCCGCAAAACTTCTAAAAACGATGTACACCAATTTAATATTTACATCTGGAATCCGTTTTTCTAATTTTTGGAACTCCAGAAGCACCTTCCTATAATTCTAAAAATAAAGAGAACATATGTGCTGAAGTGTACAATATCAAAGTCCTCGGCTTGTACACTTTTCTTTAAACGCGTCGACAAGTTCCTTTTTCGATCTTGGCTGGATATTTAGCTAAAGTGAAACAACATGATTGGCTATAATGATTTTAATCTAATTGTCAGTAATTTATTTGTCGCTTTTTAAAATTGCGATGACTTGCAGTTCCTCTATGGCATCCGTGTCTCTAGCCGTGGAGTCGGTTCATTTTGTTAATGTATGTACATCTTGTAAAGAATAACATAGGTATGAATATCACGAACAATAACAGAAAACTACTCCTCTCTAATGACAAATTATGAAAATACCGAAATGGCAAAGTTGTAGTTGGATTTTATTACATTTTTCAAATAAGAGATGTGTGAATTAAATCCAAACTATCGGTAGAACCTTCAAATTTAGAAACTTAGTAAAAGGTAAATACCAAAAACGGCCAGAGAAAGGCCTCGTGTGTCCATCAACTTCGAATAGATGGAATAAAGCGTTAATCCGGGTTGAACATGTGTGGCATGCTTTGTGAAAATGCAAACGCTCATCAGACCCTAGTATGCAAGTAACCACATGGCATTTTCACGTAATCAGTAAATCAAGATCCACGACAACCTGACTTCAGCCAAGAGCATAGACTAAAAGCTTTGAGAAATTTAGCGAAAACGGCAAAATAAAATGGTTGTAAAATGGGTTTAACCCATATAGCCCACAGTTTCACCCTTGGTTTGCACATTTCTTGATTCCGCCGCGCCCCTGCACATAACAGTACTACACGACATGATGCATATCCATCATAACGCCTTGACAGAAAACCAGGGGGCTTTTCAGGATCTGCCGCCCACAAAGTGATCCAACCTTGCGGACGTATATATCACGCGACACACGCATGAAAAAAAACGACACGAGGCTCACTCGGTTGTATTGTAGCCGTAGGCCTGGATATACAACCCCGCCGCTTCGATCGAAGCACGAATTTAGTTTCCCTTGCAGCAAATCATAAGAGAAATATGGCCTCTAAATACGGGAAATCACGGAGAGAAATGCACTGCTATAATTGCACTTCTGTGGTAACATTTCAAGCGAGGGTTTTGCTGATAATAACCAAGGCTGCCGCATGGCATGATGACTGTATCCTTAGTTTAATCGAAGGCCTTTCTCTTCTCTTCCAATACCAGATCGACAATCACTTGGATGGAACAAAGGCGAATAGTCCTCGTATACCGTAGCCACACGCCCAAGAACACAACTCACAGCGATGCATCAGTCAACGCAGCCGAGTACCACTCCCAATCATCACCACCTTCCCGCATCGGGCAAGCCTACGTACGCGACGCACGTCCCATATGCAGCCCGCGGCTCCTCCCCGGAAAATTCCTCCGGCTCAGCGCGTGCCGGGCGGCCGCCGTCCGCCGTTGACCCCAAAAACCTCACCGATGGACCGGCTCGCCGGAGACGACGGGGTCGAGCCCGTCCTCCTCCCCGGTCATTATTTTTCCTACCGTACGCATGCCGCAAGTTAAAATTTTGTCCCGGAGCGGGCCGGGCCCCGGGCCGGGCCGGGTCGGGGCGGGGCGGCCACGCGCACCAACCCAAAGTCACACGCGACGCAGCACAGGGGAGGGCAGGCAGAGGCAGGCACCACCCCCACCCCCCGTCCCCTGCCTCGCCTCGCCTCGCCTTTCTTTTCCTCTCGCTCTCCGCCTCCCCCTCGACTCGAGCCGCTTCCACCCACCTCCTGCCTCCTCCCTCCCTCTCACTCCTCCGCCCGCACGCGCCCGTCCTCTCCGAGCGCCGCGCCGACGAGCGGGGAGGGCGGCCGGCCGGCCAGAATGCCCGCGCAGAAGCGCCCGCACCCGTCGCCCGACGCGGACGACGCCCACGTCGACCAGGAGGAGGAGGCTGCCGCTGCCGCTGCCGCCGGGGCCGCGGGCTCCGGCACGGAGGGCGGCGCCGCCCCGAGGGCTGCCAACGGGGGCTCCGCGGAGCTGGCCAAGGACGGTGGCGGTGGCGGTGAGAGCTCTGCTTCGAGCGACGCGCGCCGCCGACTCATCTTCCACCGTCCCACGCGATGCGCGCATCGCGTCCTCTGTTTCGGCGCCGGGGTCGCTGACTGGCTTGCGTGTTTCACGGGCTCTGCAGATTCCGATGCGGGGGAGGACGACGACGAGGAGGAGCGGCAGCGGAAGCAGCAGGACGAGCACGAGGAAGGCGGCGGCAGCGGCGGGGACGACGAGGACGCCGACGACAGCCAGTCGTCGGAGAGCGACGCCGCCGACGTGGACGAGTAAGTGGGCCGTCGATGCCCCTCCTCCCTCCCTGCCCCTTCCCATCTCCTCCTCCTCTCGCATCCGTTGCCGATTTCCCGTCGTCGTCACGCCGCGTCCCCGTACGCTAGCTTCGCTTCGCCGGGGTGGTGCCGGAGGTCCTCGTCTGGGGAGCCCCACCGGGCCGGCGGCACCACCGGCGGCCGCATCGTCTCACCTCGTCGGGCTCGGCGCTCCTGTCGCCATGGGATCTTCGTGGTGTCGTGCTTCGTATGCTGGCTCGGGTCTCTCGTGGCGGCGGCGGCGGCCCACCACGAGTCGTCCTCGTCGTCAGGCGCAGGTGCCGGCCGCTTCGCCCGTCCCGCGCCGCCGCGAGCCTCCCTTCACCGCCGAGTCATGGGATCTTTCTGTAGCATGCATGCTTTCGTCACACGGCTCAGCGGAGGCGCCGTGCTCGCGACGGCAAATGCTGGGAGCGGCATCCAGGGTCGATCGCCGCATAACGAAGCTGATACCCCGGAGTCGCCAGCCACATCTGAACTGGCGGTCATGTTCGTCGTGGTTCAGCCATCTACAGGAAGAATTCCCTGTTTCTCTTGCTTCTGAATCGTGTGCGGCCACGGGCCACGGCCAACTCTTCCGTCCCGGCTCTTTGCTGCTGCTTGCCTGACCTTCTGAATGATCTTGCCATGCTCAGACCCGTGTGAGCTCCTGGCCAGCTTCTCACCCGTGCACCCGTGTTCATCATGTCGAATGGTTCTGTGGAGACACCATGTTCTCATGGCAAACACTATTCAAGCTCATCCAGCCCGTGTAAGATCTTCCAGTGGATTTTTCTCAGTTTCGTAGCAGGTGCCGCCTTCGTCTGTATTGGGAGCCTCTTCGTGTTTCCTGCAGTGTCTTGGCCATGACTTGGCCTGTCGTGCTCTGAATATCTATCTGCTTCTACTGTTGCTGTCCCGACCCCCATGACTGCGATAGGTCTTACACTGTTTAGGTGTCTTAACTCAGTTTTATGCAAATGCGTTCTTATTCTCGTGATAGCATTATGCTTTACCTTCCATCAGCTGTCTCTATGAATCTTTCCTCGGTACTGAAATGCACAGATGCTTCTATGAATCTTTTCTCGCTGCTGATGCGAGGTGGAAATCAACCCTTCTGTTGCTGTAGGAGCAGTGCAGTTTCCTGTCAGGAAAGCATTTTGTTAACTATATATATAAACTCTGTTATCAGATTGTAGCACACACACCTTGTCACATTTGATCCCCTTTGATCCAGATAATTGTGTAGACACTGTTTTTGTTGACTACCTATTGTATGTCGTTTGGATTTTATTGGTAGTTTGGTACTGCTTAGATTTCTCAGCTGGTTAGTTGAATCAAATCAACTCTTTTTCTGCCTGTCATATATGAGTTTCCAGTGTTCAAGTTGTCCAAAGGTGCTAATGGTTCCATTTTTCCCGTTGTTTCCTGTAGTCCCACTGTGAACACCTGAATATTATGTTTCTTTATACTACGCATTTCTTTCAAAAAAGAAAAATAATGCCACTGTGTGTTCCATAAGTTGTTAATCAGTAATTGACAATGCCAATTGGTAATGGAAGATTTGACTTTCTTGTTAGCAAAACTAGTAGCTAAACAGTATTGTTTTCTCATGCAGGTTTATACTAGTGAAATTGATGGATATACGGAAGGAAGTGCAGTGCCCTATATGCTTAGGTAACCTTGTCAGCTTGCTTTCAAATTCAGAGATAGCAACTCTGTTTAGTTTTTATGATTTCTGTGTTGACAGC
Organism: Aegilops longissima; assembly: GCA_021605205.1. Taxonomy (NCBI): domain Eukaryota; kingdom Viridiplantae; phylum Streptophyta; class Magnoliopsida; order Poales; family Poaceae; genus Aegilops; species Aegilops longissima. Next base: position 547,031,081 of record CM038676.1, read on the forward strand.
ATTGCTTGTAATAGTTGTACATCTTTTTGTGATTATTTACTACCAATGTTGAAGCTAGCACATTCATCAAAGCTCACATGTTTCTGTTATCCAAGTATACATGTTGGGACTGTCCACATCATCAAGAAGTTAGGATGCGTTTTATACAAGAAACTAGGTAGAATGTCTGCTCAAACTGTGATATCTGAGAATTTGCTTCTCTTATGGTCCTCTGTTGCAGGCATTATCCGGAAAACAAGAACGGTTATGGAGTGTTTGCACCGGTTTTGTAGGGACTGCATTGATAAATCCATGCGGCTTGGGTATGATCTCTTGCGTTATTTGTCTACAGTGTCATTTAAAAAAATGTATAGCCCAACCTGATTGGGGCTTTGAAAAATCCAAATATATACTTTATTTCAATGACAATATAAGTGCTGTGGTGTTTTTTGCAGAAATAATGAATGCCCTGCATGCCGCACCCACTGCAAGAGCAGACGTTCCTTGAGGGATGATCCTAATTTTGACGCTTTAATTCTAGCTTTATATCCAGACATTGACAAGTACGAGGAAGAGGTGATGCATAATTTCTCCAGTTGCCACACTTAGTTGTCTTGTCACTCTTGTTTATCTAGCTTTTGTTGTAGTACCTGCCACTGATTCTAATTTGCTGGATACGTCAGGAACTTGCTTTTGGCGAAGAAGAGAAGACTCGCAACAAAAAGGTTGGTTTATTTGTCTGTCTATGTCTGGTGGGAAATTATCTGCCCTGGTCATTTGGTATTTGTCTTCTTGTTATTGACATTTGCTGTATTTCTCATGAAAGATTCAAGATTCCATTGCTGAAACATTTCGAAGACAAACAGAAGCACTTGTGAAGAAGCGCTCCAATGCAAAAGCAATAGCTTCTACAAGAAAGACCCGTGGGAGTATGCGGACAAAGAAGAGAGGACGGACTAGTTCTCCTGATAATGCCCCAACAGACATTGATGACGACGAGAGAGAAGAAAATGGCAATGACGGCAGCAAAGAATCGTCTTCTGTTGATGACCGTTCACCAGATGTCAAGATGAAAAGAGCTCGGAGGTGGCCTGTGCCACGATCATCCCCTGCTAAGACTATTGGCAGCGTTGATAGCAGCTACGAGGAGAATGATGATTTGGGAGGTGCCAGAGATATCTTGGCCACTTCTCCACTGCGGGGAGAGATGCTTGCCTGGGGCAAAAATGGCACCCGCAGCCAAACTCGACACGGCAGTGCCGGTGGCTCCAGTGGAAGGATGGTCAAGGGTGGGCGTGTCGCCAAGTTGGTGGATCATCTCCGTAATGCTGATGAATTTGATACCAAGGTAAAAACAGACCGTCGCAATAGTTTAAATTTACAGTTGCTTCCTGTTGCAAAACTAATGATTAGAGTTGGTATTTTGTTTTTACTTATTATATGCTTTGGAAGATTCAGATTACTAAACATTCTAAAAAGGCTGGATGCGTCCTGTTGTCCGTAGCGTGTTATTCTGGTGTGTTTTGTAGTGTTGCACAGGCAATATAAAACATCAGCACATGCACATACATACATGGCTACCTGGGCCAGGCCAATCTTGTACAAGCATTTGCCCGTGGTTTACGTCCATAAGTCCATTAGGTTTGCTGAATATGTCTGTTCTGTTGTGCAGTTCAACCTGTACCTCGCTCTAACTCCGCTTGATGGACAAAGCATGCCTAAACTGGAAAAGTCCTATCTCAGCTGCCAGCCAACATTCTCTGTTAGCCACCTATGCCAGGTAATCACTGATCACTTGCCTCCACACGCTTGCCGTTTGTAATGTGACAGAACTTTGGTGGACATAGATCGAAATGAATAAGCGAAGACCCTGCTTACCCTGTTTCTGCGCCGTTTCAGTTTGTTGCTCTTCAGCTGTCGCGGCAAGCCGCGGAGGTGGAGATATACTTCAGGAAAAACTCCATAAACGGGCAGCTTAAAACCGAAGACACCAGCGCAGACAAACCGGACCGGCTCGACGGCCTGGAAAGACTCAAGGAGGAGAATTCGCTTTCAGAGCTTTACCCTAAGCTTGCCTCTGGTGTTGGGGACCTGGTAATTCTACCTCTGAATTGACTGCCTGTTTAACCGCTTCTTTTCGCCATTGCTTCAGCATCCTAATGATCTGTATGTACCGTTTCCCTCCCAACGTCCAGGAGCTGCTGTACTCCGTGAAAGCGCAGGGGTAGCTACGCACAGTCCGTGGCACCAGCTAGCTAGCTCTCTTGGCCGTCAAATTGATGGATGGATCGACGCTAATCCCATGACCTGCAGGAAGGATCTACTCGCCGTGAAAACCTGTACATATATCATCATTCGATATAGAAAAAAAGGGGCGACAAAGTAGTAGATTTATCATCCGTGTCTTAATGTTTATTTAAATTTATGTTTGTTATCTTGTGGAGTGGTTCATTGGTTGGTTAAAACATAAGCTTGACTAGTGGTAGTCGGATTGCGTAGCAGTGTAAAACAGGTCAGACAAAATTACCTGGTTCATTCCTTATTCTATACTGTATAATTATAATGTATTATTGGGTGGCGCTGCGCTTGCAGCGGTAATTCTTCTTGGACCTCGTAACCCGTGTGAGGAGTGAGTGTGAATTGGCCACCGTCCTGCGTGTTTTGACAGCTTGGCCAGAGCCAATGTACACCCACGGTCGCACACAAGCCACCGCCAGCCTCAAGTGCGGTGTGCGGTGGCTGCCAACCGTTTGACCAACCGCGATGCCACCCCATGGAGCCTGAGATCTCGACACGTATGCGCTCACCTCACAGTATCTACAGCGGTGGTCATAAAGTTGTCTTCGCGCTCGGTCGTTGTTGACCGCCCAAGAGCGAACGGAGCCGACGACGCGGTTCGGTACTGGCGAAGCGAAAAGCCCGTCGGGTCGCTGACGCACGCGTCCCGCTAGCTCGTGACGGGGGTCCAGGTTCCGGCCAACCGCGCCGCCGAACGGCCTATGGCCTATGGCCGTGCCCCCAGCTCAGCTCAAGTCCAATCAGCAGCACGAAGATGCTTCTCTAGGCCTGCTCGTCCTAGGAGTACTAGCATGGATGGAATCTTGGGGAAGAAGAAGAAAATAGGCCGTACAAAAAGCGGCACGTGCTGTGCACTGGAGCGGCAGTGAGTGAAGTTGCACTTCCCTGATCTTGTGATCCAAACTCTTCAATTTTTCTTTAATGGATCCACGTTCTGAAGGTTGGTTCCATGGATCGTGGGCGGCGTGGATGATCTGGATAATTTTTTGCTGCTTTAATCACCAACTCACCCGCAGAAATAATAATCGCCTGATGTAGATCCCCTGGGGGGCCACCGAAGCTGTGTGAGTTAAAAATAGTGCGTACTTGCCCAAGCTCTCTTAGCTACCAAGGGCTCAGATTTTGATTTTTCTTTGCAGAGTACGTTCATGGACCAATTTCGGTTCATGTCCTCCTGAGCGTGTTTGGCATTAAAGTACTAGTACCTTTTGTATTGACTGTGCATCGAGTACTTGGTGCATGGTGGATTTGTTGTGGCACGACTCCCTCTACAAACGTTTAAATTCTGACCCGCTCTTCCTGATTTGTACATGTGCATTAATAGGACGTGTACTTCAGTTTATGGGTACTATGAGATATGTGTGTTTGTATATAATGTTTTATTTTCACCTTAAAGGAAGAATTGCATTTTTCTTTGGTGAAAGGGGTCCAAGGTCATAAACTAAGTATCACAGGTCCTTACAAACACACTCATATCAAAAAATATAATTACTTTCAAAATTGACCGTGATTAAAAATAAGTATCACATGTCCTTACAGACACATCCATACCGAAAAAAAAATAAAATTCTAAGAGTAACATTCTTCCTTTAACGCATTTTTGGAGCACTACTTTTTTTGGAAAAGCACTAGGAATGGTTTTTTCTCACGAAAAAATCGTATGCATGTATAACATTCAGTAATGCTTGTTGCAATTTTTGGTCGGAAATTCTTTACTATGTTTTTTATTGTACTGTTCATGGTAGGTGCATTTGAGCTCATGAGGAGAAGAGCACTTTCGGAACTCTCCTCAATCATCTACTATTCCTCCGGCACAATCATCTACTATTTCCTTGATTCCAACGGCTACTACAACTAGTGGTTAGATCAAGCCTTCCCAGACTCTAATAGATCTTTAGCCCTAACATTTCATCTCACCTTCGCCACCACTTCGCCTCCGTCGTCAATGACGTAGCTTAAGGACCTTTCTGGTTTAGACTTCAAAGATAAAGTAGAGGGAAAACATATGAACAGGAAAATTTCATGCGTAGACACAATTTATATGTTTTGTTCAAAGGAATGGATCAAAAGAAAGCGGGAGGACATTTTCCTTTGATCCCAGTTTCGTAGGGAAAAGCACAAGAATTCTAGCAACCACTTAGACCTCCTTCCCAAATTCCTACACATGAAGAACGATGGTGTGATAGCATTCTGATTACTATTAAATTGTTATTGGTATTATTCCACTCCCTCCGATCCATAATAAGTGTCGCAGTTTTGAACTGGACTTGTCACAATTTTGAACTAGGTCCAGTTCAAAACTACGACACTTATTATAAATCGGAGGTAGTATCTCACAAGCTCTTTTTTCATGGGCATAATATATCTCAAAAGGTTGCTTAGATAAAACTAGGATTTCATAGATCGGCATTGATATGCTTGCTTGTTCTTTGCTTTCGCAACTGCAAAGACTCTACATCAAAAAGTTCCAAATGGCTACCAGTATTCTAGCATCTACTTGAACCTCCTTTTCAAATTCCTACACACGAAGAATGATGGTGTAAAAACATTCTAATTATATATTTCCAAAAAAAACATATCTTTCCAAAAAACATTATAATTATATGTCATTGTTTGCTTGTTCGGCCCTTAATTGTCAGTAGCCCTCTTCTATCAATGCAATGATACGTAATCTTTGTGTATTCATGACTTTTTATATATAAATTGTTACTAGTATTATACTACTCCCTTCGGTGCAAAATAAGGGTCGCAATTTTAAACTGGGGTTAGTCCAAAACCGCGACAACATCTCACAAGTCCTTTTTTCATGGGTACAAGGTTGCTTAGATAAAACTGGGGTTACATAAACCGGCATTGTTATTCTTGCTTGTGTTTCTTTGCTTTCGCAAATGCAAAGACTCTACTCCCTCCGTCCGCCAAAGGGTGAACGTCTGGGTGGTGGACCGCTGCGGGTGCCTCGAGGCGTAGACCGAGGGGGTGAACGTAAAATTACCTCGGTGGATCGCTGCGGAGCCAGACATTCACTTATTTTGGGAAAATTACTCGAGCCAGACGTTCACTCTTTGGCGGACGGAGGGAGTACATAAAAAGGGATCCAAACGGCCGCCGTAGAACTGGCGAAGCAAACAACTGAGCAAAAGAAGGGCCACGGCAGAAAACTGAAACGGGCCCTCTGCTGTACTGTAGCCACCGAAACCACACGTTTGCAGCACGCCAAAAAACAAAAATCAGCCGTGCTCCTCCGAACCCGCGCTCTACGCTTGGGACGCACCGCACCGAACCGTCCGTTCCGCTCAGGCTCTCGGCGACTGAGCCGCCGCCGCCGCCGCCGCCGAGATGCTGCCGCTGACGCGCGCCCCTCTCCGCCGCCTCCTGCTCTCCTCTCCCCTTGCCCTCTCGCTCTGCTCCCCCTACACAACCGTAGGCCGCGGCGGCATCTCGCCCCTTCTCCTGACGCTCTCCGCTCGCCCCTCGGCGTGCCGCGTCGGCGAGGGCTTCCCGGCCGCAGGGGCCTCCTCGCGAGGCAGGAGCTTCTACGCCCGCGCCATCAGCGTGGACGACGGGGCGCCCTCCAGCTCCGCCGCCGGCAGCGTCTACGACCTGGCCGCGCCCTACCTCTCCGTCCGCATCCGCTGCCGCAAGGAGGACGCCGTCAGTATTCCCCCTCTAGTCAGAGCGCTAGTTTCTAGTACTACTTTCTAGCCTCCATCTGAAATTTTCCCTGACAAAAGTTTCACGTGTCCACGCAATCCAGGAACTGCTCTCCGAGTCCCTGCTGTGCTTTGGCGCTTGCTCCGTCACCGTGGACGACATTGCCGACGCTGCGAAGCTTGACGAGGTGAGTTCATTCTCTCTGCATTTGGGGGTTCAGACAGTCGGATGATTTCCTGTGGTTCCAGCTAACTCAATCTGAACAAGTTTCGGCCTTACTGTCCATGGCTTGCTTGTTATTAAGATGATGCACACGATTCGTCAGAGATCTGATGTGTGCAGTCCTGTGCTGTGCAGATCTCCATAACCACCATATATGCACACGGGGAGAACGTGGGCTCAAGCATATCGAATGCTGCAAGCTCAGCCGGTCTGGACTACAGCCCAGCGTATGAAACCTCTGTAGGAAAGCAGTGCGATTGGGTGACACTTGTGCAGGTTACTACTACTTCTTAGGATCTATCTATTGCACTTGCACAACTTTTATATACATGATCTGAGAACGAGAAGTCCATTACTGTAACTTGCGCTCAATTCTGGTGCACGGATGCAAGTATCGTATCACTGTCATAAGGCATGCTCAGATACAGTGATTTTGCTTGGCAGATACTTGAAAACATTACTGTTATATGTCTGCAGGAAACGTATGAGTCTACTAAAGTTATCGATGACCTTTGGATCATTCCTAAATGGAAAACTCCCCCCGTATGTCTGCTGCATACACCATGCTCTTTTCCTTTTAATTTCTTTCTTTTTTTATAGATAAGTGTTGTTTTCGTTTATCTTCATCTACTTGAGTGCTTGAACTGAGAGTTACTTCGTCATGTGCCATGTCCATCTTCCCCCATCCACAGGATCCACAGGCCACAAATATCATTATCAATCCAGGCCTGGCTTTTGGAACCGGGGAGCATCCGACGACTAAATTGTGTCTTCTTTTTCTCAAGGAAGTTCTTAAGGGGGGTGAGCATGTCTTGGACTATGGAACAGGCACCGGAGTGTTGGGTATTGCAGCTCTGAAGGTGAATGCAATGTTTAAGTTTACTACTATTTTTCAGGAAAAGACATCAGCAATATGCCTTTCATGCTTTTATTGTTGGCTTACACTACAAATGCAGATGGGTGCTGCTCTATCCACTGGTATAGACATAGACCCTCAAGCTGTAAGTTCCGCTCGTGAGAACATGCTGCTGAATGGTATGGATTCCGACCGAATGCTGGTTCACTTGGTACCGACAGGCGCCGAGCCTTCATGCTTCTCAAGTAGCATCGACAAATCAGAAGAGGAAAAGCCCGGCAGTAACCTTGAGCTGAAGTCCTCAAAGGGGACGTACGACATTGTTGCTGCAAATATACTGCTGAACCCCTTGCTGGAGCTGGTCGAGGACATAGTTGGATTTGCGAAAACCGGTGGAACAGTTGCCGTTTCAGGGATATTGTGTGAGCAGGTAAAAGGAATTTGACTGTTTCCAAAATTTAATGTCATTCAGAGCTTTGTTTCTTGGTTACGATGCTTCTCTTGGTACCTCACCAGTTATATCTTGTCTGATATAGGTTCCGAAGATCGAAAAGGCTTACTCCAGGTACTTGGACAACGTATCTGTATCCGAAATGGATGGATGGGCGTGCCTTCAGGGAACAAGAAGAGCGTAGATTTTTGCATTTTTCTTCTTCTCATCACATTGTAAAGGCAGATTGACCATACTTTCCCGACTGGTGAGAGGATTTTTGCCCCTACAGGAGGAGAATGTTTTGGCTTCAACTATTTGAACCATTTTGGTAGGATTACTTGGGTACTGGTGCGACGCATATGTTTTGAGGACATATGATAAGACGACGTGTTGTTTACGGTGCTTAAGTGCGAATAGCACATGGACAAATATTTTGTTTCATGCCCATCATTTTTATCACTATGATAGCGTGAGGAAATGTGTGGTAGTAGGATATCAAAATCCCAGATTGGTTTTGAGGACAAACCCAGATTGATTTTCAATATGAATTCAAAAGCTAACTGAATCAGAAAACATGTCGAGGGTTTCAGACTAACTGCAGACGTTAAAAAAAGCATTGGTAGTACAACTCACGCGTAAATGGCAGAAGATCATCATTTCAGTTAGTACAACCTGTATTGCTTCCAGTATCCTCATAAAATTCCTGAAGATATGTCCACTATCTGGAATCAAATTCAACACGCTATTGTAACACCCTTCTACTTGGAAACAAACTATATATGAATCAACAGGCATCTTTTGCGGGGGAAAAACTGTGCATTCATTAGAGATTAGAGTATGCTTTGAAGGCCTTCGCCAAATTGTGTAGAACTTTCAGTGTTCAGGTTATCTGAACTCCGCCGAATTAGAGCCTGCCATTTTGGTGCTCAGGTTACCTGAATCCTTAGTTTTTCATTCTTTTCCTCCTCTGTACTCCTATGTATTGAGGGTACTAGTACTATCCATTTGTGCTTTGCAGAAATAATCTCATCTAAATTTTACTGGGAATCTTGTGTTTAAGGAAAGCCTCCAAATCACTTATAGATGTCAAACCTTCTTTCTGATTGGCGAGAAACTTTGAGAACTCCGAAACTTTCCCCTCTCCGCTCTTCCCAGGGGGGCTACTGAGAAATGGGAGAGATGATGGTGCTTGTGCCAGTGCCCACACTGATGAGAGCAATTCATTTGGTTTATCCAGCTGCTCCAAAATTGTGTAATCTCCATTCGCTGTACAAAAGGGGAGAAGGTTGACAAAAAACTCCTATATACCCTGGAAGGCTCACATGTAAAAAAAGAGAAGAAGATTTGAACAAGCACCTGCATACTTGAAGACCACTTCCAGAGACTTGCAGGGGATGCTGAAATTCAGACGAGGTATTGTGCTCCCACCGCCATGCTTAGCATTGCTGCATATGATAACAGAAGAAATAAGTGACTGGAAACGAGTATGTTGGGCCTTTGCTAGAATCAAGAAAACTAAGATGACTGCAATGGCAGTCTTATGGTCCCCAGAATGAAGGACAAAGGGAAGTGGGCCACTGTATAGGTGAAGCAGGAAAACACTAAGACAGCAAAGCTAGTTCCGGAACAGGAATAGTACAAATCCACCAAAGAATCGGTAATACTGATACAAATCGCATGCAATTTGACAGTGGCGACGTGGTGTCCACTAATACTATTACGTAACAATGTTTGTTCATACCTTGTTATTAGCCCAACCATTCGACCATGTGAATTGACAATTACACCACCACTAGCTCCAGGATGAACTGCAGCTGTTGTCTGCAGCATTACTGGCAGGTCCATACTGTCTGTCTGCACATTGCTAGGCAGATCAGAATGTTGAGCTGGTGGAATTTGGACAACTTTCGAGACAACCCCAGAGGAAAGGGAGGAACATAGACCTACAGCCAAAAACCCAAATATCAACGTTATATTAATAAACAGTTGACGTACATGTAATAAATTAAGCATCAATCTGCTGTTCTCCCAAATCTCCAAGGCTCCAAAAGATGAGCATGTAATAAACAGTTGACGTACATGTAATAAATTGGGTACATGTAATAAATTAAGCATCAATCTACTACGGTTCTAAGGCTTATTACCTGATCGAGGTCCAAGAAGACCATGCCCAACAACATATACAGATGACCCTGCTGTCGGACAAACAAATTCTGGTCTAATTGCACAAAATTCAATCGCGACCTTTTCCATTTGAAGCAAGGCAACATCAAGCGGCCCCTTGGAGATAAACACCACACTGGCACTACACCATGTCTGTTTCTCCCCATCATCCAAACGAACAGATATTCTCTTCTCTCTCTTGGAACCCAAATTAAAGAATGAAACCTCATGCTTAACAGCATCTTCATTGGACATCTTGCAATGCTGTGACTGCAACAATTTATTTTCACCTTCATGGAGATATTCTCCAGCAAGTGAGGTGGTTTTATGTTGTAAACCTAAAGGTGAAGTTCTCCCAAATCTCCAAGGCTCCAAAAGATGAGCATTTGTCAAAACTAAACCATTCTTGTTGAGGAGAATACCTGAAGCCCAAGTTGTATCACCAACCGTGACAAGAACAACTGAGGATATAGCCTCTCTGAGTGAAGGTGGAATGCTAAACTGACTAAGGTCATTGGCTAAATTAGAGACAAACCTCCTATGGTTATCCATGCCACATGATTCCATCGTTTTACTGTCTGCACTTTTGTCATCAAGTAGTTCATTTGAGGCTTGCTCAATTTGCTCCAGTTTGTTTCTGCTCCATGCAGTGCATATTCCATCCCATGTAATCACAAGCTGTCATGCAGATACTTAAGTTCACATATCTCTTCCATCATTCCATGTGCATAAGTATACTACTGACACCAGTAAACTCACCTGAACTTGTATGTTGCTGCCTCTCTGTCTTAATGGCTTCATCAGCATCCCCGCAAGACAAGCATTTTTATCAAACACTGGAGCACCTTCCATACCTTCAAATATTTGAAAAATTATTAACAGCTGGCTCATACTCCCTCCGTTCCAAAATAAGTGTCGTGGTTTTAGTTCAAGAACTAAAATCACGACGCTTATTTTGGAACGGAGGCAGTAGTATATATCCTAACAGAGATAGTGATGTCTATACCAGGAAGACAGTGGATGTCAGCCATCAGCAGCGAGCTCCTGACAGCACCTGGAGGTAGGCAATTTGCAACAGCACCAACTGATATACTGCTTAAATAATAACATTAATATTATGGATTAATCTGACAATGCCTCTTTGTTTTAGAATAAATGTGACATAATAAAGTGGATAATAGCATGTACTCTCTGTAAAGAAAAATAAGAGCGTTTAGATCACTACTACTTTAGTGATCTAAACACTCTTATATTTCTTTACGGAGGGAGTATGTCTTTCGAATGGCAGAAACTAGAACAGCTAATTGACAATGAATAAGCCTTCACGGTTTCTAGACATGCCTCAAAACAGAATTAGACTATCCCTGTTTTTTAGCTTCAGTGAGGACGTGCAAAGAAAAATTAAAGAGCAACACTTTAGAGTTTAGTATTATCTCCATACCAGATATGTAATGGCATCAAGTTTTCAACTGTTTGAAGCTTAATATTACACTGATGAAATTTTCAACTGTTTTCAACTGCTTGAAGCTTAATATTACAAACACACTAGGTGCATATGCTTAATACTGAATTCAAGCAGTAGAGATAAAAATTACCTGTTGAAGAAATGGAATGGTGACAGGATGCCAAAGGGAGACCCCACTACCAGCAAAGAGTCCCCTCGCTGTGGAATCGGTGGAACGTTGATATGTCCTGCATTCTGATATCATTGACCAAGATCATCAACTCAACAAAAACTAAGTGCACCTTGTAATTCTTGAGACGCTAAAGATCAGTGAAATGAAACAGCATCATAATGAACCTTACACTCGGTGTTAAGGCTGAGACTCCTAGTACAGCGATTCTTGTGGCAGACTTGGCTATTGTTGATGGGTCAACAGACTCAGCATAGAAATTCTTCCTATTGTACTCAAGGAAGGATCCGGCATCATTTTCAACCTGATAATGGCTGATAACGGTAAATCTTCCATCGCTATAAATCAGGGCAGGCAAGTTTAGCTTGATGAATAGATAACCTGCTTCTGATTTACATCGTCCAGTGGCCAGCCAACATCCCATGACGAGCTTCCAATCAGTGAACCATCATATGTTAACAAGGATAACACAGAATCAGCCGACGCTGGGACATCAACCTAAAAGGGAAAACTGAGGTGCTGAGCTGATGATGAATCATATTTTCCATCTAATGCCATATATAAATATCTAGAACCACGTAAAAATATTAAAGAAAGGAAATGCAGTTCTGATTATAAATATGAAGTCAAAATTCATAATTGCTCTTTCTGAGCTCAAAGAACATCCTCTGAATCCAAAGAACTTAAAAACAGCTATTGCATCAATTTTTGTAATTATGTATGCCCACTTTGTACACCTTTCCTATTACCAAGTAGCACTTTCTTTCAGTGAAAAATGGCAGGTGCACTTCCCATTCTTATAGCACGAAACAAATATTTACATTGTTTTAAGTTGCCTCATGGCAAAAGTCCCAAGTCCCAACTACACTAGAATCTGGGTAAACAAAAAAGTAATACTGGTAACGAGTATATGTTTTCAAAGGGAAAAGAAGCACTCACCATGGCAAGTAACTCAGCTGAAAGCCACCGGGGAGCCCCAGAATCTCCATGTCTGATGTTCCCTGATTCCTCAGGCTGCATATGCCAGGAAAAGTTCAGGATTTCAGGAAAATCTTCCTAAAACTGTTTCAGGATGGATATTCTCTGTGCAGTTCTTCAACACACAGAATTAAGCACCAGATATTTAATTTGATCGATTGATCCGCTAATCCTACAGCACATTACAATACTGTCCCATTGGTCTGAACTCTGAAGTCTTAATAACCCCCCAAAATATGCACCAATCTAAGTATCTGCATTAGTTTTGCTCTTAAGTGGCGATTGACACTTCGACAGCTTGGCAGAATTTCATCAATATGAATTCACATATTTCTTTCTTTTTTCAAGGAGGCACTGAATAAATTACGGATTGTGGGATGCAAGTGTGAATAATTAGCACAATACAATACTAGTATACAACAAAAACACAAGGTCTTTGGTAATGTTCCTCACCTCAACTAGCACATCGAGACGCGCCTCCGGTATTAACCTCGGCTGCAGTTCCTGCAGGCATTCCATCAAGCAACCAGCACCTCAGCGCCAGAATCACCTCAACTAGACAAGTGTGGGTACGAGACGGTCGCAACCAACCTCGATGGGGCTATCGCGCTGCTCCGCGACCAGGAACGCCTCGACGAGCGACGCGGCCGTGAGCGCGACGCCCCCGGCGTGGCCGTGGGACGCGCATACACGGGCAAGGAAAGGCGGCGGCTCCGCCAGGGCGCCCGGCGGCAGGAGGACGGCCGACGCCGACAGCGTGGTGGACCCCGACCTGGAACGAGACCAAGGCAGGTCACACGATTAGGCTCGAATCCGGCGAGGAAATTGAGGAATCGGGGGGAGGGAGGGGAGCGGGCGCCGTACTGGTGGAGGTGGAAGGCGTGGCGGCGCATCTTGACGGCCTTGGGGTCCTGGAGGAAGCGGAGGGGAGCGTGGCGCTTAGCGGGAAAGCTCGGGAGACGCTGGTACGGGTTGAGGAAGAGGAAGATGAAGAGGGCAGGGGGTGGGTACTGACCGGGCCGACGATCCGCGCCATCGCCGAGAAGCTTCGCGCGGCGGCGGCGATCTCGCGCGGCTCCATGGTGGCCGCGGGGAGCGCACGGCGGTGTCTCCCACTGCGCTGTTTTTTTTTTTTTACTTTTTTTTTGCGCTAACTTTGTTTGCTGGTTGAAGTGGGCGAACTGGACTGGACTAACGACGACTACCAGGAACTCGTGCGGGTCAGCGGGTTAAAACGAACTGCATCCATAGCCACATTCGACTTGTACTCCCTCCGTCCGGAAAAAGTTGTCTCCATGACATTTTTACAAAAAACCCCTCCACTTTTGTCCGACCAAACCCGCAGTCCTCGTTGTGTCGCAGCGCCACTCCCTCCCCGCAGCTTCCCGTCGTTCAGGCCGCTTCCTCCCCGCCACCACGGTGAGCTCCCCGCCGCTAAGCTCCTCGCCTCACCGAGATCCCCGCGCCTCCTCTTCCTCCTCCACGCCAGCCCGCCCCCAGCCATTGCGTAGCTCCTCCTCTCCCTAAAATCCCTTCTTCCTGAGGTTCTCTTGACGAGGCGCCGCCGATCCGGAGGATGACGACAAGTTGGCGCCGATCCGAGCATGGCGACGGCATGGGCGGGCGCTCTTCCTCGAGCTCCTAATCCACTAGCTCCTCTTCCTCCTCCAGCCCTCCTCAACATCGCCATGGCGACGGCATGGGAAGACGACGGCGGCGTCATGAAGTCGACCCCAACGGCGGATCCTCCTCAATATCCTGTGCTCCTCCTCCTTCAGTCCTCCTCGTGCTCATCTATCTTATGCCAAGCCTGAATTTGTACCGCCAAGTCTGAAATTTTCATCTTTATTGTTAAGTCTTAAGTTAGGTGACATGCTTCTCGACTTGACATGCTTGCAATTTTGATCACTAAGAGTGCCGCAACTAGAGTATCTCAATTTATAACAGACATGTTGACCTTGCAGCAAGTTTACAAGGATCTCATTTGCCAAACTAAAACAAGCAAACACTTAACTCAATTTCACAAACTAAGCAGCTGCATTTCATCAAACTAAAGCAAGCAAACACTTAACTGAATTGCAAGCAAGCAATTACGAACAGCCTTGGAATCATCATGTGCATTTCAAAACTAAAGCAAGCAAACACTTAACTGAATTTGCAATGACAGGCTCTTTCACCGTGAAAAATGAGGGTAAGAACTAACAATGTGCATAACTGAATTTTTGGTCCGACACCAAGATCTCCTACTCCCGATCAATTGAACAAAACCCACTGCTGACTGTACCAATTGAACAAAGCTGCAGGGCACATTATGTTAAAGATTTCCTACTCAAGTGATTTTAGGAGAGCACTTAAAATTTTAGTCAACATTGATTTATGAGGAGTAGAATTTAACAAGATGTAGATATAGTCTTGTTCAGATCTTATCAAGAAGAGAGAGGGTTAGTAAGGTGGTTACTTCAGAGGCTTTGTTTTAGGAATAATTCAGTTAACTTAACAGGATCTAACTGACCTGAATAAGTTTTAGGGACATGTTTTATCAACTCTTAGTTAAGGGATTGTGGCAGTTTTCTGCAGTCTATCGCTTTGAAATTGAATTCCCTTGTTCTTATTTCTCGAGCACAAGATGAATACAATGTATGTTCTGTAGCTTGTTTAGAAAGATCACCGAATAAAGTTTCTTGGGGGGGTCCTATTTCAGTGTAAATATTCTATTTTCAGTGTAAATGTTCTCTGTAATATTCTATTTTCAGTATCCTTATTCAGTTTCTAATGCATACGAATACTTACACCTGAATATGAGGCCCTACCTGCAATTGGACAAATGGTGTATAAATCCAAATAAATTCAAATGATTCAAATAAATCCAAATAAATCCAAATACTCTATCCTTTCTTTTCCTATCCTTTCTCATTGAACACATGACACAATACATACACACGACACAAAGCCATACACATGGCACAAGCCATACACATGGCACAAGCCATACACATGACACATGACACATCACATACTCCTATCCTTTCTTTTCCTTTTCCTTTTCCCTTTCCCTTTTTTTTCCTTTCTCTACCTACTCATTTCCTTGTTCTATAATGGCCTTGGTGTCGTGAATTAGCTCCGACTGCAAGATACACCGGTTATTTCCTCTCCAAAGATTCTCAGACGCCCTTATGCGATGCGGCATCTTGTAGTTGTTTCCTCCTTGATCTTTCATCACTTCCACCATGACTGCTTAAACGCCATAAAGCTTTTGAACAGCTTATGGGGATCATAGTTCTCAAACTCCTCCTCTACACCCTGCACTCAGTTCCTCAGATATTCATAGGCGCTGCAATCGGTTAGGGATTGGAGGAGCAAGTGAAAACAAAGATCTAGAACATTGAGCTCGTGGCTGTTTGGTGGTTGTTGCAATAATCGAATATCCAGATCTGTCTCGTACCACGGCTTCTAGAAAACCAAGATCATTGGGGAGGACATGCGGTGTTGCATTATCCTGTTGAATCAAGATCGTTGTGTCCTCGCCACCGTCTGCCATTTGTCTTGAATGGCAGGGATTACTTTATTGATTAGGTAATCTCGCACACGTGTCTAGTAACTTTGAGCGGCTTCAACTCTAATGTCCCCTATCTCTGCTTCCGCTTGTTCACAGCCCTCGATGCACTACGAACGGCCAAATGCCAAGTTTTCCATCAAATGTCATCTCCCCATCTTCATTGTAGCGAGGTTTGGCTACAAATGTTAGAAACATCACCTTCCCAATGCTATGAGTATTGTGCACAGCTTCGGTTTGGTTCTTCTTCTCCAGCAAGACGTAGTAGCTATTCTTCACTCGGGTCATGTCATACCATTTCTCGTCGATGTGGACCATATTTGTCATTGGCTTGAAATCGGGCCAAGGACTTGATATCCATCTTTCATCCATCATGGATAGGCGAACTTTAGTCTCGCTATCTTGTTCGTGGCTTGAGGGTGGGTTTGATGGTGCTTGTGATGCTTTCAGCTCTTGCAATTGAAATCATCATGTAGGGTTGATCGAGGCACACCTAAACACCTTGCTAGAGAACGGATTGTTCTTCTTTTGTTCAAAGGGATTGTTGCTGTTCTCGATGATCTAGTTCTTTTCTCTTCCTACCACTTTTGTTCTTCTTGCTTGAAACATCAACTTCTTGGCCTGCTGCAAGTTGTCGTTTGGCTAGATTCCATATTCTTGTAACTGTTCGCACATGAACATTCAACATAGTCGAAATGAGCACCTTATCATACACGTGAACCTGTCCATCTTTAAGCTCGATTACCCGCAGAGCAAAGTAAACACCATGTCTCTCCTTGTCTGTCAAGTCCTTTCCTCTTGGATTGCCATGTGCATCAGCTTCTTGCACTTCTGCATCTTCTTGTGCATCTTGAGCTTCTTGCACTTCGCATCTTCTTGTGCATCTTGAGCTTCTTGCACTTCGCATCTTCTTGTGCATCTTGAGCTCCTTCCAATTTTGCATCTTCTTGTGCCTCTTGAGCTTCTTCCAATTTTGCATCTTCTTGTGCCTCTTGAGCTTCTTCCACTCTGCATCTTCTTGTGCCTCTTGAGCTTCTTCCTCTTCAGAAACCAATTCAATTCAATGTCTTCATCCTCATCTTCCCAGATCAAGTTCAAATCAATATCGTCACCTGTTGAGCTTGTTCTTCTTCTTGAGCTTCGTCCTCCTCTTCCGGCATCAAATTCAGATCAATAGCGCCACCTCTCTTGAGCTTGTTCTTCTTGAGCTCTGTCCTCCTCTTCCCAGGCATCAAATTCAGATCAATAGCCTCACCTGCCGAGCTTGTTCTTCTTCTTCTTGAGCTTCGTCCTCCTCTTCCGGCATCAAATTCAGATCCATAGTTGTGTGCTCCTGTCTGATCTCATAACAAGAGTATACAAAAGATGAATGGTGAGCATATAATCATAACAAGAAAACCATGAAGAACATCAACTTGATGATCAAAACCCGATGAAATTGACAGTGTTTTGGAACAAAATGACAGGATCTCGAACATCAACTTGACTGAATAATATAGTGTCAATTCGATTGTTAACAAAGAGAATAATACAGCTTAATAGCAGAGTAATGGAGTGAGAAATCTTACTATAAATTCAGCATCAGTAGTTACGAAAACTTCACCGTAATTATGCAAATGAAATTATTATTCGTAAATTCAGTTAACAATCAGAATTATGTAATGGAGTGAGAAATCTTAGTGTAAATTCAGTTAACAAGAAATCTTAGTGTAAATTCAGTTAATAGTGTGTTCCTAAATAATCTGAGATTTTGACGAAATGTTGTGACATGTTTAGGCTAGGACTAATCAAAGTTCAAATAATTAGTAGAAGAAGCTTTTATTTTCAGCTTATAAATTTTAGGACTATGTGAATAAAATGCTTTCAACTAAGAAGATAATCTGTCTTCCCATCTCACCGCTTCACCGCTAGTAAGAGTAGAAGAAGAAGAATTCCAAATAATGTTTCCAATTTGGCTAAATCTGGCCTGAATTTGCTGCAATTTAGTACATGCTTTTTTTTTCCTTCTTTGTCAATGATTCTGCCCTCTATAACCTTTCTCATCATCTCATGATTTTGCCCATGAATTATTTTTTACCGCCATGAATGATTCTGCCCTCTCTGTAACATTTTTTTGCAAGACTAAAGATTGGTCCATCGAAATCAACATCAATGTTAACTGAATTTTTCAAATTACAGATCAAGCAAGCAAGCAATGTACACAGATCAGTTGTGTTTCAAACTACAGAGCAAGCAAGCAAGGCATCGGAGATGAACAAATTACAGAGCCTCAGATTTCTTCTCACCAAAGAAGAAGACGAAAGGGGACCTCGGTGGCAGCACACGAGAAGGGACCTCTCAAGGCAAGACGAAGGGAGGAGCAGCAAGTTGCGGAGAAGCAGCAGAAGGGTCCAATTTGAGGTCCAGGACCGCGAAAGAACTTGAGGGAGCTCGTGGTCCAGTGCAGCGGAGCTCGTGGTCCAGCGCCGAGACCTGTAGCGCACGCTGGTCCTGGCGGCGGCGGCGGCGCTGGCCCTGCGAGGAAGAAGGGATATCGTCGGCGCAGTCCTGGCGGCGGAGGAGCACGCCTGTGGCGGGCGACGGAGCAATCGGGGCGCAGCAGTCCTTGGCGGCGGAGGAGCATGTCTCAGGCGGCGACGGAGCAAGCAGTGGCGGCGCAGTCCTTGGAGGCAGAGGAGCACGCCCTGTGCGGGCGACGGAGCGCTGTCTGGGCATGGAGGAGCACGCCCAAGACGGGGCGGAGCAAGCAATTGGGCGGCGAAGGTCCTGAAGTGACGACGCCTGGCGACACAGCGGCCATGACGAAGCGGAGGAAGAAGGAAGGAGACGCGACCTGTATGGCAACCTGTTTGTAAGAAATTTGAAGTTATGAGGGTGTTTTTGAAAAATTGGCATTACACTACGCCGTGGACAACTTTTCCCGGACGGAGGGAGTATGTTGTCTAGCCTCTAGTGGTGTTATGTGAACGTCGACTACATAACACTTCACCATTATTTGGGCCTATAGGAAGGCATTGGGAAGTAATAAGTAGATGATGGGTTGCTAGAGTGACAGAAGCTTAAACCCTAGTTTATGCGTTGCTTCGTAAGGGGCTGATTTGGATCCATATGTTTCATGCTATGGTTAGGTTTACCTTAATACTTTTGTTGTAGTTGCGGATGCTTGCAATAGAGGTTAATCATAAGTGGGATGCTTGTTCAAGTAAGAACAACACCCAAGCACCGGTCCACCCACATATCAAATTATCAAAGTACCGAACGCGAATCATATGAACGTGATGAAAACTAGCTTGACGATATTCCCATGTGTCCTCGGGAGCGCTTTTCCTTATATAAGAGTTTGTTCCGGCTTGTCCTTTGCTACAAAAAGGATTGGGACACCTTTCTGCACTTTATTTACTTTTGTTACTTGTTGCTCATTACGATTTATTTTGTCACAAAACTATCTGTTACCACTTATTTCAGTACCTGCAGAGAATACCTTGCTGAAAACCGCTTATCATTTCCTTCTGCTCCTCGTTGGGTTTGACACTCTTACTTATCGAAAGTACTATGATAGATACCCTATACTTGTGGGTCATCACACCACGACATGCATGGTGAACTGCTGCTCGTCATCGGCAGCCGCTCGGAGCGCCATTGGAGCCGTGCAGGATACTCTCTAAGAATTTGTCGTGGTGGGTGTGCTTCTTGCAATGGTGGGGCGCGATCGAAAGGTTGAAGAGACACAAGGGTTAAATAGCCGCTGTAACAAATGGGGGCCAGCCGGCCTGTAATCGTCACGTCTTGTCACGACGTTCATAGAGGAGGATTCAAGTGCACGCTTGACAACACCGCACCGCAGTGAGGATTCCAGTGCACGCTTGACAACACCGCACTGCAGTTTGACCATGCATGGGCTCGAAGAGGTGCCAAATGTATCGTCAGTGAGCCTGTTCCCGCGCTACCGCGCAGTTTACCGCGCAAACTTCCCGCCCGGCTTGGTTTGCCACGCGTCGGCTAGAAGTTGGACAAATCGTGGGCGTTTATTAGCAAAAAGCTTTGTAAAAACGAAGTGTGTGGATTGACTTCGGTCGTAAGTTTACCCGTGGGTGATGAGGTCAAAGTTACACAGAAGGGTGATGATGGACACTTGAGTGCGATAATTAATTCTACGCTCTACAGGGCACACGATGGAAGAAACCAACTGTGTGCAATAATGTCCAAGATCACAGTCGAGTTAGCTATACAGATCGTGTGCTGTGAGATCAACAAGGTAAACATATTCGAGAATGGTTAATAAAATCAAATCTGAGACCATTACATATTAAGGTCAAAATAGTGCTACCAATATACGAGTCTCATAGGATGCCATTTCAACAATTGTACCACAAAGGCTCAAAAAATTACAAGGTTCAAGTTCCAGAGTTATATGGTTCAAATTCGAAGATTACAAGGTTCAAACTGATATTAGAAATGAAATTCAGCTCATCAGCTGCAAACGCTCGTGCTGATCCGCTGAACATGGATATTAGAGAGGTTCAAATTAAACTAATATTACCACTTCTAAGTCTGGTTTCGAAACCTCACAACTTTTGCAAAGGGGTCAGCCACTGAGAAGTCATGTATGGGGTTGACACGATGAGTTCTGATTACTCTGTCATCTGGAGTTCCAAAATGAAATTCAGCATTTTTGGAGCCTATTCCATTCTGCCACAGGCGCCGGCGCTGATCAACAAACCATTCAATTTTCCGAAATAAATGTATGGCAAACCTCATTACCTTCAGCACCCTTGCTCTGACAATAAAGAACCTGGCGAATATAATCTCCGGTAAGGTCCCTCGGTAGGAGTTCAAAGTAATTTCTGAGAGATGCAGATCTAGGAATTCGACGTGATTTTTATATTGTATCACATTATCCACCACTGAGCCTAATCTTATCCGTAAAATAAGAAAACGTGTTAGTGCCTAGATGTAGTTTTGAACACTACTACAGGCCTATTTGGTTTGCAGGATTTGTAAAATGCACTAACATGCCATCTTCGATCTGACATGATTAACATGGGCATTAACATGCCATCTTCGATCTTCACAAGATGTTGGAGTGGATGAAAAGTTCCCTAAGAAAACTAGTACAGATGAATCCAAAGGAGAAATGCATATGGATTGTAACCATATGGATCAAGCATTGTCATTGTAAACTTGGAAAATGAGACATGTATGTACTGAAATCCTCCAAAAGAATCCTTCAGAAATCGTAGTACATTGTCATTGTAAACTTGGAAAAAGGTGTCACAAATTGAACTCCCTTATGGTTAACATTTAACAGGAAAGGAACATCACCTTGATATATAGCTTCTCCAGGCACGGAAAGCATCTCAGGAAAGTGACAACTTGCTCCAGGTTGGGGCTGGTAGATTCTAGTGCCAATACGCTCATCGTCGCGATTTAGCGGTCGCTTGTCGAATCATTTTCTGAATGATGATTTAACAAACATCTTAAAAATTAGAAATAATGTTAATTTGTAGAAGGAGAGGTAGAAGGCGGCTGTTGTACCTGAACGGGTGTGGATCCAATAACAATTTCAGAGTATTTGTTAGACGAGTAGCCCAACACTGTCAATTTCGGTGTAGAAAAGACATTGATTCTTGTTGGACCTACTTGATCAAGTACAAGTAATCTCTCAAGTGTAGGTGTGTCCTCAATGACCATACCGTGGTACACATCTTGTGATGTCTTCCTACCGAACCAGCAACACACATAAATAGTCCGGAGAGTCATGGAGGTGATGTGGAATGTACTCAACCCATTGATCGTCTGAAGATGAAGGTACTCGAGTGTAGTACAACCACGAAGCAGGTGCTCCATGTCACCATTTGAGAGGAAGACAACGACGAGCTCGAGGTGCTTCAGTCGTGGTAGAATAAGAGCGGGCGCGTCATTAAGGAGGGGGGGGGATGGCAGTTCCTGAACTTGGCGACGCGCAACGTGGGCGCGAGACGGAGCACGGACGTTGGAGCGAGCACATATGCCCATCATCAAAAGTGAGCTCCTTGAGCTGATCTAGGGCGGGGGATCCGAACCAGTCGTTAAGCTTGGCTCAGTCCCTGCCGTTGGAATGGGACTTGCCCATTCTAAGGCCTCTGGTTGGACCAGGGTGACTGCCGAGGATCTTGGAGAACGCATCCAAACTTTTGCGATAGCCATGGCAGAGCTCGTGGGTGTCGATGAGGTCGAGAGGGGTGAAGTTTCATAGGGGGCGCCACCGCCGGGAAAGGACGGTTATCCGCGCCCCACATTTGATTGGGAGGAGGGAGATGATGACTGTCAACATATCATCGGGGAGGCTGCTGATGAAGTCTATGCCTGCTGGAGTTGCTTGCGGTTATAGCTCGCCCCGCCTCCGCTTGTTGGCAGCCCCGTTCTCCACCTCCGGAGTCTCCTTGTCAGCGACGCTTTTTGATAGAAATGAGAGTACAGGGAGTATTTAGTTAAAACAGGGCAATAGAAAAGTGTATTGGTAACTAGAAGTTATTAGGTAGGAATATAGTAAGAAAAGAGAATAACAATTGGTTGCTTAAATACTACACAATTCATTTAACATTGTTGGGTAAGTCAACATGCAGATAGTTGAAAAGAAAACTTACTTTGAACAAAGTGAGGACAGATGATTTTGTCGGGGAAGTTAGCATATATCTCATGACCAGACCCTTTTATGTGCAGTCCAATTTTAGTGCCAGCTTTCAGTACATAAAACTTAGAAATTTATTTCCAAAAGCCAGCATCAAAATAGGAGTCACCACGTTCATTACATTAGCAACGATTGCAAATCCATGGTTTGTGTGCAGTATGACATCCGTGCAGCCTTGATCTATGTAAAGGGAAAAATTATGCACTACATAATCTGTTGCATAGCAAGGGATGCGCTGCAGAAAATGATAGGATTGTTAAAGAAAATATGGTAACATGCAAATATGGGCCCAAATTGAAAGAACTATACAACAGTTGAAATCGAAGGACAAAAATCTATAATTAAACAGATATGGTAAACATGATGTCATGGAAATATGAGAGTAATCGAAAGAACAATACTGCAATAGATTATGTGCATGTGGTGAAGAGGGGAAAATCCCCTTCGACGTATATGGTGCATGTGGCACCTTTTATCCAAATGTAGCAATATTTAGAATATCTTCAGGAAAGTAGGCCATGCCAACCGATTTAGGGTGAGATTGAACATACTGCACACATGCTCAAGTCATCTGGTACAGTGAGATGGAATCTCTGCCGGAGGTCGCAAGGTCCTGATGTGTTGGCGTACTGCACACTCTATGAATGAAACAAACCCCTCAAATCAGCTCAAATAAAAATGAATTCACGGTGATTTCCGCCGGGTGATTAAAGGAGGCACATGAACTAGGATGAGAGATGATATAATATCTCATTAAATTAGTTACCTTGTCGTCCATGAGAAAAAACCCTCAGTACGTCAGATTGCCCAACCGAGCGGAGCTGGGTCGACCGCGAGCAGCGTCGAGAAAGTTGATGGTGATAGGCGGCGGCAAGCGGAAGTGGCGAAATGCGGTGGGGTTTGCTGGCAGCCTGGCGGCGGCGGCAGGCGTCGAGCTAAGTGGTTACAGCCGCGATAGGCGGTGCCATGCGTAGACGCGGAGGAGTTTGTGCAGGTGTGAATGGGGACCAGAGGCATGGGGTGGCGGGCGGGGGTGAGGGCTTTTGTGACGTGAGGATGACGATGGTTTTCTTTTTTCTTTATTGAATTGGGTGGTGAGGATTTTCTGTCACACAAAGAATTTCGGAGGCAACGGTTTGCTAGAGCCAACCGTGTGTGATTGACACAACAAGCAAAATGAAAGTCATTGCACACGGTTCCAATTTTGGGAACCGTGTGTGATTGAAGCAACAGGCAAAATGAAAGTCAATGCACACGGTTCCAATTTTGGGAACCGTGTGTGATTGACGTACTACCTCCGTCCTGGTTTATTGATCCTCTCTGTAATTTGTACCAAATTTCAACCAAATATTTGACTAAGAAATGTTTATGCATGTCACCAAAAATTATATCATTGAACACTATGTTCAAATATGCATCCAACGATATAATTTTTGCTGACCTGCACTAACATTTTGTTAGTTAAATCTTTGGTCAACATCTAACACAAATTACAAAGGGGACCAATAAACGAGGACGAAGGTAGATTCCATCAACCGAACTGATTGCATCCATATCCCACAGTTAGACATAACTAAACATAGATTAAACATACTCAAACATAGATAATAAGCATACACGTACACAAGCATAGTTCAACCGTCATTAAACATGCTCAAGCATACATAGTTCGATCCGACATCTCATCTCACATGCCGGCACGATCCTAAAGCTTCTCCAGGTACTCGACGTATGCGCCGTGCTCCACCCTACGAGAATACTTCTGCTTGAAGGAGCCAACGGCCCATCCTCTTACATGTGCCAGAACACTTTGATACGTGTCATAAAGCTTGTGGTTGCAAAATGGGCATCGATAGCCGCCGTCCCAGGTCCTAATATGCCTGTTATGCATTCCCGCATAAAGCTCCCTCATGATTTGCCTCTTGTACCTCCTTTGGACATCTTCATCCTCGCTGTCCACATCGTTAGACAACACCTATACAAATGGTAAAAAAATGTGGCGTCAAATTAATGGTTACAAGCTAATCTCTAGCGAACATTTGGCAGTTGCCAAAAATTGGCATCAAATCAACGATTACATGCCGTGAAGTAGATTAGGAATTTATGGCTATTTATTTATACATATCCAGAGATTATGGTTCGATTTTTAAGCACATTCGTCTATGTACAGACCAATCTTGAAGAAAATAATGGCACAAACATATGTAGGTCATTCAAAATTAATTGTCAAGTCCTGGCTAGGAACTATTAGCACGAACACTAACCCTAGTAGGATTACTAGCAGAAATCATTTCCACAGATGAAACAACTAATCACTTATCACTTGTACCATTCAAACAATCAATACACTACAGGATCTAACGAAACTTACTCAGATTTCATAGATTGGGAGAACATAACCATAGAATTTCTATTCCAAAATGGGGGAGGCGTGAGTAACCAGAGAAACCCTGGGATCTATTTGACACATAAATGGGTATAGATGACTAACCAGTTGTCCGTCGTCGCCGGAGTCGTCGCTAGAGTGGTCGTCGGAGTCATCGCCCGAGTCGTGACCAGAGTCGGTGTGGACCTCTGCCTTCGGCTGTGGAAGCTCGACGCCATCGACGACGTCAGGTTGCAGCAATGACTCGCCGGCGGTGACGAAGACCTCTATCTCCATCTCCACGTCGTGCTCTGATGCTTTAGCAGCCCCGACGTCGCCACTCCCTCCGATGGGGCGCTTCGGCGATATCCTCATACACTGACGGCTTTGATGTCTGAGAGCGGCGTCAAGGATGCAAGCAGAGAGAGGGGATTGTGTATGTGGCAAGGATGGGGGTGTGGCCGCTCGGGCGCACCATTAATATGGATTAGTGGGAGAGAGGAGGGCGGCGGTCAAACCGCTGGCTCGCCTCCCGGTGAGCCTGCGCACCAGACTGCTGGCATGCCTACCGTCGTTTCACATAGCTACTCGCACGCCTCCCGATGACACTGCGCAGTGAGCACGCCTCCATCAATTCACACAGCTGCACGCACACCTCCCGGTCTGCCTGCGCGCCGGACTACTCAAATGCGTCCCGTCAACTCATGCCTACTCGCACGGTACACGGGTCACTTGGTGGCACATATATTGTTTTTTTATTTGGATGATTAATGATGCCGCTTTGTTTTTTGCTTAACCGAAGCATGGCACATATCCATTGTTGGTCTAACGCTCACGGGTCGAATAAATAGTCCATTTGGGATATTCCTCAATTATTAATAATCTCCCGTTTATAATTAGATAAAGATTACATCAAAACTGGTCTCATATTTGACCAAAAAAAAGTACAATGCAACTTTCTATTGGTGTCCATATGACAACACGATAAGTTTCATGAACTTCAAATAAGTTTTGGATGTACTAGAATTTAGAAATCAAGATTCTCATTGTTTGAAATTTGTTGCACGGGGAGTAAACATGCACCCAGTGAGACACATGTGTTTTTGCAATTCATTTCGGTGCACTGTCACGTGTGCATGTAGCTCGAATTTGGTTTTTGCACATTATACCGTAGAAAATCAATCAATTATTGTACTAGAACGTCTTAATGATCTCTGATTTTTTTTGAAATTAAAACGTCCCTCGTTTGGTAACATATATATGTTCACCGGGGGATAATTAATTTAACATGCATCGTAGTTGCGGTGGATTCACGGTGTGGGTGTGGGTGTGTGCGTCTGGGGGTGGCGAGTGGCTCGCAGTACACTACGAGTTGTGAGCCACCGTGTGAGTTGGCCGTTTTGTTAGGCAGGCCGGTGCCACATCAGAGTCGTGAATTCGTAATTTAAAACATTACACAACCCTTTCATACATACATGTTTTGGCCACATGCAGTCGATGGTTGTCCTACACGACATTTGATACTCGCGTATGACGCTTTCTTTGGGCCCGCGAGTTCGTCGTCCATCACTTTGACGAACAGCGGGTAGTGAGGTTAATTTGACCAACAAGGTAGAATCTTTTTTGTTTGTGTTATGGTCGTATATAATACGCGTCAAAGAGGTGGGAGGGGACTAATATATATATATATATATATATATATATATATATATATATATATATATATATATATATATATATATATATATATAAAGTTCGTGAACAAGTACACATCACTTAGTGTCGGGACTTTTCGTTTTCCGAGGCACATGCCACATCAAAATTGTGAAAATGGATATTCAAACATCACACAACACCTCTTTGCGCCACATGCATGCAGGCGGTTGATACGTCTCCATCGTATCTACTTTTCCAAACACTTTTGCCCTTGTTTTGGACTCTAACTTACATGATCTGAATGGAACTAACCCGGACTGACGCTGTTTTCAGCAGAATAGCCATGGTGTTATTTTTGTGCAGAAATAAAAGTTCTCGGAATGACCTAAAACTTCACGGAGAATATTTTTGGAATTTATAAAAAATACTGGCGAAAGAATCAAGACCAGGGGGCCCACACCCTGTCCATGCGGGTGGGGGGCGCGCCTGCCCCCTGGAGCTCCACCGACCTCAACTCCAACTCCATATATTCACGTTCGGGGAGAAAAAAAATCAAAGAGAAGGATTCATCGCGTTTTACGATACGGGCCGCCGCCAAGCCCTGAACTCTCTCGGGAGGGCTGATCTGGAGTACGTTCGGGGCTCCGGAGAGGGGAACCCGTCGTCGTTGTCATCATCAACCATCCTCCAACACCAATTTCATGATGCTCACCGCCGTGCGTGAGTAATTCCATCGTAGGCTTGCTGGACGGTGATGGGTTGGATGATATTTACCATGTAATCGAGTTAGTTTTGTTAGGGTTTGATCCCTAGTATCCACTATGTTCTGAGATTGATGTTGCTATGACTTTGCTATGCTTAATGCTTGTCACTAGGGCCCGAGTGCCATGGTTTCAGATCTGAACCTATTATGTTTTCATGAATATATGTGAGTACTTGATCCTATCTTGCAAGTCAATAGTCACCTACTATGTGTTATGATCCGGTAACCCCGAAGTGACAATAATCGGGACCACTCCCGATGATGATCGTAGTTTGAGGAGTTCATGTATTCACTAAGTGTTAATGCTTTGGTCTGGTACTCGATTAAAAGGAGGCCTTAATATCCCTTAGTTTCCAATAGGACCCCGCTGCCACGGGAGGGTAGGACAAAAGATGTCATGCAAGTTCTTTTCCATAAGCATGCATGACTATATTCGGAATACATGCCTACATTACATTGATGAACTCGAGCTAGGTCTGTGTCACCCTATGTTATAACTATTGCATGAGGAATCGCATCCGACATAATAATCCATCACTGATCCAATGCCTACGAGCTTTTCACATATTGATCTTTGCTTAGTTACTTTACTATTGCCATCGTATAATTACTACAAAACTGCTCATCATATTTTTTCCACTGCTATCAAGTATTTCCATACTACTTTGCTACTAAATACTTTGCTGCAGATATTAAGTTTTCCAGTGTGGTTGAATTGACAACTCAGCTGCTAATACTTGAGAATATTCTTTGGCTCCCTTGTGTCGAATCAATAAATTTGGGTTGAATACTCTACCCTCGAAAATTGTTGCATCCCCTATACTTGTGGGTTATCAAGACTATTTTCTCAAGCGCCATGTTTAGGAGCATAGCTCTATTCTTTGAGTTACTTGGGATTTATATCTGCTGGTCACTATGAGGAACTTGAAAGATGAGAAAACCAAGATTTATCCCTCAACTACGAGGGGAGGTAAGGAACTGCCATCTAGCTCTGCACTTGATTCACCTTCTGTTTTAAGTAAACTTGTGACACCTAAACCTACTTATACTTTTAATTCTGATATGTCGCATGTTATTGATGATGCCACTTCTGCTATGCATGATACTTATGATGAAACTACTTCTATGCTTGATAATACTGTGCTATTAGGTGAATTTCTTGATGAACAACTTGCTAGGGTTAGAGAGAATGAAATTATTGAAACTGATAATATTGATGAAAGTGATGATGAAGATTCTCTCCCTAGATATGAATTGCCTATTGTGCCTGAGGGTTATTGAGGGAGTCCTGGATTAGGGGGTATCCGGACAGCCGGACTATATCCTTTGGCCGGACTGTTGGACTATGAAGATACAAGATTGAAGACTTCGTCCCGTGTCCGGATGGGACTCTCCTTGGCGTGGAAGGCAAGCTTGGCAGCATGGATATGTAGATCTCCTTCCTTGTAACCGACTCTGTGTAACCCTAGCCCCCTCCGGTGTCTATATAAACCGGAGGGTTTAGTCCGTAGGACCAAGAACAAACAATCATACCATAGGCTAGCTTCTAGGGTTTAGCCTCTTCGATCTCGTGGTAGATCAACTCTTGTAATACTCATATCATCAAGATCAATCAAGCAGGAGTAGGGTTTTACCTCCATCGAGAGGGCCCGAACCTGGGTAAAAACATCGTGTCCCCCGTCTCCTATTACATCCGCCTAGACGCACAGTTCGGGACCCCCTACCCGAGATACGCCGGTTTTGACACCGACATTGGTGCTTTCATTGAGAGTTCCTCTGCGTCATCATCGTTAGGCTTGATGACTCCTTCGATCATCGATAGCGATGCAGTCCAGGGTGAGACTTTTCTCCCCGGACAGATCTTTGTATTCGGCGGCTTCGCACTGCGGGCCAACTCGCTTGGCCATCTGGAGCAGATCGAGAGTCACGCCCCTGGCCACCAGGTCAGGTTTGGAAGATTAAACTACACGGCCGACATCCGCGGAGACTTGATCTTCGACGGATTCGAGCCCTTGCCGAGTGCGCCGCACGGTCACGATGAGCATGATTTAGCTCTACCATCGGACAGTGTTCAGGAGATCGCACCGGCAACCACTCCGACCCTCAATACGGAGCCAATTGTGCCATCCATGGACGGGTGGATAGACCCCGCCACGGTGGCCGCATTCTCAGTGGCGATCGAGCCAAATATCGACCTTACCCTTCGAGAGAGCCGTGATGCCAAACTGCCGGACTCTTCCTCGGCCACGGACTCCGAACCACCTACGCCCGTGCCTATCGAATCCGACTGGGTGCCGATCATGGAGTTCACCTCCGCGGATATCTTTCAGCACTCACCCTTCGGCGACATACTGAACTCATTTAGGTCTCTCTCCTTGTCAGGAGAGTCCTGGCCGAACTATGTCCGACAGGATTGGGATGCGGATGACGAAGAAATTCGCCGCCCACCCACCACCCACTTAGTAGCCACTGTCGATGATTTGACCAACATGCTCGACTTTGACTCCGAAGACATCGATGGTATGGACGACGATGCAGGAGACGAACAGGAACCACTGCCCACAGGGCACTGGACATCCACCTCATCCCATGATGTATACATGGTGGACATACCCAACGAAAACGAAGACGAGGAACGGAAGGATGCAACGAAGGATTGTTCCCTCGAAAAGCAATCAAAGCGGCGGCGTAAGCGCCGCTCCAAATCTCGCCTCGGTAGAAACAACAGTCATATAGACCCGGCGATAGAGCTGGGTGAGCCAGCGGACGACGAACACGGCATGGAACTGCCGTCCGACCACGACAACACGGAGAATCAAACCAAACAACCCGTCCCCGGCGAAGATAACAGTCCGAATGATATCACACTAGACAAGCACCTGGAGCAACAAAATCTCCATCAAAGGCTTGTCACCACTGCGCGGAGTCTGAAAAAGCAGAAGCGAAAGCTCAAGGCTGCGCAAGATACACTCAGAATTAGATGGAGTAAAGTACTCAACACCGTAGAAAAGTACGGCGACAGTCGCCACACAAAGAGCTACCCAAAGCGAAAGCTACTACCTGAATTCGATGATGAGGCCTTAGAGCCCCCGCAATCAAAAAACAAAACAACCATCCGGTCGGATAGACGACCTCGTGGCCAACCTAGAGTGGCAAACGACGCCGCACACAAGCCAGTACGCGATCCACGTGAGGACTCGCATCAAAAGGACGACGCAACCAGATCCATCTACGGGCCAAGAAAGCGCGCTCCAGCACGCAATGCAACACAACAAAAATCCGAACACCACGGTACACCCAAATACAGGGGTGCCGCACACCCCCTATGTTTCACCGATGAGGTGCTGGACCATGAATTTCTAGAGGGATTCAAACCCGTAAACATAGCGGCATACGACGGAACGAAAGACCCTGGGGTCTGGATTGAGAATTACATCCTCCATATCCACATGGCTCGAGGAGACGATCTCCATGCCATCAAGTACTTACCCCTCAAGCTCAAAGGGCCAGCTCGGCACTGGCTTAAAAGCCTCCCCGAAAACACCATTGGAAGTTGGGAAGAGCTCGAGGATGCTTTTCGGGCAAATTTTCAAGGGACCTATGTCCGACCACCAGAAGCAGATGATTTAAGTCATATAACTCAACAGCCCGGAGAGTCAGCCCGAAAGCTTTGAAACAGGTTTCTCACTAAAAAGAACCAAATAGTCGACTGTCCGGACGCCGAAGCCTTAGTAGCTTTCAAGCACAGCGTCCGAGACGAATGGCTTGCCAGACACCTCGGCCAAGAAAAGCCGAGAACGATGGCAGCATTAACAAGCCTCATGACCCACTTTTGCGCGGGTGAGGACAGCTGGTTAGCCCGATGTAGCACCAGCAACCCAAGTACATCCAAAGTCATGGACGGAAACGGGAAGCCACGATGCAGCAAAAACAAGCGCCGGAATAAATAAGACAACCCAAAGAGCACGACGGTAAACGCCGGATTCAGAAGCTCTCGGCCAGGTCAGCAAAAGCTGCCCTCCAAAGGCAACAGAGACGAACTGTCCAGCCTAAACAAGATTCTGGACAAACTATGTCAGATCCACAGCACCCCCGATAAACCTGCAAATCATACCCGTAGAGAATGTTGGGTCTTCAAGCAGTCCGGCAAGCTCAACGCCGAACACAAGGGGCAGGATACACCAAGCGAAGACGAGGACAAGCCTCGCCAGCAAAGCACTGGGGAACAGAAGAAATTCCCACCAGAAGTCAAAACAGTAAACGTGTTACACGTGATGAAGGGGAGAAACAAAGCGGCACTCCTAGAGACACATGCCCCAGGGCCTATCACCGCGGAGTTCTGCCATTGGTCGTCCCAACCGATCACCTTTGACCATCAAGATTACTTGGCAAGTATCCGGCATGCAGGATGGGATGCCTTGGTGTTAGACCCGATAATTGATGGATACCACTTCACACGAGTCCTGATGGACGTCGGTAGTAGTTTAAACCTGATATATCAGGACACAGTCTGCAAAATGGGGATAGACCCAACAAAAATCAGCCATAGCAATACTACCTTTAAAGGAGTAACGCCAGGCCCAGAAGCCCATTGCACGGGCTCCCTGCTACTAGAGGTTATATTCGGCTTTCCCGATAACTTCCGCAGCGAAAAGTTAACCTTCCACATCAGTCCGTTCCAAAGTGGCTATCAAGCACTACTCGGACGCGAAGATTTCGCTCGCTTTAATGCAATACCGCATTACACTTCTCTCATGCTTAAGATGCCCGATCCACGTGGCATAATTACAGTAAATGGAAATATTGAGCGCTCCTTGCACGCGGAAGACCGTGCGGCTGCCTTGGCAGCCGCACACTAGACGGCCTCACGAACTGGAGGATCTGACAGGTCGTTAAGACCACGGACACGGTTAGACGAGTCCGGTGTAGCTATATATAATTGATACAGGTTGGATGGCTATACCCCTATAACAATACAAGGGGCTCAACGCGTGTAAACAAGTGACAATTAGGCTCAACTTTACTCATCTTAAACTATACATGGTTTATTTAGTATAACCTACCTTTGGCACGACAACTTTTCAGCTAAGTTCCTCTCTTTTACAGATGACCATCGTGCTACACCCGTACAGGATACGGCACAACGGAGACACAGGCGCAGACGTGCAGCAGGGACCCGTTCTAAGGATTCTTTTTAGATTAAGACCCTACGTAAACCTTTTTTACTGTCTCTTGTTGATACACATCCCCCGGATTCTCAGTACAACTGTGAAGGATGCTGAAGTATTGGCATGTGGCCACGCTGTAATATTGCACGCATCTTGACACCGTGGGCTTATTACAAAGGGCAATCGCTTAGCCCGGTTTACATCATAAAGACCGAATACCTTAGGGAGTGTTCGACGTCATGAAGTTTGGCCTTATATGCATTAGCTCGAATTATGTCTTTGGTCAAATGTTGGGTTTGCCCGGTGCTCGTGTTTTGCTGCCTTACGCCCGCTCTATCGGCTAAGGCGGCACTGTGGAGAACTACTGCGATTGTGCCTCGTTCATCCGGACGAGCACCTCAAGAGAGAAAGCCGAAACTGATCGTCATGATATAGCGGGACTGGTCAACCACTTGATGACCGAGCGGAATCTTCGATTCCTCCGCATTAACGGGGGCCGCTTTCCCAGCCGTGCATGTACGCTACCGACTCGATGAGCGGAGCCACCAGGGCTATATAGTAGCCCCACCGCCAAACTCCTCCGCTAAGTGAAAGTGTTAAAGCATTATAGT
The DNA here is from genome assembly GCA_021605205.1 of Aegilops longissima. Taxonomy (NCBI): domain Eukaryota; kingdom Viridiplantae; phylum Streptophyta; class Magnoliopsida; order Poales; family Poaceae; genus Aegilops; species Aegilops longissima. The sequence continues at coordinate 547,064,081 of CM038676.1, forward strand.
CCGATTTCCTAGTTCGCCGCGCTATCACCTCCTTAATGGACTAAGACGTTGGATCAAGTGTGAACATGCATCTTCATGAGCACCCCGCATTATATGCGTAATGATGCCGATTTAATGCCATCTTTCAAAGTTATATACATATATACATAAACGGCCGCACAGGAGGTATTATAATTCTTTCAGGCACAAGTATAAATAGCCTTTAAAATTCAGTAAAACATTGATTTTCAATGGGAATACATGTCATTAGAACATAATATTCTTCGAGCACTGCACTTCTATTGAACGAGCGCCCTCAAGAACTTCTCGAAAGTAGTGCTCGACAGGTACTCGACTCTCGTCCGAATCTTGGGCTGCAATGGCGGTGGCCTCCATCTCTGCCCAGTATGTCTTGACACGGGCAAGGGCCATCCATGCACCCTCTACGCACGCCGACCTCTTCATCGCGTTGATGCGTGGCACCGCACCAAGGAACTGCTGCACCAAACTAAAATAACTGTTCGGCTTTGGCCCTTCCGACCACAGATGATCCACAACAGGCCTCATGGCAAGTCCGGACAATCTATTAAGCTCGGCCCATTCCGCCAACCGATCAGTCAATGGAAGCGGGCGCTCTGGAATGTTAAATTGTGACCAGAATAGCTATTCCACTTCGCGATCTTTTTGATCTCGGAAATATTTGGCCGCGTCGGTAGCACTCGTGGCCAAGTCTAGATATGCGTCCGCAGAACTCCACAGCCGGTCCAAAGTGGCGTACTTAGGATCTCCGACCTTCATCCGCAGCATAAAGGGCTTCCCAGCCGCGATATCCCCGGCTTGACGCAGCTCCTCCTTCATCGCTCTCATTGTGGAGCGGGTGTCTTTGGCCGCCACCGTGGCCTTCTCTAGGTCTGTCCTCTTCGCTCGATCTTCATTTTTGAGAAGCTCGTAACGGTCAGCGGCATTCTTCAATTCCACAGCCATCCTGGCTATTTCCTCCTTGCTTTGGCAGTGAGTAGCCTGTTCGGCTTTCAGCTCCTCGATTGCCTTTAGGGCAGCCGCATCGCTTTTCCTGGCTTGTTCTTTGGCTCGGGCAAGTTCCGCCTGAAGGTTCTCCACGGCCGCAGCTCCATTAGCATTCACACACATGTTATAGATACTGGCATGATGCTCCTCTTCCCATGTGTCACCAGAGGAATCACATACCCTGTGTGTCGGTGTCAAAACCGGCGGATCTTGGGTAGGGGGTCCCGAACTGTGCGTCTAGGCGGATGGTAACATGAGACAAGGGACACGATGTTTTTACCCAGGTTCGGGCCCTCTCGATGGAGGTAAAACCCTACTCCTGCTTGATTGATATTGATGATATGGGTAGTACAAGAGTTGATCTACCACGAGATCAGAGAGGCTAAACCCTAGAAGCTAGCCTATGGTATGATTGTTGTTGTTGTGTCCTACGGACTAAACCTTCCGGTTTATATAGACACCGGAGGGGGATAGGGTTACACAGAGTCGGTTACAAGGAATGAGATCTACATATCCGTATTGCCAAGCTTGCCTTCCACGCCAAGGAGAGTCCCATCCGGACACGGGACGAAGTCTTCAATCTTGTATCTTCATAGTCCAATAGTCCGGACAAAGGTTATAGTCCGGCAGTCCGGATACCCCTAATCCAGGACTCCCTCAGTAGCCCCTGAACCAGGCTTCAATGACGATGAGTCTGGCGCGCAGAATGTCTTCGGCATTGCAAGGCGGGTTCCTCCTCCGAATACTTCATAGAAGGTTTTGAACACGAGGATCATGTCCGGCTCTGCAAAACAAGTTCCACATACCACCATAGAGAGAATAATATTTCCACAAATCTAATCTGCTGATGTATCCCGTAATGTGACATCACACCACAACCAAGCCTTTATTCAAATCGTTTTTTTTACAGCCAACCTCAGCGCGTTTTCCGAGGCGGTTTCCTTGGCATGTCTTGTCGAAGCAGAGATCGTGTCCCCTTTATTTACGGGATTCTCATCAACACGGACGTGGGTAACCCAATCGCGCCCGTTGGTATGACCCCTTGATCGGAGGTAAGTCCCAAACGGTCACGAGGAGTGCTCTTGGTATTCAATCTCTTTTATAAAGAACCAAGGCCTGTTCCTTTCTTTGGACCTCAATCAAATCCACCTCCTGCCTCGAGTTCCAACACCCAAAGCTTAGGTTTAGGCGCTTCGGACCTCTGATCATGTCCGGATCCAACCTTCAAGGTTGGTGGATGCCCTCCTCCGTCATAGAGGAGGACGTAATAAAGCTAAGGGAGGCCAGGTACCTGACCGGCGAAATCCTGCATAGGTTGCCTGCTCGAGGGCAAGTTATTCCCACTCCCAAGCCCGGTGAGAGTGTTGTGTTCGTACCTCACTTCCTCCGAGGGCTAGGCTTCACGCCGGATCCCTTCGTGAGGGGGCTCATGTTCTATTATGGGCTGGACTTCCATGATTTAGCTCCGGAGTCTATCCTCCATATTTCATCGTTCATCGTTGTGTGCGAAGCTTTCCTCCGTACTACTCCTCATTTCGGATTGTGGCTCAAGACCTTCAAAGTGGAGCCGAAGATGATCGAGGGGCGGCATGCAGAGTGCAGAGGCGCCGTAATAAGCAAAAATGCTGACGCCCCATGGCCCGAGGGCTCTTTCCAAGAGGAGTCCAACTTATGGCAACGAGAGTGGTTTTATATCACAGCTCCCAGGGGTACCAAGTGGGTAGCTCCACCTGTTTTTCGCTCGGGTCCCCCACCACGACTAACGTCATGGGCCAACAAGGGACTAGACTGGGGGCCAGTAAAGGATGTGCCCATATTGCAGAGCCACATCCGAGATCTCCTAGAGAGAGATGTCAGTCTGGTCGTGGTGATGCAAGTCATGTTAATTCGCCGAGTCCTTCCCTGCAAACGTCGTCCCCTCCGCCTGTGGGAGTTCAATCCGGAGGGTCCGCAAGCTCTTCAACATTTCCTTGGCATGACGCCCGAGGAGATGTACAAATTGTTCTTCGGACCACAAATAATGTGTCTGGAATCCACTGCGGATGCAGGTCTGAGCTGTAATCGTCCGGATACCCAAGTAAGTAGCCCTGTGCCCGAACACACCATCCGTTTATTTATCGCAACATCGCCCTCTAAAAAGGAGCCGCTCTTGAACCAGGAGTGGATAGCGAAGGCAAAGTTGATCAGGTGTCCGGCCCCCCTTCCTGAGACCTCGCCAGATCCTGTGTTAACCAGGATGCTAGAGATCGCGCCTTATCAAGCGCCCTTGGGAGAAGATGAAGGGGGGAACAAGGAAGCTACTGCCTCCGCGGAGGAGGTTTGCCGGAAGGGAGGAATTGAAAATTCCTCTCCTCAGGGGAAGAAGAGGACCGCCACTGAAGACCCGGAGACAATGGTCTCAAAGCGGGGGAAGAAATCTTCACCAGAGGGTCCTGTAGCGGGGGATACCCCGGCCATACTATGCCCTCAAGGGGATCAACCCTCCACCAAGCTGTAAGTAAAAGGGTGTTTAATAATGAGAAAAAACCTTGCTTTACTTCTGAGGAAAATAACGAAGCATTTATCTTGCAGTTCGGATCTTAGCCCTTCTCAGCAGAGCTCGTCTTCGGGGGATCTTCTTCCAGAGATGATGGAGAGCGGAACGCCTCCCCCTGCCATACCGCCTCATGAGGCAGGCGACCCCGAGGTGTCGTCGCGGAGGGTTTCTCCTGATCCGGCAAGGCCATAAGGTAGTCATATGGCCACCCGAAGCCCTCAGTATTCGGCTTTTGAAAAAAGCAATCGAATGAGTCCGGCACCGTCTGGTGCGCGGTCGGAGGTACTGAGGGATCTGCTAGGGCGAGCGTCTATCTCAGAAGAGCACCGTATGTTGATGGGTACGGTAATTGAAAGGATTTCGTCCGCGGAGAGCGGGTTGCATGAAGCTATCATGAGTCTACTGACAGGTTTTGAGGTACGTGAAATGATGTACCTTTTTGATAGTGCCGCATACTTTAAGATGCGCCCTGTGTAGATAGTAGCCCCTGAGACTCTGGGTGCTGTCGAAGACGACGACGCCAGAGAGGATCATAGTCCTGTGTATAATTTTGCCGCCTTAATATGCAGGTGGCGGCGTCCGGCGGCCACCGGACTGATGAATTTGCCGAGTTAAAGCGGCAGCTTGACGTGGCAGATGCCGACATCGTACTTGTCAACAAGCGGCTTGACGAGGCGCAAGGTATGTAATTTCTCCGGTGACACATGATAAGAGGAGCATGATGCCAGTATGTATAACATATGTTTTAAATGCAGATGGAGCTGCGTCAGGAGAACCTTTCATGGAACTTGCCCGAGCCAAAGAACAAGCCAAGAGAAGTGATGCGACTGCCCTAAAGGCAATCAAGGAGCTGAATGCCGAACAGGCTGCTCACTACCAAAGCAAGGAGAAAATAGCTAAGATGGCTATGGAGTTGAAGAATGCCACTGACTGTTACAAGCTTCTTGAAAAGGAAGATCAAGCAAAGAGGTCGGACCTAGAGAAGGCCGTGGTGGCGGCCAAAGACACCTGCTCTGCCATGAGAGCAATGAAGGAGGAGCTGCATCAGGCCGGAGATATCGCGGCTGGGAAGCCCTTTATGCTGCGGATGAAGTTCGGCGATCCAAAGTACGCCTCCTTAGACCGGCTATGGAGTTCGGCGGATGCATACCTTGATCTGGCAGCGAGTGATGTCGATGCGGCCGAGTACTTCCGAGATCAAAAGGGTCGTGAAGTGGAGAAGCTGTTCTGGTCACAGTTTAGTGATCCAGAGCATCCGCTTCCATTGACTGATCGGTTGGCCGAATGGGCCGAGCTGAATAGATTATCCAGACTTGCCATGAGGTCTGTTGTGGATCATCTGTGGCCAGAAAGGCCAAAGACGAATATTTACTTTAGTTTGGTGCAGCAGTTCGTTGGTGCCGTGCCGCATATCATCGTGATGAAGAGGTCGGCGTGCGTAGAGGGTGCGCGGATGGCCCTTGCCCGTGTCAAGACATACTGGGCAGAGATGGAGGCCACCACCATTGCAGCTCAAGACTCGGACCGAAGCCGAGTACCTGCCGAGCACTACTTCCAAGAAGTTCTTGAGGGTGCTCGTGCAATAGAGGCGCAGTGCTCGAAGAATATTATGTTTGAATGACATGTATTCCCATTGAAAACAATGTGTGCTTAAATGTAATGGCTTGTTTATACTTGTGCCTGCAAGAATTATAATACCTCTTGTGCGGCCGTTTATGTATATATGTTTATAACCTGAAACATGGCAGTCGTCGGCTTCAGCCCCCACGCATATAATGCGGAGGTGCTCGCAGAAGACGCATATTCACAGTTGATCCAATGTCTTGGTCCATTACGGAGGTGATAGCGTAGCGAGCTAGGCAATCGGACTATAGTGCTTTATCACTTTCACTTAGCCATAGGAGTTTGACAGTGGGGCTAAAATATAGCCCCTGGTGGCTCCGCGCTCATCCAAATTTGGGGAGCGTGTGTTCCTGGCCGGGAAACGGCCCTTCGTTAAGGCGGAGGAATCCCGAAGGTTTCACTGGGTCATCGAGTGGTTGACCAGTCTCGCGCTATATCATGACAGTCATTTTTCGGCTTTCTCTACTGAGGTGCTCGCTTGGCTGAACAAGGGCACAATTGCAGTAGTTCTCCTGGTGCCGCCTTAGCCGATAGAGCAGAACGTAAGGCAGCAAAACACAGGAGCCGGGCAAACCCAACATTTGACCAAAGACATGATTCAGAGCTGATGCATATAAGGCCAAACTCGCGACGCCGAACACTCCCTAAGGTATTCAGTCTTTATGATATAAACTGGGTGAAATGCCGCTCTTTGTAATAAGCCCCTGGTGTCCAGGTACGTGCAATAATCTGACGTGGCCACATGCCAATACGTCAGCATCCATTTCAGCTTTACTGGGAATCCGGGGGATGTTTATCAACAAGAGACAGTAAAAAAGGTTTACGAGGGTCTTAATCAAGAGAACTTTAGGACGGGTCCTCGCTGCATGTCTCGCGCCGTGTTCCGCGCAGCCGTATCCCGACGGGTGTAGCACGATGGTCATCTCAGAGAAGAGAGGAACTTGGTTGCAAAATTGTCGTGCAAAATGTATGTATACTAAATAAATCAAGTATAGTTCAAGATGGGTAGAATTGAGTCTTATTGTCACTTGTTTACACGCGTGGAGCCCCTTGTATTGTTATAGGGGTATAGCCATCAAACCTTTATCAATTATATTGCCAAGCCGGACTCGTCTAGCCGCGTCCGTGGTCTTAATGACCTGTAAGATGCTCTAGTTGGTGAGGCCGTCTAGTGTGCGGCTGTCAAGGCAGCCGCACGGTCTTCCGCGCGCAAGGAGCGCCAATATTTCCTTTATCGTAATGATGCCGCGGACCGGCATCTTAAGCATGAGAGACGCAGAAGCGGTATTATGTTAAAGCGAAGCGAAAGCTTCACCCAAAGAGTGTTTGATAGCCACTTTGAAATGGAGCGATGTGGAAGGTTAGCTTTTTCGTCATGAATTTATCGGGAAGTTTAATATAACCTCCAAAGAGCGAGGAGCCGTGCAATGGGCCCCTGGGCTCATGTTATTTTTTAAAGGAAATATTGCTACGGCTAATTTTTGTTGGGTCTATTCCCATTTTGCGGACTGTGTCCTGATATATCAGGTTCAAACTACTGCCGCCATCCATCAGGACTCGTGTGAGGTGGTATCCATCAATTATCGGGTCTAACACCAAGGCAGCCCATCCTGCGTGCCGGATACTTGCGGAGTAATCCCGATGGTCGAAGGTGATCGGTTCGACCAACCAGTGGCGGAACTCCGCAGTGATAGGCCCTGGGGCACGTATTTCAGTGAGTGCCGCGTTGTTTTTATTTATCACGTGTAACACGTTTACTGTTTTGACTTCTGGTGGGAATTTCTTCTGTTTCCCACTGCTTTGCTTGCGAGGCTCATCCTCGTCTTCGCTTGGTGTATCCAGCCCCTTGTGTTCGGCATTGAGCTTGTCGGACAGCTTGAAGACCCAACATTCTCTATGGGTATGATTTGCAGGTTTATCGGGGGTGCTGTGGATTTGACATAGTTTGTCCAGAATTTTGTTTAGGCTAGACAGTTCGTCTATGTTGCCTCTGGACGGCAGCTTTTGCTGACCTGGCCGAGAGCTTTTGAATCCGGCGTTTACCGCCGTGCTCTTCGGGCTATTTTCTTTATTCCGGCGCTGGTTTTTGCTGCGTTGGGGCTTCCCGTTCTCGTCCCTAACTTCGGATGTACTTGGGTCGCTGGTGCTGCATCTTGCCAACCAACTGTCTTCGCCCGTGCAAAAGCGGGTCATGAGGCTTGTTAATGCAGCCAATGTTCTTGGCTTTTCTTGGCCGAGGTGTCTGGCGAGCCATTCGTCTCGGACGCTGTGTTTGAAAGCTGCTAAGGCTTCACGTCCGGACAATGACTATTTGGTTCTTTTTAGTAAGAAATCTATTACAAAGCTTTGGCTGACTCTCCGGCTGCTGAGTTATATGACCTAAATCGCTCAAGATCCGTGGTCGGACATAGGTCCCTTGAAAATTTGCCCGAAAGGCGTCCTCGAGCTCTTCCCAACTTCCAATGGTGTTTTCGGGGAGGCTTTTAAGCCAGTGCCTGGCTGGCCCTTTGAGCTTGAGAGGTAGGTACTTGATGGCATGGAGATCATCTCCTCGATCCATGTGGATATGGAGGATGTAGTCCTCAATCCAGACCCCAGGGTCTGTCGTTCCGTCATACGCCTCTATGTTCATGGGTTTGAATCCCTATGGAAATTCATGGTCCAGCACCTCATCGGTGAAACATAGGGGGTGTGCGGCACCCCTGTATTTGGGTGTACCGTGGTGTTCGGATTTTTGTTGTGTTGCATTGCTTCCTGGAGCGCACTTTCTTGGCCCGTAGATAGATCTGGTTGGGTCGTCTTTTTGATGCGAGTCCTCAGGTGGATCGCGTGCTGGCTTGTGTGCGGCATCGTTTGCCGCTCTATGTTGGCCATGAGGTTGTCTATCTGACCGGATGGCTGCTTTGTTTTTTTTACTGCGGGGGCTCTAAGGCGTCCTCATCAAATTCAGGCAATAGCTTTCGCTTCGGGTAGCTCTTTGTGTGGCGACTGCCGCCATATTTGTCTACGGTGTTGAGTACTTTGCTCCATTTGGTTCTAAGTGTATCTTCCGCAGCCTTGAGTTTTTGCTTCTGCTTTTTCAGGCTCCGCGCGGTGGCGACAAGCCTTTTATGGAGGTTCTTCTGCTCCAGGAGCTTATCCGGCGTGAGGTCCTCCGGACTATTATCTTCGTCGGAGACGGGTTGTGCTGATTGGTTCTCCGTGTTGCCATGGTCGGACGGTTGTTCAATGCCATGTTCGTCGTCCGCCGGCTCACCCTACTCTATCGCTGGGTCTGTATGACCGCTGTTTCTGCCGAGGCGGGATTTGGAGCGGCGCTACACGTCGCTTGATCGCTTCGAGGGAATGATCCTTTGCTTCGTCCTTCCGCTCCTCCTCGTCGTTTTCTTTTGGTGTGTCCACCATGTATACATCATGGGATGAGGTGGCTGTCCAGTGCCCTGTGGGCAGTGGTTCCTGTTTGTCTCCTGCATCATCGTCCATACTGTCGATGTCTTCGGAGTCGAAGTCTAGCATGTCGGTTAAATCATCGACAATGGCTACTAAGTGGGTGGTGGGTGGGCAGCGAATTTCTTCGTTATCCACATCCCAATCCTGCCGACTCTCCTGACAAGGAGGGAGACCTTAGACAGTTCAGTACGTCGCCGAAGGGCGAGTGTTGAAAGATATCTGCAGAGGTGAACTCCATGATCGGCGCCCAGTCGGATTCGATTGGCAGGGGCGCAGGCAGTTCGGAGCCCGTGGCCGGAGAATAATCCGGCAACCTGGGGTCACGACTTTCGTGAAGGGTAAGGTTGGTATTCCGCCCGATCGCCGTTGAGACTACGACATCCGGTGCGGGGTCTAGCCACCTGTCCACGGGTGGCGCGCTTGGCTCCGAATTGAAGGTCGGAGCGGTTTGCCGGTGCGATCTTCGCAACACTGTCTGATGGCAGGGCTAAATCATGCTCATCGTGACTGTGCGGCGCACTCGGCAGGGGCGCGAATCCGTTGAAGAGCAGGTCTCCGCGGAAGTTGGCCGTGTAGTTTAAGCTTCCAAACCTGACCTGGTGGCCTGGGGTGTAACTTTCGATCTTCTCCAGGTGGCCAAGCGAGTTGGCCCGCAGTACGAAGCCGCCGAATATGAAGATCTGTCCGGGGAGAAAAGTCTCACCCTGGACTGCATCACTATCGATGATTGAAGGAGCCATCAAGCCTAACGATGACGACACACAGGAACTCTCAATGAAAGCACCAATGTCGGTGTCAAACCTGGTGGTTCTCGGGTAGGGGGTCCCGAACTGTGCGTCTAGGCGGATGGTAACAGGAGACAAGGGACATGATGTTTTTACCCAGGTTCGGGCCCTCTCGATGGAGGTAAAACCCTACTCTTGCTTGATTGATATTGATGATATGGGTAGTACAAGAGTTGATCTACCACGAGATCAGAGAGGCTAAACCATAGAAGCTAGCCTATGGTATTATTGTTGTTGTTGTGTCCTACGGACTAAACCCTCCGGTTTATATAGACACCGGAGGGGGCTAGGGTTACACAAAGTCGGTTACAAGGAAGGAGATCTACATATCCGTATTGCCAAGCTTGCCTTCCACGCCAAGGAGAGTCCCATCCGGACACGGGACGAAGTCTTCAATCTTGTATCTTCATAGTCCAACAATCAGGCCAAAGGTTATAGTCCGCAGATCTGATACCCCTAATCCGTAACTCCTCACTGTGCCTCGCCGCCGCTTTGTTGACAAGTACGATGTCGGAATCTGTCACATCAAGTTGCCGCTCGCCGGCAACTCATCATCCGCTAGCCACCGACCCTCCGCCACCCGCATATTAAGGCGACAAGATTATTCTCGACTATGATCCTTCAGGCGCTGTCGTCTTCGACAAAGACCCAGAGTCTCGTGGGCTACTATCTACACAGGCACATCTAAAATGTGCGGTACTGTCAAAAATGTATATCATTTTGCGTACCTCAAAACCCGTCAGTAGACTCATAAAGGCTTCATGCAACCCGTTTTCGGCGGACGAAATCATTTCAATCACCGCACCCATCAACGTGCGGTGCTCTTCTGAGATAGCCTCTCGCTCTAGCAGATCCCTCAGTACGTCCGACCGCACACCAGACGGTGCCGGACTCTTTCGATTGCTCTCTTCAAGAGCCGGATACTGAGGACTTCGGGTGGCCATATGATTACCTTCTGGCCTTGCCGGATCAGGAGAAACCCTACGCGACAACACCTCGGGGTCGCCCGCCTCATGAGGCGGTCTGGCAGGGGGAGGCGTTTCGCTCTCCATCATCTCTGGAAGAAGATCCCCTGAAGACGAGCTCTACCGAGAAGGGCTAAGATCCAAACTACAAGATAAATGCTTCGGTTATTTTCCTCAGAAGTAAAGCGAGGTATTTTCATTATTAAGTACCCTTTTACTTACATCTCGGTGGAGGGCTGATCCCCTTGAGGGCATAGTGCGGCCGGGGTATCCCCCGGGGTAGGACCCTCCGGCGAAGATTTCTTCCCCCGTTTGGAGACTATTGTCTCCGGGTCCTCAGAGGCGGTCCTCTTCCTTCCCTGGGGAGAGTAAGTTTCGGTTCCTCCTCCCCGGTTAACCTCCTTCACGGAGGCGCTAGCCTCCTTGTTCCCCCCTTTATCTTCTCCTGAGGGCGCTTGATAAGGCGTGATCTCCAGCATCCTTGTTAGCACGGGATTTGGTGAGGTCTCAGGGAGGGGGGCCGGACACCTGATCAACTTTGCCTTCACTATCCAATCCTAGTCAAAGAGCGGCTTTTTAGGGCGACAATGCGATAAATAAACGGACAGTGTGTTCGGATGCGGGGCTACTTACTTCGGTATCCGGGCGATTGCAGCTCAGACATGCATCCTCAGTGATGTCCGGACACATTATTTGTGGTCCGAAGAACAATTTGTACATCTCCTCGGGTGTCATGCCGAGGAAGTGTTGAATAGCTCGCGGTCCCTCCGGGTTGAACTCCCACATGCGGAGGGGACGACGTTTGGAGGGCAGGACTCGGCGAATTAACATGACTTGCATTACCATGATCAGACTTATATCTCTCTCAAGGAGATCTCGGATGCGGCTCTGCAACGTGGGCACATCCTTTACTGATCCCCAGTCCATCCCCTTGTTGACCCATGACGTTTGTCGTGGCGGGGAACCCGAGCATAAGGCAGAGGGAGCCACCCACTTCGTACCCCTGGGAGCTGTGATATAAAACCACTCTTGTTGCCATAAGCTGGACACCTCCTGGAAAGAGCCCTCGAGCCATGGGGCGTCGGCATTTTTGCTTATTACAGCGCCTCCGCACTCTGCGTGCCGCCCCTCGATCATCTTCGTCTCCACTTTGAAGGTCTTGAGCCACAGTCCGAAATGAGGGGTAATACGGAGGAAAGCTTCACAAAAGACGATTGAGGGAGTCCTGGATTAGGGGGTATCTGGACAGCCGGACTATAACCTTTGGCCAGACTGTTGGACTATAAAGATACAAGATTGAAGACTTCGTCCCGTGTCCGGATGGGACTCTCCTTGGCGTGGAAGGCAAGCTTGGCAATACAGAGATGTAGATCTCCTTCCTTGTAACCGACTCTGTGTAACCCTAGCCCCCTCCGGTGTCTATATAAACCGGAGGGTTTAGTCCGTAGGACACAATAACAACAACAATCATACCATAGGCTAGCTTCTAGGGTTTAGCATCTCTGATCTCGTGGTAGATCAACTCTTGTACTACCCATATCATCAATATCAATCAAGCAGGAGTAGGGTTTTACCTCCATCGAGAGGGCCCGAACCTGGGTAAAAACATCGTGTCCATTGTATCCTGTTACCATCCGCCTAGACGCACAGTTCGGGACCCCCTACCCGAGATCCACCGGTTTTGACACCGACATTGGTGCTTTCATTGAGAGTTCCTCTGTGTCGTCATCATTAGGCTTGATGGCTCCTTCGATCATCGGTAGCGATGCAGTCCTGGGTGAGACTTTTCTCCCCGGACAGATCTTCATATTCGGCGGCTTCGTACTGCGGGCCAACTCGCTTGGCCATATGGAGCAGATCTAAAGTTACGCCCCTGGCCACCAGGCCAGGTTTGGAAGCTTAAACTACGTGGCCGACATCCACGGAGACTTGATCTTCAACGGATTCGAGCCCCTGCCAAGTGCGCCGCACCATCATGATGAGCATGATTTAGCTCTGCCGTCGGACAGTGTTCAGGAGATCGCACCCGTAACCGCTCCGACCTTCAATTCGGAGCCAGCCGCGCCATCCGTGGACGGATGGCTAGACCCCGCACCGGAGGCCGTAGTCTCAGCTACGATCGAGCCGAATACCAACCTTACCCTTCACGAAAGCCGTGACTCCAAGTTACTGGATTCTTCTCCCGCCACGGACTTCGAACTGCCTGTGCCCTTGCCAATCGAATCCGACTAGGCGCCGATCATGGAGTTCACCTCCGCAGATATCTTTCAACACTCGCCCTTCGGCGACATACTGAACTCTCTAAGGTCTCTCTCCTTGTCAGGAGAGTCCTGACCGGAATATGACCGACAGGATTGGGATGCGGATGACGAAGAAATTCGCCGCCCACCCACCACCCACTTAGTAGCCATTGTCGATGATTTAACCAACATGCTAGACTTCGACTCCGAAGACATCGACGGTATGAACGACGATGAAGGAGACGAACAGGAACCACTGCCCACAGGGCATTGGACAGCCACCTCATCCCATGATGTATACATGGTGGACACACCAAAATAAAACGACGAGGAACAGAAGGACGATGCAAAGGATCGTTCCCTCGAGAAGAGTCAAAGCGACGGCGTAAGCGCCGCTCCAAATCCCGCCTCGGCAGAAACAACGGTCATACAGACCCAGCGATAGAGCAGGGTGAGCCGGCGGACGACGAACATGGCATTGAACAACCGTCCGACGATGGCAACACGGAGAATCAAACCGCACAACCCGTCTCCGGCGAAGATAATAGTCCGGATGACCTCACGCCGGATAAGCTCCTGGAGAAGAAGAACCTCCATAAAAGGCTTGTCGCCACTGCGTGGAGCCTGAAAAAGCAGAAGAAAAAACTCAAGGCTGCGGAAGATACACTTAGAATCAGATGGAGCAAAGTACTCAACACCGCAGACAAGTATGGCGGCAGTCGCCACACAAAGAGCTACCCGAAGCGAAAGCTATTGCCTGAATTTGATGAGGAGGCCTTAGAGCCCCCGCATTCAAAAAACAAAGCAGCCATTCGGTCGGATAGACGACCTCATGGCCAACATAGAGCGGCAAACGATGCCGCACACAAGCCTGTACACGATCCAGATGAGGAATCGCATCAAAAGGACGGCCCAACCAGATCTATCTACGGGCCAAGAAAGCATGCTCAAGCACACAATGCAACACAACAAAAATCCAAACACCACGGTACACCCAAATACAGGGGTGCCGCACCCCCCTATGTTTCACCGATGAGGTGCTGGACCATGAATTTCCAGAGGGATTCAAACCCGTAAACATAGAGGCGTCTGACGGACGAGCAGAGACCACAGGGTCTGGATTGAGGACTACATCCTCCATATCCACATGGCTCGAGGAGATTATCTCCATGACATCAAGTACCTACCCCTCAAGCTCAAAGGGCCAGCCAGGCACTGGCTTAAAAGCCTCCCCGAAAACACCATTGGAAGTTGGGAAGAGCTCGAGGATGCCTTTCGGGCAAATTTTCAAGGGACCTATGTCGGACCACCGGATGCAGACGATTTAAGTCATATAACTCAACAACCCAGAGAGTCAGCCCAAAAGCTTGGGAACAAATTTCTTACTAAAAAGAACCAAATAGTCGACTGTCCGGACGCCGAAGCATTAGCAGCTTTCAAACACAGCGTCCGAGACGAATGGCTCGCCAGACACCTCGGCCAAGAAAAGCCAAGAACAACGGCTGCATTAACAAGCCTCATGACCTGCTTTTGCGCGGGCGAGGACAACTGGTTAGCACGATGCAGCACTAGCGACCCAAGTACATCCGAAGTCAAGGACGGGAACGGGAAGCCACGACGCAGCAAAAACCAGCGCCGGAATAAAGAAAACAGCCCGAAGAGCACGGCGGTAAACGCCGGATTCAAAAGCTCTCGGCCAGGTCAGCAAAAGCTGCCCTCCAAAGGCAACATAGACGAACTGTCTAGCCTAAACAAAATTCTGGACAAACTATGTCAAATCCACAGCACCCCCGATAAACCTGCAAATCATACCCATAGAGAATGTTGGGTCTTCAAGCAGTCCGGCAAGCTCAACGCCGAACACAAGGGGCTGGATACACCAAGCGAAGACGAAGACGAGCCTCGCAAGCAAAGCAATGGGAAACAGAAGAAATTCCCACCAGAAGTCAAAACAGTAAACATGTTACACGTGATAAATAAAAACAACACGACACTCACTGAGATACGTGCCCCAGGGCCTATCACCGCGGAGTTCCGCCACTGGTCGGCCAAACTGATCACCTTTGACCATTGGGATTACTCTGCAAGTATCCGGCACGCAGGATGGGCTGCCTTGGTGTTAGACCCGATAATTGACGGATACCACTTTGCACGAGTCCTGATGGATGGCGGCAGTAGTTTGAACCTGATATATCAGGACACCGTCCGCAAAATGGGGATGGACCCAACAAAAATTAGCCATAGCAATACTTCCTTTAAAGGAGTAATGCCAGGCCCGGGAGCGCATTGCACGGGCTCCCTGCTACTAGAGGTTATATTCGGCTTCCCCGATAACTTCGGCAGCGAAAAGCTAACCTTCCACATCGCTCCATTTCAAAGTGGCTATCAAGAAGTACTGGGACACGAAGCTTTCGCTCGCTTTAACGCAATACCGCTTTACGCGTCTCTCATGCTTAAGATGCCCCAACCACGCGGCATCATCACAGTAAAGCGAAATATTGAGCGCTCCTTGCGCGCGGAAGATCGTGCGGCTGCCTTGGCAGCCGCACACTAGACGACCTCACCATCTAGAGCATCTTACAGGTCGTTAAGACCACGGACGCGGCTAGACGAGTCCGGCGTAGCAATATAATTGATAAAGGTTTGATGGCTATACCCCTATAACAATACAAGGGGCTCCACGCGTGTAAAAAAGTGACAATAAGGCTCAATTCTACCCATCTTGAACTATACTTGATTTATTTAGTATAACATACATTTTGCACGACAACTTTGCAACTAAGTTCCTCTCTTCTACAGATGACCACCGTGCTACACCCGTCCAGGATACGGCACAATGGAGACACAGGCGCAGACGTGCAGTAGGGACCCGTTCCAAGGATTCTCTTCAGATTAAGACCCTGCGTAAACCTTTTTTACTGTCTCTTGTTGATAAACATCCCTCAGATTCTCAGTAAAGCTGAGATGGATGCTGACGTATTGGCATGTGGCCACGTCAGATTATTGCACGTACCTAGACACGAGGGGCTTATTACAAAGGGCGACGTTTCGCCCGATTTATATCATAAAGACCGAATACCTTAGGGAGTGTTCGGCTTCGCGAGTTTGGCCTTATATGCATCAGCTCCGAATCATGTCTTTGGTCAAATGTTGGGTTTGCCCGGCTCCTGCGTTTTGCTGCCTTACGATCCGCTCTATCATCTAAGGCGGCACCAGGAGAACTACTACGATTGTGCCCTGGTTCAGCCAAGCAAGCACCTCGATGAAAAAGCGGCCGACTTGTCATGATATAGCGTGAGACTGGTCAACCACTTGATGACCCAGCGAGAATCTTGAGTTCCTCCGCCTTAACAAAGGGCGTTTCGGCAAAACGCATCTGACGCCCAATTCGGATGGTAGCGGAGCCACCAGGGCTATATAGTAGCCCCACCGTCAAACTCCTATTGCTAAGTGAAAGTGATAAAGCATTATAGTCCGATTGCCTAGTTAACAAGCTATCACCTCCTTAATGGACCAAGGCGTTGGATCAAGTGTGAATATCGTCTTCTGCGAGCACCCCCGCATTATATGCGTGGGGGATGAAGCCGACGACCGCCATCTTTCAGGTTATATACATATATACATAAACGGCCGCACATGAGGTATTATAATTCTTGCAGGCACAAGTATAAAAAAGCCTTTACATTTCAGAAAACATTGTTTTCAATGGGAATACATGTCATTAGAACATAATATTCTTCGAGCACTGCGCCTCTATTGAAGGAGCGCCCTCAAGAACTTCTTGGAAGTAGTGCTCGGCAGGTACTCGCCTTCGGTCCGAGTCTTGGGCTGCAATGGCGGTGGCCTCCATTTCTGCCCAGTATGTCTTGACACGGGCAAGGGCAATCCGCGCACCCTCTACGCACGCCGACCTCTTCATCGCGATGATATGCAGCACGGCGCCAAGGAACTGCTGCACCAAACTAAAATACCTGTTCGGCTTTGGCCTTTCCGGCCACAGATGATCCACAACAGACCTCATGGCAAGTCCGGACAAACTATTCAGCTCGGCCCATTCGGCCAACCGGTCAGTCAATGGAAGCGGACGCTCTGGATCGTTAAACTGTGACCAGAACAGCTTCTCCACTTCACGACCTTTTTGATCTCGGAAGTAGTCGGCCGCATCGGCAGCACTCACTGCCAGGTTAAGGTATGCATCCGCTGAACTCCATAGCCAGTCTAAAGGGGCGTACTTTGGATCGCCGAACTTCATCCGCAGCATAAAGGGCTTCCCAGCCGCGATATCTCAGGCCTGACGCAGCTCCTCCTTCATCGCTCTCATGGCAGAGCGGGTGTCTTTGGCCGTCACCACAGCCTTCTCTAGGTCCGCCCTCTTCGCTTGATCTTCCTTTTCAAGAAGCTTGTAACGGTCAGCGGCATTCTTCAACTCCACAGCCATCTTGGATATTTTCTCCTTGCTTTGGCAGTGAGCAGCCTGTTCGGTTTCAGCTCCTCGATTGCCTTTAGGGCAGCTGCATCACTTTTCTTGGCTTGTTCTTTGGCTCGGGCAAGTTCCGCCCGAAGGTTCTCCATGGCTGCAGCTCCATCTGCATTCAAAACACATGTTATACATACTGGCATCATGCTCCTCTTATCATGTGTCACTTGAGAAATTGCATACCTTGAGCCTCGTCAAGCCGCTTGTTGACAAGTACGATGTCGGCATCTGCCACGTCAAGCTGCCGCTTTAACTCGGCAAATTCATCAGTACGGCTGGCCACCGGACACTTCGCTACCTGCATATTAAGGCGGCAAAATTATACCTGGGACTATGATCCTCTGCGCGCCGTCGTCTTCGACAGCACCCAGAGTCTCAGGGGCTACTATCTACACAGGGCGCATCTTAAAGTATGCGGTACTATCAAAAAGGTACATCATTTCACGTACCTCAAAACCTGTCAGTAGACTCATGTCAGCTTCATGCAACCCGCTCTCCGCGGACGAAATCCTTTCAATTACCGTACCCATCAACGTACGATGCTCTTCTGAGATAGACGCTCGCCCTAGCAGATCCCTTAGTACCTCCAACCGCGCACCAGACGGTGCCGGACTCATTCGATTGCTTTTTTCAAAAGCCGGATACTGAGGGCTTCGGGTGGCCATATGACTACCTTCTGGCCTTGCCGGATTAGGAGAAACCCTCCGCGACGACACCTCGGGTTCGCCCGCCTCATGAGGCGGTATGGCAGGGGGAGGCATTCCGCTCTCCATCATCTCTGGAAGAAGATCCCCCGAAGACGAGCTCTGCTGAGAAGGGCTAAGATCCGAACTGCAAGATAAATGCTTCGGTTATTTTCCTCAGGAGTAAAGCAAGGTTTTTTTTCTCATTATTAAATACCCTTTTACTTACAGCTCGGTGGAGGGCTGATCCCCTTGAGGGCATAGTACGGCCGGGGTATCCCCCGGTACAGGACCCTCTGGCGAAGATTTCTTCCCCCGCTTTGAGACCATTGTCTCCGGGTCTTCAGAGGCGGTCCTCTTCTTCCCCTGAGGAGAGGAATTTTTGATTCCTCCCTTCCAGCCAACCTCCTCCGCGGAGGTGGTAGCTTCCTTGTTCCCCCCTTTATCTTCTCCTGAAGGCGCTTGATAAGGCGCGATCTCCAGCATCCTGGTTAACACGGGGTCTGGCGAGGTCTCAGGAAGGGGGCCGGACACCTGATCAACTTTGCCTTCACTATCCACTCCTGGTTCAAGAGCGGCTCTTTTTTAAAGGGCGATGTTGCGATAAATAAACGGATGGTGTGTTCGGATACATGGCTACTTACTTGGGTATCCGGACGATTGCAGCTCAGACCTGCATCATCAGTGGAGTCCGGACACATTATTTGTGGTCCGAAGAACAATTTGTACATCTCCGCGGGCGTCATGCCAAGGAAATGTTGAAGATCTCGCGGTCCCTCTGGATTGAACTCCCACAGGCGGAGGGGACGACATGACTTGCGTCACCATGACCAGACTGACATCTCTCTCTAGGAGATCTCGGATGCGGCTCTGCAATATGGGCACATCCTTTATTGGCCCCCAGTCTAGCCCCTTGTTGACCCATGATGTTAGTCGTGGCGGGGGACCCGAGCGAAAAACAGGTGGAGCCACCCACTTGGTACCCCTGGGAGCTGTGATATAAAACCACTCTTGTTGCCATAAGCTGGACTCCTCTTGGAAAGAGCCCTCGGGCCATGGGGCGTCAGCATTTTTGCTTATTACGGCGCCTCCGCACTCGGCATGCCGCCCCTCGATCATCTTCGGCTCCACTTTGAAGGTCTTGAGCCACAATCCGAAGTGAGGAGTAATACGAAGGAAAGCTTCGCACACGATGATGAACGATGAAATGTGGAGGATAGACTCCGGAGCTAAATCATGGAAGTCCAGCCCATAATAGAACATGAGCCCCCTCACGAAGGGATCCGGCATGAAGCCTAGCCCTCGGAGGAAGTGAGGTACGAGCACGACACTCTCACTGGGCTTGGGAGTGGGAATAACTTGCCCTTGAGCAGGCAGCCTATGCGGGATTTCGCCGGTTAGGTACCTGGCCTCCCTTAGCTTTATTACGTCCTCCTCCGTGACGGAGGAAGGCATCCACCGACCTTGAAGGTTGGATCCGGACATGATCGGAGGTCCGAAGCGCCTAAGCCTGAGCTTTGGGTGTTGGAACTCGAGGCAGTAGGCGGATTCGATTGGGGTCGAAAGAAAAGAACAGGCCTTTGTTCTTTATAAAGAGATTGAATACCAAGAGCCCTCCTGGTGACCGTTTGGGACTTACCTCCGATCGAGGGGCCATACCAACTGGCGTGATTGGGTTACCCACGTCTATGTTGATGAAAATACCGTAAATAAAGGGGACACGATCTCTGCTTCAACAAGACGTGCCAAGGAAACCGCCTCGCAAAACGCGCTGAGATTGGCTGCAAAAAAAATTCGAATAAAGGCTTGGCTGTGGTGTGATGTCATATTATGGGATACGTCAACAGATTAGATTTGTGGAAATATTATTCTCTCTACGGTGGTGTGTGGGACTTGTTTTGCAGAGCCGGACACGATCCTCGTGTTCAAAATCCTCTATGAAGTATTCGGAGGAGGAACCCGCCTTGCAATGCCGAAGACAATATGCGCGCCGGACTCATTGTCATTGAAGCCTGGTTCAGGGGCTACTGTGGGAGTACTGGATTAGGGGGTATCCGGACAGCCGGACTATAACCTTTGGCCGGACTGTTGGACTATAAAGATACAATATTGAAGACTTCGTCCCGTGTCCGGATGGGACTCTCCTTGGCGTGGAAGGCAAGCTTGGCAATACGGATATGTAGATCTCCTTCCTTGTAACCGACTCTGTGTAACCCTAGCCCCCTCCGGTGTCTATATAAACCGGAGGGTTTAGTTTGTAGGACACAATAACAACAACAATCATACCATAGGCTAGCTTCTAGGGTTTAGCCTCTCTGATCTCGTGGTAGATCAACTCTTGTACTACCCATATCATCAATATCAATCAAGCAGGAGTAGGTTTTTACCTCCATCGAGAGGGCCCGAACCTGGGTAAAAACATCGTGTCCCTTGTCTCCTGTTACCATCCGCCTAGACGCACAGTTCGGGACCCCCTACCCGAGATCCGCCGGTTTTGACACCGACAACGATGAACGATGAGATGTTGAGGATAGACTTTGGAGCTAAATCATGGAAATCCAGCCCATAATAGAACATAAGCCTCCTCACGAAGGGATCTGGCGTGAAGCCTAGCCCTCGGAGGAAGTGAGATACGAACACGACGCTCTTACCGGGCTTGGGAGTGGGAATAACCTGCCCTGTAGCGGGCAGCCTATGCGGGATTTCGCCGGTCAAGTATCTGGCCTCCCTTAGCTTTATTACGTCTTCCTCCATGATGGAGGAAGGCATCCACCGTCCTTGAAGGTTGGATCCGGACATAATCGGAGGTCCGAAGTGCCTGAACCTGAGGTTTGGGTGTTGGAACTCGAGGCGGGAGGTGGATTCGATTAAGATCGAGAGGAAAAAGAATAGGCCTTGGTCTCTTTATAAAGAGGTTGAATATCAAGCGCCCTCCTCGTGACCGTTTGGGACTTGCCTTCAATCGAGGGGTCATACCGACGGGCATGATTGGGTTACCCATGTCCGTGTTGATGAGAATCCCGTAATAAAGGGGACACGATCTCTGCTTCGACAAGACGTGCCAAGGAAAGCGCCTCGCGAAACATGCTGAGATTGGTTATGAAAAACGATTCGAATAAAGACCTGGCTGTGGTGTGATGTCACACTATGGGGTACGTCAGCAGATTAGATTTGTGGAAATATTATTCTCTCTACGGTGGTATGTGGAACTTGTTTTGCAGAGACGGACACGATCCTCGTGTTCAAAATCTTCTATGAAGTATTCAGAGGAGGAACCCGCCTTGCAATGCCAAAGACAATCTCCACGCCGGACTCATTGTTATTGAAGCCTGGTTCAGGGGCTACTGAGGGAGTCCTGGATTAGGGGGTATCCGGACAGCCAGACTATATCCTTCGGCTGGACTGTTGGACTATGAAGATACAAGATTGAAGACTTCGTCCCGTGTCCGGATGGGACTCTCCTTGGCGTGGAAGGCAAGCTTGACAGTACGGATATGTAGATCTCCTTCCTTGTAACCGACTCTGTGTAAACCTAGCCCCCTCTGGTGTCTATATAAACCGGAGGGTTTAGTCCGTAGGACCAAGAACAAACAATCATACCATAGGCAACTTCTAGGGTTTAGCCTCTTCGATCTCGTGGTAGATCAACTCTTGTAATACTCATATCATCAAGATCAATCAAGCAGGAGTATGGTTTTACCTCCATCGAGAGGGCCTGAACCTGGGTAAAAACATCGTGTCCCCCGTCTCCTGTTACCATCTGCCTAGACGCTTAGTTCGGGACCCCCTACCCGAGATCCGCCGGTTTTGACACCGACAGTTATGTTATGGATGAAGAAACTGCTAGAGACTTTCTTGCTTGCAATGATAGAAATGATCTTAAGAAATTATTAGCTAAGCTGAAAGAAAAGTCTTTGAATGCTAGAATGAAATATGACCCTGCTTTTGCTACTTCACCTATCTGTATTACTGATAAGGATTATGATTTCTCTGTCGATCCTGAGATAATTACTTTGGTTGAATCTGATACTTTTTATGGCTATGAATCTGAAACTATTGTGGCACATCTTACTAAATTAAATGATATAGCCACCCTGTTCAGTAATGATGAGAAAACTCGCTACTACTATATCCTTAAGCTATTCCCGTTCTCATTAAATGGTTATGCTAAAACATGGTTTAATTCTCTTGATCCTGGTTGTGCGCGTAGTCCCCAGGATATGATTTATTACTTCTCTGCTAAATATTTCCCCGCTCATAAGGAACAAGCTGCTTTAAGGGAAATATATAATTTTGTGCAAATTGAAGAAGAAAGTCTCCCACAAGCTTGGGGAGGCTTCTCCAATACTAATGCTTTGCTGATCATCCTCTCAAGAAAAATGAAATACTTGATATCTTTTATAATGGACTAACCGATGCTTCCAGAGACCACCTGGATAGTTGTGTTGGTTGTGTTTTCAGGGAAAGAACTGTTGATCAAGCTGAATTGCTTTTGAATAATGAAAACAATTGGACACTTCCTGAACCAACTCCTAAGCCAACTCCGAAGAAAAGGGGTATTATATTTCTCAGTCGTGAAGATATGCAGGAGGGAAAGAAATCTATGGAAGAAAAAGGTATTAAAGCTGATGATGTTAAGAATTTACCTCCTATTGAAGAAATACATGGTCTAAATTTTCCACCTGTTGAAGAAATACATGGTCTTGGTAACCCAACACAGTTAGTAAAGGTAAATTCTCTCTATAGATTTGATCAAGGTGATATTCCTCGTTATAAGTCTGCTAGCCAATGCTTAGATGAGTTTGATAATTTTATTGTTAAACAAGAAAACTTCAATGCTTATGTTGGTAGACAATTGAAACATAATGCTTATATGATTGAACACTTGAGTGATTATATGTCTAGAGTTAAAGGTGAACTTAAACTTATTAGTAAACATGCTTCTATGGTTACCACTCAAGTAGAACAAGTGCTTAAAGCTCAAAATAATTTGCTCAATGCATTAAATAATAAGAAAAATGATAATGCTGTTAGAGTTATGACTAGAGGGGGTAAGATGACTTAGGAACCTTTTTATCCTGAGGGCCACCCTAAGAGAATTGAGCAAGATTCTCAGAGAACTAATGTTGATGCACCTAGTCCTTCTAAAAAGAAGAAAAATAAAAATGGTAGGACTTTGCATGCTTCTGGTGAACCTGTTGTTGACACACCTGAGAATCCCAATGATATTTCTATTTCTGATGCTGAAACACAATCTGGTGATGAACATGAACCTAGTGATAATGTTAATGATGATGTTCATGTTGATGCTCAACCTAGCAATAACAATGATGTAGAAATTGAACCTGATGTTGATCTTGATAACCCACAATCAAAGAATAAATGTTATGATAAGAGAGACTTCATTGCTAGAAAGCACGGTAAAGAAAGAGAACCATGGGTTCAGAAACCCATGCCTTTTCCTCCTAAACCATTCAAGAAAAATGATGATGAGGATTTTGAGCGCTTTGCTGAAATGATTAGACCTATCTTTTTGCGTATGCGTTTGACTGATATGCTCAAAATGAATCCTTATGCCAAGTACATGAAGGAGATTGTTACAAATAAAAGAAAGACATTGGAAGCTGAAATTTCCACCATGCTTGCTAATTATACTTTTAAAGGTGGAATACCTAAGAAACTAGGAGATCCAGGAGTACCAACGATACCATGCTCCATTAAAAGAAACTATGTTAAAACTGCTTTATGTGATCTTGGAGCCGGTGTTAGTGTTATGCCTCTCTCTTTATATCGTAGACTTGATTTGAATAAGTTGACACCTACCGAAATTTCCACCATGCTTGCTAATTATACTTTTAAAGGTGGAATATCCTTGTGAGGATGTGCCTGTTGTGGTTGCAAACGTTACTATTTTAACGGACTTTGTTATTCTTGATATTCCCGAGGACGATAGTATGTCGATTATCCTTGGTAGACCCTTTTTGAATACTGCAGGGGCTGTTTATTGATTGCAACAAAGGCAATGTCACTTTTCATGTTAATGGTAATGAGCATACGGTACACTTTCCGAGGAAACAACCTCAAGTCCACAGTATCCATTCTATTGGAAAAATTCCAACGATTACTATTGGAGGTTTTGAATTTCCTC
Source organism: Aegilops longissima (assembly GCA_021605205.1). Lineage (NCBI taxonomy): Eukaryota > Viridiplantae > Streptophyta > Magnoliopsida > Poales > Poaceae > Aegilops > Aegilops longissima. Next base: position 547,087,993 of record CM038676.1, read on the forward strand.
TTCCTACGGTCAAGAAGAAATATGATATTCTTATTGTTGGGGACGTGCATATCCCCGTTGAGGTAACCTAGTGCTATTCGAAAATTCTCCGGTTTCATGCGATTCAGAATGAGTTTGTTAACAAGACTTGATCAACCTTGTTAGTGGGTTCTTTTTGATGAGCATGAGATGGATGAATTTAGAAAGCACAACTCTCAGTACCCTCCTTTTACTTTCTGTTATTTAGATTAAATAAAGCAAAAATAGTATTTTACATGCATTTTCTGAATTATCCGTGCAATAAAAAATACCCCGAAAATAAAAGTTCTCCAAATGCCCTAAAAATGAAATATGATTTTTTTTCTAGAATATTTAAGAATATCTGGCACTGAGAACACATCAGGGGGAGCTAGCACCTGGCCACGAGGGTCCAGGGCGCGCCCCCTGCCTCGTGGGCCCCACGTGGCCCCCTCGACTTATTCTAGCACCCACACACTCCGTCTTCCTCCAGAAAAAATCACCACCTAGCTCAAACCCGTGTTCCAGCTCGTTTTGCTACGATTTGCGATCTCCTTGCTCAAAGCTCCATTCAAAAAACTGCTTTGGGGGATTGTTTTTCGGTATGTGACTCCTCCAATGGTCCAATTAGTTTTTATTCTAGTGCTTTATTCATTGCAAATTTTTGCTACTAAGGTGACCCTGTTCTTGAGCTTGCATGTCAAATTTATATGGTCCAAAGTAGTTTTAATGCATGATATAGCCTCTAGGCACTTGTGGGAGTAGTTGTTATCAATTTGATTGAGTTTTGTTCACTTTTATTTTTGAGTCACTAAAAATTTCAGAAATTTTCTAGAGGAAGAAAATGTTGAAGAGATTGTTGAGAGGCTCTTCGAGCCGAAGCTCGAAGGATAAGCAGAATGAGGAAAATAAAAAGCCCAAATACAATCTTCTTCGCACCGCGGAGGTTCGTCCGTGCGAATGGCCTTGTGATGCATTCTTGAAGGCTGCTGGAATTTATGAAGACTTTTATTACTTGGCTGAGAATGCGGGCCTCACCGACTTCCTCCTTGACCAGCACGAATAGTATCTCCTACTCACTAATATTTTTGTGCAAAATTTTTACTTTCATGCTAAGAAATCACCACCTTCAGTGGAGTTTCACTTATATGATGAGGTTAAGGAGATGTCACTATATGATTTTTGTCGGGTCTGTAAGTTACCCTTTGCGGGTAGCATAGAGGAACCACATCGTAATGATGTGGAGGGGTTTATTGATATGATTGCTGTAGGGGAAACGAGGAAAGTTTCCGATGCAAGAATTACTAGCATACATTTTCCTGTTCTACGTTACTTTGCAATATTTGCTAGTAGATGCTTAATTGGTCGTGGGAACAGTGGCAATCTTAGTGCCCCTGATATTGTTATTTTGCGCCATGCTTTGTTTCGTGATACAACTTTCAGTTTAGGCGCTATTGTTGCTAAACGATTAAATCTGAACCGAACAAAGGGTCCCATCTTCGGAGGCATCTTTGCTTTGCGCCTTGCTGCACACTTTGAGATACCTATTAGGCATTATGAGAAATAGGAAAAGTTGTTGCCCCTATTTTTCTAGATTATAAGAGTATGGTAGCACATGATTTTATTGTTAAAGATAAGAAGAAGATGCTTAAGTATAAACTGATTTTTTATAAAAATTACTGTGAGATTATTACCTTGCCTGCGCCCTCATTTTTTAACATATTTTTAGGCACGTACCTCATCCTGCCGGAGGCCGTTTATGCATACTGGAGCATGACACCAGCTCCAGAGCCCGAGCCGGAGCCACCACTTGATCCTCACCATCAGTCTGTTTATCAGTGGGATCCGGAGGAGATCGCTAACCAGTGGCACCCTGAGGATCCTCCTCAGTACACCAGAGAGAGCAACTTTGATCCGTGGGCATAGACCAACTTAGGCCAAAAGCCTAAGCTTGGGGGAGTACGTATTTCTCACTGACATTACATTCATATTCACACACTCATTCTAGTTGTCGGTGCTCATACTTTTTCATTGTACTATCCATGCTAGTTTATTTTCTTTTCCTGTTTTCTTCTTGTGTGCTTGAAGAACCTTAAGAAAAACCAATAAAAATATTAGTTGTAGCTTTTAGATAGTTTACTTTCCATGCCTGTAGTAGTAGTAACTAAAAGAAAACCCAAAAAAGATTTCTTGTTCTTCTTTTGCTTGTTGGGAGCTTTCCCATGTAAATAGTTCTATTTTCTTTTCTTTTCTTTGGGGGTCGAGAGGAGAAGACCATGATGAAAATGTTGAAATGGCTCTTATATGCATTATTGTTGACTTAACCAAGAGCCCATATTACCTTGTCTTCTCTCTTGAATTAAATGCTTGCAGATTCCAACTTAGTCCAATGCACATTGCACTATTATTATTATCCACACTGTTCGGTCGTGCAAGTGAAAGACAATAATGACGATATATGATGGACTGACTGAGATGAGAGAAGCTGGTATGAACTTGACCTCTCTTGTTTTTGTAAATATGATTAGTTCATCGTTCCTGATTCAGCCTATTATGAATGAAACATGTTTGCAATGACAATTAGAGATTATAGTTGCTCATGCCATGCTTAATTAGCTAGGAGTTTATAATGGTTACCTTGTGTGCCAACATGTTATTAAAATGGTTGTGATGTGGTATGATAGGGTGGTATCCTCCTTTGAATGATTCAAGTGGGTTGACTTGGCACATGTTCACACATGTAGTTGAAACAAAATCAACATACCCTCCACAATATATGATGCCTGGCTAAACAAGATGGCGTTGCATAATTCACATAAACGATGAATAAACTAAACAGATGGCATTCGCACAAAGGATGTCTAAACTAAGCAGGTGAAATATTTGATGTATAAAGTAAGCAATGCAAGACACCATATGCATGATATAACCAACATCAGCATGCCAAGTTAGGCGAAGACCTCGGGGGTACATAGGAGTTGTCTTCTCATACGAATCCCCTCGAGCAGATATCTTCCTCTCGATTACAATCCGAAATGCGTGGAGGGGGCTGCCTTTGCGCCTACCGTGGGCGGCGTCTGCATGAAATTTTATTGCCACGCAAGGCTCGTCTCTTTTGCTCTACATGTTTAGTTCCATTGTTTACAATAAGCTGTCATGCATAGGAATAAAACATAGTGAGATTATGTAAGGAGTGCATGCAGAAATCCGAGTGATGGTAGCAACTGGTGGATAGACCCAAAACCAATAATGGCGAGGCGGATAAAGGCTTGGTTAAAAAATACGAGATAATGGCTTCTTTACTATTTGTTTCCACCCAACATGAAACTCATAGTAGACACCGGAGATTAACGGATAGTAGATAGATACTATTGATAGCGGCCCGATATGTACCCCACAACCATTTAAAACTCAAGTTTGACCATTAGTTTGGAGCTAGAGTCTAATCGGTGAGCAGGACGATAAAGTAGCATGTAATATTAGCGATGCATAGCGTGGCGGACACGAAAGAGTGCGACCTCTCTTGCGGACCGTGTAGTCCCGAGGTCATCTGCTCGGTTGATGATGGTAGTGCAGTTTTCATGGCTGCGGTAGGGGAAGAAGATCTGGCGGCGAAAAGACAGTCTGGAGGCGGATCCTGCTGTCTTTGGACTCTTCTGTCATTGGAGCAGCTGAGCTGGGGTGGACGACGGCGCGGCAGGAGTGGGACAAACCACGCAAGGTTTTCTTTGACAACTATATGTAAGAGAAGTAATTCCGTAAGGGCTCGTTTGAATTGGAGGATTCCAACAATGCAGGGATAGGAAATAGACAGGAATAGGATAGGAATACACGTGCAAAACAGAGAATTTAAAAACACATGATTTCTGCCAATCTGGGTGTTTGATACAACAATTGGAAGATCACAGGATGCAAAGAAGCATGGTGAGATTAAGTCAAACCACAAGAAAATGTACGGTTATAATGCTATTATCCTACTATCTCTTAGTCTTGTGCTTCATGAATAGGAATTTGAAAAGGAGGACAAGTGAAAATTAAAATTCCTACGTTTTTTCTTTCAAGCAGACACTAAAGGAACAAATCCGTGTGCTCAGTGGATAATATATATAACATGTAGAGTAAAAAAGAGATGCAACAAGTGTACAACCTCTTTGGGGAAGCCATCTTGATCTCAGCTTGATTGGGTTGGCCGGTGAGGATGCTCCGGCTGACTTAGCTGTCGGAGGAGGGGAATAAGATCTTAGGCGTCTGGAGATGGAGCCCGAGGTACTGCTCTGCTGTGATGGAGGGTTTCGTCGTTGGAGCAGCTCCGGTGAGTTATACGACGCCGAGGATGAAGCAAGACAAGAGAGACAACGAACAACGTTAACCTGAGTGGAATTCTAATAGCATATCCAATACATGACGTATAATACGTAACCACAAAGTGCTAGATGTAAAATACATCAGCCGCTCATCTCTGAACTTAACTGTCGAAACTGAATTTAACTGTCGAAACTGAACTTAACTGTCGAAACTGTACTTAACTATCGAAACTGAATTTTGCTGTCAAAACTGAATTTTGCTGTCAAAACTGAATTTTGCTGTCGAAACTGAATGCACTAGCAAGGTGAGGCTACACGTTGGTCGACTGACTTTTTCATCTTTGGTCAGTCGATTTTGCAGCCGTTGGATACAAAATCAAGGGCCCAGGGTTCATCTTCAACCTCCACCCCCTGAGCCGGCCAAACAGTAGCCCCACATGCATGCCGGCGTGATCGCCCCCACCCGCCCAAAAACACTCCCCACTGCCGGTCCGCCGCCGCCCGCCATCCTCTAGGCCCCGTCGCGGAGCTTTTTCTCCGGCGATCCCCACGCCACCGCCCGCCAACGCCCGCCACCGGCGACCACCGCCCCATCCTCGAACCCTAAGATAGATAGTGGGGTACCTCTCCGTGAGCCCCCCTCCCGCTGCGGCTGGTTCTTCTTTCACCCAGCAAGCCCCCACCCCTGAAAATCGGCCGACCCAAAAGTCGATTCAATCGATCAAGTGTAGCTAAATCGAGCAGCATCGCAAGCAAGAGCAAGAGCGAGAGCAGAAGCGCGAGCAAGAGCAATAGCAAGAGCAGACCAGGCAGGGGACCGAGAGCAAGAGCAGAGCAGCAGCGCGAGCGAGAGCTAAAGCAACAACATGTCCTACTGATGTGGACGTCGCCGCCGAGGGAGCGACACCGTGGAGGAAGTGGCCGGCGACACCGCCGTGGATGGAGCCGCGCCGTGTCGGCTCAGGACCAAGCGCCAGCAACACCGTGAGATCGAATCAAGAAGAAAATGCGGTGATTAGTGTACAACCTCTTTGGTTGCGCCGATTAGGCCGTAGCTTCATCCGAGGAAACAACGATGATGATGCTCTTTCGGTGGTGCAGGTGAAGACGGCGGTGTGGGAATGGAGGTGGTGCGAAAGACGAGGGGAACGTCGGGGCAACTCCTTGGAGGTGGAGGACGGGGTGGCTGAACCGGCGGGACGATGAGGTTGACGACGGATCCTGATCGATCACAATGGATGAGGGACGTCGAGGTGTTCTTTGTGGGCGGCGTCGTCGGGGAAGAGGCTCGGTGGGTGGCGGACGGAGCAGGTGTGGGGTTTCGTCGCGGGTTTTTGCGCCCACGGTGTACGAATGGGTGGGCGGATGGGATGGCACTGGGGAACCATGGCTTAGATCTGCGCTTGTCCGAAATGTGGGGTAAGTTCTGAAAGTACCCCACCGATTTGAGGCGGTTCTTTCGGTTCAAGGGTACCACGGGCATTTCGGCGTGTCGGGATTTCACGGGAGGTGGGAGTTTTCGCGCGTTGTAATTTGGAATAGCAAGGCGCGGGTTGAGTCGGAGGGAGTTGTCCGAACTGCGAGACAAAGATATATCTTAAATATTTCGGGCTAACAAGGCGCGGGTTGAAATTTCCGGACAAGCCTAACGTGTACTGTACCAAATCAATGCGCCCTACAAATTTCATTCAAAACTTTGAATTCATGTTGTGTTCAATTAAAATATTTCGCTACGTGTATAATGCATGCAACCTACTACTCAAATGAACGTTTTAGTGCATTCCAAACGTATATACTACCGCTTCAATATGAACTAAATTTGAATTGGTTTCTCTATTTGAATAAGATCTACAGTAATGATTGTTGTGAAGTCAAAGCATTTGAATTCGTTTCTATGTTTTAATAAGATCTACAATCATCGTTATTGTCAAGTTAAACCATCGTTTGTGTATTATCTTCACAACACACCACATGATTAGTCTCGAGTTACATATGAACTATGTGTACTATATGAACTCGAACTAGATTTTTGAATCCACATTATTTTGATTTCAAATCACATTACATTTCTAGCTCTAGCTAGATCTTCATAATCTAAACCATGTCTCATATGTATAATGTGTTTATCACATTATGTATGGTGCCCCGCCCCCTACACCTACAAGTATTTAGATGTGAGTTGCAAACACCACACATCACCACAAATTCAAATAAAATGTGAGAATGTTTGATATATAGTATTGTTTAGATTGTTCGATATTTAGTTGTAAGCTGCAAACGCCATACATTATCACAAATTCAAATAAAATGTGAGATTGTTTGATGTATAGTATGGTTTAGATTGTTCAGCATTTAGCTGTGAGTTGCAAATGCCATGCATTATCACATTATGGTATAACATGTGCACAGCACGTGTATCACCGCTATATTCATGCATGCAATGTTTAAAACACTATGATCTCCTATTCAAATATATGAATCCGCTTTCATATCAAATTATGATCTTTGTTAGTCTCTTACACCCACAAAATCCTCCAACCTTTGTAGCTACCACTAACTTTCTCTCGTGCATGCACACGCCCTCCTCGCCCTCCCCCTCCCTCGGCATTCTATCCACTGGGCACATTCATTTTTTTCTTTAGGTCGTTCTCCCAGAGTCTCCACAACTCCTTTCCGACACACACCGATCGATAAACCTCTCCAGCGATGCCTGCCTACAACATACAAACACACCTTCAATCTCCTCCTTTATGTGTCCTTGCCTCGTGTCTCTCATATGGTCAGACACATGTGCAAACTCTCGCCCCTCTTTTCGTCGCTCTCACAACCGCACACTCTCCCCCCTATCTAGCTAGTAGTTGGGCCTCTCGCACCACCTCCTAGCTCCACTCTCTCTGTCTATCCGTCTCACTGGGCCTTATTTGCCTCTAATAAATGGACGTACACCGACCGATCTCTCGCTATACATATAGCTAGCTAGGTCCTTATAACTCGTTTTTACCCACACGTCAATCGATCTACCTCATTAGTTGTGTCTCTCCCTTCCTCCGACAAACAAAAATTGATCTATCGATCTAGTTAGGTTTGCTTACCAAACACATGGTTCCCCTTCATCATCCATGGATGCGTCCCGACAGATCTATCACGCATAGGCACACACAAAAACACATCCCCACTCTTATTGATAACATTGCAGTTCCACCCTCAGTTTGTCTAGTAGGCCTCTCCCACCATCTTCGAGAAGCAACTCCATCACCCATCCAGCACTCTACCCCTCTCCCTCCCTCTCCCTCCCTCTCTCTCTCCCATCATATTTCCCGTCCTTCAGTTATGTATGGATGTCGACCGATCTCCCTCAAGACATAGCTGGGTCTCTCCTTCTCAACACATATACGAGTCGTTATACCTCTATAGTTTGGCCTCTGCCTACCCCTCCCACCACCCCCCTCCCCCCACACACACCGATACATCGAGCGCTCTAGTCATGTCTCCCTGCCACACACAAACTTGACGTGTGCCCTCTAACGTTCCGGTAGGCCAGTCGCCCTATATCTTTGACTTGTACACACACACACGATTTCGATGGCTCTCTTCATCGATCTCGCACCCACCCACTTGATCCTCTCTTCGACTCTATCGATAGCTATGACCCCTCCCTCTCTTCTCGTGGATTGACCGACCCTCTATGTATGATATGGATAGGCCTCCATTTCACACACATTGCATGCAACATTTTGTTTGAGATGTCATCGACACATATTCCCACAAATAATTCACGAAATCAACCCCCCACCCCATCCCCACCCCAAAACAAAAAACACTCACGAACGCGGTTTGTATCTCTCACACACACCAACGTAGGCAGGGACGTGCACGAAGAGAAGAGGTGCATGCACGACGCACGTACTCCCGTCTCTTTCCCAACCACACCCGCACGGGTACACGGTGGAGCTCATTTCTGTACGAAAAAGGCAGCCCACGTGGTAATTTGGCACGTGTACTGGTTGTCCACTTGGTGGAGGTAGGATCGTCTACCACGGGTGAACAAACAAATTGCGACTTGACATGTTATGTTAAAAAAAGAGGCAAACCATGTGGGGCCTACCTTAGAGGAAAGGCTCTATACACTGGAGTACTTTTGATGTGTCCCGTCAACTCACAGAACAAGGAGAAGCTTGTTTAGTACGCCATCTCCCCCGCCCACGGGCGCGGTGGCTCGCAGGATGAGGTGAAGCTTGCTTACTACGCCTTACGCCCGCTCCCTCGCCCATGCGCGCGGTGGCTCGCAGGACGAGGAGAAATTTTTTACTACTCCCTCCGTTTAATCCTCGTCCCTACTACCTTGGTTATAGAGATTATATCATATTGTTTGGAATATATATGTCCTTGATGAGATTTCAATATGAACTACTAGTACATACTCCAAACACCGATGTATATAGGCGTATTTTAGAGTGTAGATTCACTCATTTTGCTCCGTATGTAGCACTCTCCTCGCCCTCGACCCTTGCCCACGTGGTGGACGTGCAACAGTTCATTCGGTCTCATATAGCCAGAACGATATATACTGCACTACCATTATTGCTCGACTTCCCGGAGAGGCGAAGAGCCAATCGCAAGGTTAATATTTTTGAGATGCCAAGCGCAAGGTTATAGGAGAACGAGTAGTAGGTGCCGCGTCATTTATAAATAAAGTTTTTTTATTTAGTGGCACGTACGCAATATGATAGGTTCATATGGAGAGAAAAGGAAACTGCTCCACTATATACATAGTCAGGACGGGCCAGCCTACACGGTTTGCTTGCTGGGGTTGCTCTCTTCACACTCTCTCGCACAAAACGACTGTGGCCACATCTCTAACATCCCGGCGGATCACGTCTACTTGGGGAAGGGGTGGATGCTTAGTGTAGATGAGGTGGCCGTCGCCGACGGCAAAAACCACTGTCGGCACGTCCCGATCAGGGGTCTCCGCCGTTCTCTCTCACAAAGCGGGTGAGGTTGCCTTCGTCCCTTGCTCACTGCCGCGACGTGGGCAGTTGCCGCCTCCCGCCGCCCTCCTCAAGGTTGAGCTACGTCCCTCAGGTACAACTCCCTTTACAGCCGGCTTGCACCACTGCTCCAGCTGCCCACATCACTCCCGTGGATATTTCTCTACTTCTTTGCCCCGCACATACCTCTCTTGGCTTCTCGTCTCGTATTTTGATGAGTTTATGTCTCATCAACTAGTCCCGATAATCTTATTCTAATCACGCTTGTTCAATTTCTTTGCCACAGGGATGCTCATCTTGATTTTGGTGAAACTGCACAAAATGATCCGATGGTCAAAAGGTTGCAAACTTCATTTATTAGGAAGCTCGAGCGTTGCCGAAGAAATTGAAGCCTGGTCAGGTACACGGTTCAAGGGCTAGGGACTGCATGGATCGTTTTTCTTTAGCTGCCTCTGTTCCAAAATAAGTTTTAACTTTAGTAGTAGTACAACTTTGTACCAAAGTTTGCACAAAGTTGAGAAACTTATTTTGGAACGGAGGGAGTACATATTTGCTATGATCTGCCAATCATTGAGATGCAATAGCATGCATGTTAGTCTCCTTTGTATTTGATGAAATGTTACAACGGGCAACCTTGGACGCAAGATACATGTAACAGAACCTGGAAGATTCATAGCATTGTACAAATTTATCTCGCTGATAAATTACAGTACATACTATACTAGTACTTCCTCCGTTCCTAAATATAAGTCTTTGTAGAGATTTCACCATGAACCACATGCAGATGTATATAGATGCATTTTAAGTGTAGATTCATTCATTTTGTTACGTATGTACTGGAATCTCTACAAAGACTTACTATCTACTAGTAATAGCTAGCCCCCACTACTAGGAATTCTCTATCCTCTCCTTGAGCCACGTCATCAAAATTGATGTAGCCGTTAGATGAAGTAAATCAGTCCATAATAGCCGTCTGATCTAGACGTTGAGAGGCTCCGCACTAAGCCACATGCAAGCATGCAGAAATACCGTGCCACATGCATGTGAGTGGGTTTTAAATCACATCAACATGTGTGCATGCAAGCATGCACCGGTAGCATGCATGTAAGTGACCTTTTAAGTCCCATTAACATGTCAAAAAGAAAAATATAATACCATTATGCAGTAGGAGTTGGCTGATCTTTTTTCCTTACGTGGGATGATCTAAATGATGATGGGAGTTTATTTAGTTTGGCTACCACATTTTTCATGTGGTTATAGAGTTTTTTGTTCTATGAAATCGATAATTTTGTGTAGAGAGATATACCGCTGTACGCGCCAACGCGCGGGGACTCATCTAGTAATATTTAGGAACGGAGGGAGTAATATTTAAAGAGTTAGGTGTCGCACGGTGATAGTGTGAGGTGGGCCATGTAATCACTGAGCCTGCGTGTTTTCACTTTGCTCTTGCGCGCTCCATTGTAAGAATGGAGAAAATTGTAATCTAGTAGTAGTATACCTCCTTTCGCCGGCGCGTGGGACATCCAAGTCCTCGACCTCGATAATAAAGACCAATGAGCCATCAAATCACATAGACCCAGCAGTAAGTTGGACGAACGAAGCAACCATCACTCTTGCGCCAGTGAGAGGTCGTGTCCGCTCTGCCCGGGCATGAATGCGGCACCGATTCTGCCCGGGCATGAATGAGCCATCAAATCACATAGACCCAGCAGTAAGTTGGACGGACGAAGCAACCATCACTCTTGCGCTAGTGAGAGGTCGCGTCCGCTCTGCCCGGGCATGAATGCGGCACCGATTCTTTGGAGCGGCGCTGAACGTTTCGGGCGGGAAGCGTGCGCGGGCGATGGAGGGGCTTTGGGTGGGCTAGGCTGGTCAGGAGCGGGCGTGGCAGCTGTCCGCATGTCCCTATCGGACACGCCCGGAAATGAGAGGATGCACCGACTCTCGCGGCTAAAATCATACACTACACAACATCTCTCTGTAGGAGTAGGTCGATCTGTCGCTCTCTCTAACACACACACACATGGTGTTAAACACACACACACACACACGCACGCACCTTGGTCCCGTTGCACCTTCTTTTTTTGCGGGCAAATCAGAGGGCTTTATTCAAATAAAAGCATTCGCCGGACAGTCAGCCAAGAGGCTGGTCACAAGGAAGCTAGGGTTTCCTCTAGCTAGGGGGTCCCGTTGCACCTTCTAACGTGAATTATTACACCTAGATGGAGGGAGTAGTAAGTATACGAGATACGGTGGCACACTGACTTAAGTCGAATACAAGTGCCCAAAATTTGTGTGCATGTTATAATAAGGATTCAGGAATGTATAAAAGGTTATTTCCCTCTCGTTGAACATAACGGGAGGGTTGTGTAGCTGGTTAGCCTGTTCGCTCATCAAACTTGAGGTCTCGGGTTTGATAACTACAATTGAGCATAATTTGTGCGGGAGGATTCTTTGGTGATCAAAATGTTTTCTAGGGTTTGCACGCTTCACACTCTCTCCAAGATATATATACACGCTGGAGCCTCGGCGCTTGAAGTTGCTCTCTTCACACTCTCTCGCCCTCTCCCACTGGAGCCTCAACGCTTGTAGTTGCTCTCTTCACACTCTCTCGCCCTCTCCAGATCTAAAAAAGACTTCGTTAGCCTCTCTCTCCCCTCACTGCTGCTCAAAGAGCCGGCAGGATCCGTCCGCCGGGAAGGGAAGGAGGCTTAATGCTGTCGCCATCACCGAGGGACTACCAGCACAACTGTTCACTTTCCACCTAGCGGCGGCGCGGGAGGGCCTCCGACCCCTTCTTCTTCACCGCCGTCCCGTCGCCCACCGAACCACGCCCCAAGAACCTTAAGGTATAATTTACTTACTCCACATGCATTGCTCTAGCTGCATGTATACCATGAATCTAGGATGTGGTTCAAAGAGGAAAGGAGTGGGGGAAAGTAGTGGGAAAAGTTGTATATAGCATGAATCTAGGACGTGGTTCAAAGAGGAAATGAACGGGGAAAGTTGTATAGCATTAATCTAGGATGTGGTTCAAAGAGGAAAGGAATGGGGGAAAGTAGTGGAGAAAGTTGTATCACATAAATCTAGGACGTGGTTCAAAGAGGAAAGGAAGGGGCAAAAGTACTAGTTCAAAAAGGAAAGGAAGGGACAAGGCAGTAGAGTTTGAGCAGGACTAGATTTGCTGCGCTCACATAGGGAAAGGCGTCTAAAGATAACAAAACTGGGACCAACACAAATATGCTCCTTGGTTGTTTATTCTTTGTTGCAACAGACTGTGCATGACCATAGTACATCAGTAGATGCACATGGTGCTGGTGCGTCCACTGTCCTGTGCAACTCATTAGCTGTTGTTAATCTAAGGCCCTGTTTGGTTAAAAACTCCCTAGTCCAGGGACTGAAGGAAATATGCCCTAGAGGCAATAATAAAGTTATTATTTATTTCCTTATTTCATGATAAATGTTTATTATTCATGCTAGAATTGTATTAACCGGAAACATAATACATGTGTGAATATATAGACAAACATAATGTCACTAGTATGCCTCTACTTGACTAGCTCATTAATCAAAGATGGTTATGTTTCCTAACCATAGACATGTGTTGTCATTTGATTAACGGGATCACATCATTAGGAGAATGATGTGATTGACTTGACCCATTCCGTTAGCTTAGCACTTGATCGTTTAGTATGTTGCTATTGCTTTCTTAATGACTTATACATGTTCCTATGACTATGAGATTATGCAACTCCCGTTTACCGGAGGAACACTTTGTGTGCTACCAAACGCGTCAACGAATCGGGTGATTATAAAGGTGCCCTACAGTTGTCTCCGAAGGTACATGTTGGGTTGGCATAATTCGAGATTAGGTTTTGTCACTCCGATTGTCGGAGAGGTATCTCTGGGCCCTCTCGGCAATACACATCACTTAAGCCTTGAAAGCATTGTAACTAATGAGTTAGTTACGGGATGAAGTATTACGGAACGAGTAAAGAGACTTACCGGTAACGAGATTGAACTAGGTATTGGATACCGACGATCGAATCTCGAGCAAGTAACATACCGATGACAAAGGGAACAACATATGTTGTTATGTGGTTTGACCGATAAAGATCTTCGTAGAATATGTAGGAGCCAATATGAACATCCAGGTTCCACTATTGGTTATTGACCGAAAACAGTTCTAGGTCATGTCTACATAGTTCTCAAACCCGTAGGGTCCGCACGCTTAACGTTACGATGACAGTTATATTATGAGCTTATGAGTTTTGATGTACCGAAGGAGTTCGGAGTCCCGAATGAGATCGGGGACATGACGAGGAGTCTCGAAATGGTCGAGACGTAAAGATCGATATATTGGACGACTATATTCGGAGTTCGGAAAGGTTCCTAGTGATTCGGGTATTTTTCGGAGTATCGGAGAGTTACGGGAATTCGCCGGGGAGTATATGGGCCTTATTGGGCTTTAAGGGAAAGAGAGAGGAGAGGTTGGGCGCCCCCAATGCCTAGTCCGAATTGACTAGGGAGGCTCGCGCCTCCTTCCTTCTCTTCTCTTCCCCTTTCCTTGACTCCTACTCCTACTACTTGGAAGGGGGAATCCTACTCCCGGTGGGAGTAGGACTCCTCCTGGTGCGCCCCTCCTGGCCGCCACCCCTCCTTGCTCCTTTATATCTGGGTGCAGTGGGGCACCCCATGAGACACAAGTTGATCTACGGATCGTTCCTTAGCCGTGTCGGTGCCCCCTCCACCATATTCCACCTCGGTCATATCGTCATGGAGTTTAGGCGAAGCCTGCGCGATAGAGCATCATCATCGTCACCACGCCCGTCTTGTGGAACTCATCCCGACACCTGCTGGATCGAGTCCGGGATCGTCATCGAGCTGAGCGATGTGCGAGAACACGGAGGTGCCGTACGTTCGGTACTTGGATCGGTCGGATCGTGAAGACGTACGACTACATCAACCGCATTGTCATAACGCTTCCGCTTTCGGTCTACGAGGGTATGTGGACACACTCTCCCCTCTCGTTGCTATGCATCACCATGATCTTGCGTGTGAGTAGGAATTTTTTTGAAATTACTACGTTCCCCATCAGTGGCATCCGAGCCTGGTTTTATGCGCAGATGTCATATGCACGAGTAGAACACAAGTGAGTTGTGGGCGATACAAGTCATACTGCTTACCAGCATGTCATACTTTGGTTCAGCGGTATTGTGAGATGAAGTGGCTCGGACCGACATTACGCGTACGCTTACGCGAGACTGGTTTCACCGCTGCGAGCACTCGTTGCTTAAAGGTGACCGGCGGGTGTCTGCTCTCTCACTTTAGTTGAACTGAGTGTGGCTCGCCCGGTCCTTGCAAAGGTTAAAACAGCACCAACTTGACAAACTATCGTTGTGGTTTTGATGCGTAGGTAAAACGGTTCTTGCTTAGCCCGTAGCAGCCACGTAAAACTTGCAACAACAAAGTAGAGGACGCCTAACTTGTTTTTGCAGGGCATGTTGTGATGTGATATGGTCAAGACGTGATGATATATTTTATTGTATGAGATGATCATGTTTTGTAACCGAAGTTATCGGCAATCGGCGAGAGCCATATGGTTGTCGCTTTATTGTATGAAATGCAAACGCCATGTAATTGCTTTACTTTATCACTAAGCGGTAGCGATAGTCGTAGAAGCAATAGTTGGCGAGACGACAGAGATGCTACGATGGAGATCAAGGTGTCGTGCCGGTGACGATGGTGATCATGACGGTGCTCTGGAGATGGAGATCACAAGCACAAGATGACGATGGCCATATCATATCACTTATATTGATTGCATGTGATGTTTATCCTTTATGCATCTTATCTTGCTTTGATTGACAGTAGCATTATAAGATGATCTCTCACCAAAATTATCAAGAAGTGTTCTCCCTGAGTATGCACCGTTGCCAAAGTTCGTCGTGCCCAGACACCATGTGATGATCGGGTGTGATAAGCTCTACGTCCATCTACAACGGGTGCAAGCCAGTTTTGCACACATGAGAATACTCGAGTTAAACTTGACGAGCCTAGCATATGCAGATATGGCCTCGGAACACGGAGACCGAAAGGTCGGCGTGAATCATATAGTAGATATGATCAACATAGTGATGTTCACCATTGAAAACTACTCCATCTCACGTGATGATCGGTTATGGTTTAGTTGATTTGGATCACGTGATCACTTAGATGACTAGAGATGTGTCGTCTAAGTGTGAGTTCTTAAGTAATATGATTAATTGAACTTAAATTTATCATGAACTTAGTCCTGGTAGTATTTTGCAAATTATGTTGTAGAACAATAGCTCGCGTTGTTACTTTCATATGTTTATTTTGATATGTTCCTAGAGAAAATTGTGTTGAAAAATGTTAGTAGCAATGATGCGGATTGGATCCGTGATCTGAGGTTTATCCTCATTGCTGCACAGAAGAATTATGTCCTTAATGCACCGCTAGGTGACAGACCTATTGCAGGAGCATATGCAGACGTTATGAATGTTTGTCTAGCTCAGTATGATGACTACTTGATAGTTTAGTGCAGCATGCTTAACGACTTAGAATCGGGACTTCAAAGACGATTTGAACGTCATGGACCATATGAGATGTTCCAGGAATTGAAGTTAATATTTTAAGCAAATACCCGAGTTGAGAGATAGGAAATCTCCAACAAGTTCTATAGCTAAAAGATGGAGGAGAATCGCTCAACTAGAGAGCATGTGCTCAGATTGTCTGGGTACTTCAATCACTTGAATCAAGTGGGAGTTAATCTTCCAGATAAGATAGTGATTGACAGAGTTCTCTAGTCACCATCACCAAGTTACTAGAAATTTGTGATGAACTATAGTATGCAAGGGATGACGAAAACGATTCCCGAGCTCTTCGTGACGTTGAAATCGACGAAGGTAGAAATCAAGAAAGAGCATCAAGTGTTGATGATTGACAAGACCACTAGTTTCAAGAAAAGGGCAAAGGGAAAGAAAGGGAACTGCAAGTAGAATGACAAGCAAGTTGTCACTCCCGTGAAGAAGACCAAAGTTGGACCAAAGCCTGAAACTGAGTGCTTACACTGCAAAGGAAATGGTCACTGGAAGCGGAAATGCCCTGAATATTTGGTGGATAAGTAGGATGGCAAAGTGAACAAGGGTATATTTGATATACAGGTTATGGATGTGTGCCTTACTAGTGCTTATAGTAGCCCCTGAGTATTTGATACTTGTTAGGTTGCTAAGATTAGTAACTCAAAGCAGGAGTTCTGAGAATAAACAGAGACTAGTTGAAGGGGAAGTGACGATGAGTGTTGGAAGTAGTTCCAAGATTGATATGATCATCATCGCACACTCTTTATACTTTTGGGATTAGTGTTAAACCTAAATAAATGTTATTTGGCTTTTGCGTTAAGCATAAATATGATTTGATCATGTTTATTGCGATACGGTTATTCATTTAAAGTTAGAGAATAATTGTTATTCTGTTTACATGAATAAGACCTTCGATGGTCATACACCCAATGAAAATAGTTTGTTGGATCTCGATCGTAGTGATACACATATTCATAATATTGATGCCAAAAGATGCAAAGTTAATAATGATAGTGCAAATTATTTGTGGCACTGCCCGTTTGGGTCATATCGTGTAAAGCGCATGAAGAAACTCCATAAAGATGGATCTTTGGAATCACTTGGTTATGAATCATTTGATGCTTATGAACTGTGCCTTTTGGGCAAGATGACTAAAACTCCGTTCTCGGAACAATGGAACGAAGCTCTTGACTTATTGGAAATAATACATACCGATGTATGCGATCCGATGAGTGTTAAAGCTCATGGCATGTATCGTTATTTTCTGACCTTCACAGATGATTTGAGCAGATATGGGTATATCTACTTGATGAAACATAAGTCTGAAATAGTTGAAAGGTTCAAAGAATTTCAGAGTGAAGTGGAAAATCATCGTAACAAGAAAATAAAGTTTCTGCGATCTGATCATGGAGATGAATATTTGAGTTACGATTTTGGTCTTCAATTAAAACAATGTGGAATAGTTTCACAGCTCACGCCACCTGGAACACCACAACGTTATGGTGTGTCCGAACATCGTAACCGTACTTTATTTTGATATGGTGTGATCAATGATGTCTCTTACCGATTCACCAATATCATTTTGGGGTTATGCATTAGAGACAGCTGCATTCACGTTTAATAGGGCACCATCTAAATCCGTTGAGACGACACCGTATGAACTATGGTTTAGCAGTAAACCTAAGTTGTCGTTTCTTAAAGTTTGGGTTGCGATGCTTATGTGAAAAAGTTTCAACATGATAAGCTTGAACCCAAATCGGAAAAGTGCGTCTTCATAGGATACCCAAAATGTTGGGTACACCTTCTATCACAGATCCGAAAGGCAAGACATTCGTTGCCAATAATAGGATCCTTTCTAGAGAAGGAGTTTCTCTCGAAAGAAGTGAGTGGGAGGAAAGTAGAACTTGATGAGGTAATTGTACCTTCTCCCTTATTGGAAAGTAGTTTATCACGAAATCAGTTCGATGATTCCTACACCAATTAGTGAGGAAGTTAATGATGATGATCATAAAACTTCAGATCAAGTTGCTACCAAACCTCGTGGGTCTTCGAGTAAGATCCGCACTGAGTGGTACGGTAATCATGTTCGGAAGTCATGTTACTAGACCATGATGAACCTACGAACTATGAGGAAGCGATGATGAGCCCAGATTCATAAAAATGGCTTGAGGCCATGAAATCTGAGATAGGATCCATGTATAAGAACAAAGTATGGACTTTGGTTGACTTGCCCGATGATCGGCAAGCCATTGAGATTAAATGGATCTTCAAGAGGAAGACGGACGCTGATAGTAGTGTTACTATCTACAAAGCTAGACTTGTCGAAAAAGGTTTTTGACAAAGTTCAAGGTGTTGACTACAACGAGATTTTCTCACTCGTGACGATGCTTAAAGTCTGTGCGAATCATGTTAGCAATTGCCGCATTTTATGAAATCGGCAAATGGATAAACAAATCTGCATTCCTTAATGGATTTATTAAAAAGAGTTGTATATGATGCAACGAGAAGGTTTTGTAAATCCTAAAGGTGCTAACAAAATATGCAAGCTCCAATGATCCATCTATGGACTGGTGCAAGCATCTCGAGTTGGAATATACGCTTTGATAAGTTGATCAAAGCATATAGTTTTATACAGACTTGCGGTGAAGCCTGTATTTACAAGAAAGTGAGTGGGAGCACTACAGCGTTTCTGATAAGTATATGTGAATGACATATTGTTGATCGGAAATAATATAGAATTATTCTGCAAAGCATAAAGGAGTGTTTGAAAGGAGTTTTTCAAAGAAAAACCTCGACGAAGCTGCTTACATATTGAGCATCAAGATCTATAGAGATAGATCAAGATGTTTGATAAGTTTTTTCAATGAGTACATACCTTGACAAGATTTTGAAGTAGTTCAAAATGGAACAGTCAAAGAAAGAGTTCTTGCCTGTGTTACAAGGTGTGAAATTGAGTAAGACTCAAAGCCCGACCACGGCAGAAGATAGAAAGAGAATGAAAGTCATTCCCTATGCCTCAGCCATAGGTTCTATAAAGTATGCCATGCTGTGTACCAGATCTATTGTGTACCCTACACTGATTTTGGCAAGGGAGTACAATAGTGATCTAGGAGTAGATCACTGGACAACGGTCAAAATTATCCTTAGTGGAATAAGGATATGTTTCTCGATTATGGAGGTGACAAAAGGTTAAATAAGTAAAGGGTTACGTCGTTGCAAGTTTTGACACTGATCTAGATTACTCTAAGTCTCAATCTGGATACATATTGAAAGTGGGAGCAATTAGCTAGAGTAGCTCCGTGCAGAGCATTGTTGACATAGAAATTTGCAAAATACATACGGATCTGAATGTGACAGACCCGTTGACTAAAATTATCTCACAAGCAAAACATGATCACACCTTAGTGCTCTTTGGGTGTTAATCACATAGTGATGTGAAGTAGATTATTGACTCTAGTAAACCCTTTGGGTGTTGGTCACATGACGATGTGAACTATGGGTGCTAATCACATGGTGATGTGAATTATTGGTGTTAAATCACATGGCGATGTGAACTAGATTATTGACTCTAGTGCAAGTGGGAGACTGAAGGAAATATGCCCTAGAGGCAATAATAAAGTTATTATTTATTTCCTTATTTCATGATAAATGTTTATTATTCATGCTAGAATTGTATTAACCGGAAACATAATACATGTGTGAATATATAGACAAACATAATGTCACTAGTATGCCTCTACTTGACTAGCTCATTAATCAAAGATGGTTATGTTTCCTAACCATAGACATGTGTTGTCATTTGATTAACGGGATCACATCATTAGGAGAATGATGTGATTGACTTGACCCATTCCGTTAGCTTAGCACTTGATCGTTTAGTATGTTGCTATTGCTTTCTTGATGACTTATATATGTTTCTATGACTATGAGATTATGCAACTCCCGTTTACCGGAGGAACACTTTGTGTGCTACCAAACGTCTAACGTATCTGGGTGATTATAAAGGTGCTCTCAGGTGTCTCCGAAGGTACATGTTGGGTTGGCATAATTGAGATTAGGTTTTGTCACTCCGATTGTCGGAGAGGTATCTCTGGCCCTCTCGGTAATACACATCACTTAAGCCTTGCAAGCATTGTAACTAATGAGTTAGTTACGGGATGAAGTATTACGGAACGAGTAAAGAGACTTGCCGGTAACGAGATTGAACTAGGTATTGGATACCGACGATCGAATCTCGAGCAAGTAACATACCGATGACAAAGGGAGCAACGTATGTTGTTATGCGGTTTGACCGATAAAGATCTTCGTAGAATATGTAGGAGCCAATATGAACATCTAGGTTCCACTATTGGTTATTGACCGGAAACAGTTCTGGGTCATGTCTACATAGTTCTCGAACCCGTAGGGTCCGCACGCTTAACGTTACGATGACAGTTATATTATGAGCTTATGAGTTTTGATGTACCGAAGGAGTTCGGAGTCCCGGATGAGATCGGGGACATGACGAGGAGTCTCGAAATGGTCGAGACGTAAAGATCGATATATTGGACGACTATATTCGGAGTTCGGAAAGGTTCCTAGTGATTCGGGTATTTTTCGGAGTACCGGAGAGTTACGGGAATTCGCCGGGGAGTATATGGGCCTTATTGGGCTTTAAGGGAAAGAGAGAGGAGAGGTTGGGCGCCCCCCCCAAGGCCTAGTCCGAATTGGACTAGGGGGAGGGGCTGCGCCCCCTCCTTCCTTCTCTTCTCTTCCCCCTTTCCTTGACTCCTACTCCTACTACTTGGAAGGGGGGGGAATCCTACTTCCGGTGGGAGTAGGACTCCTCCTTGGTGCGCCCCCTCATAGGCCGGCCACCCCCTCCCTTGCTCCTTTATATACGGGGGCAGGGGGGCACCCCATGACACACAAGTTGATCTACGGATCGTTCCTTAGCCATGTGCGGTGCCCCCCTCCACCATATTCCACCTCGGTCATATCGTCATGGAGTTTAGGCGAAGCCTGCGCCGTAGAGAGCATCATCATCGTCACCATGCCGTCGTCTTGTGAAACTCATCCCCGACACCCTGCTAGATCGGAGTCCGGGGATCGTCATCGAGCTGAACGTGTGCAAAACACGGAGGTGCCGTACGTTCGGTACTTGGATCGGTCGGATCGTGAAGACGTACGACTACATCAACCGCGTTGTCATAACGCTTCCGCTTTTGGTCTACGAGGGTACGTGGACACACTCTCCCCTCTCGTTGCTATGCATCACCATGAGCTTACGTGTGCGTAGGAATTTTTTTGAATTTACTACGTTCCCCATCAGGGACTAAACATGGACTAGAGGTTATTAAATGACATGCTAAAAGACCATGTTACCCCTAGTAATGAACTAATAGAGACAAGGTGCGATGCGTGGCAGGGGCAACTGTTGGAAAAAGTCCTAGAAAGACTCCCTCGGGGTCTTCTTTCTTTAGTCCCAAATGCCCACTTTTAGTCCCTAAAACTCCCTCATGTTTGGTTTAGATGGGACTGACACGGAGTTTTTTTAGTCCCTACACCAAAATGTCCCTGTAAACAAACACCCTCTAATAATGCCGCTAGAAAATTGATGCTATGCCACAGTTAAAAGCAAATTACATGTTTAACGAATTTTATTGTTAATATAATCTCTATGTTAATATTAATCAATGCCACCGTTTGAGAAATGCTACTGTCTTGCTTTCTTTCCCATTTAGATAAGGTAGAGCTTCTTTTTGTTGGCTTCTGTGTCATCCACCGTTATTGACCACTAATTGTTTCCTGTGATCCTCTGTGTAAACAGGGTTATCTGCTTCACCTCGTTGCCATTGTGACCTTTTGTTGCACTGCACAAAACACTTTTGTTTTAAGAGTGTTTTGTGCAGTTCAACCAAAATGTCACACCGATAATGTTGCTTGATTGCTTGATCTTAGTGGAACTGCACAAGAGGAGATCTTACTTCCTATCCGTTAAGGCGAATTTGGTTCAGATCTTCTTCTTGTGAGTTGTTTGAATTCCGCATCATGAGATGTCAGTACTAGCCTTCTTTCACATGATTCTGCAGTGTGCATTCATATGTTGTGCTACTTGTATGATAATGTTGCTTGATTTTAGTGAACTACACAAATGGAGACAAGACTTCTAATCTGTATGTGCACCGTATTATCCCATTGAGGTAAGATAAGGATATTTCACAACTGCTGGCCTGTATTTTGCCACTTTCATCAGAAAATTAAGTTTAGTACTATACTTGTGCTCCCTAATTGACATGCCAAATCTTACATTGAAGGCGAAGCTTGTTTGTTATTGAACCAAGTGATGAAGGGAAGAACAAGGGAAGAAAACAAAATCAACTCCGGTGCTGTAATGAAGCAATGGAACTGTGATGACACAAGTAATGATATAGTTTTGCATCTTAATTTATTGCTATGGCTGGAACAAGCAATTGTTTTTCCACTGATTTGATGCCACTCTTAATGTAATATGTAATTATCTCTACTTGTGCAAACAGGGATCTTCTTTGAAGATACCATATATTTTAGTGGAACTCCACAAGAAGATGTTGGAAACATTAAACTAATCGAGGAGTATATAGTAAGCATGGCCACCACCGTAGATAGCAACAGATGGTTCCGGAGAATTGCTTCATCTCTATGCTCTACACAATAAGCCTCCTGACAAAGGTTGGTACTCGCCCACCGATTTCATTCATATGATTGAGCTTTGTCATCTCTATTGGTGTTGTGCTACTGTTTAGATACTGTCATGAAAAAGTGGTATTGTCCTTGAGAAGTGCTTCATCTGTGCTATTTTAAATATTTCCTTTGCTTTTTTCAAGCAAATAGTGATGCTAGCATTTATTAGTCCTCTTGTCTTTGCATAACAGGATCATCTTCCTCTAAAGAAGAATATGGAGTACGTGAAGTGACTAGTTCCGATTATGCCAGGATGAAGAAGCCCTGTCTATCTTATCATCGAAGGAGCAGTTGAAGGATGGTTACATTACTCCCCACAAGACCAAACTAACTTCAGCTCGGAAGGACCGACAAAATCTCCATTTTTTTGCTGTGATGCGAGTACAATGTTGTTCTAGGATTCTTTCGGTGAGTTCCATTTTTCTAAAAGTGTGCTCTACATGGACCATGTATGTGCTGTTGAAACTGTCAATTCATAGTACAGTTTGCTCTATACTAATCACTTTTTGTATTTGTGCAAACAGGGTGCTCACTTGATTTCAATGGGAACTGCACAAAATGTTCATGAATACATCGAATCATTCATTTCCACCACAAGAAAGGAGGTGCCGATAAGTTCAAGGCGTTGCAACATATAAGGCGAAATCATACAAGCTACATGCAATTTCGTTGATTTTGGTGGAACTGCACAAAAGAACAGCTGGTTTATTTAGCACGAGGTGCCATGTAAATTTCGAACGATGGCAAACCCTGCCCATTCCACAATCGTAGGCATTTGATATTTTGGAATGGGACAACCTTGTCAAATTTTGCTCATTGATTTTAGCAAGACATGCATTTGATATTTTTGAATGGGACGCCTTTGCTTTGTCGCAGCGTCGATCAATTTTTCTTTATTCTTTAGTTGTGAAGTAAATATTGCCTCGACATGTGAGTCATTGAGATGCATAATCATCGATTGTTTTGAATGTTCTCTATGAATTGCCAGGCCTGTGTGTTTGATTGCAATGTCTGAACGCTAAAAGCTGCTCAAACTCTTTGTACTCCTTCATTCCTTTTACTTAGCACATTGTGAAAGTGCATACTTTTTGTATGAGATTGGTCAAAGTAGAGATACTTTGACTGCAGACAAAACTTGTATGCATACTAGAAAGGACCAGAGGGAGTACATGTGAAACTGCTGCAAACGAGGTGATCACGCTGGGAATAATGCTAGTACGTATTGTTTTGCATGTTCATTCAATGCCAAGATATACAGAATTGAACTAATCAAATAAAATCATTCATACACGATCGGATTTCATATAAACATGCCATATTTCATTACATTTCATACATTCTTCAACTAAAAAGGGTGCTACTGGAGGTATAATTAATTAACCGGTTACCCACATGTCCCGCCGAGTCGAGCGAAGCTTGGTGACTTAACTGCAGGTGCAGTTGCGTAACTGACATGTGGCCTATTGGGCCCACGTGTCAGTCAGCCAACTGCACCAGCAATTAAGTAGAAGCAGCATTGTTCTCCAGCAGAACTGCCCGACTCCACATCGCCGCCAAGAAGCTAACCGGCCGTCAATGGTCAACCCGCCTAGCTTGGCTTCAACAGGAGGGTAGCAGCGGTGGCCTTACTTGGACCCGAGCGGCGGCGACCTACCGTGTTCTACTCTTCCTCGTTTTCTGTGTGGCGCGGCCTCGTTGGCAGCGGGGCGAGGCCTCGACGGAGCCAGCGATGTCCTCTGTCTCGTTGCCGGCGGGCGGCGCCTCAGCGGAGCGGTGGAAATCGTCCCCCGCGTTGCCGGAAGGGTGGGGCCTCGGCTGAGCCGGCGATGTCCTCTGCCTCGTTGTTGGCGGGGCGAGGCCTCGGCGTAGCCGGCGGTGTCCTCTGCCTCGTTGTTGGCGCCGCGGGGCCTCGGCGGAGCAGGGCCTCGTCGACGCTAGCAGAGCGGGGACTCGTCGGAGCTGGCATTGTCATCTGCCCCGTCCTCGGTCTCGCCAAACAGCGCCTCGCCCGCTTCATCGCCCTCTTTGCTAGCCTCTTTGTAGGCGGCTGCAGCCTCCGCCACCCGCATGCGGTACCGCCAGGCCTTCGAGCGGCCCTTGCGGCGGAGCGGTATGAGTCGAGTAGCGCCTCCTGCTCCGCCCGCTCCCCGGCGATCTGCTCCTCCGCCTGCAGGTGCTCCTGGAGGAGATGGTGGTTGTAGGTGGCGTCAGCCTGCGCCTCCCGGAACTGCTCCTGACGCATTTGCCTCACACTATCCATATATTGGGCACAGGCCTCGCCGATGATCATGGTGCAATGCACTGGTGAGGATGGCGCGGAGGAGGGGGTTGGCGCCGGATCGTCGACTACCATGTTCTCCATTGGGACGTCGTCGTCCTCCGGCTGCCTGCCGGCCAGCTGGTCGGCAGCAATGGCTGCCATCTCCTTGTGGTCCGTCGTCCGCCCGTCCCGCAGTGCGCTGGAGCGCGAGGAAGCCATGGTGGGCAGTAGTGGTGTGGACAGGAGAAAGGGAATGGATGCGGATGACTGCGGCTATGGCCGGCGCAGCAGTTTATATAGCAATGGTGGGCGGGCGGAGGGACGGACATGTGGCGCCGGAGTAGCCGCCTCGGGAACCGCGTATCATTAATGTGGGCGGCAGATGGACGGACGGACGGCACTTGTGTCGTTTGAAGGCGGAGCAATCGCCTGCACCGAGAAGCGGGCGGCGACGCCGACTGCTTTCAGGATAAAGGCAGCGAGAGAGATGACTTTACTTGGATAGGATGACAATGGGGACCCACCAGGTTCATAGCCTCACGTACGCAAGTGCCTCCTTTTTACTCCCTCCGTTCCTAAATATTTGTCTTTCTAGAGATTTTTAATGGTGACTACATACGGAACAAAATGAGTGAATCTACACTCTAAAATATGTCTATATACATCCGTATGTGGTGACCATTTGAAATCTCTAGAAAGACAAATATTTAGGAATGGAGGGAGTATATATATATGTATAAAACTATACTCCCTCCGTCTAGGTGAATAAGTCGTATTAGAAGGTGCATCACGACATAGGTGCAAGCAGATTGGTGGAAAAGAATAATATTTCTCTCTTCTAAACACAACATTTAATCACAGCAGTTAAGAGGATGCCTTATTAGCTACCCATGCAGGCCATCGTAATTCATAGCATGCAAAGCGCTTTTATTTCTTGCCTAATAACCGCATGGACGTGCTGCATGCATTGGTCCTTGACCGAGCAAAAAAAAAGGGAGGAAAGGGGTTTCCACGGGAGACAACGAGGCAGAGGTGGAAGCGCTCGCTGGAGTAATTTATTTTGCTTCCCCTGGTTTCCTAACATCACGGTCCCACACCATTGTCAACCTATGTAGTAGTCAATAAACGAGAGAATAGCACAAGAAGCGGCCGACAGCTGGGACCAAGCAGCTCGAGCAGTATTTGTGTTTTTGAGGTGTGAGCACTGTAGAGTTTTTTGATGTTTAGCCTAGATATTAATTTTTCTCCTCTGAACAACAACGAAAACATCGCTGCAGGTATTAACTGGGTGGGCTGTGGCCCATCTAGCCCAGATATTAATTTTTTTCAAGCTGAAAATGGCTAGCCCAGCTATACTTTTTTAGGAATACCTGTGCAAGGTCAAGTTGTTATTCTCCGCTCACTGGCTGCAAATCTTTCCTAGGAGGGATGCATTAGGCTTAACAAGAAAATGGCCTTTAAGAAATAATAAATGGGATGTAATTATAAAAACTGGGCAGTAACTATAAAAAATGCACCAAACACGTAATTACTTTATAAAATATTATTTTTGGATATTGAAAATTTTAATTTCATTAATTGTTGCGAGCGCAATGTTTCGTTGGATTTTTACGTAATATAAATTTGTATTGAAATTGTATTTAATCTGACTAGAAATTTCGGGATAAAAATATTTTGGATCCCATCAAAATGTGGAAAATTTAATTGAATTCTCTTTCGAACGGTTGGTTGAAATGGGCTGTACTTTTAACAAACTATAAATGGGTTGTAGTAAATTCCATTAGAATTCAAAAATGGGCTACACATTCTTACAAATCTCAAAAGGGCTATAAGTTCTCTGCCACACACTTCTGGCCTTACTAAGTTGACGCGTCCCCTAAAAAAAACAGAGTTGACGTGTATGCAAGGCTTTGTCAACTTATAGTCAACACAAGATTCTAGCAGCAGTGGCCGTTGGATGTCCATCCAATGGATGCCGTGCTTCTTCTTAAATCTCAGATATTCTAGCTTCCCCCGCCAAAAAAATGATTCCTCCCCCTGACATCTGGGGCGCACCGTTTCAGAAGCTGACATGTGGGCCTACTAAGTTGACTTACCAAGGGCTTTGTCAACTTAGTCAATATAAACGATTCTAGCTGCAGTGACCGTACGATGTCCATCCAACGGCCGTAGTGCTTCTTCAACCTCTGGTCTTCTTGCTCCAGTCGCCCAAAGCAGCGCCGGTCGTGCTGCCTGCTCCTGCCTCCCGTGGCCGGCTGTGCTGCCGCGGAGGCCTCACCGCCCCTTCTATTCCCACCGCTGGCCAGGCCCTGTGGCGATGGCAGCCTCACACGCAGCCGAACGAGTGAACCTCATACTCCTCTCCGCGGGCATCCACTGCCGCGTTTTTCCGCTCGCGTCGTCCCTTCCTAGGCCTCACCGCCGCCCACCGCCTGGTGCTCTCGGCGCGGCGTGGTCAATGTGGTCAAGGAACGACTTCCATCGAACGTGGATCAGACGTGGAGAGGTCGACAATTTGGGTCCACGGCGGCAAAGAAGGAAGTGCCTCCTTATTACGCTGAAAA
The DNA here is from genome assembly GCA_021605205.1 of Aegilops longissima. Lineage (NCBI taxonomy): Eukaryota > Viridiplantae > Streptophyta > Magnoliopsida > Poales > Poaceae > Aegilops > Aegilops longissima. Next base: position 547,115,413 of record CM038676.1, read on the forward strand.
TAATGATTCCCCACCGACAGCAGGGACCCATCGGACAGGCCACCGTATTTCACGAAAAAACGCTTCCCCACACGCTGGGACCCACCAGCTACACCTTCGCACGCAAGGAAGTGCGTCCGGCAAAAAACAATTCGCCCGATTGCTGGGACCACCAGCTACATCTTCACACGCAAGGAAGTGCGTCCCGCAAAAACCAAACGATTCGCCGACCGATAGGACCCACCAGCTACATCTTCGCAAGCAAGGAAGTGCTCGATACCGGGACCCACCTGGTCGAAGCGTACGTAGCGTTGTTATTCTGGTCGCGAACGTGTACGTACATACTGGTCGATGTAGAGGCGCACACGTGTTGTAGTAGAGGCGCGCACGTAGCATGTACACGTATGTACAACGGCCAAGGTGCAAGAAAGAAAATACGGCCACGTATGTGTACATACGGGTGGGGTCTCGAACGCCTACTCGCGCATACGTACGGCCATGGCTCGTGTACATGGCTGGGTCGGAACGGAGAAACAACGTCATCATCGTGTTCATGGGGAGGCAACGGAATGCGTCGTGTTCATGGGGAGGCAACAGAATGCGTCGTGTTCATCGGGAGGCAACGGAACGCGTGGGAGCCAACCGGCTGGGTCGGAACGGAATGCGTGGTCGTGTTCATCGGGAGGGCCTGGACGGAACAGCGATGGAAACAAGGCTGGCTTACCGCTGACAACGGAGGAAACGGACCTCCACGTTCGAACGGGTCCCGTTGATCGGGAGGGTCCGCGTCTTGCAAAACGGAGGAAATGACCTCCCTACGGTCGAAACGGGGTCCCGTTGATCGGGAGGGTGTGGCGTACCGCAAAACGGAGGAAACGGACTTGTGTTGGAGCGCCACGGTCAAACGGGGTCCAGCTTCATCGGTGGGTGCGCGCATCGCAAAACAGGACTCCACGGATACCGTTCATCTCCACCGCCGACCTCCTCCAGCCTCCACGGCTCCTGCTCATCCAGCCTCCACGGGCTCCTGCTCATCCAGCCTCCACGAGCTCCTGCTCATCCAGCCTCCACCGCACGCTTACTCCACCGCCACTGCTCAACCACCCTCCACCGCTCTCTGCTCATCCAGCCCTCCACACCACGGGTCCTGTTCAACCACCCTCCACCGCCATCGCTCATCCAGCCTCCACACCACGGGTCCCGCTCAACCACCCTCCACCGCTCATCGCTCATCCAGCCCTCCACACGATGGGGTCCTGTTCATCCACCCTCCACGGGCACCCCTCCACCGCTCATCGCTCATCCAGCCTCCACCACACCACGGGTCCTGTTCATCCGAGGCAACGCCACCGCCACTTTTTCATCCAACCCCCCGCAACGCCACCGCTCATCCCATCGATCGGCTTCGATTAGCAGCGATGAGCGGTTATCGCCGATCGGGTTCGATTAACACCATCGATCGATCGCTCGGGTTCGAGAACGCATAGCTGCAGCAGCAATCGCCGGGTTGATTAGAGCCCAACGCCGCACACACGCGTCGACGTAACGAGAAAGCGCGCATCGCTTCGCCTCGACCTCCCACCGTAACCGGGAAATCCCCGAAATTTTCCTCGCCCTCGCTTCTACCACGGTTTGGACGGCCCAAAGAATGTCATGCGGCTGCGTCTCCAGCCCGCCCAGGACGAAAAGCCCATTTTCTGTCATGATTTTTTGTCATAGAAGTAGGAGCCCACCACATCTATGATGATACCGGGTTTTGTCACAATTATCGTCATAGAAGTGTCATATGTATGACATAATTTTTTTCGTTCGGCCCAAAATGTCACGGATGTGTCTTTTTTTTGTAGTGTCACTAGGGCCCGAGTGCCATGATTTCAGATCTGGACCTATTATGTTTTCATGAATATATGTGAGTACTTGATCCTATCTTGCAAGTCAATAGTCACCTACTATGTGTTATGATCCGGTAACCCCGAAGTGACAATAATCGGGACCACTCCCGGTGATGACCGTAGTTTGAGGAGTTCATTTATTCACTATAAGTGTTAATGCTTTGGTCCGGTACTCTATTTAAAGGAGGCCTTAATATCCCTTAGTTTCCAATAGGACCCCGCTGCCACGGGAGGGTAGGAAAAAAGATGTCATGCAAGTTCTTTTCCATAAGCACGTATGACTATATTTGGAATAAATGCCTACATTACATTGATGAACTGGAGCTAGTTCTGTGTCACCATATGTTATAACTATTGCATGAGGAATCACATCCGACATAATAATCCATGACTGATCCAATGCCTACGAGCTTTTCACATATTGATCTTTGCTTAGTTACTTTACCGTTGCCACTGTTACAATTACTACAAAACTTCTCATCACTTTTGCCACCGCTATCAAGTTATTTCCATACTACGTTGCTACTAAATACTTTGCTGCAGATATTAAGTTTTCCAGGTGTGGTCGAATTGACAACTCAGCTGCTAATACTTGAGAATATTCTTTGGCTCCCCTTGTGTCGAATCAATAAATTTGGGTTGAATACTCTACCCTCGAAAACAGTTGCGACCCCCTATACTTGTGGGTTATCAGCGATGGTTATCCTAGCTAGGACACTCACGTGTGACGCTTCCATCAATGGGCCCACGAGGCCATCGTCGATGCATGTGCATCACTTTAACCTACATTGGGAGAGGTTAATTAATTTCAACATCGTTGAGGATTCTTTTTGGGTTGTATTACGGTAGGAGCATATAGTATGCGTCGAAGAGGGGGAAGGGGACCATCATATGTAGTACACTTCATGAACCTCACTCTGTGTGGGTGCATGGTTTACGGTTTTTGAAGCATGTGTGGCATATCAAAGTTGTGCATTTTAGGTATTATATTCAACATATGTTTGGCACACTTGCAATGCGATGGTGGTTGTCCTCTCGCACCCACTTAAGCGGTTATCAGCGATATCGATGCTTTCCATTTGTGTGCCCACTTGGTCCATCACTACTTTTTGCCTGACAACGAGAGTGGTTAATTTGACTTAGGAGGGGGTTATTTGTTTGCTTGTAAATCGGTATATATATATACCGATTTTCTAAGCTTGAGTGTAGAATAGCTTATTCTACACCCCTAGTAACGCTCTATACAAAATATAGTAACGTAACATGTAAAATATAGTAAAAAATTTGACCATGTAAGAAATCAAAAACTTGGATAGTAAAAAATATATCTCATAATTACTACATTTTACATAGCGTTTTACTAGATTTTGTACATACCATTACTGGGGTGTAGAATAAGCTATTCTACACTCACGCTTAGAATAGCGTTACCTATATATATATATATATATATATATATATATATATATATATATATATATATATATATATATATATATTGAGCATACATGCATGCATGTATGCATGAATCCTCCCATCGAGTCGGTGGCTAGTACAACGACACGTCATGAACCGATCTCGCCTGTGTGGGGAGAGCGTACGATTTTTGACGCACGCGCCACATCAATGTTGTGAAATGGTATTCAAACATGCATGCACGCATCACCTCCATACATATGCATGTAGTGGTTGTCTTCGGACGGTACACTCCCTCGCGTGGTTATCGGCGACAAGCCTATATATTCGTGGGCCCGCGTGGATATCCATGATCACCTTGATCGACAACAAGATAGGTTACCATGGCGGACTCTTCATTTGGTTCGTGTTATCGTAGTATAGGTCATGGTGAGATTTAGACTTAATTAAAGATTGAGCGCATATACTATGCACGCATGCATGCATGAATCCCCGTTGTCGGCTTGAAGTGTGGTGTAACATACATATGGATCATCAACCTAACCCTCACTCAGTGTGGGGATTTCTAGTTCAAAATAGTGATGCCACATCAAAGTTGTTCCATTGTGTACTAAAAACACACCTGATCCATACATATGTTTGGGCCACACGCATGCAGTGGTTGTCTTCGGGGACTAGCTACTTGCGTAATTATTGGCGAGCTAGCCTATCTGGGGTCGCATGGACGACCATCACTTTGAGCAACAACAAGAGAGAGGTTGTACGACCAAGGTGGATTATTCTTGGTCCGTTTTACGATCAATCTTGGTGAGATGCCTCTCTGGCCCGTCGACTAAAAGTGTGTGTGGGGGGTTGGGGGCTGCTACTTTGCACTTTGCTAGGTGAACCTCGGTGGGGGGGCATTCGTAGTTTAGGATTCTCTTCGTGCGACACGAGGGAGGGGGGGCTGCTAGCTACTTTGCACTTTGCTAGGTGAACCACGGTTGGGGGGGATCCATTCATAGCTTAGGATTCCCTTCGTGTCGACATGAGGGAGGGGGCTGCTAGCTTCTTTGCACGTTGCTAGGTGAGCCTCGGTTGTGGGGGGCATCCATTCATAGTTTAGGAATCCTTCGTGCCGACTACGAGGGGGGGATGCTAGCTACTTAGCAGTTTGCTAGGTGAACCACGGTTGGGGGCATCCATTCATAGTTTAGGATTCCCTTCGTGTTTACACGAGGGAGGGGGGCTGCTAGCTACTTCGCACTTTGCTAGGTGAGCCTCGGTTGGGGGGCATGCATTCATAGATTAGGATTTCCATTCGTGCCGACACGAGGGGGGGGGCAAGCAATACCGTGCGCTTTGCGAGATAGGTGCGACATCGAAGTTGCATTTGGTATTTGAAAATCAAACCACCCTTTTCATACATAAATTTGGTCCACATGCAAGTGTGTTCGTGTTCTGACCCTCTCCCGCGTCATTTTTCGCCAAATTTATGAACATTAAACAAGTCGGATGACGCAACAGACACGGTTCACTCAAACTAACCGTGTGCCACGCCGGTGCCCCTATCACGCACACATCCGCACAGTACATTGGGCTCCACGAGGCTCCCCCTCTCAAAAATATATGCCCGCATCGAGGGTTTTTTCTGTTACATAATACACGGTTGTTATCTTCGGACCGTGTGCGATGTTTCTTCTTACCAATCCCACCTGCATCCCTAGAAAATATCTGCCCGCCCCGATGAGGGTTTTTCTGTTTCATAACACACGGTTGTTATCTCCGGACCGTGTGCGATGTTTCTTGTTCCCAATCCCGCCCGCCCCTGGAAAATATCTGCCCGCCTCTCGGGTTTTTCTGTTTCATAACACACTGTTGTTATCTCCGGACCGTGTGCGATGCACCATCATCAAAATTTTCAATAGCCCCGGCATTTCACTCCCGCTTGACTCCGTGATAGTAAAATTTCAGTGCCCGTGATCATTTCCTCAAACACACCCCGCCCCACACACACACACACACACACACACACACACACACACACACACACACACACACACACACACACACACACACACACACACACACACACACACACACACACACACACACACACACACCTCCTCCTCGGCCCAAGACACACACCCCCCCATCCCTCACTCGAAACCCTAGCAAGGTCCCTGCCACTGCCGTCGTGAGACCTCCATTGTCAACATCTGCCGGTTTGCTCGTGCAACTTACCCACCGATCTCCATACCAAGCCGCCCTGAGTTTCTTAGATGACGCCTGCCAAACACCCCTTTTCCCACAGATCCCCATCCGCATCCCCATTCCCCACTCCAGGGCGTCGCAGCCTAAGCCCGGCTACGCTTCCCATGGAGCTCAAGGAGCGACTGGCCCAAAAGAGGTGTATCGTGGTCTCTTCGCCCGACGGCACCGACGAAGCTGATGACCATTACTGGTGGCAGGCACTCAAGCAGCGGGCTAGAGTATGCGGGCATGTCTTGGCCACCAGCTACGACATCGAGGTCATCGACAGCAATGGCCTGAGGCGGGCTATGTTACAGGTTAAGTGGCCCACCCCCAACCCCTCGAGTTCAACCGCCGTCGATCTCATCCATGGCCCCGCCGCTGATCTCCTCTGGCTCACTGTCAACAACTTGCCATCCTACATCGCCATCGAGCCCCTTTTGTCATGTCTGAAGGACACGTTTTGCGACGCTGGCTTGGGATCCACAGGTTCCAAGTCAGACCTCATCAACGACGACTGACGGTGTCCTGGACTAGGGGGTACTCACCACGTCGTCTCCCGATCAGTTGGATTGGGCCGAGGATCCCCATGGCCGTATACTCATGGGCCAGTCCGGACAGTTGCCGCCTATAAGGAAGATTCCACAAGACTGGCGATCAAGACAAGGACTCCTCCCCCACCGGCGTATTCGGCTAGGACTCTTGTTATCCTAGGCCTCTGGTGCAATATATAAACCAGGGCCAGGCTAGTCGACATATATACAATATACAACAATCATACCATAGGCTAGCTTCTAGGGTTTAGCCTCCTTGATCTCGTGGTAGATCTACTCTTGTACTACCCATATCATCAATATTAATCAAGCAGGATAAACACGCCCAATATGCGACCCTATCCAAAAGGAACTCGATGGTCCCACCAAGGATAGACCCAAGATATTGAAACGCTTTTGCAAGGTGGATATCATTACATCAACATTACATAATAGTGGGGATACATACATAAGACACAAATGCCACAAGAATACATCAACATCATATACAAGATCAACATCCGACTACGGATGAAACATAAACAAGCTCAAACAACATCCACCTCTGCTAGCCCAGGCTGCCGACCGAACCTATCCCCGATCGAAGAAGCGTAAGAAGAACTCCAACACAAATAAACATCGCTCTCGCGTCATGATCATCGCAAAACCTGTACCTGGCTGGTGGTGTAGTAATCTGTGAGCCACGAGGACTCAGCAATCCCATTACCATGGGTATCAAGACTAGCAAAGCTTAATGGGAAAGGAAGGGGTAAAGTGGTGAGGTTGCAGCAGCGACTAAGCATATATGGTGGCTAACATACGCAAATGAGAGCGAGAAGAGAAACAAAGGAACGGTCGTCAACTAGTAATGATCAAGAAGTGATCCTGAACTCCTACTTACGTCAAACATAACCCAGAAACCGTGTTCTCCTCTCGATCAACCCCGAAAAGAGACACTCACGGTTACGCACACGGTTGGTGTATTTTAAATAAGATCAACTTCGGTTTTCTACAACCGACATTAACAAATTCCCATCTGCCACATAACCGCGGCACGGCTTTGAAAGTTCAAACCCTGCAGGGGTGTCCCAACAGCCCATGATAAGCTCTCGCGATCAACGAAGGATATTCCTTCTCCCGGAAGACCCGATCGTCTCGGAATCCGGCTACAAGACATTTCGACAGCAATAAAACAAGACCAGCAAAGCCGCCGGATGTGCCGACAAATCCTGATAGGAGCTGCACATATCTCGGTCTCGTGGCACACCGGATGAGCAAGACGTCGGGTTGGCATAAACCCTGATTGCCCGAGGCGCGGACATCGCTTCGGTTTGGACCAGCACTGAAGGAGAACCGCCCGGGGCTAAAATAAAGATGACCCTCGGGCTCCGAAACCCAAGGGAAAAAGGGCATAGGTGAGGCAAATGATAAAACCAATGTTGGGCCTTCTTTGGAAAAGTCTTATTCAAAGCGAACTGTCAAGGGGTCCCATAAATCACCCGACCGCGTTAGGGACGCAAAATCCGGGAACATAACACCGATATGACGGAAACTAGGGCGGCAAGAGTGGAACAAAACACCAGGCATAAGGCCGAGCCTTCCACCCTTTACCAAGTATATAGATGCATTAATTAAATAAGATATATTGTGATATCCCAACAAGTAAACATGTTCCAACAAGGAACAACATCTCCATGTTCCAACAAGGAACAAACTTCATCTTCACCTGCAACTAACAACGCTATAAGAGGGGCTGAGCAAAGCGGTAACATAGCCAAACAACGGTTGCTAGGAAGGGTGCAAAAGGTTAGAGGCTGACATGGCAATTTGGGATGACTTGATAAACAGGTAATAGGTAGCGCAGCATAGCGATAGAACGAAGCAACTAGCATAGCAATGTGAGACCCAGGGTAGTGGTCATCTTGCCTGAAATCCCGCAAGGAAGAAGAACGAGTCCATGAAGAAGATGAACGGAAGAAGCCGAACCAAGCGTAGACGAACGAATCCTCACGATCGCAACGAAGCAGGAACTAACAAGAAGAAGCACACAACATAGTAAACACTCCACACATGAACAAGGCATGATGCATAAACAAGCATGATGCATGACACAGCTACATGAAGCTACTCATGGCAAGAGATGATGCAAACAAGAACAACACATCAAGGCAAGTTTAAATGAGGCCGGGAACAACATATAACAATTCCGGTAAGTCCTCATATGCATATTTCGAAATTGGTCCAGATCTGAATAAACATTATGTTCAAGTTGTTAAAGAGCAATTTAATATGCACCACGATGATCTACACGAAATTCTAGTCAAGTTACATATAAAGTTCATTAGATTCGGAGCTACGGTCTAGAAGATATGAGCAAAACAAGTTAAGCATGACATTGATGCAAAATGCATACAAACATCAAGCAAACACCTCAAAACAAGGATGCAACATGATAATATGAAACTACATGCAAAATCAAGCAAGTTTCATATAGAGCACACTCAAAACGGAGCAACGGTTCAACACATACACTCTATACAAGTTATAGCAATAATCTGTCCAAAACAGCAACTAGGCATATTGCAAGCATCAAAACAACAAGCTACAGCATCTCAACATGAAAAAAAAAGGCATGGGCATGATGTACAGGTAAAGCATTACAAAACATGAACACTGAGCTATCTCCATAAACAACTAGAACATGCTCAAAAACACATGGCAAGATTGCAAGTAATAACAGTTTCAGGCATTGGCAGAAATAACATCAGGTTGCAATGTTTAGAGCTATGAAACAACATGTTACAGGAACTTATCATGGCAAACAAAGGCATGGCATGGATCTACTAATTGCATAGAACTAAAGTCCTTTAGTGACCATGAGCCAAAAAGGATCAGAAAATATAGTAACTCCCATGTCAATATCGAAAGTTTCGTTAACAGATTCAGCAACATGGCATGTCAAAAACTGATAACAAGTAGGCATATTTACAAGCTCAATGCACTCACTACAGAGCCTTATATGATAAACTAAGCATACATACATCAAGAAGACATGGCATAGAAGACATACATGGCAAGAACAATAACATAGCATACATGGATCAACCACAACAACCTAGGCAAAATTGAATAACATGTAAACAATCTGCCAGAAACATTTGATAGCAAAAGTAGAGCTCGATTGACTCAAGCTATGGCACTCCATAATTGCAAACAAGGGCATGGATGGATAGAGCAAGACATGTATAACAAAACATCCTTACTGAAGTAACTTAAAATATGCATGGATCTCTTGGTAGCATCGAGTTAACATGGCATCAAAATATCAACAAAACAGGGCTGAAATCAGCAACATCAAGACACCTAGTTTGCATGCTTGTGCTAGTCACCACATTGATCACAAAAATACATGGAATACAACCCTGGAAAGATGGCATGGCATATTACAAAGCACATGTAGGACTCAAGTCCATAGGATGCACACATCAATCATGGCAAAAATGACAAAAGTGCAAGTTCTGATAAAAATCAGAAACTAACATCACATAGCACTCTTCTAACAGCATTTCGGGAATCAAGATGAGCTCAAATGAAAATGATGCAATGTGATGAAATGATCTACTCTTCGAGGCGAACATTTTGACATATTACACGCGCAAAACGGAGCTACATGCACAGAGTTACGATGCGATGAAAATGGCACAAAATATCACATATGCTCGGGACTTGGATGAATTTTAGAGGGGGGGGGAGAAGTCAACCCTTGGCACGGTTTACGAGGATCGCCGGAGTGAGCCTGGATCTCGCCGGAGAAGAGAGGGAGGGGCAGCCGGAGTGGGGGCCGGCCGGGTCCGGTGCCGGGGAGGCCGGATCTGGACGCCGGTGGCCGGAGGAGGAGGCGGCGCGGGCGGGGCTTCGCCGGGCGGCGGGCCTCCGGTGACCGGAGTGGAACGCGGAGCTCGCCGGGCGGAGCTGGCAGCGCGGCCGCCGGAGGAGGCAAGGGCAGCGGTGGCGAGTGTCGCCGGCGAGGCGCGGCCGGGCGGCCAGCGGGCGCCTGGCGGCGAGCCGAGGGGCGGGCGGACTCCGCGGGCGGCGGGAGGTCGGGCGGCGGCGGGGCGGGCGGGCGGCGGGCGCGGGATGCTGGGCTGGCCTAGGGCCCGAGCAGGCCGGCGTGGGGCTGAGGAGAGAGAGAGAGAGAGGGTGGCGGGTGAGGTGGCGGCGGCCGGTTGGCCAGGAGCGGCGGCGGAGGCGACGTGGCGCATTGCCATTGGTCGGGTGAGGTGGCGGCGACGGCTGGACATTGTCCGGCGCGGGGACGAAATGTCCGGTGGCGCGATGAGGAGGGAGACTAGGGTTGGACTGCGCGAAAATCCGGAGGGGATCACATATTTATAGGTAGAGGGAGCTAGGAGAGTCCAAATGAGGTGCGGTTTTCGGCCACGCGATCGTGATCGAACGACCGAGAGCATGGAGAGGAGTTTGGTGGGTTTTGGGCCACTTTGAAAGGGGTGTTGGGCTGCAAACAAAAGAGGCTTTTACGGTTACCCGGTTAACCGTTGGAGTACCAAACGAACTCCAAATGATCTGAAACTTGACAGGCGGTCTACCGGTGCTATACCAAGGCCGCTTGACAAACCTCGGTCCATTCCGAGACCGTTTAACACCCGCACATGAAAAGAGGTAAAAGGGGCGCCGGAGACATAGGAGTGCGGATTGCAAAAGCGGACAACGGGAAAATGCTCGGATGCATGAGACGAACATGTATGCAAAATGAAATGCGCATGATGACATGATATGAAATGCAGATGATGACATGGCAAAGTGCAACACGCAAGCAAATGACATGGCAACGACGGCGAATAACTGAATGACACCTGGCGCATCGAATCCGGGGTGTTACAACACTCCTCCACTAACAAGAGATCTCGTCCCGAGATCTTAGGACCGAGACGGAAGAGAAAAAGGGATGAGGTGAAACAAAAAACTCAAGAGAAGAAGCAAAGAATCGAGAGCACTCGAGAATAAGAGAGGAACGACGAGAATGACGAGAATCGAAAGCTCACGGAATCGGATAGATTATGAAACAACTCGTTCTAACCGGAGTGGTTAGAATGAGAAAAGAAACGAATAGGACTGAAAGGATTTAGGTAGCACTCCGGTTGAACAAGGAAAGAATAGAACATGAACTTCAGAGGATGGAATGATACTTGATGAAGACATTACACAAAACCTCCGGAAAGAATTGAAAGAGTTGAATGAAAAGAACTTAGAAGGAAGGATTGAACGGAGTTGTTGAGAAAATCAACAACGAAAGAATAAGCTTGTTGTGGACTTATGGAAAACATCTCAAAATTATGAGGTGAACGCCGACCACAAACGGAAAAGATTAAATAGCTGAGAAGAACGAAGAAATGCAAAACTCCACTTCAAAAGAATACGGAGAATTAATTGCACTTCGAGATGCAAGAAGAAAAGGTACTTGAACTCCGCCAACAAGAATCTTGATGAACTCTTGAAGAATGAATTAAATCCTGAAGAACCACCATGAAGAACTCCGGTAACAAAAGGATGATGAGATAGAAATGAAGAACGAAAGAATAAGATGAGCATTGCGATGATTTAGATGGAGGTTCCGACGAGATGGTCAAGGGAAATTTGAACTCCGGAGAAACAAAGATGAAAACACTTGGAAGTCGAATTTATTCAACAAGAACAAACTCCGAAGAAAGGGATTGAATCACCTCGAGGAAATAAGAATAAGATTTATTGTATGCTTATCCTTCATCAAATTAAATTGATGACAAACAATGGATTTGGCATAATACTTATTCTCGTTGAAAAAGGATTAAGGGGAAACATAGCACAAAACTTGAGAAAGTCTTCCTGAACCACCGGTAGGATTGGAAAGAATGAATGAATTAATATGATAATCAAGGAAAAAGAATCTGAATGAACCACCGTGAAAATGAAAAAGAACAAAGAGAAGAGAACGGATCGCCGGAAAGAATTAGAAAAGCACGAAGATACTTGAGGGAATTAAAATGCACGAGAACAAAGAGATCGCGAACTGATAGAAGAATACTTGAACGCAGCACCGGAAGAATATTGAGGCGAACGAAGGGCACGGATATAGAATAATTGGAGAACGAATCTGAAAACTTAGAATGAAGAAATCTTCCGAAAAGATGGCCTCCGGATGATCGAGAGAGAAAGCAACTCCTGAAATGCTCCGGATGGATGAAAAGAATTGCACGACTGGAAACAATTAGATAGGATCACATCGAGCTAGCACCATGAATCTCCAGGGGAACGGACAAGATTTAAGAGAAACTCTACTTCGGTCTTTAACTGATGACGAGAAACACCGCCAAAATTACTGAGGTACTCCGGGAGGATGAAAAGCAAAGAGGTAGAGTGAACAATGAAAATGATTTGAAATCGATCTTGGAAAAACATCTGACTGATGAAATTCATTCTTACGTCAAACTCCGAAAAGAATTGAGAATAACTCCGGGAAAATTAGAAGAGTCAGGTAAGATCCTGGGAAAGACCTGTGGGTTAGGGCCCACTGAAGAGATAACACCGTTGGAAAGGGATGTTGAACAGATAGATGATGCACCGGAAGAACTAAAATATTTGACTGAGGTGACAACCTCGAATTAATTAGAACACAGGCGAATCTCCTGAGATGTCTTCAGCACTCCGGAAGGACAAACTGGCGAGAGGCGAACGAGCAAAGGGAAATATTTGAGCTGAGGGAAAGAATACGATCAACCCGAAAAACTAGAATTGAATCTGCCGGAGAAAGAAAGAGATGAAGAATGACGAACAAGACGAGAATTCACCGGTTGAAATAATTGACGAAAGACTGAAGAGGCTCCGCACGAATGAAAATCCATGGTCGGAAGAAACTCGAACTGCGGGAATAAGAGGGTGGGAGGGCGGGATAAAACAAAGGCAACTTGGAAGGGGAAAATCGACGAATAACTTGAAGAGAAAAGCACCGGTTGACATAATTGAGGAGAGAATGCAAAGGCATCGCACGAGTAGGATGGATACTCGATTACAAACTCCGGTTCCGAGAGGAAGAAGGGAGGGCGGGTGGGAAAAACAAGGACACTTCGGACAAGGAAAAACAACGACGTCGGAGGAAGAACTGAGGATTGAACTCAAAGATGAAGAGGCTCGAGTCAACTTGATGAGAAATGCACCGGATAAAAAGAGCTGAGGAACAACTACCGGAAAACCAACTGCGTGAACCTAAAGAAAAAATTTGAATGGGAAGAGGAGTAATTCAAAACACCTACGTCAAGATTCCTCACCAGAGCGACGAAGGGGCAGAGGAGTAAAAAGAATTCCTACTCTCCGATATAACTAGACTCAGAAAACAGTTTTCTTCTAGACTCAACAACGGCCAAACTACACGATCAATCAAGGGGCTCCTAGGGTCGGTCGAGGCTCTGATACCAACTTGTCACGCCCAATATGCGACCCTATCCAAAAGGAACTCGATGGTCCCACCAAGGATAGACCCGCATATTGAAACGCTTTTGCAAGGTGGATATCATTACATCAACATTACATAATAGTGGGGATACATACATAAGACACAAATGCCACAAGAATACATCAACATCATATACAAGATCAACATCCGACTACGGATGAAACATAAACAGAAGCTCAAACAACATCCACCCTGCTAGCCCAGGCTGCCAACCTGGAACCTAACCCCTGATCGAAGAAGCAGAAGAAGAACTCCAATACAAATAAACATCGCTCTCGCGTCATGATCATCGCAAAACCTGTACCTGCAACTGGTGGTGTAGTAATCTGTGAGCCACGAGGACTCAGCAATCCCATTACCATGGGTATCAAGACTAGCAAAGCTTAATGGGAAAGGAAGGGGTAAAGTGGTGAGGTTGCAGCAGCGACTAAGCATATATGGTGGCTAACATACGCAAATGAGAGCGAGAAGAGAAACAAAGGAACGGTCGTCAACTAGTAATGATCAAGAAGTGATCCTGAACTCCTACTTACGTCAAACATAACCCAGAAACCGTGTTCTCCTCTCGATCAACCCCGAAAAGAGACACTCACGGTTACGCACACGGTTGGTGTATTTTAAATAAGATCAACTTCGGTTTTCTACAACCGGACATTAACAAATTCCCATCTGCCACATAACATGCGGCACGGCTTTGAAAGTTCAAACCCTGCAGGGTGTCCCAACTTAGCCCATGATAAGCTCTCGCGATCAACGAAGGATATTCCTTCTCCCGGGAAGACCCGATCAGTCTCGGAATCCGGCTACAAGACATTTCGACAAAGAATAAAACAAGACCAGCAAAGCCGCCCGGATGTGCCGACAAATCCTGATAGGAGCTGCACATATCTCGGTCTCGAGGGCACACCGGATGAGCAAGACGTCGGGTTGGCATAAACCCTGATTGCCCAGAGGCGCCGGACATCGCTTCGGTTTGGACCAACACTCGAAGGAGAACTGCCCGGGGCTAAAATAAAGATGACCCTCGGGCTCCGAAACCCAAGGAAAAAAGGGCATAGGTGAGGCAAATGGTAAAACCAATGTTGGGCCTTGCTGAAAAGTCTTATTCAAAGCGAACTGTCAAGGGGTCCCATAAATCACCCGACCGCGTTAGGGACGCAAAATCCGGGAACATAACACCGATATGACGGAAACTAGGGCGGCAAGAGTGGAACAAAACACCAAGCATAAGGCCGAGCCTTCCACCCTTTACCAATTATATAGATGCATTAATTAAATAAGATATATTGTGATATCCCAACAAGTAAACATGTTCCAACAAGGAACAACATCTCCATGTTCCAACAAGGAACAAACTTCATCTTCACCTGCAACTAACAACACTATAAGAGGGGCTGAGCAAAGCGGTAACATAGCCAAACAACGGTTTGCTAGGAAGGGTGCAAAAGGTTAGAGGCTGACATGGCAATTTGGGATGGCTTGATAAACAGGTAATAGGTAGCGCAGCATAGCGATAGAACGAAGCAACTAGCATAGCAATGATAGTAGTGAGATCCAGGGTAGCGGTCATCTTGCCTGAAATCCTGCAAGGAAGAAGAACGAGTCCATGAAGAAGATGAACGGAAGAAGCCGAACCAAGCGTAGACGAACGAATCCTCACGATCGCAACGAAACAGGAACTAACAAGAAGAAGCACACAACATAGTAAACACTCCACACATGAACAAGGCATGATGCATAAACAAGCATGATGCATGACATAGCTACATGAAGCTACTCATGGCAAGATATGATGCAAACAAGAACAACACATCAAGGCAAGTTTAAATGAGGCCGGGAACAACATATAACAATTCCGGTAAGTCCTCATATGCATATTTCGAAATTGGTCCAGATCTGAATAAACATTATGTTCAAGTTGTTAAACAGCAATTTAATATGCACCACGATGATCTACACGAAATTCTAGTCAAGTTACATATAAAGTTCATTAGATTCGGAGCTACGGTCTAGAAGATATGAGCAAAACAAGTTAAGCATGGCATTGATGCAAAATGCATACAAACATCAAGCAAACACCTCAAAACAAGGATGCAACATGATAATATGAAACTACATGCAAAATCAAGCAAGTTTCATATAGAGCACACTCAAAACGGAGCAACGGTTCAACACATACACTCTATACAAGTTATAGCAACAATCTGTCCAAAACAGCAACTAGGCATATTGCAAGCATCAAAACAACAAGCTACAACATCTTAACATGAAAACAAAAGGCATGGGCATGATGTACAGGTAAAGCATTACAAAACATGAACACTGAGTTATCTCCATAAACAACTAGAACATGCTCAAAAACACATGGCAAGATTGCAAGTAATAACAGTTTCAGGCATTGGCAGAAATAACATCAGGTTGCCATGTTTAGATCTATGAAACAACATGCTACAGGAACTTATCATGGCAAACAAAGGCATGGCATGGATCTACTAATTGCATAGAATAAAAGTCCTTTAGTGACCATGAGCCAAAATGGATCAGAAAATATAGTAACTCCCATGTCAATATCGAAAGTTTCGTTAACAGATTCAGCAACATGGCATGTCAAAAACTGATAACAAGTAGGCATGTTTACAAGCTCAATGCACTCACTACAGAGCCTTATATGATAAACTAAGCATACATACATCAATAAGACATGGCATAGAAGACATACATGGCAAGAACAATAACATAGCATACATGGATCAACCACAACAACCTAAGCAAAATTGAATAACATGTAAACAATCTGCCAGGAAACATTTGATAGCAAAAGTAGAGCTCGATTGACTCAAGCTATGGCACTCCATAATTGCAAACAAGGGCATGGATGGATAGACCAAGACATGTATAACAAAACATCCTTACTGAAGTAACTCAAAATATGCATGGATCTCTTGGTAGCATCGAGTTAACATGGCATCAAAATATCAACAAAACAGGGCTGAAATCAGCAACATCAAGACACCTAGTTTGCATGCTTGTGCTAGTCACCACATTGATAACAAAAATACATGGCATACACCCCTGGAAAGATGGCATGGCATATTACAAAACACATGTAGGACTCAAGTCCATAGGATGCACACATCAATCATGGCAAAAAATGACAAAAGTGCAAGTTCTGATAAAAATCAGAAACTAACATCACATAGCACTCTTCTAACAGCATTTCGGGCATCAAGATGAGCTCAAATGAAAATGATGCAATGAGATGAAATGATCTACTCTTCGAGGCGAACATTTTGACATATTACACGCGCAAAACGGAGCTACATGCACAGAGTTACGATGCGATGAAAATGGCACAAAATATCACATATGCTCGGGACTTAGATGAATTTTAGAGGGGGGGGGGAGAAGTCAACCCTTGGCACGGTTTACGATGATCGCCGGAGTGAGCCTGGATCTCGCCGGAGAAGAGAGGGAGGGGCAGCCGGAGTGGGGGCCGGCCGGGTCCGGTGCCGGGGAGGCCGGATCTGGACGCCGGCGGCCGGAGGAGGAGGAGGCGCGGGCGGGGAGCTCATGGGCGGCGGGGCCTCCGTGACCGGAGTGGAACGCGGAGCTTCGCCGGGCGAGCTGGCCGCGCGCCGCCGGAGGACGGCGGGCAGCGGTGGCGAGGTCGCCGGCGAGGCGCGCGCCGGCGGCGGAGCCGGGGGCGAGGGCGGCGGACTCGCGGGCGGCGGAGGAGGTCGGGCGGCGGCGGGAGGCGCCGGGCGGCGAGGCGCGGACGGAGGGCGGCGGCCGGGCGGGCGGCGCGCTGGGCCCATGGGGCCGCCTCGGCCCGAGCTGGCGGCGATGGGTGAGAGAGAGAGAGAGAGGGCGGGTGAGGTGGCGGCGGCCGGTTGGCCAGGAGCGGCGGCGGAGGCGACGTGGCGCATTGCCATTGGTCGGGTGAGGTGGCGGCGACGGCTGGACATTGTCCGTCGCGGGGACGAAATGTCCGGTGGCGCGATGAGGAGGGAGACTAGGGTTGGACTGCGCGAAAATCCGGAGGGGATCACATATTTATAGGTAGAGGGAGCTAGGAGAGTCCAAATGAGGTGCGGTTTTCGGCCACGCGATCGTGATTGAACGACCGAGAGCATGGAGAGGAGTTTGGTGGGTTTTGGGCCACTTTGAAAGGGGTGTTGGGCTGCAAACAAAAGAGGCTTTTACGGTTACCGGTTAACCGTTGGAGTATAAACGAACTCAAATGATCCGAAACTTGACAGCGGTCTACGGTGCTATACCAAGGCCGCTTGACAAACCTCGGTCCATTCGAGACCGTTTAACACCCGCACATGAAAAGAGGTAAAAGGGAGCGCCGGGAGACATAGGAGTGCCGGATTGCAAAACGGACAACGGGGAAAATGCTCAGATGCATGAGACGAACATGTATGCAAAATGAAATGCTCATGATGACATGATATGAAATGCAGATGATGACATGGCAAAGTGCAACACGCAAGCAAATGACATGGCAACGACGGCGAATAACTGAATGACACCTGGCGCATCGAATCCGGGGCGTTACACAGGAGTAGGGTATTACCTCCATCGAGAGGGCCCGAACCTGGGTAAAAACATCGTGTCCCTTGTCTCCTGTTACCATCCGCCTAGACGCATAGTTCGGGACCCCCTACCCGAGATCCGCCGGTTTTGACACCGACATTGGTGCTTTCATTGAGAGTTCCTCTGTGTGTTCGGCAAAGGTCGATGGCTCGCCCACAGGTCAACTACGACTTCGGCATATTCGTCACCAGCTCGACTGGTCACCTTGGTTCGACCGAGGACTGCGCCCTATCTCCGATCGTCATGTTCGTATGAGGGCCTTCATCAACATTAACTCCGATCTCTATCAAGATCATGGAGGAATCATCCAGGGAGCCTGGGGGCTCAACGTCAACATTGCCCTCGGGCGACCGTACTGTTTTTCTGGACAGCGGACTTGTGTCCACCGCCACCGCCTCCTCAAGCGTCGTTTTAACGATTGCTTCAGTGGGATTGTGCGGAATTGAGTCTACAAAAACCCTAGAAAATTTCATCGAGTTCCGATGAAGGAATCTCTGGCAAACTCCGATATACCGGAGCCGCATTGAATCTGGACGAGAACCCGGACGAGTTTAGAGCGTGGTGTCCAGATTCTAGCTCGGACTTCCTTTGGAAGATCCAACCATTGATCGGCTGCGGAATTCCTATATCTACCACCCCTCAAAATTTCAGCTCGATCCGACCGTCCAAACTCCGGGAACCTTCCGATTAGTGTATCACTTTTTGGATCTGTTTTCTGCACGAAAACGAATCCGACCCGAGTTCGTCTTTTTTAATAACGGGATTTTGGACATCCTTTTTGAAGATAGTTTTATATGGGGTGTTCTGTTTTCTTCCCGAACACATGCCACTAACTTTAAAATCTTTTGAACATGATCTTCAACATCATGCTGGTGTCAAACCAGTCCGGCAATATTGCTCCACGGCTGCCGACCTGCGCTAGACACGTCGTCACTTTGTTGAGCCGAGCTCAACTTCCTCGGATCATCATCTCGGCAAGCCGAACAAGAGTCCGGCATCGCGAAGGATAAATCATCACCAATATCGCCGCCCCACGGGTTACACGGAGGGCATACCGCATCGCCGCCGGTCGCTTCATCAAGCCGGCATCGACCACGTCCACGACCTGCATCGGCAGGGCCGCACTATTGCTTCTTCAAGCTGGTGTCCATCACGCCGACCTACTTCGACATCTCGGCTGGACCGGGGGCTTTGCCATCTCTTCATCAACCTACTCCGGACACTTCGGCGTCACTAGCCGACCAGGCAATGGGTGCGCGGATCGAGTCCCAATTTTGGGAATCACCTTCCTTTGGATTGCTACAACAAATAAACCGGGTGCTATTAATCCTAGTATTTCTTTTTGCTTGTTTGGGTTAATTTTTCCCATGGAATTATTACTCTAGTTTGTCCATCATATGTACACAGGTCTATCAAGTGGTGGCCGCATTATCGACGGTCGCATGATGGTTCGGTCAGTTTCCGTACATAGTCCGGCGAACGCCGCATCCGAAACTCGAACCGACCTGTGAATTCAGGCCTTGCCATGCCTTTATTGCATTACGCGATGACCTGCATCGACATTGACTTCGGCGCCAGGCCATATTTCTTTTATTACTCACTTTGCATAAATTATTTATTATGCAATGATTTTTTTATTATCATTATTACTACTATCTATGGTTTGCACTATTTTTTGTGCACAGGAAAATGATCCAGCCGGACTATATCCTTTGACGTCACCTCGGCTGGACGGGGGGCTTCGTCAACACTTCATTACCCCATGCCAGGGACTTCAGCATCACTCTGCCGTCCTGCATTGACCGTGCTATGTCACCACTTCACAGTGCCGAGCTCTTTGCTTCGCCACCTCGGGACCGGCTTGGGGGATGGAACCTTGTCCCGCATCAAGCTCAGACCGCATCGTCAATACCGAACACATTAACCAGCTAAGTTGCCTTCATGCTCAAAGTTTTAAATTTCTAACTTGTGTTCGGTTCGACCAAGCATTATACTTTTCTGGAAAAAAGTTGCTTGTAAAAATTTTCCTTGTTGTTGAGGATATAGCTACTAAGTATAAACCGGCCAGGAGGGCCCGGTTCACCTTAGACTGTGCTGAAGCCCATGAAGGTCTTGAAGATGGTGTTCAACTAGTAAAGCTTGGAAGCCCACGGCCCGAAGGCGGATTAGGGCCCGTAGTGGTAAACCACCATGATTATGTAAACTTGTAATATAAGTTAGAAAGGAGAGAGACCGAGCCGGACACTTTGTATAGGTCGGCTCGGGACTCTGTAGACCGGCCGGGCGTCAACCTGTGTATATAAAGGGACGACCCGGCGGCGGTTCAACAAGAACAACAACTCGAGGCCTAGGCGAAACTTATTTGCTCCCTAGTCATTGAAACCACATCAATCCCATCACAACTAGACGTAGGCTTTTACCTTCATCGAAGGGGCCGAACTAGTATAAACCCTTGTGTCTTTGCGTCCGCTTTAACCCCTTCAAGTTAACCCGTAGCGATGGCTCCACGACTAAGTCCTTTCACGAGGACATCTGCCGTGACAAAACCACGACAGTTGGCGCCCACCGTGGGGCTATCGCACGATGGTTTGATGATCTTGGAGGGCAAGTTCGAAGGACTCGAAGGCTATGCTGTGGGCCGGATGACCAAGAGTCGTCGCGGCAAGCTCTACATCGACGATGCAGGATGGGGCCCCGAGGCCGGCTCAATCGAGTACGGGTACCGGGTCCCCTTTGGTGGCATTCACGTTTTCATCGGCAAGATTGGTGAGCCAGGGCCTGAGCCGGACATCTGCACCGACCTCGTCGAGACGGCTCAGCGTACAAGATCTGCCCAGGTTAAACCGGTCGTAAAGCGTGCCTTTGTGGGAGTCATCCACGGAGGAAGTTATGAGGACATATCAGAATCTGGTGGCGAGACCATCGTCTACTCTGGCGACGAGTCGTCAACCGAAGAAACTGAATCTCTATATCAGTTACAAGATGGCCGGATTGGGGCCTGCTCTGATGGTGACAGTATTCCGGACCCCTCCGATCTGCCCAACCAGGTTGGAATATTCATGGCCGGTACACAAGCAGCGCTTCACTCTTCGACTGCTGTGGCAATGATTTCCGGTTCAACAGCGGCGACGGCGGCCGGGGCAGGAGGCCCTCTGCGCCCGCCGGCTCAAGTTTTATCAGATCTGTTCGATGCGTTAGCTGCGCTCATGGCGAGGGCCAACCCGCGGATCAGGGCGCTCATAACGCAGAGATTGCGAATGTGAAGGAACAAATCACTCAGCTAAAGTGGATCTAGCAGCTGCAGACGCCAGATGACGGCAGAGCGGGCGCTTTAGATCTGCGAGCTTATAGGCTCATGTTGGATCGAGCGCGTCACATGAAGTCATGAAGAGGAAATACAGATCCGTTTGCCTTCGCCAAGCCGAGACCTCTTCAACACCCGGGCGGGAACCAGAATCCGCGGTGGTAAACCGGCGAAGCACTGGGACGGCGCGCCGTCCAGCCCCGCTTAATAGATCTACCTCGCCATAACGCCAGTGTGCCTCAGGCTGTGCAAACACCTCCGGGTCACTACCCCAACCCGATGGATAACCTTGTCGCAGCTGCGGCACGGCTGGAGGCTATTCCAATTGAGGGTGATTCACCACAGGCGGTAGAGACGCGCCGGGTCAAGGAGCTCCTGAGGACAGCTTTGGTCCAAAAGGAAGCGTATTCGTACAGCCGCGACCGGATCCACTCTACCCCCCGCCCAAGTCGGAGCTATAGCAGGCACGTGAATGAACCGGCCGTATCAAGTAATGCACGACGTGGTGCGCCCCGTGGCAACAACCCGGCAGGTGGTGTCGATAACGCCCAGGAGGTGGTGGACCGGGCCTGAGCGCGCAGGGAGGCCGAATTAGCAGCACAGCATCAGGCTCATCAGCTTACGCTGGTTCGTCCGACCATCTCGGTCGAGCCTGGGGTTACCTCTAGCTCTTTGGGGGTGCCTTGCCTCGTCCCCGCTTTACGCAATGTGCGCTTGCCCAAAGATTTCAAGGGTCCACGCAAGGTGCCAAATTACACTGCCGATTTATCTCCCGAAGCATGGATAGAAAGCTATGAGATGGCCATGGAGATGCTGGATGTGGATGAGGCCGCTTGTGCAAAGTACTTCACCATGATGCTTGAGGGAATGGCCCGTACTAGGTTGAAGAGCTTGCCACCCAATTCTATCAATTCATGGGCCCAGTTGCGGACCCGGTTTATCCAGAATTTCAAAGATACCTGTAAGCAGCCCATGTCCGTAGTGGACTTGGCGGCTTGTGTCCAGGGGGAAGGGGAGTCAACAACCCATTGGGTACGCCGCGTTTCAGAAATCTTGCACTCGTCAGACCGGATCAACGCCGACTCTGCGATCTTAACCCTGGAGGGCAACTGCCGGTTTCAGCCTCTGAAGTTAAAGTTGGGGCTCATGAAGCGATTTTGTAATGACATGGGAACTCTCATGGGCGCTTTAGTGAAGTATGCTGATTCTAATAGTACCAAGGATCCCGAGTCTGACGATGACAAGACAGGGAAGGGAAGGAAGAACAGCAACTCCAAGTGCCAGCAACATCACTCAGCAAGTAATGGCAAACGTAAAGCGGATGGCAACATGGACTTTGTAGCTAATACCAATGCGCAGGACAAGGGTCAGCGACGCAGAGGTAAGGCGGCGAATCATGGTGGGGCTCCGAATCCTAACCCGGATCGCTTAAATTATTTATTGAATCAGCCCTATCCAAAGCACGGGACGAAGGAGATGCCGGCCAACCACCTTTGGAAGGACTGCTACATTATGCAGGAGTTCAAGAGTTCTAATGCTTTCCGGTATGATCACGGCTCTGGCGGCGGTTCAGGATCCGGGCCGGGTTACGGTGGAGGAAATTCCGGTTCAGGATTTAATGGTAATCCGGGCGGACATAACAACCAGAACAATCAAAATAGCCAAGGTGGTTACAACCAGCAACAGCAGCAGTCGGGTTATCAGAGAAACCCAAAGCAGTTGAATAGTGGGCAGTACCATGTCTTCACCACTAGCTTAGACAAGCGAGACCGGAAGGTTCAGAAGCGGGCAGTCAACGCTGTTGAACCGGCCGTGCCCCATTACCTACGCTGGTCGGGGCAGCCCATTATATGGAGTAGAGAGGATCATCCTCCCCGGGTCGACAATCCGGGTCAGCTAGCCCTGGTGGTGGCACCTCAGGTGGGAGGTTATAAGTTCACCAAGGTACTCATGGACGGAGGGAGCAGCATTAACATCCTATACTATGATACCTTCCGTCGTATGGGGCTAACGGATAAACATCTCAAACCGTCCAAAACAGTGTTCCATGGCGTGGTACCTGGCAAGTCAGCATATCCTGTTGGTAAAATAGCTCTGGAAGTGGCCTTTGGTGATGATTATGACTCCAGATCGGAAACATTGACGTTTGAAGTGGTAAAAATCCAAAGTCCATATCATGCCCTCTTCGGGCAGCCGGCTTATGCCAAGTTCATGGCACGGCCTTGTTATATCTATTTGCAGCTCAAGATGTCGGGTCACAAGGGGACAATAACGGTTCATGGGAGCCGCAAGATCGCTTTGGAGTATGAGGAAGGTGATGCGGCTTACGCAGAGTCGGTTTGTGCCACCGAGGAGCTGAAGTACTATAAGGACAATGTTAATCCGGTGGACATGACTCCATTGAAGAAGCCAACTACAGAGCATGATCCGGCCCTGAAATTCAAATCGGCAGCTGAGACTAAGCTTGTTGACTTCGTGCCTGGCGATTCGTCCAAGCAGTTCAGCATCAGTGCCAACTTGGATCCGAAATAGGAAAACGCGCTCATCGAGTTCATCCGTGAGAATCGGGACATTTTTGCATGGAAGCCTTCTGACATGCCAGGTTTACCGAGGCAACTCGCTGAGCACACTCTTAATGTTGATCCCAAGTACAAACCGGTGAAGCAGTTTCTCCCCCGGTTTAACGAAGAAAGGCGCAAGGCCATTGGAGAGGAGGTGGCCCGGCTCTTAGCAGCTGGTTTTATCGTTGAAGTCTTCCATCCAGAGTGGCTTGCTAATCCGGTGCTGGTTCTTAAGAAAAACGGCACTTGGCGCATGTGTGTGGATTACACAGATCTTAACAAGGCTTGTCCAGCAGATCCTTTTGCCCTCCCCGCATTGACCAGATTATTGATGCTACTGCGGGTTGTGAGCGCTTGAGCTTTTTGGATGCGTATTCTGGGTATCATCAGATCAAGATGGCAGTTAAGGACCAGGAGAAAACAACGTTTATCACTCCCTTTGGAGCCTTCTGCTATGTATCTATGCCTTTTGGGCTCAAGAGCGCCCAAGCAACTTATCAACGCTGTGTACAGAATTGCCTGCATAAACAGATCGGCCGTAATGTGCACGCCTATGTTGATGATATTGTGGTCAAGTCAAGGGAGAAGGAGACACGATTGGCGATTTGAAGAAACCTTTGACAACTGCGGGTTTACAAGATGATGCTCAACCCGGCCAAATGTGTCTTTGGTGTTCCGGCGAGCAAGTTATTGGGTTTTCGTGTCCAACAGGGAATTGAAGCTAATCCGAGGAAGATTACGGCTATTACCTCCTGGCTAAACGAAGTGTATTAACGATGTCCAGCGTTTGGCAGGCGGATTACCGCTGAGCGGTTTATCACCGCCTCGGAGAAGGCCATCCTTTGTACCGATGCTGAAAAAAGATGCACCGGTTTATGCAGAGTCCACCCGCCGATGAAGCGCTGGAGGACTTAAAGCGGCAATTAGCCAACCTGCCTATGCTCGCCGCTCCCATTGACAAGGAGCTTACGCTATATGTTGTTGCTAACGCCGTAGCGGTCAGCGTAGCCATTGTGGTGGAGCGGAAGGAGGCGAGGAAGGAGCATCCGGTTCAACGTCCGGTTTACTATATCAGCGAGGTACTTATTGAATCTAAGCAAAGGTATCCGCATTGGCGAAGCTAGTATATGGAGTTTTATGGCAAGCGAAGCTGAAGCATATTTCAAGGCACCCCATCACGGTGGTCGATTCTGCTCCTTTAGGCGATATCATATAGAACCGGAAGCGATCGGCGGATTGCCAAGTGGGCTATAGAGCTTGGGCCGCCGGTCTGAAATGCGTACCTCGGACGGCGGTGAAGTCTCAAGCACTTGTGGATTTCATTAATGATTGGACGGAGTTGCAAGCACCAAGAAAAGCGGATCACACATATTGGACCATCCATTTTGACGGATCCGAGCAATTGAGGGCTCGGGGCTGGAGTCGATTAACTTCCCCACGAGGTGACAAGTTCTGTTACGTTCTCCGCTTAATGTTCCCTTGTACTAACAATGCAGCTGAGTATGAAGCCTTGCTCCATGGTCTCCGGATGGCTAAGGAGATGAATCTAAGCTGGGTTAAGTGCTTCGGTGACTCGGACCTAGTGGCTCAACAGGTGTCTGGCACTTGGGATTCAAAGGACCCACTCATGGCTGCATATCGTCATGAGGTGGATATTGTTGCAGGTCATTTCAAGGTCTATCAGGTGGACCACGTGGACCGTCGGAAGAATGAAGCGGCGGACGCTTTAACCCGGTTGGGCTCTCAACGTAAACCGGTCCCGCCCAATGTTTTTCTGGACGTGCTGCACAACCCGTCGGTCAAGCTCCCTGGTGAAGCAGATTTGGCTATTCCTGACCGGAGGCTCAATTGGTGGCAGCTCTTCACGTCACTCCGGATTGGACGCTTCCTTATCTTGCGTACATGAACCGGGGCGAGTTACCAGAAGATGAGACGTTGGCCCGACAGATAATCCGGCGATCCAAATCTATGACCATTGTTAATGGCGAATTGCATCATTGCAGCGTGTCAGGGGCGTTTCAACGCTGTTTGTCCCCTAAGGAAGGCTGTGAAATATTGCATGAGATCCACGAAGGAGATTGTGGTCACCACACCGGTTCAAAATCCTTGGTGGCTAAAGCGTTCCGCCATGGTTTCTATTGGTTGACTGCTCATGCCGATCACGGAAGATCTGGTCGACGATGTGATGGTTGCCAAAAGTTTTCGAGACGTGCTCATGTACCGCCCAAGAATTGAGGATGATTCCAATTACTTGGCCGTTTGCAACCTGGGGCTGGATATGGTTGGACCTTTCAAAAGGTCCAAGGACAAGAAGACCCACCTCCGGTGGCGGTGGACAAGTTTACAAAGTGGGTAGAGGCGAAACACATTAGCAAGTGTGGCGCGCCACGGCGGTTCAGTTCATCAAAAGGTGATTTTCGGTTTGGCTTTCCACACAATCATCACGATAATGGTACCAATTTGTCCAAAGGTGCCATGAAAGAGTTCTATGACGTGAACACATCCGCCTTAGCGTTTCTTGATAGCCCACCCACAGTCCAATGGTCAAGCGGAAAGGGCTAATCAAGAGATCTTGAGAGGCATCAAGCCCGGCTTATGGTCCCTTTGCGAGAGGACACCGGGTTGTTGGGTAGAAGAGCTACCATCGTGTTATGGAGTATCAACACTACGCCCAACAGATCCACAGGATACACACCATTTTATGGTCTATGGAGCGGAGGCGGTTCTCCCGATGACATCCGTCATGACTCACCTCGTGTGGCAGCTTATGTTGAAGCGGACAACGAGACGGCACGGCAAGATGCTTTGGACCGGTTGGATGAGAAGCGTGATATAGCAGCTGCCCGCTCAGCGATTTACCAACAGGATCTTCGTCGTTACCATAGTCGCCGGGTCAGAACCAAAACTTTTCAAGAAGGAGATTTGGTGCTTCGGCTCATCCAAGACCAGACCGATATGCACAAGTTATCCCCACCTTGGGAGGGACCTTTCGTGGTCAGCAAGAATCTGCACAACGGGTCGTACTATCTGATCGATATTCGAGAGCATAAAGACTCACGCACGTCAGAGGAGGAGACCAACAGGCCGTGGAACATAGCTCATCTTCGGCCTTATTTGTAACATCCCAAATTTTCAATTTGGAATGTTATACATTAGGTCATCATGCATATCATATTTTTCTCGCATTTTTCCGATCCTAGAAAATTTCACGCAACTCAAGGACCCTCGGAGAGAGTTGGAAGTTTCATTATTTTCAGATTTGGGATTTCTCAAATTTCGAAAATAGGATCATTTGGATTTATTTAAATTATCTTCATAAAGTTTTTCCTATACAAAATTTTGGAGAGGGAATAATATGACTTTCCCAACATTTAGGAAAAATGAAGATTTTATAAATAAATCAAATTTGGCTTTTGAAAGATTTACTTGTTTTAGGTAAAAATGAGCATTTTAAAAAAAATATGCATATTTGCCCGTTTTTAAAGTTCATTTTGTTCGACTCATTTTTAGGAGTCGGGAAAATTATTTTATTAAAATCGGAGTTCGTTTGGTATTTTTTAATTCGTTTGGTTTAATTTAAAAAAAAGCTACCTCCTCCTGCCGAGGCCCAGCCATGCCCAAAGGCCCGCCTCCTCCTCTCCCTCACAAGACGCCTTGAGGCGGGCGTCCCGCCCCACAAGTCGCCCCCTCGCCGCCCGAGTCCGCCTCCGCCCGGCCGCCTGCCCCTCCCAAAGCCGCCACCCCCTTCCATAAATACGGACCCTCCCCTCTCTCTCTCATCCCCGCCGCCTCCAGCCCGACCGAGCCCCGCCGCCGACCCGAGCCCGATCCCCTTCGCCGCCCCTCGTCCGGAGCACCCGCCGCCCTCGCCCGCGCCTCGCCGCCCGCCGACCGCCGCCCGACCCGAGCCCCGCGGCCGAGCGCCGCGAACCACCGAGGTAGCCGCCGCCGCCCGCCCGATCCGGTTTTCTTAGAAAACCCGATCCGGTTTTTGAGATGTTCGTTTTTTCAAAAACCTAGATTGGTTTTATTTTTTCGGTTTTCTTAATTAACGAACGTTCACCGAACCGTTCGTTTCAATGAACGTGTTCGTTGGATTAGTTCTGTTAACTAGCGTCCGTTATTTAATCCGTTCGTCGTTTTCTTTTAATCGAATTTAATCCGTTATTTTTGATTCGATTTCGATCCGATTTTCAAATCTGTTTTATTTCTCGCTCGTTTATCGGAATCAGGTGATTCAAGCGCCTGGAGTTTCGTTACGAAACCGCCGTTCCGACTAACCTACTTACACAGAGTTTTGCTACTGTAAAATTTTGACCTAGTTTCAGATTGCTAAACCGAGTCGTTCTCTCTCGAGTTTCGACTTTCGATGCTTTATTGGATTCGATTCTTTTGCAACCAGAGTTCTTAAGTTGAACTCTCTGGTTAGATCTTTTATTCGAGATTTTCCTGTGCATTAGATGAGTACTTATTGTATGCTTGTTGTTTGTCCGCATTAGATCACCCGGTCGCCGCTTGTTACTTCGAATCTCTAGGTCTCGCGGATCATCAGCAAGGCAAGTAACACTTGATCATACCTTTTCTACTACCCAGTTTTTATGCATTAGATCAAACCCTCAAACTCTTGCATGTTTAGGATCAAATTAAATTGTGGGATTTGGGAAGTAGATTGAGGTAGTACCTATTACCTGTTTTACTTATGAAACCTTGGGAGTTACTTCTACGTTTGCTTATGCCATGCTATGCTAGTAGACGTGGATTGGGTGAGTGAATATCCATGACAGATGTGAGATTGTTAATTAATGGTTTATCTAAGGTGGCAACCTAAACACACATCTGGGTGGATTGAGGCACCTGGTTACTATCAGGACTTGCCTGTATTTCTTCGGACCGCCACCCAGGCTCTAAGGGATCATAAGATTTTTCAAACTGGAAACTTCCGTGTGCAGCCACAAGCCAATTATGGGCTCTGGCGTAGTTGACTAAGTTGTGCGAACTCTTACGGGTAGGCTAGCTGATGTAGGGGATGTAGGTTGGTACGGTCTACCCACATGTAAGGTGCTAAGCGCTTCGAAGACTATGTCTCGGTCATCCGTTTCTCAAACACCATGTAGTCACGAGAACCAAGCGGAGGCGATCGAGTCTTAATGGGGAAAAGTCGCAAACCTCTGCAGAGTGTATAAACTAATCATGATTAGCCGTGTCCCGGTTATGGATGTTTTGAGTATCCGGTAATTGAATATCATGTGAATCTCAACATGTTACTTCTAATAAAAGTTATTGGGTTTTGATGAGTACTTTTAATTGGGATCGAGGATCTTCAACCATTCTCAATGTTTAACAACCACCATGATAGTTAAATAAAGTTATTCCTTTGATGTAGGGAAAAATCAGCTTTATGCAAATGTAACGTCAGAGAGCCTTACCACCAGCCATATATGCATGTAGTATAGGCTTATTTCCTTCATTGCTCTTATGTGTTACATTGCGGCATATTCCATGTCTTGACCCGTTTTCGGCTGCAACTTTTCACGTTGCAGACTTTTCATTTATTTAGTAAGGTGTTAGGTCGTGGTTCTATACTCGGTGATGCCGATGGAGTTGATGGACTCACTTATCTTCCAAGCCTTCACTGTTATTGTTAGATGGCCTTAAGCCATATTATTGTAATAAGTTCCCTTGTGGACAACGATGTAATAAGTGTGTGATTGCTACTCTGCTATAAATCCTTGAAGTCTGTGTGGTGTCAAGACATTCTTGATCCAGGATGACACCGAGCACGAGACTTGATCCATTCGGTCTGGTCGCTCTGAGAGAATGGTATCGAGCACACCTGATCGTGAGACACGACCACTAAGTTAAAGCCATAGATCACTACTCTCTTCCCATTTTCTAACTCCTCATCTTTTCTACTCTCTTTAGGATGACAGACGCCTTGAAGATCAAGTACACCCAACCGGATGAAGGCACACCTTTTGGATTTCACTTGAAGGAAGTTACCAAGTACCGAACATTGGACTACCAAGCTTCACCGGACTTTCAACGCCACTCTGCTCAAGAGGAGCTATTGGAAGATTCACGCTCACGTTCGGGAAGGACATTCGCCCCAATTACCAAGCCTATAGATAGTGTTTTCATTGCACCAACTTGGAGTGCAGGAAAGAGCATGGCAGCTCACATCACCATGGGGCGCATTGGAGAAGTTTATCAAGAAGACCTCAAGGACACCATCTACCAGATTTGTGGGCCTTGAGATGACAACTGGACGTCATCGGCACCAAGAAGGATAGATCCATTGCAGCTTTCATCCAGGAGTTAAATCAGCACATTCGGCGCCAGAGAACCAAATGTGCAACGACATGTTGGAGTTGCGAGAAGACAAAGGAAGGATCATCGAACTGGAAGAAGAACTAAAGACTATCGCGCAAGGACTACATGGGCGAGATCGTAGCTCGGCAAGACACAATAACGATCTTAAGTGCGAGATCGAAGAACTCAAGAAGAAGTTGGCGCTCAGAATGAAGACCAGATGTCGAATACCCAAGCGACTACATCAACATCGACGACACCGATTCGGATCCAAGTGAACCCGACTTTGAAGACGAAGTGGAGCGGACATCATGGAGTCTTCCACGGTTCAAATTAGTAGAAGTCCCCACATATTAGTAGTATTCCTCCATGTAAACATTATAGTACACGCACCTTTTGCGATAGTTAGATCGTTGTAAGCCCTTGTTTGATTGAATGAAGTGATTTTGTGTGCATTTGCTCATGTGCATTTGGGTAGTGATTCCCCTTAGACCTCATTCTATTCTAAATTTCTCTTCTTTTCTAAAACCCATCAGATGCCTCCGAGACGCGACCCCGGATTCGTTTTCCCGCCAGAGATCACCCAATTGATCCAGCAGCAGAATACCCTGATTCAAACATTGGTGCAGAACCACAACAACAACAACAACAACAACAACCCACCGCCACCACCACCACCTGCGGATCACCTGACTCGTTTCCTTAGACTTAACCCGCCGGTGTATTCCAGTAGCACCGAGCCAATTGTAGCAGATGATTTGCTCCGTAAGATAGGAAGGGAGTTGACCACCGCAGGATGCACAGATGGTGAAAGAGTGAAGTTTGCAGCACATCAGCTTGAAGGACCCGCAGCAGCATGGTGGGAGAATTTTACAGCCACTTATCCCGTAGACACTGTCACATGGGACCAGTTTCAGCAAGCTTTTCGCACTGCTCATATTTCAGCAGGAGCTATGGCCATGAAGAAGCGTGAGTTTCGCAACTTACGCCAAGGAGGAAGGACTGTTGGCCAGTACGTGGATGACTTTAGCAAATTAGCACGTTATGCCCCAGATGACGTTACTCGGATGCAGCTAAACAGAGAAGTTTCTAGAAGGACTGAATGATGAGTTCACATGCCGTTGATGGTAGCAGTTTCAACAACTACCAGGAGTTGGTAGACCGAGCTCTCATGATTGAAGGAAAGCAGCAACAAATTGAGAACCGCAAGCGGAAGTATGGACAAGGGAAGTATAACTCTAGATCCCAGCAGAAGCCTCGTTATACCCCTAAATCAGGAATTCAGTTTCAGCATACCCATGGAGGATGTAATTCGCACAACCATAATGGCACCAAGAATGGGAAAGGGAATGGAGGAAGCAATGGATAGAACCGCACCAACCCGTCAACACCATCCAAGGTAGACCTGAGTCACATTACTTGCTTTAAGTGCCGCAAGACTGGGCATTATGCCAGTGACTGTCCAGAAGGCCAGAACGGAAATGGCGACGGAAGCTCTGGAAAGAAGCCCAACCCTTTCAACAGGGGACAGGTGAACCACATTGATGTGGAGGAGGTTGAAGATCAGCTCGATCAAGATGTCGGCAAGTTTTGGTTAAGTCATTTATGCAGTTGTTCTTTTCGATCTTGGTGCATCGCATTCATACATATCAAGGGGATTTGTGGATAAGTACAAATTACCGACCCAAGCCCTTAGGTCACACATGCTAGTAACCTCACCCGGAGCAGAATACATGGCTAGTAAATGGTGTGATCGACTGCCATTAAGGATTGGACACTATGTTTTCCCCTCAGACCTAATAGTTCTGGAATCCCAAGGATTGGATGTGATATTAGGTATGGATTGGTTATCAAAGTATGGAGGAAACATTGATTGCTCCACTAGATCAATTTTGCTCACCACACCAGAAGGAAGGAGGATTAAGTATGTATCACGGCACGAGCCGAGGAGAGCACAAGTTAATTTCTTATCAGGAGTGGTGCAGGAAGAAGTACCAGTGGTGAAGGATTTTCCTGATGTATTTCCGGAAGAGTTGCCAGAATGCCACGGATAGAGACATTGAGTTTTTGATCGAGTTGTTGCGAGAACAGGCCCGATATCGAAGCGACCGTCACAGATGCCCGCAAAGGATTTGGCGGAAATCAAGAAAGATGAAGGAACTATTGGATAAAGGTTTTATTCGCCCAAGTTCATCACCTTGGGGATCACCCGTATTGTTAGTGGAGAAGAAGGATGGATCTTTGAGAATGGTTGTTGATTATCGTGGATTGAATGAAGTAACAATCAAGAACAAGTACCCACTACCTATGATAAATGATCTGTTTGATCGCTTGCAAGGAGCTAAAGTGTTTTCCAAGATCGACTTGCGATCAGGGTACCATCAGTTGAAGATTCGGGAGCAAGACATACCCAAGACCGCATTTACCACGAGATATGGACTGTACGAGTATACCGTTATGTCATTTGGACTGACTAACGCACCAGCCTATTTCATGAACCTGATGAACAAAGTGTTTATGGAATTTTTGGATAAGTTAAATCGTGGTGTTCATTGATGATATTTTGATTTTCTCGAAGAATGAAGAGGAACACAAGGAACATTTGCGATTGGTTTTGGAGAAACGAGGAACACCAGTTGTATGCCAAGTTCAGCAAATGTGAGTTTTGGTTAAAGGAAGTTGGATTTCTCGGACATGTTATATCCGGAGAAGGAATAGCAGTTGACCCCACAAAGGTTGAAACTGTAACCAAATGGGAAGCACCAACGACAGTTGGAGAGATTCGGAGTTTCCTTGGACTCGCAGGATACTACCGAAGATTCATTGAGAATTTCTCAAGAATTGCAAAGCCTATGACAGAATTGTTGAAGAAGGAAAACAAATTCATATGAACTGAGGACTGTGAGGCAAGTTTTCAGGAGTTGAAGAAAAGATTGGTTACCTCACCAGTTTTGATATTGCCAGATCAGACTAAGGATTATGAGGTGTATTGCGACGCTTCACGTCGAGGACTTGGAGCCGTACTTATGCAGGAAGGAAGAGTTGTTTCGTATGCTTCACGACAACTTAAGCCCCATGAGTTGAATTATGCCACTCATGATTTGGAGTTAGCAGCCGTTGTGCATGCCTTGAAGACGTGGAGACATTTTCTCATTGGAAATCATTGTGAAGTATATACGGATCACAAGAGTTTGAAGTACATCTTCACACGGAAGGAATTGAATCTCAGACAAAGGAGATGGTTAGAACTTATCAAGGATTATGATATGAGGTTGCATTATCACCCCGGAAAGGCTAATGTCGTAGCTGACGCATTGAGCCGTAAGAGCCACGTCAATACCCTAATGATGGGAGGAATACCCAATGAGTTAGCCGAGGACCTTGAGAGCTATGTTTGGAAATAGTTCGAGAGGCTATGTAGCAGCATTGGAGATTCGATCGACACTAATGGACAAAATCAGAGAAGCCCAAAAGGCAGATAAGGAAGTTGCCTCCATAAAGGAGAAAATGGGCAAAGGAAAAGCTAAAGGATTTCGTGAGGATGAGCACGATACCCTATGGTTTGAAGACCGTGTTTATGTGCCCAATGACCCGTAGATCGGAAGTTGATTTTGCAAGAAGCCCATGATTCACCCTATTCGATTCACCCAGGAAATACCAAGATGTATTTGGATTTGAAGAATATTTTCTGGTGGACCAGAATGAAGAAGGATATTGCGGAGTATGTAGCAGTCTGCGACGTATGTCAGAAAGTAAAGGCAGAGCATCAGAAGCCAACAGGATTGTTACAACCATTACCGATACCCGAATGGAAGTGGGATAAACTAGGCATGGATTTCATCACAGGTTTGCCAAAGACTCGTTCAGGATATGACTCGATTTGGGTCATAGTCGATCGTTTGACAAAGGTAGCTCATTTCATTCCAGTCAAGACTACCTATAGCAGTGCTAAGTTGGCAAAGATATACATGACCAGAATTGTGTGCTTACGGAGTTCAAGGAGCATCGTGACGATAGAGGAACCCAGTTTACCTCGAAATTTTGGAACCAGTTACACGAAACATTGGGAACCAGACTAGAATTGATACAGCTTTCCACCCACGCACCGATGGACAGACCGAGAGAGTCAATCAGATTTTGGAGGACATCTTTGAGAGCTTGTGCACTAGATTATGGATCTAGTTGGGATGATAATTTGCCGTATGCAGAATTTTCCTACAAACAACAGCTACCAAACCAGCTTAAAGATGGCACCTTTCAAGCTCAGTATGGAAGAAGGTGCAGGACACCGTTGTCATGGGACTAAACCGGAGATCGCCGCTTGTTTGGACCAGATTTGATTAAGGAGTCGAATGAAAGTTAAGTTGATTGAGATGGCTCAAGGTAGCCCACCGGCACAAAAGAGCTATGCCGATTCAAAGCGCCAGCGATTGAGTATGAGGTTGGAGACAGTATATCTTAGAGTATCCCCGCTTGAGGAGTTAAGCGTTTTGGAGTTAAAGGAAAGTTAGCACCCGTTTAGTTGGACCGTATAAGATTTTGCAACGCATGGGAGAAGTTGCTTATAAGTTGGAATTGCGGAAGGACTGTCGAGTTCATGATGTATTCCATGTTTCTCGATTGAAGAAATGTCACTCCGAAATAGCGAGAGGTACCGTTAAGAGACACAAGTGCCACTTTGGAAGCAATTCAGTTGAAGGATGACTTAACATATGAGGAAAAACCGGTTAAGATTCTCGATTATGCCAGCAGAGTTACCCGCAGCAAAGTTATCAAGTTTTGCAAAGTTCGATTGGAGCCACCACACCGAGGATGAAGCCACCAGGAAAGAGAGGAAGTTTTGCTCGGGGACCACCTCACCTATTTTCTAGCCAACCCGAATCTCGAGGGAGATTCATCGTAAAGAGGTAGGTTTGTAACATCCCAAATTTTCAATTTGGAATGTTATACATTAGGTCATCATGCATATCATATTTTTCTCGCATTTTTCCGATCCTAGAAAATTTCACGCAACTCAAGGACCCTCGGAGAGAGTTGGAAGTTTCATTATTTTCAGATTTGGGATTTCTCAAATTTCGAAAATAGGATCATTTGGATTTATTTAAATTATCTTCATAAAGTTTTTCCTATACAAAATTTTGGAGAGGGAATAATATGACTTTCCCAACATTTAGGAAAAATGAAGATTTTATAAATAAATCAAATTTGGCTTTTGAAAGATTTATTTGTTTTAGGTAAAAATGAGCATTTTAAAAAAATATGCATATTTGCCCGTTTTTAAAGTTCATTTTGTTCGACTCATTTTTAGGAGTCGGGGAAAATTATTTTTATTAAAATCGGAGTTCGTTTGGTATTTTTTTTAATTCGTTTGGTTTAATTTAAAAAAACGCTTCGGGCCGAGGCCCACCCGCCCAAAGACCCGCCCGCCTCCTCCTCTCCCTCACCTTGACGCCTGCCAGGCGTCCCCCGCCACCACGTCGCCCCCGCCGCCCGAGTCCGCCTCCGCCCGACCGCCTTGCCCCTCCCCAAGCGCCGCCACCCCCCTTCCATAAATACCGGACCCCCCTCTCTCTCTCATCCCCTGCCGCCTCCAGGCCGCCCGAGCCCCCGCCCCGACCGAGCCGCCGCCGATCCCCCCGTCGCCGCCCTCGTCGCCGGAGCACCCGCCGCCCTCGCCGCCCGCCGACCGCCGCCCGAGCCGAGGCCGAGCGCCGCCCAGCGAAGACCACCGGAGGTAGCCGCCGCCGCCCCGCCCGATCCGGTTTTCTTAGAAAAACCCGATCCGGTTTTTTTTTGAGATGTTCGGTTTTTTTCAAAAACCTAGATTGGTTTTATTTTTTTCGGTTTTCTTAATTAACGAACGTTCACCGAACCGTTCGTTTCAATGAACGTGTTCGTTGGATTAGTTCTGTTAACGAACGTCCGTTATTTAATCCGTTCGTCGTTTTCTTTTAATCGGAATTTAATCCGTTATTTTTCAGATTCGATTTCCGATCCGATTTTCAAATCTGTTTTATTTCTCGCTCGTTTATCGGAATCAGGTGATTCAAGCGCTGGAGTTTCATTCTGAAACCGCCGTTCGACTAACCTACTTACACAGAGTTTTGCTACTGTAAAATTTTGACCTAGTTTCAGATTGCTAAACCGAGTCGTTCTCTCTCGAGTTTCGACTTTCGATGCTTTATTGGATTCGATTCTTTTGCAACCAGAGTTCTTAAGTTGAACTCTCTGGTTAGATCTTTTATTCGAGATTTTCCCTGTGCATTAGATGAGTACTTATTGTATGCTTGTTGTTTGTCTACGTTAGATCACCCGGAGTGCGCCGCTTGTTACTTCGAATCTCTAGGTCTCGCGGATCATCAGCAAGGCAAGTAACACTTGATCATACCTTTTCTACTACCCAGTTTTTATGCATTAGAGCAAACCCTCAAACTCTTGCATGTTTAGGATCAAATTAAATTGTGGGATTTGGGAAGTAGATTGAGGTAGTACCTATTACCTGTTTTACTTATGAAACCTTGGGAGTTACTTCTACGTTTGCTTATGCCATGCTATGCTAGTAGACGTGGATTGGGTGAGTGAATATCCATGACATGTGAGATTGTTAATTAATGGTTTATCTAAGGTGGCAACCTAAACACACATCTGGGTGGATTGAGGCACCTGGTTTCTATCAGGACTTGCTGTATTTCTTCGGACCGCCACCCGTGCTCTAAGGGATCATAAGATTTTTCAAACTGAAACTTCCGTGTGCAGCCACAAGCCAATTATGGGCTCTGGCGTAGTTGACTAAGTTGTGCGAACTCTTACGGGTAGGCTAGCTGATGTAGGGGATGTAGGTTGGTACGGTCTACCCACATGTAAGGTGCTAGCGCTTCTGAAAGACTATGTCTCGGTCATCCGTTTCTCAAACACCATGTAGTCACGAGAACCAAGCGGAGGCGATCGAGTCTTGTGGGGAAAAGTCATAAACCTCTGCAGAGTGTATAAACTAATCATGATTAGCCGTGTCCCCGGTTATGGACGTTTTGAGTATCCGGTAATTGAATATCATGTGAATCTCAACATGTTACTTCTAATAAAAGTTATTGGGTTTTGATGAGTACTTTTTAATTGGGATTGAGGATGCTGTCAACCATTCTCAATGTTTAACAACCACCATGATAGTTAAATAAAGTTATTCCTTTGATGTAGGGAAAAATCAGCTTTATGCAAATGTAACAGTAGAGCCTTACCACCAGCCATATATGCATGTAGTATAGCCTTATTTCCTTCATTGCTCTTATGTGTTACATTGCCAGCATATTCCATGTGCTGACCCGTTTTGGCTGCAACTTTTCACGCTATGCAGACTTTTATTTATTTACAGTAAGGTGTTAGGTCGTGGTTCTATACTCGATGATGCCGATGGAGTTGATGGACTCACTTATCTTCCAAGCCTTCCGCTGTTATTGTTAGATGGCCTTAAGCCATATTATTGTAATAAGTTCCCTTGTGGACAACGATGTAATAAGTGTGTGATTGCTACTCGCTATAAATCCTTCGAAATCTTGTGTGGTGTCGGCATTCTGATCCAGGATGACATCGAGCACGAGACTTGATCCATTCGGTCTGGTCGCTACATTATTATACCCGAGCCATCGGCTCTACTTATGTACATATTATGACGGTGTATATATTATGAATAAAGTAATAAACCGGAGCCTCATTAAAAGCGGGTATCTGTTACTGTTACATCATGCGTGGTTACATGGAGTTTTTCTGTCTTAAAGCGGCCTCCGTTTACCCCCGAGTTTTCTTTTTAAAAGCTTTATGATATCACTTGGGGGCTTGGTCGTGTCCGAACCAATGCAACACCTTTTGATAGGCGAAAGCCACCAGATCACTTGGGGACATGGTCAAGTCTGAACCAACACGCCTCTTGATCGGCCTAAGGCCATAGAGTCACTTGGGGGCTTGGTCGAATCCGAACCATTGCCACGCCACTTGATCGGCATAATGCCACGATTTCAGTTGGGGACCTGGCTGACTTGAACCATGGCTACACCTTATAGGGAGCTTGGTCGTGTCCGACCATGGTAACACCATCTGATCGGCTCAGTAAAGCCTCTTTTTGCAAACGGTTTATCATTGCCTTTGCTTCCATGTTTTTTTTCATAACTGTTATTTGATTTTTGTTGCGTTTTTAAACCGATAACATTTTAAACCGTTCAAACTGTCAATTGACGGAATTCGGTCCATTTTAATCCGGAGATAATTTTTCGGTTTGACTTTTTCTGTTAACATCCATTATGGAGTAACAGGGGCTTGTCATGACCAGCACGGTTTACATGGTAAACCGCATTATAAACTCAGGAGCTGTTTTCTCCTTTGACGGTAATGGTTTATACAACCTCCGTTTCAAGATTGGCTAAGCCAACTTCATGCCCAGCGATGGCAGGTATTTCGTATCACAAATTTTAATCATATACCTCAATATTTCATTGCATATATATATGAACGTCACAAGCCAGCTGGCGGCACAAACCGCCGTGGCGGTTTAAGATTTTTGCTGCAGGTAATAGCTTATCATTGGCAAATCAAATGGAGGCATAAATTGCAAAACGCATGAATAAAGGCATATTAAAAGTAAAAGTGTTGGCTATCCTATTACAAGGCATTCAGAGGCCCAAAATTTGGAATTGCTTCATAACAGGCAGTTTCTGACGTATCAACCGACTTGACGGATTAAGCTTCATTGCCGGGTTGACGTGAAGTAGATGGGTCGTCTGGCGTCGGTTCAACTTCTTCCTCCTCACCATCCAATGGCCGGAAGTCATTGGTGGTCCAGTCAATCCGGGTTAAAGCCTGAAAGACAGCCTCTTCACTTATAAGCTCAGTCGGATCAACGTCAGGGGCGTAAGTGTGCTTACGGGTTGGTGGAACAAGGTTACGCACTTCGAATAACAGCTTCAACCCGTTTTTGTTTGCGTCATAGAAGGAGCGGTGAACCGTCGAGTTGGCCTCTTCGCCGATTGACTTCGCCAGAGGACGATCTCCTTGTTACCCGTTTGAGAGCATCATTATCAAATACTTCGCCATTTTCTTGAGCACTGGGAAGCCTTTGGCTATGTCGGCGGATCAAGGTCACTATCCATGCTTTGGCGCGAGTTAGTGCCAATAAGGTGCCAGCCGGGCAGCGGATCGTTTCAATTCTTCTATCTGTCTTTGGTATCATAGATAGCGGTCCGATGTGTCCTTGATCGATGTCGAGCTGCATTATCATAAGAAGTGGCGCAAATAACTTCATTGGGTGCGGTATACAGCTGTTCAATTAGCGTATACGCTGCCTTGAGTTTCTTCCGCATGTCAGAGCCCAGATGAGCAATGCGCCTACCTATACCGGTTTAAGAAAGTTCAGGTTAAACCGGAGGAAATTTCAAAGCGGAATATTCATCACAACCTTGGTGAAACGTTGCTTACCAAATATTGCAGGAGGTCATGGCATTGATTTGGCGCTTTAAACCATGAGCTCTTCCGTCACCGGTTTAAGAGCTGCTTCAGCATCTTCCGCCCGTTTTAGCAAGCCCGCCTTTTCAGTATCCCAGCCGGCCCGCTCAGACTTGAACCACTCCTTGAGCTGCTCCATGGTAGTCAAGGTGGTTTTCAGCTCATCCTTGGCCTTGGAGGTTTCTGCTTGTTGAGATTTTAGATTTTCTTGAAGAACATTGATTTGTGAGACTTGTTGGCGTATCTCACTCTGCAACAAAAAGAGAGCACGTTAATATCTTCATTAAAAGTCCCAAGCGCATAACCAGTCATACACTTGGCACTTGGGGGCTAATGCGGATCATTTTTATACTGATTATTGAAGTCCCATGGATTAATACAAGTGTTAATCATGGCACTTGGGGGCTAATGTGTGTTTGATCAGAAATATACAAGGCAAAGTACTATGAATTATGCAAAGTCCTGGTTTTACTTTCTAGGGACAAATCGGCCCTTGGGGACTACTATGCAATGAAGGTACAAGAGAAGGGCACAACTATTTACCTCATAGCGCTCCTTCATAAGATTTACTAAACCGGCTTCATAATCATGGCTTGTGTAGAGCCGGTTCAGGAAGCCAGAGTGAAGGTCTTGGGCAGAGAGATTGTTATAAGCTGACAGATCAGTTTTCTCCTTCCCTTTGCTCATAGCAGTACATTCGTCCTTGGCAGTGTGCTTTGATAGAGCAACCGGATTGCCAGGGGCGGTATATGCGGTGCCCGTAACTACGACATCATCATCTTTGGTCAGGCTGGCCGGATTAGCATTTTCAACTAGGCTTGGCGCTTTCATACCCGAGCTTGGCGGATCAGCAGTTGAGTCCCGTTGTTCTGCTGCAGGACTCGGAGGAGCAGGAGGATGTGAAGTCTCAACTTGGACATCCGGTTCAACCTCTGGCGGATTAGCATTGGCATCTTGATTTTCCCCAGCAGAGTTGTCTTTAGCAACTTTGGGATTTTCACCATGATGCTCTGGAGTCTTCTCCGGATCAACATCCATGATGAGGGTCGAGGGTCTTGGCCTTTTTACTAAGTCGAGCCTTGGTGCTACAACATCAAGGGTTAGAATATGATAAACCGACAAATACAAGGAACAAATTAAGGAGTAATATACTTACCCAGCAGCAACTTTGAGAGGAGGCAGCTGAGTGGTTGATGAACCGCCGAGACGAGTTGGAAGAAGCCTGTAATTTGGGTCGACGGATTGAGAGGGCATCGGAAGAAACCTTTCAAAGGATAACGCCAGAGAACAAGTCACCTCTGGGCGACGTTTCCGGTTGGTGTGTCAGCTAAACCGGACGACGTAATTTGTTGACCGCTATGCCGGGTCGTACGGCGTTCTTCAGTTTGTGTGTCTTCAAAGAAAGTTTTGGATTCAAATGAGCATAAGAGTGAGATTGTTTCACTTTCCGGACTGTCGGCGAATTCTTTTAACCGTGCGAGATCGAAATCGAAGAAAGAAGGATTACCTCAACAGTTACGCATGACTGGCCTCAGCGTCATCCTGGGAATTGTAACTGTCAATAAAATGAATGGAAAAGGAACCAAGTGAGTCAAGCTCTACCTCAGCATTTGATTCTTCATCTTCTGGCGGTTCAGAAGACTCAGCGGTTTTCTTCTTGCCAGTTTTCTTGGTGGCCTTGGTCTTTGCACGAGGAACCCGGGCCGGTTTAGTTCGTTTCCAAAAGGAGCTGTTGGCCTGAAAATTAATACAGAGGGATTAATGCAATCAATATGGAATCAAAGTTAGTAGAGTAAGGAGAGGAACCTTACCGCGGGCGGCTTGTTGGAGAGGCAGAACGGAGCCAACCCGGTTTGGCTGCATGCAGACATCGGTTCATCGAGCATTTTCTTCACTGTTTCGGTAACTTCAAGCTCGCTTATTGATAGTTCGTGATGACGTTGAGGATCTTTAGCGTCACCAGTATATTCGATGCATCAATCGTATGGCGGCTTAATGGCAAGATGCCCCAAGAAACCCAACAGCGGACAAGGTCAATACCGGTTAAACCGTTGGCCATCAGAGCTCGGAGCTTGGTAATTTGAGGTGCAAAGTTCTTTCGTCCTGCGGAGGTCAA
The DNA here is from genome assembly GCA_021605205.1 of Aegilops longissima. NCBI lineage: Eukaryota > Viridiplantae > Streptophyta > Magnoliopsida > Poales > Poaceae > Aegilops > Aegilops longissima. The sequence continues at coordinate 547,157,350 of CM038676.1, forward strand.
GCGCGAAGGAAATGGGTGGCTGTTGCTAAGCCAGTGAGGGCGATAACCCGGCAAGGGATTTTCTCCGTTAGGAGCAGTGTTCCGGCAGTAGAACCAGGTTTGATTCCAATCTTTAGGATGGCTATGATGTTTGGCGTGAGGGAAGTCCACTTCCTTCCTTTTTTGGATTGAAACGCCGCCAAGTTTTGTGTTAGGGCCGTCCGAGAACTCTGTACGGCGGTTCAAATGAAAGAAATCTCGAAACAACTCCACGGTTGGTTCTTCTTGAAGATAGACTTCGCAGAATACTTGAAAGTTGCATATATTGGACACAGAGTTCGGACCAATATCTTGTGGATGGAGTTGGAAGCTTGCGAGGACATCCCGGAAATTTTTTGATCCGGCGGGCTGAATCCCGGTCTAGGTGTTGCATAAAACAATCACTTCTCCTTCTTGAGGTTCAGGTGGATATTCGATTCGGAACTCGCCATGGAGAACATTTTTGAGGCCAAAACGCCAGGTGGTGGCGTAGCCGTTGAGTTGTGTTTCCGTGATCCGGACGGAACCCAATTGCAAGCAGAAATTGTTTCGCCATTCCGAAGGGGGAGCTGAAAGAAAATCAAGCAGTGCGGTTTATCATCCACGGTTTGTAAGTGAAAAATTCAGTGTTAAACCGGTAAAAATACAATGCAAGGTCAAGTTGGCGGTTTAAGAGAGGGCTAATGACATATGGCGGATTGGCCATCAAGGATTAAACCGCCCATAGGGAGAAAGGCCAAGATTCAAAATTTCTGCTAAGTGTTGACAGAAACAGGTTTCAGACAATGTTCAAATCTATTTGGATCTACTGCACATTTATAAAGCAGTTTTTACTGCGTTCTTTAAAAGGCGTTCAAGTAAAACAGAGAAGGATGCATACTCTACCAGAAGAAAAGGAAGGGCTGCTAGTATTAAAAACAGATGCGGAAAGACTACCGCAGGAGATCTATATCGTTTTTGGATCAAAACTACCGTGGCAGAAGGTAGGATGAAGAGGAAAATGGAGAGCTATGCGGATGAGCTTGTAAAACCTAATGCAGATCTAAGGACGAAGAACAGAAGAAGCTTACCGCTGCAGATTACGGCGGAGGGGGGCGATGAGCCTCTGATCTAATTCAGGTTGATGCAGCGGCCTTGGTTGGTGCAGTTCTCGAAGGTCGCGGACAGCGGCGGAGTTTCAGAGCTGAGGGCATTGCCAGGAAGAAGAAGATGCAGAAGAGAGAGAAAAAGGAGCCCTCGGGCTTTATTTATAAGGGAAAGAGTAAATGGCAGGCGTGAGAATTAAGGCGTGCGAAGCGGCCGAGTGGGCGCGCCTGTCGCCTCGATTTTCGAGATAATCATTAATGAGAAGGGAATCTTTTAAATCCTTTTATGCAGAGATGATGTCATGACGGACTGTTGCGGTGCTCTGAAGATGACGTCAGGGCGGTTTACAAAAATTTGCAGGAGAAGTCAATATGGCGGTTTACGAAAATACAAGAGGATGTTTACAAGATATTTTTAGTGTTGAAGATTGACATGAATAAATTCAAATCAATCCGGGGCCTAATGTTGAGGATATAGCTACTAAGTATAAACCGGCCAGGAGGGCCCGGTTCACCTTAGACTGTGCTAAAGCCCATGAAGGTCTTGAAGATGGCGTTCAACTAGTAAAGCTTGGAAGCCCACGGCCCGAAGGCGGATTAGGGCCTGTTGTGGTAAACCACCATGATTATGTAAACTTGTAATATAAGTTAGAAAGGATAGAGACCGAGCCGGACACTTTGTATAGGTCGGCTCGGGACTCTGTAGACCGGCCGGGCGTCAACCTGTGTATATAAAGGGACGACCCGGCGGCGGTTCAAGAAGAACAACAACTCGAGGCCTAGGCGAATCTTATTTGCTCCCTAGTCATCGAAACCACATCAATCCCATCACAAATAGACGTAGGCTTTTACCTTCATCGAAGGGGCCGAACTAGTATAAACCCTTGTGTCTTTGCGTCCGCTTTAACCCCTTCAAGTTAACCTGTAGCGATGGATCCATGACTAAGTCCTTTCACGAGGACATACTCCGTGACAAAACCACGACACTTGTCGAAACTTTGTTCGCACACACTTGACGCGCTACCCGCGCTCATTATACCTGGGGGCTTCTTTAACAAAAGCTTGTTAATTCGGGCTTTATGCCCAACACATGTGTCACACTTCCGCATGTACCTTTTATTCACCATTATATGCATCGATATGACTTAAGTTTTGGCCAAGCTGGGTTGCCTGGCTCCTGTGCTTACCCCTACGTTCCCGATTGTTCGGCTAGGTGGTAAAGGAGGTCCTCTATGATTATTACTGCCGGTCACCGGATGTGTACCTCGGTAGGTGAAGCCGAAGCTAAGCGTTCTTAAGGGAATACTCGGTCGGTGAACTAAAAGATGATTTCTTACCTATTCATTTACCTGCCCCCCAGATGTTTTTCTGCTCTTTTCATAGTCCGGACATGCACTTTAGGGCATGCCTCCCAGGGAAAGGAACCCTTAACGAAACTATTCTCCCTGGAAGATGTTTCTTACTAACCATGTAATATAACATAACTAGTTGGACACTTGTCTGATAAAGCACTAATGATCCCTACGCCTAGTCTCCACGCATGCCCCGGTTTTTATAACCGCGAGGGTATTCGGACACACTCCGGACTATTGGGTCCAGAGGTTGAAGCGAAAAGGTCCGCTACGACAAACGATCTACAATCCGACTAGAAGGCATTTTACATGTCACCTTACATTATATAGTCAACTTTTACCCAAGTCACTTGGGGGCTCTTATGTTTATTTGAGCCGTTTTATACTAAGTGTTTTTCTTCTTAGTCGTTGCAAAGTTTTTTATTCATCACTCCTTTTTTCGACACGAGTGTGCGGTCACTAGCCGGGGAGCCTAATTTCTCTCTCAAAACTGCTAGAGTTTAGTTTTCTAAACTGGCCTAATGAGAAGTACTCCGCCTTCGGGATGGGAGACTGAAGCCGTAGGCTGACCCGCTTGAAGTCTTGAGATAGGATGTGTCATGTTAAAGCACGACAGAAGAACTTTTGTTTCTAAAGTCCAATTTTCGGATTGGCATCGAACACTTGATCTTGTTCGGACGTCATGTTTTTACTGACGTTTTTTGGTTTTCCAGGCTTTTGGCACTTTTAAACTATTTGTGTGTTTTCAGCACAAGTCTCGCAGTGCAACGCCGGACACCTTTAGAGATTCGGCAAAAACATTCTCGTATATTGCTATATATGCATCAGTTTCGAATTGTGTCTTTGGTCAATAGTTGGGTTGCCCGGCTCCCGCGCTTGCCTCCTACGTTCCGCTTTGTTCGGCTAGGTGTGCAAAGGGAGAACCACTGCGATTGCGCTTCCAGCTCGCATGGTCAAGCACCTCAGTGGAGAAAGCCGAAAACTGACTGTCACAATAGGTGCAAACTCAGCGGTCCGATGACTATATTAAACGATGGGCCATTCATAACATTGGCCGAAGTGTTTCCGGCTTGACCTCGACTGTCGCCGAACACTACCGGGGGCTAGTAACTGGCCTCCCAAACTAAATCCTCAATATTTTGCTCTTACATTGGAGCTGAGGTTTCATGATCATGCTTAGCATGACAATCCAAAGAAAGGAACCGATAGCGGGACTATTTTCTTTGGAAGACATTTCTTCTGTTAAACAGTAATATAACATATCTCTCTGCGTACCTTTGTTTATAAAACCGTATGGCCAGGTTGCCTTGTTTGTCGTAAATCTTTGCCCTCATAAAGGCTTTATAAAGTAGGACAAACACTCCTCGGCTACTGGCCGAGGAGGTTGAAGCCGATGGTCGGTCAACAAATTTTTGTACAATGCGGATCCGAGCATTAATGACATAAAGTACTTGGATACATTGAGTCATTACACATAATTTGTGATTTTACTGTGGATATCGATCCTTAATTCGCCACCCGTGCTCGCATTAAGGCTCGGGGCTCTGGGCTTCGGGCTTATTATTTACAAATATTAAAGGGCACATCAATCCCCGATCCGGTGTTGCCACCGACCAGTGTCTCGGGGCTACTGCATTGCTTGTTCTATGCAGAAAATTTTAAGTGCAATACTGTTTCGAGGAGATTTTGATCCTCGGGTTGGTCGGCCGCACCCAACCTGAGTCTCGAGGTCTGAGCACGCCGCTTTTTGCGTCTGAAGTATTCTCGCCGAGCTAAGACTTGATCCTCGTGCCGATTTTGCAAATCAACTTTGAGTCTCGTGATTCTTGGGATCAGCGGTCTTATGTCATCCTTCAGTGCATCTCGGTTTTAGACCGATACACACCTTGAGGGCTACTGGCTATATATCTCGTCGAGAATAAATTGCATCAATAAAAAATATTGACCAAAAATCAGCCCACATTCGGGGTGGTGCACCACCTCGGAAGCAGTCCGGCATAAAGCTCGGACGCTAGTGGCTGGCTCCATAGAGGGCATTCCCGGCATTAAGCTCGACTAAACTCCTTCAAACTTCTTTGAACCAAGGTGATTTATGACACCTCAGATACAATCCGGCATTGGAGCTCAGATACATAGTCCGGCGTTGGAGCTCGGATATCGTCCGACGTTGGTGCTCGGATACATAGTCCGGCGATAGAGCTGGGAAGCAGTCCGGCGTTGGTGCTCGGCTGCAAAAGATACCTCGAATGCAGTCCAGCGTTAGAGCTTGGACGCAAGAGGACACTGCCTCCCGGGAATAACTTCAAACCCGAGGCGTGGCATAAAAATAACAAGGCATTGATAAAGGCCTTAAACTTAAAGGGGCTCCCCGGATACCAGACGTGTAAACTTGTCGAATGCATTTCGGTGATCCTCTAGATCGAAGATGAGAAGATTTGTTGAACCAGTTTTCAAGACCGACGACCGAAGATGAAAAACAGTTCGGAAGAATCGAGGAGCGTCCCCAACTTGAAGACCGGTTCAGGGGGCTACTGACGGTGTCCTGGACTAGGGGGTACTCACCACGTCGTCTCCCGATCAGTTGGATTGGGCCGAGGATCCCCATGGCCATATACTCATGGGCCAGTCCGGACAGTTGCCGCATACAAGGAAGATTCCACAAGACTTGGCGATCGAGACAAGGACTCCTCCCCCACCGGCGTATTCGGCTAGGACTCTTGTTATCCTAGGCCTCTGGTGCAATATATAAACCAGGGCCAGGCTAGTCGACATATATACAATATACAACAATCATACCATAGGCTAGCATCTAGGGTTTAGCCTCCTTGATCTTGTGGTAGATCTACTCTTGTACTACCCATATCATCAATATTAATCAAGCAGGAGTAGGGTATTACCTCCATCGAGAGGGCCCGAACCTGGGTAAAAACATCGTGTCCCTTGTCTCCTGTTACCATCCGCCTAGACGCACAGTTCGGGACCCCCTACCCGAGATCCGCCGGTTTTGATACCGACAACGACCACGAGGAGTGCACCCTCACCGGCTCTTCCAAGGGGAAAGAGTCCATCTGCTCTTCCAAGGGGAAAGAGCCCGTCTGCGACATCAGGGAGGGCACCCTACATCCGTCCTCTTCCTAGGGGAAGGAGCCCATCTGCAACAACATGGAGCGCATCCAGGGTCCGTGCTCTTCCCACAGGAACGAGCCCATCTGTGACAAGTGAGGAAACCCATGATTTGTTTTACCGTGCCTCTTCACAGGGGAAACCCATGATTTCTTTTGTCAAGTCCCTTTTGTAGTGTAGTGAGAATATGTCTAGTTTTAATTGCTATATCTGGTTGTTTGCAGTATGCCTTGTTTATTTCAGTTGTTCACAATGCGATGCTCTGTATGTGCAATTATTTACTGTGCAGTACATTTCATCAATCCAGTTTTAAACATACCGATGGGAATGCATATATTTGCTTGCTGTTAAGCCTGTTATAGCTAGCATATGCCTCTTTTAAAGTTTTTTGATTGTTCTGTTGTTTGTAGTTAGCATATGTCCAGTTTCAAATGCTATCTTTGGTTGTTCGTAGTATGCCTTGTTTATTCCAGTTATTCACAACGTGATGTTCTATATGTGCAAGTATGAACGGTGCAGTTCAATTTCATCAGTGCCAGTTTCAACAATACCACTATGGCCCTCTTTGTTTTGGATTCTGGGACCAGATTCAGCTTTGCCAGTGAAGCCGAATCTGGAATCCGAAACAAACAACCATTTGGAATCAGCTTTGCTAATGAAGCTGAATCTGGATTTGGGTCATTTTTAGTGCAATTTCCTGAAGCACCTCAGAGTGTACTTCGGTGGTGAAGTTGATTCGCAGAAACAGCTTCGCCACTGAAGCGAATCCATAGGTGATTAAAATCCAAGCGAAGCTGAAACAAACAGGGCATGAATGACTACATTTGGTTGCTGCATCTTGTAGTTAAACACGCCTTTCCATTTTTATTTAACAATAATCAGGGTACTTAGACCGGCATAATACCAGTTTGAATGACTATGTTTGCTTGTTGTTAAATTTTAGGCCTATTGCAGTTAACACACCTTTTCACTTGTTTTGCTTTACTAGCGTGCTTAAACCTGCACACTGAAGCTATCTTTTGGAGATTATTTTGTTTGCCATGGATAATTTTGGTTTATGTTTAGCCTGTTGTGCTTAACATGCTTCTCGATGTACCTACACAGGACAATGTTGGGAACGACTACTGTTTTCCATCGAGGTTAGTTTCATCCCATGGCTTATATATGCTCACTGTTCAGGATATCTGTAGCTGGTACCATATAGGCTGGGGGATGATAAGGGACTAATCAGTGAATCATACTTTTAACTGAATATATCTGCAACCCATTTATCGTTAGGTTAACTAGGGCCATATGTAATATATCTGAGGCTACATAGCAACATGCACTGTACTTAATGTCTACATATGCAATCCTAGGCTACATAGCAACAAGGAAGAGTGTTACCTTAATGTTCTGATGATGTCTAGATACACGTAGAAGAGCAGCAGCAGCAGCAGCAACAACAACAACAACAACAACAACAACAACAACAACAACAACAACAACAACAACAACAACAACAACAACAACAACAACAACAACAACAACAACAACAACAACAACAACAACAACAACAACAACAACAACAACAACAACAACAACAACAACAACAACAACACAACCCTGTTTGGATACTCAACTTAGCTTAGAGGTTAGAGTTAGTTTCTAGCTCATGACTAACCCTGAACTAACTCCATCCAAAGAGGTGTTTGGATGACAGGGTTAGATACTTAGATTGACAATAAATGCACTAGGAGAACTAGCTCCAATTAGCACCTCTTGGGTTGGATAGTTTTTTTGGGTGGGTTATAGATGCAACTAGCTCAAACTAGCCCTCATGTTTAGATATACTTTAGGGCTATTTGAGCCCAAACTAGCTCAAACTAACTCTAACCCATGGATACAACAACAGTTAATCAGCCGATAATTTGTAAGAATGCAATAAACTCCTTCCAGCCCATAATATAAGATGTTAATTCATCTAATATGTGAGTATATTGGATGTTATAAGATATTATAAAAGAGTGTTGTACTACATCATTGTGCAATTGGTGTTTAGCTTCTAATATTAACTTGGTGCTTTTAGGTACATATGTCATTGGTAAAGATCCGCGCTTCGACCCTTTCTGCATATGGGGAAATGAGATATCGATGAACCAGCATCAAGTGAGGAAGCTGATAAAGATTGTTAGTAAAATTGGTCAAAAGATGGCAATTAAACTATATGTTTACACTTTATCCAATACAACAGCGAACTGCAGGATGGTAAGTAAGAACTCTGCAACCTTCCTTTTACTGCCCATAATGGGTTGTGTTAGATGACAATGTCTGAATCTTTTTTTCCTTTGCAGTGGTTCCCAAAGCAGTGTACTCAAGATTACCTCTCAAACTACATGATTGGTGGGCATGCAAAGGTTAAAGTATTTCTACCAGAACATGATGATTATCTAGATGTTTTCATGAAGACCGTGAAGGATGGACGGTCGGCCATCACAAGGGGTTGGACTAGAGTCATGCGTGCCTTCTGCATGGAGGAGGGAACAATATGGGCATTTCGCTTCACGTTGTTCAGAAACCAGAATGTATTTTGCCTCTTTCTTTACCGTCTTTAATAGTACAAGTATACAACTGTGGTTCATCATTCTTTATTTTGTTCTTATGTAATTCTTGATGTGTACCTATGAATCAAATAATGCATTGGTTGTCTGAACCTGATGTATATGAATAAAGCTATAGCATACATTCAATTACAATTAAAATTTGAATTTCAATTTGATATAGCAGTAATTAAATTATGGTGAAATTACGCTCTCGAGGTTGTTACGACACACACGGTTGGTAAAACACAAACGTTTGTGATATACACCATAATCCGAGACGGTTCACAGAGAGGAAACGTGTGCAAGCATGCACACAATTGCCATTTGCAAAGCATGTGCGATGTCAGACAGTATCACAAACGGTGCTGGCAAACTAACTGTTTGCGATAGTTTCCTTATCGTACACAATTCGCAACCATGAACTATTTCTGATGAAGTATGCATTGTAAACGTTGCACCACAGAATAGTGTGTGGGATAGTTGCCTTTCATACATGATTCACAACCATGAACTGTTTCTGATGAAGTACGCATCGTAAACATCGCACCACTGAATAGCGTGTGCGATAGTTGTCGTGTACGACGATGTTACGATGGTATGACGTTTTGTAATCCTATCTGACACTCATACGACGATTAGCTAATCTTCTTAATTAGTTATCTCATACGGTTTGTGAAAAGCGAATGTGTGTGACTGTATGCTTATCATATAGGTTCTATAATAGTGAACCATTTGTGATGGGCCACGCATCGTAAACGTAGCACCACAGAATACGGACTGCGATGGCAATGCGAGCACAAACGAGTAGGAGCACTGTACATGCATCTTGGCTCCCTATCCCCAACGGTTTCCGGGTCGTGTGGGAAGGACCCCCCTATTGCCCACACTTACTTGGCGACGGTTCCAAATGCCGTCACGGAAAGGGGTTAAAAACCGTTTGTATAGCACCGACGCGTACCAGTGATAAGAGACTCTCTATCATGAAGATCATGGTGCTACTTTGAAGCACAAGTGTGGAAAAAGGATAGTAACATTACCCCTTATCTCTTTTTCTCTCATTTTTTTGTTTGGCCTTTCTTTTTTTATGGCCTCTCTTTTTTTATTTCCTCACATGGGACAATGCTCTAATAATGATGATCATCACACTTCTATTTACTTACAACTCGAAAAATTACAACTCAATGCTTAGAACAAAATATGACTCTATGTGAATGCCTCCGGTGGTGTACCGGGATGTACAATGAATCAAGAGTGACATGTATGAAAGAATTATGAAAGGTGGCTTTGCCACGAATACTTTGTCAACTACATGCTCATGCAAAGCAATATGACAATGATGAAGCGTGTCATAATAAACGGAACTATGGAAAGTTGCATGACAATATATCTCGGAATGGCTATGGAAATGCCATAATAGGTAAGTATGGTGGCTGTTTTGAGGAAGGTATATGGTACCGGCGAAAGTTGCGTGGCACAAGAGAGGCTAGCAATGGTGGAAGGGTGAGAGTGCGTATAATCCATGGACTCAACATTAGTCAAAAAGAACTCACATACTTATTGCAAAATTCTATTAGTCATTGAAAAAAGTACTACGCGCATGCTCCTAGGCGGATAGATTGGTAGGAAAAGACCATCGCTCATCCCCAACCGCCACTCATAAGGAAGACAATCAATAAATACTTCATGCTCAAACTTCGTTACACAATGCTTCACCATACATGCATGCTACGTGACTCACAAACCTCAACACAAGTATTTCTCAAATTCATAATTACTCCACTAGCATGACTCTAATATAACCATCTTCATATCTCAAAACAATCATAAAGAATCAAACTTCTCATAGTATTCAACGCACTTTATATGAACGTTTTTATCATATCCCTCTTGGATGCTATCATGTTAGGACTAAATTTAAAACCAAAGCAAATTACCATGCTGTTCTAAAAGACTCTCTAAATAATATAAGTGAAGCAAGATATTTCAAAAATTTCAATAAAATAAAGCCACTGCCGTGCTCTAAAAAGATATAAGTGAAGTACTAGAGCAATATTGCTTAGCTGAAAAGATATAAGTGAAGCACATAGAGTATTCTAATAAATCACGATTCATGCGTGTCTCTCCCAAAAGGTGTGTACAAAAAGGATGATTGTAGAAAACTAAAAATAAAAGACTCAAATCATACAAGACGCTCCAAGCAATACAGATATCATGTGGTGAATAAAAATATAGCCTCAAGTAAAGTTACCGATACACGAAGACGAAAGAGAGGATGCCTTCCGGGGCATCCCCAAGATTAGGCTTTTAGTTGTCCTTAAATATTACCTTGGGGTGCCTTGGGCATCCCCAAGCTTAGGCTCTTGCCACTCCTTATTCCATAGTCCATCAAATCCTTACCCAAAACATGAAAACTAACACAAAACTCAACAGAAAATCTCATGAGCTCCGTTAGTATAAGAAAATAAATCACCACTTTAAGGTACTGTTGCAAACTCATTCTTTATTTATATTGGTGTAATATCTACTATATTCCAACTTTTCCATGGTTCATACCCCCCGATACTACCCATAGATTCATCAAAATAAGCAAACAACATGCATAAAATAGAATCTGTCAAAAACATAACAATCTGTAGCAATCTGTAACTCTTGAATACTTATGTAACTCCAAAAATTCCAAAAAATTAGGATGACCTGAGAAATTTGTGTACCAATCCGAAGAAAAAAGAATCAGATCAAAAGCACACTTCTGTGAAATTTTAAAATTATTTTCCTGGGCGCAAAAGTTTCTGATTTTCAGCCGGATCTACACAACTATCATCGTAAGCTATCCTAAAGGTTTAACTTGGCACACACACTAATTAAAACATAAAACCACATGTAACCAGAGGCTAGATGAATTATTTATTACTAAATAGGAACCAAAAGTAAAGAACAAAAATAAAATTGGGTTGCCTCCCAACAAGTGCTACTGTTTAACACCCTTAGCTAGGCATAAAAACGCGAATAGATCTAAGTATTGTCATCTTTGGTCTTTATTCTTTTGAGGGAAGTATGTTCAAATCCGGGAGGTTCTTTGTGCTTCCCCTCATATTCACAAATTTTCAAGTCTAAAACATCCGACCGTTTATTGCAAAGAGTAACCAACATATTCATGCGGTGGATATTCCCATTAACATTTTTGAGAGGCTTAAGGGATTTTTGCAAGGTTTTTGTCAATTCACATAGTTTCTCAAAAACTTGAGTTCCCTCGTGAGCTTGAGGTAAACCCTAATGTGGATTCGATATTCCAACTACTCCTTCTATTATTTCATAAGCAATATTGGGATCAATTTTGATAAAATTTCCTTTGGCATAAAAATCCAAGAGTTGCCTATGGGGCATGGTCAACCCAACATAAAAATTATGAAGTGGAATTTCAAAATCTCCCTTTATGGTGCAACTACGATAAGATTCTATCATCCTATACCAAGCATCTTTCAAAATTTCTCCTTGTTTCTGCTTGAAGTGAAGAACTTCAAGTCGGGAGACAACAGAGGGATAAAAGAGCTAGTCATGGATAAACGATAAGGAAGGAGAAAGCGAAAGAGAGAAGGGCGAAGAAAAGACAAATATTTTCGAAAATCATTTTAGAGGTGGGGGAAAGGAAAATGAGAGGCGAATGGCAAATAATGTGACCTCCAATATGCCGACGACACCATTATGATGGTGGAAGGATCGGATGAGGATATTCAGAACCTCAAGTTCCTCCTTCTTTGCTTTCAGGAAATGTCGGGCCTCACAATTAACTTCGTCAAATGTGAGGTGATGGTCCTGGGATACTCCCAGATGGAAGCTCAGCGAATTTACAATCGTTTGAATTGCCGTTTGGGGGCATTCCCGACCACTTACCTTGGCACGCCCCTTAGCGACACGTGTCTGCTATAGAAGGACTTTCGTCCAATAATCGCAAAGCTCCAACCTAGGATGGAGCCCTGGCAGGGGAGATGGCTTTCCAAAGCCGCTCGAGTGATTCTGATGAACTTCTCCCTTATTAGCCTATTTATGTATGTCATGGGATTCTATAGTCTACATGAATCCCTTCATCATGAGGTCACCAAACTCCTTTCCAGATTCTTCTGGGTTGGAGAGAACAATAAACAGAAGTATCACATGGTGAAATGGTCTGAGATATGTACGCCTAAAGACCAAGGAGGCCTTGGGGTCATTTCTTCCAAATGGATGGATATTGCCCTCCTCTCCAAACAACTTCGGAGGATTCAGACTGATGAGGGCGTCCTGTGGCTTGAGATTATCCGCGTGAAGTACCTTCGCGGGCAGCCACTGGCATTCACCCTAGATCTGGAGGGTCCCACTTCTGGCAATCGGTGATCCGTCTGATGCCGATTTTGCGCATTGGGACCTCCATAAAAGTGGGTACCGGATCCGGCACCCTATTCTGGCTAGATAGATGGGCTGGGACCCGCCCTTCTACGGAACGCTTTCATGCGTTGTTCTTGATCTGTGTCCGCTCGCAGCTCTCTGTGGCTGTGGCCTTAGCTGACTTGGGCGCTATTGCCTTCCGCCGTACCTTCGGGGCGGTGGAGCTCGAGCAATGGGATGAATTGCTCGAGTGTATTGCCCTCCACTGCCCCTCCCTAGAGCCCGATTCGCTGTCTTGGCATCTCGAGCCAAGCGGTAGATTCTTGACTAGATCCCTCTATTAGGCGATTGTTCCCACTCCTTGCCCAATGGAACTATTGGTGCTTTGGGAGATCAAACTCCCCTTGAAAATCTGCATATTCCTCTGGCAATGGGCCAAGGCCGTCTCCCGTCGAGTACGGAGGTACGCAAACGTAATGGCCCTGGAGATGGCCTCTGCCCCATTTGTTTGGTACTGGAAGACTGCAACCACATCTTCTTCCAGTGCACTATGGCTCAGTTCCTATGGAGCTGCTTTCGTGAGGTCTTTGGCGGCAACTGGTGCCACGACAACCTCCCAGATTTGTTTGGGGAGGCTCTTAGGCTCCCCGGTACTAGCTGCCCCTCCACGTGGGTGGCTTTGGGTATCCTAGCATGGACCCTCTGGTGTAACCACAATGAACTAGTCATAGAATGCGTGATTCCGTGCCGTGTGACTGATGCGATCTATAAAATGTGTGGCTTTTTACAGCTCTGGAGACCGCTTAGCAAGCAGCGAGATCGAGACATCATCGACAACATCGACAACATCATTGCTGGTCTTCATTCTTCGGCGTCGGCCTTTGCTCCACCGCCGCTACCACCGCCACCACCTCCCGAGCCAGAATAACTTCTTTTTAGCTTTGTTTGGGGCTTGTCCTGCTGTGCCCCCAGTGTGACTTTATGACTTGATTGTACTCTGCACTGATGCGTTCGATGCTCAGTTCGTTGCTTTATAATATAAAGTGGGGGGAAACCTTTTTCTTTAAGAGATGAGAGTTTATGATGGGTGTCGGGGAAACGACACCTATGGGATCACTGGAATCCCTTCTACGGTTGGCGGGTGCGGGGTTGTGAGAAGAGCGGGTTTAGGAGCCAGCACAAAGATCGTTTACCCAGGTTCGGGCCACGAGGATGCGTAATACCCTAGTCCTGCTTTGATGTGTATTTGAGTGTTCTTGTACTCCTGAACTAGCTATGGTGCCTGCGTCGTTCAAAGAGCCGAATCACTCTCTAGTACGCCTCGGGCCTCCTTTTATAGTCGAAAAGGGGTTGCCACAGTGGCACACAGGAGGTGGAAAGGAATATAGTGTACGAGCTTATCGCCCATATTACAGGACAAGACACATTAAATGCGTCGCTTAGGTGTCCTCTTGCTTTATCGGGGACGGGAATGAGGCCCGTCCGGTCCACCGCAGCTCCGCCTCGCTTTCACGCGTGTCCAGGCCAGCGGGGCATGTGGCGCCATGTAGGCAGCCAGGCTGCTGAGATGGCGTGGTGGCAGGGTCTTCACGAAGACCTGCATGCTACCACGCAAGTGCTTGCTGAGTTGGCCTGGAAGCAACATGTTGCCATGTAGGTGCCTGCCCAGCTGGTTGGGCTTGCAGCTGTATGGGAACAGCGGTGGAGTTTTGATAGATGCGGGCCTGCCTGTGGACCCGTAGGTGTCCTCGACAAGGGGCTTGCCAGGGCCCCGACGAGGGTCTTGCCGAGGCATCACGGTCGTCCCCGGCAAGGATCCTGCCGGGGGTCTCGTGGATTTCCTCGGCAAGGATCTTGCCGATGTTCGTCGTCTTCTAATCCTCATCTGATCTTGTGTGTTTATGATCTTCACAAAGATTTGCATGCCACCATGGAGGCGCTTCCCGAGCCTTGGCTTCGACATCGTCGATGGTGTCAGAACCCTCGGGCTCAAGGATGGCCGTACTTTTGGTGTTGGGCGAATTGCCCCGGCAAGGCTCTTGCCGGGGCTGCGGAGGCTGCTTCGTCAAGGGCCTTGCCGAGGGAGTCCACCTCACCCGTCTTGCTTTTGTGTCTCTGGTCTTGGTGCTGCTCTGTTGGTCTTGTGCTTTGGCTTCCTTCCCCTGCCCTGCTAGGTGCGACTGTAGGCATGGCTCTGACTGCCCGTGCACAAGTAAGGGGTACAAAGGAGATGTGACGCCCCCGATTCAATCGTACACTAATCGTACACACAAACATGTACGATCAAGATCAGGGACTCACGGGCAGATATCACAACACAACTCTAAAAATAAAATAAGTCATACAAGCATCATAATACAATCCAGGGGCCTCGAGGGCTCGAATAAAAGTGCTCGATCATAGATGAGTCAGCGGAAGCAACAATATCTGAGTATAGACATAAGTTAAACAAGTTTGCCTTAAGAAGGCTAGCACAAACTGGGAGACAGATTGAAAGAGGCGCAAGCCTCCTGCCTGGGATTCTCCTAAACTACTCCTGGTCGTCGTCAGCGGCCTGCACGTAGTAGTAGGCACCTCCGGTGTAGTAGGGGTCGTCGTGGACGGTGGCGTCTGGCTCCCAGGCTCCAGCATCTGGTTGCGGCAACCAGGAAGAAAGGAAAGGGGGAAAGAGGGAGAAAAGCAACCGTGAGTACTCATCCAAAGTACTCGCAACCAAGGATCTACACTACATATGCATGGGTATCTATGTAAATGGGTAATATCGGTGGACTTAACTGCAGAATGCCAGAATAAGAGGGGGATAGCTAATCCTATCGAAGACTACGCTTCTGGCAGCCTCCATCTTGCAGCATGTAGAAGAGAGTAGATGGTAAGTTCACCAAGTATCATCGTATAGCAATATCCTACCCGGCGATCCTCTCCTCGTCGCCCTGTGTGAGAGCAATCACCGGGTTTTATCTGGCACTTGGAAGGGTGTGTTTTATTAAGTATCCGGTTCTAGTTGTAATAAGGTCAAGGTACAACTCCGGATCGCCTGTTACCGTGGACACGGCTATTCGAATAGATCAACTTCCCTGCAGGGGTGCACCACATTACCCGACACGCTCGATCCCCTTTGGCCGGACACACTTTCCTGGGTCATGCCCGGCCTTGGAAGATCAACACATCGCAGCCCCACCTAGGCAAAACAGAGAGGTCAGCACGCCGGTCTAAATCCTATGCGTGCAGGGTTCTGGGCCCATCGCCCATTGCACACCTGCACGTTGCGTACGCGACCGGTCATCAGACCTAATAACCTCCATTACAAAGGAAGTTGCGTTACGCGGTCCAACCCGGCGCGCGCCGCTCAGTCGCTGACGTCACGAAGGCTTCGGCTGATACCACGACGCCGGTTGCCCATATCTTGTCCCACGTGGCGGTTAGTGTGTATAAGGTCAACGACCCAACTCAGATCAAATACCAAGATCTCATTAAGCGTGTTATTATGAAGTAACCGCGGACGCCGACCAGGCTAGGCCCACCTCTCTCCTAGGTGGTCTCAACCTGCCCTGTCGCTCCGCCACAAAGTAATAGTCGGGGGCCGTCGGGAACCCAGGCCCACCTCTACCGGGATGGAGCCACCTGCCCCCTTCAGCCCCCATCTCCGAACAGTATCAAAGTAATGTAACAGTATAAAGTATATAGGATATGCCCGTGATCACCTCCCGAAGTGATCACACCCAGTAGTATAACATGGCAGACGGACAAGAATGTAGAGCCACTGATGGAATACTAGCATCCTATACTAAGCATTTAGGATTGCAGGTAAGGGTAACAACTGTAGCAACAATGACATGCTATGCATCAGAATAGTATTAACCGAAAGCAGTAACATGCAACACTACTCTAATGCAAGCAGTAGAGATAATAATAGGTAATATCTGGTGATCAAGGGGGGGGGGGCTTGCCTGGTTGCTCTGGCAAGAAGGAGGGGTCGTCAACATCGTAGTCGACCGGGGTAGCAGCAACGTCGGTCTCGTAGTCTACCGGAGAGAAGAGGGGGAAGAAACAATAAATATAATGCAAACATAAGCATGAAGATGCATGACATGACTACGAGCGGTGCTAGGTGTGCCCTAACGCGGTAGTAGGTGATACCGACGAAGGGGGGAAACATCCGGGAAAGTATTCCCGGTGTTTCGCGTTTTCGGACAAATGAACCGGAGGTGGATTATTGTAGGTTCTCTATGCTAGGGAAGTGTGGCAGACAAACGGGTTGCGTATTCGGATTCGTCTCGTCGTTCTGAGCAACTTTCATGTACAAAGTTTTTCCATTAGAGCTACGGTTTATTTTATATTAATTTTAAAAGCTTTAATCAATTTTTAAATTATTAATATTAAATTAATTCGAAATTCATTTTATGACGTCAGCATGATGTCAGGGTGACGTCAGTAGTCAACCAGACAGTTGACTTACTCAAACTGACATGTGGGTCCCACTGTCATAGACACAGTCTAGTTAAACAAAACTAATTAGTTTAAGTAGGTGATTAGATTAATTAAGTGTCATTAATTTAAATGAACCAGATTAGTTAAGTTAATTAGTTCCCTAATTAATTAATTAATTATTTTCTTTTTTTTGTTCCAGGGGCTCGGCCCCATGTGTCATTGGCACTGGGCCAAAGCGGGTTAACAGGCGCAGGTGTAGTGGCGTGGGCGCCCGACGGGGTTCGACCCGAACGGCGCCGTGGGGCACCTGCGAGCGATGGGCAGGTTCAGCGGCAACGGTGGTGGGCTCGGCAGAGCGTCGGCGCGGGCGGCAGAGGCCAACGGAAGAGCCGATAGCAGCAGCAGGGCAAAGGGGCGAGGGCGCGTGCGGTCTTCCTGACGACGACGAGGCCAGGCATGGTCGAGAGCAGAGAGAGGCTGGGGCTGGAGAGAGATGTGTGAGGACGGGGTCGGGGCGCGCCTGGGGCGCGACCAGTGCGGCGAGGCGGGGAGCGGGCGCGCGCGAAGGGAGGGGAGTACCGCCGAGCACGTGCGGAGTAGAGCCAGGGGGAGCAGAGAGCAGTAGCGGGGGCCGTCGCGATCGCAGGCGAGCACGGGTGCGCGATGGCGTGCACGGCGACATCCGACGCGGGGAAAGGGGAGTGCGAGGAGAGGGAGGTGCTCACGGCGGGGCCGTAGGGGACTGGCAGCGGGCTCGAGGAGGAGTCCGAGAGGTCCGCCGAGGCAGCACCGGCGACGGGGATGGGGAGCGCTTGCGATGGAAAGGATGGCGGCGATGGCGTCCATCGATGGGTCGCAGGGGACGAGCAGCGCGGTCGATCCCGCGAGGGAGAGGCGTGGGAGGTTGACAACGGCAGCGGGCATCGGGGCGTTGGCAAGTTGCGGCGGGGTGGCGCACGACATCGGCGTCGGCGGGGTCGGGGGCGCGGTTGCCCCGATCCCAATCTAGACGGGGGAGGAAGGTGAGGAGCGAGGCGTGGGGGGGGGGGGAGTGGGGTGGACCGATCTAGGTCACGGGGGAGTGGGAGGTTATGGGGGCGCCGGCTAGGCTGGGCCACGGCCCAGAGGGAGGGGGTCTTCTCCTTTTCATTTGTTTTGGTTCACCCTTTTCTTTTTTATTTATTTCCCCTTTTTGTTTTCTTTTATTTCTATAATGGTTATAGTTTTATAAAATACACAAATGGTTCCTAAATTAGTATTACTATATTTACTACTGCCACATTAATTTGGGTAAATAAATAAAATAGTTTAACATTTTATAAATAATAAAAGGTATTTATTAAATTGGTTATGCTGATGTTTCATTCACATTTGAGTATTTAAACACCTTATAAAAGTGCGGTTTTTCCACCATAATTACCTATGCATTATTTGGCGCAACCCGAACATTTTAGTTTTATTGTCTGAAATCTTTTGTTGTTTGCCTTTAATTAAAATTTGAATTTGAATCGTTTTGAACTAACACGAGTTTATCAAAAGTAACCGAGGTGACATGGCATCATTAGCAGAGGTTTACTGTAGCTTAATTATCCGGGCGTCACAATTCTCCTCCACTACAAGAAATCTTGTCCCGAGATTTTAAGAGGTGGAGTAAGGGGAAGGGTTTTAGTTACGAACTTCTAACGAGTCTTCTCGGTCTTAGTTGCTCTTCTCGAAGAGATCGATCCATTACATTGATGTCCTCATTCCTCCGCTTCAGGTCATCATGATGAAGTCGTCATCCTCTCTTCGGGGTCTTCATCGTACTTACGAATAGGTAGAAGGTAGCTTCAGAAGAACGGACCTCTACAAGGTTGCTTGTCTGGTAGATAACATCTGGGAAGGCAGCGGAAAGTAACTCTCGAATTGTAACTTAAGAAAATATAAAGAGCAAAGTAAGAAGGTATCATGGGAAGTTTCGAGTGGGCTGGCAATCGTTCGATGCCTGAAACAGGGCGTGAAAGGGGTTCAAAGCAATGGGAATAAGTATTGTGTCTGATACCAAAATTGTTGATCTCTCGGAAGGTGGCTCGTGAATTACATATGAGGCCACGCGCGAGGAATAACTTTGGAAACATGGGGTGTATAGGAGAGTCAGGTTTCGATCCTGTGGAACTGTGGGTTATGGGCCCACCATGTGGGTTAAAAGCAGGAAGGCTCTAACATTTGCACGATCAAGATAGCAAAGTATGTCAGAGGATAGCCTGTCAGTTTTGTTGGCAACAACGTTGGTACCTAGGGCGAGGGACGAAGAGAACCATTTTCCTGCTCGTTGAAATGAGGCAGACCAATAGGCAAAGTTCTCGTCCATCGGTGGTTACCGGAATGTCATCAACAATAGTAACAGGCTCTTACTGACAGAGTTGTACACCGAGATGTCTGCACAAGCAGGGAATTATTAGTGCTTATATCATATAGATCATAGAAAGGGTTTAAACAAACCAATGGAAAGGAAAATTTTCTATCATATTTAGTCAGAACAATGGAAAGAAAAATGTGTTTAAACACATATTTCTGGGGTATATCCTTCCCAAGGACAAACAGAGCATGATATCCATGACAGGATATAACGTAAAAAACCATTTAGGTTAGGGAAGAGGAAGTTCATGACATTAGCCAAACATCGGTGTTTGAATAATTGATAAAGGAAATTTAGCATGGCGCCTCAAATGTTCTTATCGATGATCAGAGTACCATAGACATGCTTCGAGATAGCATTGACAGGGTCTTCAAGCAAAGGTCGGACTTTGGATACTCAATGGATTCATCAGGAACAACTTATAGAATAAGTCTTTCAATTTCCTCTTGGAAGAATGGTTAAATTGCTAAAAGGAAGAATTATAACAATGGGTCCTCCGGCCAGGTGTGCTAGGTATGACATCACCTTACCGGGCTATATAAATACCAATGTTATGACTCTTGGAAGATGCTCGAACTACCATATCTAACCGAGATTCAGATCTGATTGGCGTTAGGATACCTCAGACTCAGGATGCCCGAGAAGAAAAGGTGCAACACAAATTGACGAGATAGCATTGTAAGATTCTCGGGAAATGAACTATGGAAGGGAACTTCAGAAACAAGGGTTCATCACTAAACCAAGGACAGGGTGAGGAAATGTCAGATGGACTCAACGACAATTCATCGAGATTACCAAAAGATGGATTTCCATAATTACGTGAACAAGGAGATAACATATGTCAGATCAAATGATATAATGATGTATGCTTGAGGAAAAACATCCACAATTAAACATTGATCGAAAGTGCACCTAGAAGTATGGACTAAGTAGCACGATCAATGTTAAAATGGTGATTTGATAACCAAAAGACTTAGAATGAAACTATCGGCCATTCACTTCAAAGCAATAGGCTTGCTAGAAGTCTTGAATTCACTCATCATAGTACAATTGTCAGTATTCCGGTTGGAACAACATGGGGACCAAGAAATGAACGGAGATGACGAGAAGTATTACTATATCAAGAATTTTTAAGAGCTGGTGAAATTCTCACAACATTCTTAACATAAAAGATGGTAATACTCCAAGGTAAAGAAGAACAAATGCTGGATAGCAAGGAACTCAAGGTATAACACAGAACACGAACAAGTTTGTGTTGGAGGGAAGGCAATAAAGTGGTCGATGACAACACAAATCATCGAGGGCAAGGATGGTATTTCTCATCATGAATTCAATTGATATCCTAGAAGAACTCAAAATGTTGATGATGATCATGACACATTTGTCGAGAGGTTTCATGAAGATATAATCGCTCATCGACGACAGCAAGCAAAAGGAAGGATGGAGCAAAAAGTTACTGAAACCACGTATACGACACAAACTCGGAATCAAGCTTGTTGTTTGAGGTGAAACAGTAAGACACGGAAGATCGACGTAAGCTTAGCTCATCATCGAAAGTTGTGCTCTGGGAATAAGGACTAGGTAGCACAGTTTAAGCTTTAACATGACGATGATGATGTAGCCAATCGGTTGAGAATGACATCAGCGAGTACAACTCGTAGGTAATAAGGATTACAAAGAGTAGTTGAACCGTAGCAGGACTCGATTCAGTTGTCGGTGTTTCGAGTGACAAACAACTCAAAACCCGGAGAAAACGGGAATCATCAAGAAATAATAGTTGATCAAGAACTCACAAGTTATGTAGTTCGGTGATATTCTCGAGATACAAGAGTGTAATACTCAACGGTAGAGCAGAGTAGACGGTGGACACGTGAAATGATCTGCAGAAGACAAGTACTTCATCTTGTCTGAGAAATGGAATCAAAGGAGAACAATCATGGTTGGAACCACGGTTGCAAAGGACCAAACATGGTTACTAGATGAACCTATATCAAGGAAATAGTTATTATTACCAGAAGTTTCCATGATAAGTTCCACATCGGGTCCATGGGCATGAACACAAAGCTCAAGGCCGACTCCCACTTCTCCAATGCATAACCTTTCACTCACTTCTCATTTTCGAAGAAGTTGTAATATTGAAATTTTATCTGTCATGACACCAGTAGAGTATGACCCGTAGTAGTTTCCGGGTTCACACAGATTCGAACCCAAAGCTTTTGATACTGTTGAGCATGAGGCCATCCTGCAAATTCTCAAAGCCAAGGGTTTTAATGATCACCGGATTAGGTGGGTTAAGGAGATTTTGTCATCTGGATCCTCCTCTGTCTTGCTTAATGGGGTGCCTGGGAAACAGTTCCAATGCAAGAGAGGAGTCAGGCAGGGAGATCCTTTTTCTCCTTTGCTTTTTGTTCTGGGAGCTGATCTGTTGCAATCTGTGGTTAATAAAATGCTACAAGATGGGCTGATTTCTCTACCTATACCATCTAGTGATCCCAACTTTCCAATCATCCAATATGCTGATGATACAATTTTGTTGCTACCTGCTGATGAGTCCCAACTGCTTGCTGTCAAGAACATGCTCCATGTTTTCCATGCTTCAACTGGGTTGAAGGTTAATTTCCATAAGTCCATGATGGTCCCTCTCAATGTTAGTGATGATGAGGCTGCCAGACTTGCTACAGTTTTTGGTTGCTCAATTGGTACTCTCCCTTTCACTTATCTGGGGCTGCCAATGGGGATAACGAAACCAAGAATTCAGGATCTCATGCCTATGGTTGACCAATTGGAACGTCGTCTGACTGCTAGCTCGGCTATGCTCAACCAAGGATCCAGACTTCGGCTTCTAACTTCTGTGCTCTCCTCCATGCCAATATATTTTTTATGTTCTTTGGATATTCCCCAGGGTATTATCAAGCAGCTGGAAAGGATTGAGAGGCAATACCTTTGGAGAGGAAATTCAGACACACCTAGGAAATCTCTAGCTGCATGGGACATGGTCTGTAGACCTAAGCAGAATGGAGGTCTTGGGGTAATAAACCTCCATTTACAGAACCAGGATCTTTTGATCAAGCACCTCCATAAATTTTTTAACAAAGAGGATATTCCTTGGGTGTCCTTGATTTGGGATTCTTATTATTATGGGGTTGTGCCACAAGCTACAGTGTTGTGTGGATCTTTCTGGTGGAAAGATGTCTTTAGGTTGGCTGATAATTACAGAGCAGTAGCCACAATTTCTGTCAACTCTGGTGATTCGGCGCTGTTCTGGTAGGATGGTTGGTTTGTGGGTGATTCTGCTCGCCCCCTTTGGGATAGGCTGCCTCAATTATTTTCTTTTGTTCTTGATGATAAAATTTCTGTGGCAGATTTCCTCGCTACTCCTGAGCTGTCTTCTTTGTTTAACCTGCCCATCTCCCAAATTGCTGCTGCACAACTGGATTGTTTGCATAGGTGGATTTCTGAATTGCAACGTGATCCTTTGGGAAATGATGTTTGGTCTTGGATGGACAAGGGGCATACACTGCAAAGAGTTACTACACTCTCATGCACTCTCATTTGCCAGTTATTCCTCCCTGTGAATGGATATGGAAGAGTAAATGTACAATGAAGATCAAATGTTTTGCTTGGTTGTTATTCTTTGATAGACTGAACACAAAGGATCTACTGGTTTGGCGACACTGGAGGAATAATGAAGAGGACAATTTATGTGTCATGTCCCCGGCCAGGAGTTATGAGGATAGAATCCACCTGTTTTTCACATGTAACGTTAGTCTCAGGGTTTGGAACTATCTGCAAATTGATTGGTCTCATCAGGGGGAGATTGGAGACTGCCTGCTTCATGCTCAGACTAGTTTTGGGCATCCTTTCTTTTTTGAGGTTTTTCTCGCTGCTGCATGGTGCATTTGGATCACGCGCAATGGAAGGACTTTCAGGCACATTAGGCCTCCTTTAGCTCTTGGAGATGTTTGTTTATTCATGAAATCTCTTTGTTGGTACATAGGGTTAAGGATAGCATCAAGCCAAAACTTCTTGGTTGGATTCAGAGCCTTCCATAGTCTTTTTTCCTGTATCTTGTTGTATATAGGTAAGCTCCTTAGATGTCTCTTAGGCTAGTTTTTTCTTCTGTTCCTTTGTAAATATTTGTAACTCTTTATGGGTATTGTGTGAGATGAATAAAGCACTGTGGGGCTGTTGCCTCACAGTAAATAGTCAAAAAAATCCAACAAAGGATTTGATGGTCCACCAGAGATCTGATGTGAGAATCGGTACTCAACTAGAAGAAGAAATAATGCGAAGGCATTGGATTATAGAAGCAATTGTCTAATTCAAAGCTCACATGTAAAGGAATTATGATTTCCAAATCAAAGGATCAGAAGCAAATGCTCTGATTAAGGATGGGTAAGTTGAGTAGGCTTAGGGTACAATCGACGGCAATTGGATTGGTTGAGAACCAGCTCACGTTTAAAATGACGTCTGAGACGGAAGGATAATTTTCAGGGAATAACTGATGATTGCATGCATTCACACACATGTCGAATCAACAGGATCAGAATGTTAATCACAAGGATTTTAATGGTTATTGCTAGACAAATGGAATTGCCCAGACTGCAAGCAGACAAGTATTTGCAAAACAATAGTTGGCAGAGAATTACCGGAAGATCGGGTAGTATTTCAACGTATCTAGTGAATCCTATGAACAACTAGTAATGAACGGTTCCTTGATTAGTGTGAAGAAACAAATCGTAAGGTTATTTTTGCAGCAAGGAACCGCAAGGCAGTGGCACAAGGGATTCTTGGAACAACGACGAGTATTAATAGGGTATCTTGTAATCACAAGACCAACTTGGGATAAAAGTAAGAACGACAAGTGTATGTATTTATCCATAGGGATATTTTGGTGGTAGGGAATTGCAAAAGAAATGGGCACAAAGTCTCAAAAGAGTATCAGAGAGTAAATTCGAAATTTTATGGTGCAGTCGGCGATCATCTGGACTGAAGGGGCTCTCCGGGAGAAAGTGTTTTAGAGAACCTAAAGTTAGATTTTTAGAAAATCATTTAACCCGAATAGAAGAGAGATTAGAATCCTAGAGTATAGATGAGGAATAAAAGATCCTAATACCACCCAATGGCGACGTGGGCCCATGGGTCGCACAGCCATGTTAGTAAAAGTTTTGTAAAGTCTAGACTCGACTTCCGCCAAGGAGTGTGGAAGGGCGATTCCTACAGGTAGTCGGCTCTGATACCAACTTGTGACGCCCCTGATTTAATCGTACACTAATCGTACATGCAAATGTGTACGATCAAGATCAGGGACTCATGAGAAGATATCACAACACAACTCTAAAAATAAAATAAGTCATACAAGCATCATAATACAAGCCAGGGTCCTCGAGGGCTTGAATACAAGTGCTCAATCATAGACGAGTCAGCGGAAGCAACAATATCTGAGTATAAACATAAGTTAAACAAGTTTGCCTTAAGAAGGCTAGCACAAACTGGGATACAGATTGAAAGAGGCGCAGGCCTCCTGCCTGGGATCCTCCGAAACTACTCCTAGTCGTTGTCAGTGTCCTGCACGTAGTAGTAGGCACCTCCGGTGTAGTAGGGTCGCCGCCGACGGGTGGCGTCGCCCTGGCTCCGAGATCTGGTTGTGGCAACCAGGAAGAAAGGAAAGGGGGGAAAGAGGGAGAAAAGCAACCGTGAATACTCATCCAAAGTACTCGCAAGCAAGGATCTACACTACATATGCATGGGTATCTGTGTAAATGGGCAATATCGGTGGACAGAACTGCAGAATGCCAGAATAAGAGGGGGAAAGCTAATCCTATCAAAGACTACGCTTATGGCAGCCTCCATCTTGCAGCATGTAGAAGAGAGTACATGGTAAGTTCACCAAGTATCATCGTATAGCAATATCCTACCCGGTGATCCTCTCCTCGTCGCCCTCTGTGAGAGCAATCACCGGGTTATATCTGGCACTTGGAAGGGTGTGTTTTATTAAGTATCCGGTTCTAGTTGTCATAAGGTCAAGGTACAACTCCGGGTCGCCTGTTACCATGGACACGGCTATTCGAATAGATCAACTTCCCTGCAGGGGTGCACCACATTACCCGACATGCTTGATCCCCTTTGGCCGGACACACTTTCCTGGGTCATGCCCGACCTCGGAAGATCAACACGTCGCAGCCCCACTTGGGCACAACAGAGAGGTTAGCACGCCGGTCTAAATCCTATGCTCGCAGGGGTCTGGGCCCATCGCCCATTGCACACCGCACGCTATGCGTCGTGACGGTGAGCAGACCTAGCAACCTCCATTACAAAGGAAGTTGCGTTACGCAGTCCAACCCGGCGCGCGCCGCTCAGTCGCTGATGTCACGAAGGCTTCGGCTGATACCATGACGCCGGTTGCCCATATCTTGTCCCACGTGGCGGTTAGTGCGTATAAGGTCAACGACCCAACTCAGATCAAATACCAAGATCTCGTTAAGCGTGTTATTATGAAGTAACCGTGGACGCCGACCAGGGCCAGGCCCACCTCTCTCCTAGGTGGTCTCAACCTGCCCTGTAGCTCTGCCACAAAGTAATAGTCGGAGGCCGTCGGGAACCTAGGCCCACCTCTACCGGGATGGAGCCACCTGCCCCTTCAGCCCCCATCTCCGAACAATATCAAGGTAATGTAATAGTATAAAGTATATAGCATATGACCGTGATCACCTCCCGAAGTGATCACGACCCAGTAGTATAGCATGGCAGACGGAAAATAATGTAGGGCCACTGATGGAATACTAGCATCCTATACTAAGCATTTAGGATTGCAGGTAAGGGTAACAACTGTAGCAACAATGACAGGCTATAAGTTAGAATAGGATTAACTGAAAGCAGTAACATGCTACACTACTCTAATGCAAGCAGTAGAGAGAAGAATAGGCGATATCTGGTGATCAATGGGGGGAGCTTGCCTGGTTGCTCTGGCAAGAAGGAGGGGTCGTCAACACCGTAGTCGACCGGGGTAGCAGCGGCGTCGGTCTCGTAGTCTACCGGAGAAAAGAGGGGGAAGAAACAATAAATATAATGCAAACATAAGCATGACGATGCATGACATGACTACGAGCGGTGCTAGGTGTGCCCTAACGCGGTAGTAGGTGATACCGACGAAGGGGGAAAACATCCGGGAAAGTATTCCCGGTGTTTTGCGTTTTTGGACAAATGAACCGGAGGTGGATTGTTGCAGGTTCTCTGTGCTAGGGATGTGTGGCGGACTAGCGGGTTGCGTATTCGGATTCGTCTCGTCGTTCTGAGCAACTTTCATGTACAAAGTTTTTCCATCCGAGCTATGGTTTATTTTATATTAATTTTAAAAGATTTAAATAATTTTTAAATTATTAATATTAAATTAATTCGAAATTCATTTTATGATGTCAGCATGATGTCAGGGTGATGTCAGTAGTCAACCAGACAGTTGACTTAGTCAAACTAACGTGTGGGTCCCACTGTCATAGACACAGTTTGGTTAAACAGAATTAATTAGTTTAAGTAGGTGATTAGATTAATTAAGTATAATTAATTTAAATAAACCGGATTAATTAAGTTAATTAGTTCCCTCATTAATTAATTAATTATTTTCTTTTTTTTGTTCTAGGGGCTGGGCCCCATGTGTCATTGGCACTGGGACAAAGCGGGTTAACGGGCGCAGGTGTAGTGGCGTGGGCGCCCGACGGGGTTCGACCCGAACGGCGCCACGGGGCACCTGCGAGCGATGGGCAGGTTCAGCGGTAGCGGTGGTGGGCTCGGCAGAGCGTCGCCGAGGGCGGCAGAGTCCAGCGGAGGCGGGCGGTGAGCGAGGTGGCTGCAGCGGAGGAGCCGGCGACAGCAATAGGGCAAAGGGGCGAGGGCGCGTGCGGTCTGCCCGGCGACGACGAGGCCAGGCAGGGTCGAGAGCAAAGAGAGGCCGGGGCCGGGGAGAGCTGCATGAGGACGGGGTCGGGGCGCGCCTGGGGCGCGACCAGTGCGGCGAGGCGGGGAGCGGGCGCGCGCGCGAAGGGAGGGGAGCGCCGTCGAGCGCGTGCGGAGCAGAGCCAACGGGAGCAGAGAGCAGTAGCAGGGGCCGTCGTGGTCGCAGGCGAGCGCGGGTGCGCGATGGCGTGCACGGCGACATCCGACGCGGGGAAAGGGGAGTGCGAGGAGAGGGAGGTGCTCACGGCGGGGCCATAGGGGACTGGCAGCGGGCTCGAGGAGGAGTCCGAGAGGTCCGCCGAGGCAGCACCGGCGACGGGGATGGGGAGCGCCTGCGACGGAAAGGATGGTGGCGATGGCGTCCATCGATGGGTCGCGAGGGACGAGCAGCGCGGTCGATCCCGCGAGGGAGAGGCGCGGGAGGTTGACAACGGCAGCGAGCATCGGGGCGCCGGCGAGGTGCGGCGGGTGGCGCGCGGCATCGGCGTCGGCGGGGTCGGGGGCGCGGTTGCCCCGATCCCAATCTAGACGGGGGAGGAAGGTGAGGGGCGAGGCGTGGGGGGGGGGGGGGGAGGGGTAGTGGGGTGGACCGATCTAGGTCACGGGGGAGTGGGAGGTTATGGGGCGCCATGGGGTTGGGCCACGGCCCAGAGGGAGGGGGTCTTCTCCTTTTCATTTGTTTTGGTTCACCCTTTTCTTTTTTATTTATTTCCCCTTTTTGTTTTCTTTTATTTCTATAATGGTTATAGTTTTATAAAATACACAAATGGTTCCTAAATTAGTATTACTATATTTACTACTGCCACATTAATTTGGGTAACTAAATAAAATAGTTTAACATTTTATAAATAATAAAAGGTATTTATTAAATTGGTTATGCTGTTGTTTCATTCACATTTGAGTATTTAAACACCTTATAAAAGTGCAGTTTTTCCACCATAATTACCTATGCATTATTTGGCACAACCCGAACATTTTAGTTTTATTGTTTGAAAACTCTTGTTGTTTGCCTTTAATTAAAATTTGAATTTGAATTGTTTTGAACTAACGCGAGTTTATCAACAGTAACCAAGGTGACATGGCATCATTCGCAGATGTTTACTGTAGCTTAATTATCCGGGCGTCACAGGAGAGCCCCTACTTTCGTACACCGACAGGAGCCCCGGGGCCTGGGCCACAAATAAGCGTGATGCGTTGTTGGGCTGGGCCCAGAACGGTGCGCGGGCAGGCGGGGTCGAATTCTTTTTACCGCAGTAACTTCCTCGTCCGTTGCACTTCCCCATGACTTGCATTGAATGCGTGATGTGGGGGTCGTCCGCGGGGCGATTGCGGCCTTCTTGCGTCATCCCACGGGTCTAATAGTAAAGAGGCGGCCCGCGTTTCCATACTAAAACAGAGGAAGTTGCAGAGGCGCAGCTCATTTACTAAGTGGACCTGGGTCGTGGCCATTATGATTCTCACGCCCCCCCGATCATGGGGCGCTAAATGGCTGTTCCACTTGCCATTCGGGTCCCGACTCGTTCGCCACGTGCCCTCCATGCATCGGGAAGGGCAGGCGGCGGATGCAGAAGGCGCGGGTTTCTACACCGGGGCGGGGGGCCAGGCATCGCTGATTGGGGCAGTAGGTCGGTCCTGATTCCTTGCGCCTCCGATGGCCGGATTGGTGAGCGGGGCGGCCGAGCCCCGACCTCGCCCCTTTATAAGAAGGGGAGGGGGGGCACCCCTCAATCTCTCATCATCCACTTCTTCTCATCTTGGCTCCTTCCTTTCTTCTGCTATGGCGGGAGGGCGCGTCGGCACTTTGACAGTGGCGACGAGGGTCTCCGCTCGACAGCGCGCTCCTCCTCCCCAAGAGCTCATGGTGGCGGAGCCGGCCACAAGAGGAAGGGGGAGGGGGCGAGGGCGAGGTCGCCGTGGTGCTCGGGGAAGAGGGGAACGGGGCAGTGCATCGGCCTCGCTTCTGCCAGCGGCCCCTTCCTCAACGGAGGGCCACGTCGGGGACCAGCCTCATGAGTTCTTCATCAGGATGCATCGGCGGGTGCTCCGCCGTCTTCGTCTTCCCACTCCATTTGCTCGGGAGATGGAGTGCGACCTGCCACAGACCCTGAGGTTGCACATTAGGGGCTGCAGGAATGGCGACATGCGGGTTGATGTCGACTTCCCCGCCCCTCATGTCATGTATCTTCGTCGTGGATGGAAGACCTTTGCTCGCGTCCACAGCCTGACGGAGGGGCTCGTTCTCTACTTCAAATTAATGGAGAAAGGCCTACTCTCCGTCAAGGTCTTTGGGGACATGGGAACTCGCCTAAAGTGTTGCATGAATAGCTTCTCCGATGATGAAGATTCCTCCTCGAGCGAGAGTGACGAGGAGGACAGCGACATCGACGACGAGGGCAGCAGGCGGGAGGATGACGGGTCCGACTAGGCGTCGGACACGCCATCCCTAAGCGACGCCGGCAGCACCATCATCTGCATCGCCAGCTCCTTGAACTTCTCGGGGTCGCCTCCTTGGTCGGCTAGTGTGGGGAGGCCGAAGAAGACGAAGAAGGCGGGTGGCAGGCCGTCAAGTCGGAGTACGATGGCACCAACACCTTCGTCTCATATTGGCGGCCCGCTGCCTCATCTTTCAGCCCTTCTCCTGGCACCATCATCACCAACCCTCCTCTGGGCGGCCACCGAGATGTTCTCTTGGTGTTTTCTGCTGCTCGTGCCTCGCCTAGGTGCTCTTTTTGCCCTCCCGTCATCTTGTCACGTTTTCTGAGGAGAGGGACAAGAAAGGTATTACGGGCACCTTATCTTTTTTCAGTTTCTAAGCCTACGGGCCTTTGTAAGATTTAAATCTTGTAATCCCTTGCTCATGTTTGCATTCTGTATGAACTTTACCTGTTTGGAACATATTAATGAAAAAGGGTGCTTGTCGGGTTTTTTGTGCGTGAGCGAGGCCCATGCCAAGGAATGAATCCTTGTCATTTTTAAGATAAACATTGTCGCCTGGCAACAGGCCTTGCCGTCCCCTTACTTCATTTTCGACCATACTCACGCCCTCAGCGGAGGCATGGGCGAAGTAGGTTTAGGCCCTTCGTTTGCTTCCTTGTCACCGCAACTACGACCAAGTTCCGGCCCAGGGGATAGTTCTTGGGCACAGGAAAAGGGGAGCACGGTGGTCTAGGAGTAAACGAGGTTTCATACGCCCCAATTTCATACGGGAGTGCATATCAGGGGATAAAGGACTTATCTAAATCAACAGCCCCCGGCGACCTTGGCTTGCCGCGGTCAGAGCTTCGGGCCAGCAGCCCCCGGCAACCTTGGCTTGCCGGGGTCGGGACGTCGGCCTATCCTTTCCCTCCAAACAGCCCAGCAGAGATGTTCATGCACCCTGCGAACCTAAAAAGGACGGGGAAGAACAGAAAGACGCACACTCGACCTCTATGCTAGGGGTTAGTCGCCGCCAAGCACTATCAACCCTAACCGAGGGAGAGACTCAATCTAGCATGCATGCTAAAACTTAGGGCGCCAGCGCTTCATCTATTTATGCTCAGGGTTAGCGCCTGGCTTTGTACAAAGGGTTACATGCCTTGTCGGCAAGGCTTGTACAAAAGGTGCCTTGCCGGGGGGCCCGACAACCGCGCCTTATGGGTAAAACTTGCGAAGATGTTCGATGTTCCAGGAGTAGCTCACTGGAAAACCATCTTCGGTCTCCAGGGGGACTACGCCGGGCCTGGTGACTCGTATTACCCGATAAAGGCCTTCCCACTTTGGCGTCAACTTGTTGGAATTCTTGGCCGACTGAAAACGCTGAAGAACAAGGTCGCCTTCCTCAAAGCTTCGGGCATGAACCTTGCGGCTATGATAGCGGCGCAAGGCTTGCTGGTAGCGTGCTGCTCGCACAGCCGCCCGAAGACGATCTTCCTCGAGGAGCGTTGCATCATCTTGCCGCAATTGCTCTTGCTCAAGCTCATCATAAGTGAGCACTCGGGGTGACCCGTATGTGAGTTCCGTGGGAAGAACTGCTTCTGCCCCATAAACGAGGGAGAAGGGTGCCTGGCCGGTGGATCGATTTTGGTGTCGTTCTGATTGACCAAAGAACCGCCGGCAATTCATCAATCCTGCATCTTCCGCATTTGTGCAGCCTGTCAAAAGTCTTTGTCCGGAGGCCCCGCAGTACTTCAGCATTTGCCCTCTCGGCTTGGCCATTCCTCCATGGATGTGCAATAGAGGCGAAACAGACCTAGCTGCCGAGGTCTTGAATGTACTGCATGAAGGTGCGGCTTGTGAAATGCGTGCCGTTGTCGGTGATGACTCTATTGGGCACACCAAAACGGCAGACTAGCCCCTTGAAGAATTTGACGGCTGATTGTGCTGTCACCTTTCTCACTGCTTCCACCTCCGGCCACTTTGTGAACTTGTCGATTGTGATGTACAAGTACTCAAAGCCCCCGACGGCACGGGGAAAGGGGCCCAGTATGTCGAGACCCCAGACCGAGAATGGCCAGGAAAGAGGGATTGTTTGGAGAGCTTGAGCTGGTTGATGAAGCTCCTTTGAATGGAACGGGCACGCTTCACACTTGGTTACTAACGCCGTCATACCCTGGAGGGCTGTGGGCCAGAAGAAACCTTGCCGGAATGCCTTGCCGGCAAGGGCCCTCAACCCTATGTGGGAGCCACATATGCCTCCGTGTATCTCTGCCAACAGCTCCAGTCCTTCCTCCCGGGGAATGGACTTCAATTTCACACCATTCAGCCTTTTTCTGTATAGAACATCGTCGACGAACTGATAGATGGCAGACCGACAGGCTACTTTCTCTGCTTCTTCCTACTCCTCAGGAAGCTCCCCTGTTTGGAGAAATCGAACGGTATGCTACGCCCATGCCTGAGCCTGAGGCTCGACGGCAAGGACTAAATGCATCTTTTTTGCCATGGGAGTGGTTGCCTCTACGGCCAGAGCTTGACGCTCTGCCGGAGTCTGTTGCCCAACGAAAGGCTCAGTGTCTCCGGCAACATCCTTGCCGGCGGCTCCGGGGAGCTCAGCAGGAAAGTACTTGCCGGGTCCTGATTTCCTCCGCTTGTTCTGCTATCTTGACGGTTCAACGGATGGTTGAGTTAATCGAAGCACAAAAGTACCTGGTTCCACAGGTAGTTTGAGGGCAGCGCGCTTCGACAAGTAGTCGGCAATGCCGTTCTCCAGTCGGGGAACATGCTCCGCTTGTATACCGTCAAAACACTCTTCCAGCTTCCTCACTTCATCTACGTAGGCCTCCATCAACTGACTTTGATAATCCTTGTTAACTTGCTTGACGACAAGCTGCGAATCACCCCTGACGATGAGTTTCTTGATTTCGAGGTCTGCCGCGATCCTGAGACCGGCAAGCAGTCCCTCATACTCGACAGTGTTGTTCGTCGACATCTCCCTGGGAAAGTGCATCTGGACCACATACTTGAGGTGCTCTCCGATGGGCGCAACAAGCAGTACACCAGCACCGGCGCCTTGCAGCGAGAAAGCCCCGTCAAAGTACATGATCCAGTCGTGACTTGTTTCCTTGCCGGGGAGGGTGGTCTCCTAGATCTCTTCATCGGGCGTCGAGGTCCATTTTGCAATGAACTCTGCCAAGACTCTACTCTGGATCGTTGAGGTGCTTTCAAACTTCAAGCCAAAGCTTGACAGTTCCAAGGCCCATTGCACAATCCTCCCGGTTGCGTCCGGGTTATGCAATATCCGTTGCAACTGGAGGCGGGTGACGACGGTGATCTCGTGTGCTTGGAAGTAGTGATGCAGCTTCCTCGAGGCCATAAGGAGGCCGAAGAGCAATTTCTGCACACCGGAATACCTTGATCTAGCCCCCCCTGCAAGAGGGAGCTAACAAAGTAGACCGGGTGCTGCATCACCTTCTTCTTCTGCATCACTTCACTTGGTTGCGTCGCTTCTGTCCCAGTGGCGTCAGGTTCTGTTTTTGCTATTGCTTCCGCGTCGACCTCTCTCTGTGCCACTAGCGCAACACTGACCACTTGATTTGTTGCCGCTAGATACAACATGGCTCTTGTGGTTTAGGCGCAACTAGTATCGGCGTAGAAGAGGGGTATTTCTTCAAATCTTGCAGTGCCGCTCCTGCTTCTGGGGTCCATTCCATTGGGCCCACCTTTTTCAAAAATTTTAAAAAGGGAAGGGCGCGCTCGGCAAACTTGGAGATGAATCTGCTCATGGCGGCAACGCAGCCAGCAAGCCGGCGCACATCCTAATCCGCCTGGGCGCCTCAATCTGCTCAATGGCCTTGATCTTATCTGGATTCGCCTCGATCCCACACTGTGACACAAAGAACCCGAGAAGTTTGCCAGACGGAACGCCGAAGACACACTTCTCAGGGTTCAGCTTGAGGTTGATCTTGCGCAGGATTGCAAACATCTCTTCTAAATCTTATATAAGTGTTGCTCTGTCCTTGGTTTTGACCACTATGTCGTCCATATAAGCTTCCATATTTCTATGCAGCTGAGGCGCAAAACCAATTTGGAGTAATCTCGCAAACTTCGAGCCAGCACTCTTCAACCTGAAAGGCATTCGTATAAAACAATACGTACCACATGGGGTGATGAATGCTGTCTTCTCTTCGTCTTCTCTCGTCATGAAGATCTGGTAGTATCCTGAGTAAGCGTCAAGGAATGACAACAGGTCACACCCGGTCGTGGATTCTACAATCTGGTCGATGTGCGGCAATGGGAAAGGATCTTTGGGGCAAGCCTTATTGATGTCTATGTAGTGAATACACAGCCTCCACTTCCCATCCGCCTTGCGCACTACCACCGGATTGGCCAACCACGTTGGGTGGAGTACTCCTCTCACCAAGCCTGCTGCTTCCAATTTCCTGTTCTCCTCTGTGATGAGCTCTTGCCGTTCCAAAGCTTGCTTCCTGACCTTCTTCTTGACGGGCCGCGCATGAGGGTAGACAACAAGATGGTGCTCAATCACCTCCCTGGGAACGCCGAGGATGTCGGATGCTTGCCATGCAAACACATCGACATTCGCCCGCAGGAAGGTGACAAGCGCGCCTTCCTATTTGCTGTAGAGGGTGGAGCTTATGGTGAAAACCCCTCCCGTGCCATCCTCCTTGACGGACACCTTCTTGGTCTCTGGTGGCGTAGCTCTGGATTTCTTGCTCTTGCTGGTGGAGCTCTCTGGCACGTCCTCGACGGGAGCAGTACACTCCGAAGAGGTGCGCTTGCCGAAGTGGGTGCGAGAGGTCTTGCCGGTCCTTTTCCCTACCGGGGCTTTAGCGGCAGGAGCAAGTGCCTTGGCGGCAGCTTCTGCAACTGCCTCCCGGTAGAGTTGGTCAGTGCAAATCAGCGCATCTTTCTTGTCGGAGGGGACAGTGATGATGGTCATCGACCAAGGCATCTTCAGTGTGTTGTAG
Organism: Aegilops longissima; assembly: GCA_021605205.1. NCBI lineage: Eukaryota > Viridiplantae > Streptophyta > Magnoliopsida > Poales > Poaceae > Aegilops > Aegilops longissima. The sequence goes on from CM038676.1 coordinate 547,192,048, forward strand.
GCGTAATGCGACGCCGCCATGAACTTGGTTAGCGCCGGGCGGCCGAGGATCCCGTTGTAGGGCAAGGGGATCTCGGCAACATCAAAGATAATCCTCTCCATCCTATAATTCAGCTCGCCTCTGAATGTAACGGGTAGCATGACCTTACCCTTTGGCTGGCTTCTTCCTGGATTGACCCCTTGGAACATGCCCGTCTCCTCGAGGTCTCCATGAGGGATCTGCAGCCTTTTGATCACAACAGGCGAGATCAAGTTCAGGACGGCCCCGCTGTCGACTAGCATTTTTGTCACCTTGAGGTTGCGTATTGTTGGGGAAACCAACAACGGTAAACACCCGACCGCAGTTGTGTGATCAGGGTGGTCCTCGGTGTCGAAAATGATAGGCGTGCTGGACCACTTCAATGGTTTCTGGGCATCGAACGACGGTTCTGCTGCTGTGCCCATTGCTTGAGCTGGCGGTGAGAGGTATGCAGAGAGGCACCACCGTCGACGCACATGGCCTCTGTAGCCTTCTGGAACTCTTGCTCGCCGGACTCGTCGTCCTCGTCATGATCATCATCTTCTTGCTTCTTTTCGCAGCCCAGAGCGGGCCTCTCTTGCTGGTTATCCTTGCCGCGGCGACCTCCTTGGCCACCACGCTTCTTGCCGGACCCCTCGGCACCATCTTGACCCTTCTCCTTGTCCTGCCTCTTGTACTCAGCTTTTCGCTTCTCAGCAAGCAGCTCAACTTGTCGGCAGTTCTGGAGGTCGTGGCCCTTGGTGCGGTGGATCTTGCAGTATTGCTTGTGGGAGCCTCTTGGCTTGTCGGCAGCCGCCAAGGCCCGACAGGCGGAGCACCCAACAATTTCCTTGTCGGGGTCGTCTGCCTTGGCCTTCTTGGCAGTGCAGATGTCGTCGGATCCCTCGACGGCAAGCATGGTCTTGCCCTTGCGCTTCCTGTTGCGGTGCCGGCCCTTCTTTGCTGGGGCGGCAGTATCTTCGTCTGAGGAGTCGGTTTCCACACCGGCATCTTTTCCGGGGTACTTCCTTCCCTCTTTAGCCCGAGCACACCTATCGGCCAGGAAGTAGAGCTCTGCCACATCCTTCACCTTGTTCATCGCGAGCTCTTCATGCGTTTTGCGGTTTCGCACATTCTGATGGAATGCGCTGATGATAGCGGCGGGGTGAACGTCCGGGATATTGTACTGCACTCGGCTAATCCTCTATATGTACTTGCGCAGGCTTTCGCCTTCTTTCTGGGGGATGACATGCAAGTCGCTTGCCTGGCCATGAGCTTGGTGGCCTCCCGTAAAGGCGCCACCAAACTCATGGCACAAATCCGACCAGGAAGAAATAGAATCTATTGGCAAGTGCATCAACCATGACTTAACGTTGGGCTTAAGTGCCAACGGGAAGTAATTGGAAAGCACCTTGTCGTTGTGAGCTCCGGTAGCTTGCATCGCGATGGTGTATATGCTGAGGAACTCTGACGGGTGCGTCTTGCCGTTGTACTTTTCACCAACGTCACGCTTGAACATGCGGTGAGTGGGCCACTGGAACTACCACAGCTCGCGGGTAAAGGTTGGGCAGTCCACCTCGTAAGGTAAGCCTCCAGGGCCTCTGAGGGAGTCCTAGATTAGGGGGTGTCCGGATAGCCGGACTACCATCATCAGCCGAACTATCATTGGCCGGACTATCATCATCGACCGGACTCCAAGACTATGAAGATACAAGATTGAAGACTTCGCCCCGTGTCCGGATGGGACTTTCCTTGGCGTGGAAGGCAAGCTTGGCGTCGGATATGTAGATCTCCTACCATTGTAACCGACTCTATGTAACCCTAGCCCTCTCCGGTGTCTATATAAACCGGATGGCTCTAGTCCGTAGGACAAGAACAACAACCCTTACAATCATACCATAGGCTAGCTTCTAGGGTTTAGCCTCCTTGATCTCGTGGTAGATCCACTCTTGTAAACATCCACAATATCAATATCAATAGAGCAGGACGTAGGGTTTTACCTCCATCAAGAGGGCCCAAACCTAGGTAAAACATCGTGTCCCTTGTCTCATGTTACCATCCGCCTGGACGCACAGTTCGGGACCCCCTACCCGAGATCCGCCGGTTTTGACACCGACATTGGTGCTTTCATTGAGAGTTCCTCTGTGTCGTCACCGATAGGCTTGATGGCCTCTTCAATCGACAACGACGCCATCCTGGGTGAGACTTTTCTCCCCGGACAGATCTTCGTATTCGGCGGCTTCGCACTGCGGGCCAACTCACTTGGCCATCTGGAGCAGATCGAAGCTTCGCCCTGGCCGTCAGTCAGGTTTGAAGCCTAAACTTCACGGCCGATATCCGCGGGACTTGATGTTCGATGGATCTGAGCCACAGCCGAAGCGTGCAGCGCTGTCACGATGGGCATGACCTAACTCGCCACGGACAGCACCTTGGAGGTCGCTGCGAATCCGCTCCGACCCATAGTGCGGAGCGATCGCTGGATCGAGGACGGATGGCTGGACACCGCCTCGGGAGCTAAAACTTCTACAGCGATGGAGCCGAACACTTACCTTGTCCCGCATAAAGCTCATGACTCCGAGGTGCCGGACTCCGAACCTCCTGCGCCCCTGCCAGTCGAATCCGATTGGGCGCCGATCATGGAATTCACCGCTGCGGACATCTTTCAGCACTCGCCCTTCGGCGATATCATAAATTCACTAAAGCATCTCTCGCTCCGGAGAGCCCTGGCCGAACTACCGCCAGGATGGTTGGGACGCGGACGACGAAGAAATTCAGAGCCCACCCACCACCCACTTCGTAGCCACCGTCGATGATTTGACCGACGTACTCGACTACGACTCCGAAGACATCGATGGTATGGACGGCGATGCCGGAGACTACTAAGAACCAAAGTGCCTACGGGACACCGGAAGACCACCTCGTCATACGACATATACATGGTGGACACCCCAAAAGATGGGGACGGCAAAGAAGCAGCGGAGGCCGATTCCTTAAAGAACAGCCCAAGCGCCGACGCGTCGGGCGCCGCTAAATCCCGCCACGGCAAGAATGGAGATTCCGCACAGGAGATAATAACACCCCGTAAAGTGCGAAGACAACTCCCTCCAGCCGCGATCCAGCGGAGGAGGAGGCAGAAGCAAGCCCTCACGAGAGGCGGCGGGGACGAGGTCGAGGATGACAATTACTTACCTCCCTCCGGAGACGAGGCAAGCCTCGACGACGCACGAATCGTCGTGCCCGAGGATCCCGTCGAACAAGAGCGCTTTGACGCAGGCTAATAGCCACGGCAAACAGCCTAAAGAAAAAGCAGCAACAGCTTCAAGCTGATCAAGACCTCTTGGCCGACAGATGGACCGAGGTCCTCGCGTCAAGAGTATGAACTCGAACGCCCCTCAAAAGTTACCCAAAACGCAAGTTGCTCCCCGACTAGAGGAGGAAGCGTACAAACCTGCATCACCAGCGCTGTACGGCAGACCGACCACCTCGTGGCGCGATAGAGAGGCGCAAGCCCTCCACCAAAACCGCACCCGGCATCGCTCAAAAGCATGAAGCCACGGGGAACGCGCCGGACTTCGCGGGATATATTGGAGGACAAGGCAAGACAATCCAGATCTATCTATGGATCACGTGCGCGCCCAAGACCCACGGCGAATACCGTCGCGCGGATACAACTGCTCGCCGGGCCGAACACAGCAGACAACGCTCTCTCGAGCTACGTCGCGATATTGCTCAATACAGAGGCGCCGCACACCCGCTATGCTTCACTGACGAAGTAATGGATCATCAAATCCCCGAAGGGTTTAAACCCGTTAATATCGAGTCCTCTGACGACACAACAGACCCAGCGGTTTGGATTGAGGATTATCTCCTCCATATACATATGGCCCGCGGCGGCAATCTTCACGCCATCAAATATCTCCCGCCAAGCTCAAAGGACCAGCCCGGCATTGGCTTAACAGCCTGCTCGCAGAGATAATTGGATGTTTGGGAGGACCGGAAGCCGCATTCCTCGACAACTTCCACGGCGCGTATAAAGCGACCACCGGACGCAGATGACCTAAGCCACATAATCCAGCAGCCGCACGAATCGCCAGCAATTCTGCACACGGTTCTTAACAAAGAAAAATCAAATCGTCGATTGTCCGGATGCAGAGGCCCTCGCTGCCTTCAAACATAACATCCGCGACGAGTGGCTGGCCCGCACCTAGGGCAGAGAAGCCGAATCCATGGCAGCCCTCACATCACTCATGACCCGCTTACATGCGGGAGAGGATAGCTGGCTGGCTCGCGATAACAACCTCAAAGCAAAAACGCTGGCAGTCCGGATACCAAGGACCGCAATGGCAGGTTGCGTCGAAACAAAACAAACGCCGCGTGCGGCGACATCAACAAGGATACGGCAGTCAACGCCGGATTCGAGGCTCAAGCCCGTCAGCGGAAGAAGCCATTCAAAAGAACCACTCCGGCCCGTCCAATTTGGACCGAATACTCGACCGCTCTGTCAAATACATGGAACCCCGAAAAGCCAGCTAACCACACCAACAGAGATTGTTGGGTATTCAAGCAGCAGCAAATTAATCGCCAAAACAGTGACAAGGGGCTACACAGCGATGACGAGGAAGAGACCCGGCCGCCGAACAACGGTGGACAAAGGGATTCCCCCTCAAGTTTGGACGGTAAACATGATATACGCAACGATATTCTCAAGAGGGAGCGAAGCGTGCACTAAAGGGACGATATCGCGATGGAGCCACGCCCCAAAATTCAACCCATGGTCCTCTTGCCCGATCACTTTCGATCGAAGAGACCATCCGACCATATCCGCCATGGCGGATTCGCGCGCATTGGTTTTGACCCAATCGTCGATGGATTTCACCTCACGAGAGTCCCGATGGACGGCGGCAGAGCTGAACCTGCTTTATCGGGATACAAAGGCACAAGATGGGCATAGACCCTTCAAGGATTAAATATACAAAGACAACCTTCAAAGGCGTCATACCGTGTCGAGGACAATTGTACAGCTCGATTACTCGAAGTGGTCTTCGGATCCCGGATAATTTCGAGCGAGGAGTTAATCTTGACATAGTCCCGTTCCGCGATGGCTATCACGCTCTGCTCGGACGAACGCGTTCGCAAAATTCAACGCGGTGCCGCATTATGCATACCTTAAGCTCAAGATGCCAGGCCCTCGTGGAGTCATCACGGTCAAGGAAACACGGGCGCTCCCTCCGAATGGGGGAACATACAGCTGCTCTCGCGGCGAAGTCGAGCAGCCTTTTAAGGCAATTTTCGAGTCCGGCCGTTAAACGACCGGACACGGCCCAACGCGCCCGGAGCAACATCAACCAAGACCACTTGGCACGTTCCGAGCACGCGTAGCAATGCGGCCTCAACCCCAACCCTCGCAAAATTGTAAGACAAACTCTCCGTGTACATAATTACGCCCTGGAGATACCATGGGCATAGGGGAAAGGCACAACCACAACAGACCCAGTGCGGTTCGACCACACCGGGGCTCCCAAGTGTCGCTCTTTTTCTTTTATTTCTCTCTTTTTATACAGAACTCGTCCAGCCGAACCTGCCGAACTCATGATGCAACAGCCAGGGAAGGATAAAGGCGCGGCGAACACTCGGTGGTCTCCATCACGAGCATTAAATTTGTTAAATACAACATTCGCTGCCTACCCACGAGGGAGAGCGCCTTTAATTCGTCCAATCCCTTGCTTTCCGCACTATTTGTATCATTCCGCACTCATAGCATATCTTCTCGAATAAAATGCAGCACTTTTTGCCCATAATTGCATTACCTTATATATATATATATATATATATGTTCATTTACGACATGTTGCACCCGTACATTTTGGTACGGCCAAATACACCAGGGGCTTATGTTCTCCGCATTATGGTGTGATAAAGTCCGAACACTTTCACAAGTGCGGCACCCCGAACTTATAGCATTATATGAATCGGCTCCGAATCATGTCTTGGGTCAATAGTTGGGTTTGCCCGGCTCCCATGTTTGGCACCTTACGTTCCGTTCTATCGGCTAAGGTAGCACTGGAGAACCATCTGCGATTGCGCCCGGTTGAGCAGGTTAACGCCTCGATGGAAAGCTAAAACTGATCATCATGATGAGGCGAGAGACTGGTCGCTGTTCGAGAGGTCCTTTCGGGTTCTTAAAGACCTACGCCACTTCGAGCGAAGTTCCGGATAATGTCCGATGAAGGCGTGGATAGCGCCCCTAATTCGGTCCTCCGAATACTAGGGGCTTCGCCGAAATTTAAAATTATAGAATTCTATGGCTAAGTGAGAGTGTTCAAGCACTATAAGTCCGGTTGCCTTGTTCGTTGTGTTGAGCGCCTCCCTAGATGGACCCAAAAATGGGAACTAGAGTGCTCAAGTTTATCCCGAACACCCCAGCACTCGTGGCATGGGGGCTGAAGCCAACGACTTGCCATCTCTCAGATTTAATAAACGACCGCACAGAAGGTAATATTCTAAATTAACAAGCGTTGCTTAGCGCATATGAACAAAGTTTTCAGCGCACAGGATAACACATTGCGAATTTACTCAATAATTACATCCCTGGGGAACTCATCCGCAATCTTGCGGGCACCCTTCAAGACAGTCTTATAGTACATTTCAGCGACGATGTTCCTTGCCCGCTGGTGGCGCGCTGATTAGCTTCTCCGCATCCAGCTTGCCCCAATGCATCTTTGCGCGGGCAAGGGCCCGATGAGCACCTTCAATACAAAGCGGAGCGCTTGATAACCTCCACTCGGGGCACGATCCACCAACCGTCGACGAGGCCGAAGTAGCTCCCAGGCATGGCCTCTCCAGGCCACAGCCGGACTATGAGGCCCTTCATGGCCCGCTCGGCCACCTTGTGGAGCTCGACCAGTTGCTTCAGCTGGTCGCTAGGGGGCACCGGATGGCCGGCCTCAGCATACTAAGACCAGAAGACCTTCTCCGTTGAGCTCCCCTCCTCGGCTCGGTAGAATGCGGCGGCATCAGACAAGCTGCGAGGCAGATCTGCAAACGCCCCTGGAGAGCTCCGAAATCGGGTAAGTAACACGTAATTTACATTCACATGCTTGCTTTGCATGAAAAATGCCTTACCCGCCGCTATCTTCCTCATCAACTCAATCTCCTGAAGGGACTTATGGGCATCGGCCTTGGCAGTTTTGGCACTTTCGAGAGCCGAGGCAAGCTCGGACTCTCGAGTCTTTGAGTCACGCTCCAAACTCTCATGCTTTTCCATGAGAGCCTGGAGCTCTTGCTGAACCACCGCCACCCGCGCCTCGCTTTCTCTCTCTGCCCGTTCCGTGGCGCATGCGTTGACATGGACACGGCCTCCTTCAGTGGTCGCCACCTGCGTTCGTGGCCCTGCAGTGCCCATGTTATCCTTGTTATTTTTGTTGCAACCTAAATCCTTTTCTCAGAAGGTACAAGTTCAAAGTGGTGTTACTCACCTTCTTTGTCCCGAGCTGCTTCTGGCGCGCCGAGCTCTTGCTCGGACCGCTCGAGCTCTGCTTCAAAGCACCGACCTCCATGATCGGTCTGGGCAGAGGTCAACAGCGCAGCCTGCAACCCATATTGACATAATTTTTAGCAACCCTGCGTATATCTTCTTTTTCAGATCCTCATCCGGCTTTTCTTTCCAACACCGAACCGAGCATCGGGGGCTACTGTCTATGCGGTATTACATTGCATATTTTAACTTCTTACCTCAAAGCCCGATAGAAGGCTATCGCGAGCTTCGGTCAGCCCTCTCTTGGCGAGCTGCACTTTTCAATCACCGCACTCATAATAGTGCGGTGTTCTTCCTCGATGGAAGCGCTCTGCAGCGCCTCAACAAATTGCCCGGCGCCTCGGTTGGGCGGAAGCCGCCCGCGTCCGGTCTTGCCCTTCATTCGGGCAGCGCTGCGGACTCCGGAACCACTGCGGGTTCTGATATGGAGTCCGGGCAAAGTCCGGGAGGACGCCTTGTGGCGCCTCCGGAGCCTCCCCCTGATGGGTCCCTTCTTGGGATCCCAACTCGGCGTCCTCGGTGTCGCGAGGGGTGGAGGCGGTCGGGATGGAGTCTACATCCGATGGAGCCAACGACCCGCTCGATGAAGCGGGGAGATCATCACTGGCCGGACTACATGCAGCATGCGGCATTAGAATGACACTATGTGAAGCAGAAAAATAAATTATAAATCATTCAGGAATCCGGATACTTACGATCTCGCCAGAGGCCTGGCCCTTGAAGGCCATTCTTCCTCGCCAACGTTGATGTTGGCGGAGCTGTCCGGGAATAGTCCTTCCCTCTTGACCCTTCGCCTCCCCCGCTGGGGAAGCCTTCCTCTTCCTCTCTCCCTCCTCCGGGAGAGAGTCCTCTTCTCCTCCTCGCTTTCCGGGAGGAGTCCGCCAGTCGTCGGACACCTGAAAACGGAACTCTTTCGAGCACCCGTGGCCTCCTTCTTGGCCTTCTTCTCCGCACCACGTGCGGTGCGGAACCAGCAGCCTCGCTAGACGGGCGTCTCTCGGATTTTCGGCATAGGAGCCGGCAGATAATCTGCTCCGCCTTCCTCATCCAGTCTGTCAAAGGAAAAGGGGAAATTAAAACCCGCATAGAGTAAAACTATGAAAAGCAAGTGTCCCGTAAAGGGGTAGAATCACTTACCTCGTTGGCTTGGCGCTGCGAGCGAAATCCGTGATCTTCAGTCGCGGATGCGGGGGCTTCGGCGCCCTTGAACAGCACCCTCCGAGCACCTTCAGACGTCAGTGTCAAGAGCCCGCTCAGCGCCAGTGCTGTTCTAGATCGAACTCCACAGATTGAATGCCCGCTTGGCATGGGAGAATCCGGCGACGAGCATGACTTGGACCACGTTAACCAGCCCGAGCTTCTTCACCAGCTTCGGATACAGTGCTTGGAGTCCCGCGGCTCCTCGAACTACCCCACAGCAAGCCCTTCTCTTTCCAGGAGGTGAGCTGCGTGGGGATACCAGATCTGAACTCGGGGGCCGCCGCCCATGTAGGGTCACGCGGCTCGGTGATATAGAACCACCCCGATTGCCACCCCTTGACGGATTCCACGAAGGCCCCTTCGAACCAAAGGACGTTGGGCATCTTGCCCAACATGGCGCCTCCGCACTCCGGCTTGACATTGAAGGTCTTGAGCCACAAGTCGAAGTGGGGCTGGATGCAGAGGAAGGCCTCGCACACGACGATAAACGCCAAGATGTTGAGGATGAAGTTCGGCGCCAGATCATGGAAATCCAGGCCATAGTAGAACATGAGCCCCCGGACAAAGGGGTGAAGTGGAAAGCCCAGTCCGCGGAGGAAGTGGGGAAGAAAGACGACCCTCTTATGGGGCCTGGGGGTGGGGATGAGCTGCCCCTCGTCGGGCAGCCGGTGCGCGATGTCGCCGGAGAGGTATCCGGCCTGCGCGGTTGGCAATGTGCTCCTCCTTAACGGTGGAGGCCAACCATTTACCTCCCGCCCGGACATGGTCGGAGAAGGTTGAGATGAGATCTTGAACTTGGGCGCTGGAGCTCGAGTCTTGGAGATAGATAAGCAAAGGAGGAAGAAGGCGAGGGTGAGAAGGTGAATCCTTATCCCTTATATGGGCGGGCAAAGTCTCGATCCCCACCAGCCCGGTAAAACTTGCTTATCTCCTGCGTCACCATCAATGGCGCGGTTGGGTTACCCACGTCCGTATTGATGAGAATCCTGGATTAAGGGGAAACACGATCTCTGCTTCGACAAGACGTGCCAAGGAAACCGCTTCGCTAAATGCGCTGAGGTGGTAGAGTAAAAACGATTTAAATAATGGCTTGGTAGTGGCGTGACGTCATGCCGCAGAAAACGTCAGCAGATTGAACTTGTGTATATATTATTCTCTCTACGGTGGAATGTGGAATTTATTTTGCAGAGCCGGACACTATCCTGGTGTTCACAATCTTCTATCATTCGGAGGAGGAACCCGCCTTGCAATGCCAAGCAATATACGCGCCGGACTTATCGTCATTGAAGCCTGGTTCAGGGGCTATTGAGGGAGTCCTGGATTAGGGGGTGTCCGGATAGCCGGACTACCATCATCACCGAACTATCATTGGCGGGACTATCATCATCGACCGGACTCCAAGACTATGAAGATACAAGGTTGAAGACTTCTCCCGTGTCCGGATGGGACTTTCCTTGGCGTGGAAGGCAAGCTTGGCGATACGGATATGTAGATCTCCTACCATTGTAACCGACTCTATGTAACCCTAGCCCTCTCCGGTGTCTATATAAACCGGATGGCTCTAGTCCGTAGGACAAGAACAACAACCCTTACAATCATACCATAGGCTAGCTTCTAGGGTTTAGCCTCCTTGATCTCGTGGTAGATCCACTCTTGTAAACATCCACAATATCAATATCAATCGAGCAGGACGTAGGGTTTTACCTCCATCAAGAGGGCCCGAACCTGGGTAAAACATCGTGTCCCTTGTCTCCTGTTACCATCCGCCTAGACGCACAGTTCGGGACCCCCTACCCGAGATCCGCCGGTTTTGACACCGACAGCCTCCCTATGCTGGGTGGTCTGTAGTGGGTCCTGCTCACCTGTCTGATTGGTGGTGTGCTCGCACCGGCGCTCGATGGTGGTTCGGGCGTCTTCATGGGCTCGCTCCCGAAGAACTTGGCGTTGATCGCGGTGGGTCCATGGGTCGGACGATGCTATGGAAATGTTATCACAAGCGTCATCACAACGGACCAGTGCCCGCGGTAATGGGCGAGGAAGAGGAGAATGCACTGTGGCTGCAGCGCCTCCGGTCTTCCCACCACTTGCGTGCGGTGCTTCTATAGAGCGCCGGCCCGAGGGCCCCGCTAGTCGCGGCTCGTCCTTGTTGGCGATGCTGACGAGGATCCGGATGGTGGCTCTCCACTCGTCGAGCTTCTCCGCAGTGGGAGGGAAATCGAGATGTGATTGCGCGTGCGCTAAGGCCTCAGTCGGCTTGGGCGGCGACGAAACCTACATGGACCGTGACGCGCTCCGACATCTAACCACGTTAGAAGGAGCTCTACCACAGCCCCGTGGCTGCACGTTGGTTTCGCCACCGCCTCGGCGAGCTTGCTGACCTTCGACGTCCCGTGAATGATGCACATGACTCTTCCCGCGGTGGCGCCCAGGGTCATCGGCGTGGTGACGCTGCTCGTCGCGCACAACCTGGGAGGAGCGCGTCGTGGGTGCCAGTGTAGGCATCTTGGAAGTCGCCGCGCCACCTGCATACGGCACGCCGCCACCCTTGGAAAGCCCCGCGCCGCCTGCGGGGGGCCCGACTCCATCTTTGGACTTGGTGGCGCACAGATCTTTGTCTTGTGCACGAACGATGCCGCTTGCCAGGCTTCGGCTGCTAGAGCGACGTGGGTGTTCACGGGCCGCGCCTTGGCTTCCATCAGCGACCACCCCACCGCCCACCCGCAATGGCACGGGCCGTTCGGCTCTAGATGAACCGATCACCGTGATCGTCTTCTTCTTGGGAGCCATGGCGATGAAGAACTGCTAAACTAGCTGCTAAACCGGATTCTCACAACTGCGCCCCCCTACCTGGCGCGCCAAAGATGTCGGGGAAATGACACCTACGGGATCACTGGAATCCCTTCTACGGTTGGCGGGTGCGGGGTTGTGAGAAGAGCGGGTTTAGGAGCCAGCACAAAGATCGTTTACCCAGGTTCGGGATGCGAGGATGCGTAATACCCTAGTCCTTCTTTGATGTGTATTTGAGTGTTGTTGAGCTCCTAAACTAGCTATGGTGCCTGCATCGTTCAAAGAGCCGAATCCCTCTCCAGTATGCCTCGGGCCTCCTTTTATAGTCGAAAATGGGTTGCCACAGTGGCACACAGGAGGTGGAAAGGTATATAGTTTATGAGCTTATCACCCGTATTATAGGACAAGACACATTAAATGCGTCACTTAGGTGGCCCCTTGCTTTATCAGGGACGGGAACGAGGCCCGTCCCGTCCGTCGCCGCTCCGCCTCGCTTTGACGCGTGTCCAGGCCAGCGGGGCATGTGGCGCCATGTAACGCCCCGGATCCGATGCGCTAGGTGTCCGCCAGTTATTTCGTCGTTGTTGCCTTGTCATGTGCTCGCATGTTGCATTTTGCCATGTCATCATCTGCATTTCATATCATGTTGTCATGTGCATTTCATTTTGCATACGTGTTCGTCTCATGCATCCGAACATTTTTCCCCGTTGTCCGTTTTGCAATCCGGCACTCCTATGTCCCCCGGCGCCCCCTTTTGCCTCTTTTCTTGTGCGGGTATTAAACTTTCTCAGAATGGCCTGAGGTTTGTCAAGCGGCCTTGGTATAGCACCGGTAGACCGCCTGTCAAGTTTCGTGCCATTTGGAGGTCGTTTAGTACTCCAACGGTTAACCGGGTAACCGCAAAAGCCTCTTTTGTATTGCAGCCCAACACCCCTTCCAAAGTGGCCCAAAACCCAGAAAACTCCCTTCCATGCTCTCGGTCGTTCGATCACGATCGCGTGGCCGAAAACCGCACCTCATTTGGACTCTCCTAGCTCCCTCTACCTATAAATATGTGTCCCTCCCCGTCCAAATCGCAGGCGAAACCCTAGAAATCTCCCTCGCCGCCTCCGGACATGTCCGGCGCCCGCCGGACGTCCTGCGCCGCCGCCCCGAGCCAGTGGCATCATGCCACGTGGCCCCTCCGCCTGCCCCCTGCGGCCACCACCGGGGGCCCAGAGCCGCCCGCCCGGGGCCGAACTGGCCAGCTGCCGGCCCATGGCGCCAGCGCCGCCACCAGCGCCGCCGGAGCCGCCACCGCCGTCCGCCTCCCGCGCCAGAGCCTTCCTTCGCCGCCGCCCGAGCCGCCGCCCGGCGGGTCCCCACGCCGCCTTGCGCCTCCGGCCGGCGACCTCGCTTGTCGCCGATTCCGCCCGCGCCGCCGTCGCCGATCAAGCCGCGCACGGAGGCTCAAGGCCGCCGTCTTCATCCCGCCGCCTCGGGCGTCGCGCCGCCGTCCGCCGCCTCGGTCCCAAGACTCCGCCGCCCTTCGCCGCTCCTCCGCCGCCCTAGGCCACCGCGCTGAGTGCCTCAACGCCGGCCGCAAGCCACCTCCGCATCCTCGGCTCCGGCCGCGGGACCCGCCCCGCCACACGTCGCCGGCCCCGCAGCGCCATCGTCGGCGACAGATCCGGTGGCCCGGCCTCCCCCGACCTCTCCGGCCACCATCACGTCCATCTCCGGCGTGCCTCGATTTCCGTGCTATGGTTGACTTTCCTCTCCCCCGAAATCCCCTAAGTCCTTTTCTGGCATTAATTTTGTTGCATGTTCATCGCATCATAACTCTGCATCCGTAGCTCCGTTTCGTGCGTGTAATATATAAAATTGTTCGCCTCGACGAGTACATCATTTCATCTCATTGCATCATTTACATTTGAGCTCATCTTGATGCCCGAAATGCTGTTGGAAGAGTGCTATGTGATGTTAGTTTCAGTTTCTTATCGGAACATGCACTTTTGTCATTTTTGCCATGATTGATGTGTGCACCCTATGAACTTGAGTCCTACATGTGTTTTGTAATATTCCATGCCATCTTTACAGGGGTGTATGCCATGTATTTTTGTGATCTCTGTGGTGACTAGCACAAGCATGCAAACTAGGCTTCATGATGTTGCTGATTTCAGCCCCAGTTTTGCTGATATTTTTATGCCATGTTAACTTGATGCTACAGAGAGATCCATTCTTATTTTGAGATACTTCAGTAAGGATGTTTTGAACATATGGTTATGCTCTATCCATCCATGCCCTTGTTTGCAATTATGGAGTGCCATAGCTTGAGTCAATTGAGCTCTACTTTTGCTATAAAATGTTTCCTGGCAGGTTGTTTACATGTTATTCAATTTTGCCAAGGTTGTTGTAGTTGATCCGTGTATGCTATGATGTTGTTCTTTCCATGTATAGCTTCTATGCCATGTCTTCTTACTGTGAGTTGCCTTTCCATGCTATGTATTGCTCTGTGGTGAGTGGTTCAAGCTCACCAACATGCCTGCTTATTGTTGTGCCTGCCTTGTATGAATCTGTCATATTACTTGCCATGTTTACATGGGTGCCATCCTATTTTATGATCCTTTTTGGCTCATGGTCAGTAAAGGACTTTTGTTCTATGCATTTAGTAGTATCATGCCATGCCTTTGTTTGCCATGATAAGGTCCTGTAACATGTTGTTTGATAGCTCTAAACATTGCAACCTTGATGTTATTTCCCGATAAGTCTGAATCTGTTATTATTTGCAATCTTGCCATGTGTGTTTGAGCATGTTCTAGTGATTTCTGGAGATAGCTCAGTGTTCATGTTTTGTAATGCTTTACCTGCACATCATGTACATGCCTTTTGTTTTCTTGTTAAGATGTTGTAGCATGTTGTTTTGATGCTTGCAATATGCCTAGTTGCTGTTTTGGACAGATTGTTGTCATGACTTGTATAGGGTGTATGTGTTGCACCGTTCCTCCGTTTTGAGTGTGCTCTATATCAAACTTGCTTGATTTTGCATGTAGTTTCATATTATAATGTTGCATCCTTGTTTTGAGGTGTTTGCTTGATGTTTGTATGCATTTTGCATCAATGCCATGTTTAACTTGTTTTGCTCATATCTTCTAGGCCGTAGCTCCGAATCTAATGAACTTTATATGTAACTTGACTAGAATTTCGTGTAGATCATCCTGGTGCATCTTAACTTGCTGTTTAACAACTTGAACATAAGGTTTATTCAGATCTGGACCAATTTCGAAATTTGCATAAGAGGACTTACCGGAATTGTTCTATGTTGTTTCCGGCCTCATTTAAACTTGCTTTGATGTGTTGCTCTTGTTTGCATCATCTCTTGCCATGAGTAGCCTCATCTAGCTTTGTCATGCATCATGCTTGTTGTGCATCATGTCTTGTTCATGTGTGGTGTGTTTACTATGTTGTGTGCTTCTTCTTGTTAGTTCCTGTTTCCTTGCGATCGTTACCATGTCAGCCTCTAACCTTTGTCACCCTTCCTAGCAAACCGTTGTTTGGCTATGTTACCGCTTTGCTCAGCCCCTCTTATAGCGTTGTTAGTTGCAGGTGAAGATGAAGTTTGTTCCTTGTTGGAACATGGAGATGTTGTTCCTTGTTGGAACATGTTTACTTGTTGGGATATCACAATATATCTTATTTAATTAATGCATCTATATACTTGGTAAAGGGTGGAAGGCTCGGCCTTATGCCCGGTGTTTTGTTCCACTCTTGCCGCCCTAGTTTCCGTCATATCGGTATTATGTTCCCGGTTTTGCGTCCCTAACGCGGTCGGGTGATTTATGGGACCCCTTGACAGTTCGCTTTGAATAAGACTTTTCCAAAGAAGGCCCAACATTGGTTTTACCATTTGCCTCACCTATTACCTTTTTCCCTTGGGAGTCGCGCCTCAAGGGTCATCTTCATTTTAGCCCCCCCGGGCCAATGCTTGTCTAAGTGTTGGTCCAAACTAGAGCCCTTTGCAGCGCCACCTCGGGGAAACTTGAGGGCTGGTTTTCGTTGTACGGACTGCTCATCCGGTCGTGGCCTGAGACGAGATACGCGCGGCTACTATCAGGGTGTCGGCACGCCGGGAGGTCTTGCTGGTCTAGTTTTATTGCTGTCGAAAAGTCTTGTAGCTGGGATTCCGAGACTGATCAGGTCTTCCCGGGGAGAAGGAATATCCTTCGTTGATCGCGAGAGCTTATCATGGGCTAAGTTGGGACACCCCTGCAGGGTATAAACTTTCGAGAGCCGTGCCCGCGGTTATGTGGCAGATGGGAATTTGTTAATATCCGGTTGTAGTAAACTTGAAGCAAACTCTTCTAAAATACACCAACCGTAGCGTAACCGTGAGTGTCTCTTTTCGGGTTGATCGAGAGGAGAACACGGTTTCGGGTTATGTCGGACGTAAGTAGGAGTTCAGGATCACTTCTTGATCATTACTAGTTGACGACCGTTCCTTTGTTTCTCTTCTCGCTCTCATTTGCGTATGTTAGCCACCATATATGCTTAGCCGCTGCTGAACCTTCACCACTTTACCCCTTCCTTTCCCATTAAGCTTTGCTAGTCTTTATACCCATGGTAATGGGATTGCTGAGTCGTCGTGGCTCACAGATTACTACACCAACAGTTGCAGGTACAGGTTTGCGATGATCATGACGCGAGAGCGATGTTTGTTTGTGTTGGAGTTCTTCTTCTGCTTCTTCGATCAGGGGATAGGTTCCAGGTCGGCAGCCTGGGCTAGCAGGGTGGATGTCGTTTGAGTTTCTGTTTATGTTTCATCCATAGTCGGATGTTGATCTTGTATGATGTTGATGTATTCTTGTGGCATTGTGCCTTATGTATGTATCCCCACTATTATGTAATGTTGATGTAATGATATCCACCTTGCAAAAGCGTTCCAATATGCGGGTCTATCCTTGGTGGGACCATCGAGTTCCTTTTGGATAGGGTCGCATATTGGGCGTGACAAGTTGGTATCAGAGCCTCGACCGACCCTAGGAGCCCCCTTGATTGATCATGTAGTTTGGCCGTTGTCGAGTCTAGAAAAAAACTGTTTTCGGAGTCTAGTTATATCGGAGAGTAGGAATTCTTTTTACTCCTCTGCCCCTTCGTCGCTCTGGTAAGGAATCCTGACGTAGGTGTTTTGAATTACTCCTCTTCCCGTTCAATTTTTTCTTTAGGATCACGCAGTTGGTTTTCCGATCGTTGTTCCTCTGCTCTTTTATCCGGTGCATTTCTCGTCAAGCTGACTCAAGTCTCTTCATCTTTGCAAGTTCAATCCTCAGTTGTCTTATTTTCCCACCCGCCCACCCTTCTTCTTCTCGGAACCGGAGTCCGTAATCGAGTATCCATTCTACTCGTGTGAAGTCTTTGCTTTCTTTCCTCAACGATTTCAACCGTGTTTCCTCTTGAAGTCATTCGTCGGTTTCCCCTTCCAAGTTGCTTTTGTTTTCCCGCCCTCCCACCCTTTTTCTTCCCGGAGTTTGAGTCTGTTTCGACCATCAATTTCATTCGTACGGAGTCTCTTTAGTCTTCCCTCAATTATTTCAACCGGTGAATTCTCGTTTTGTATGACATTCTTCATCTCTTTTCTTCTCCGGTGGACTCAATTCAAGTTTTGAGGATGATCATATTCTTTTCCTCAAGTGTTCTCCTTGCTCATTTGCCTCTCGCCATTCAATCATTCTGGAGTTCCGAAGACATCTCAGGAGATTCGTCTGTGTTCCAATTAATTCGAGGTTGTCACCTCAGTCAAATATTTCAGTTCTTCCGGTGCATCATCTATCTGTTCAACATCCCTTTCCAACGGTGTTTTCTTTTAGTGGGCCCTAACCCACAGGTCTTTCCCAGGATCTTACCTGACTCTTTTAATTTCCCCGGAGCTATTCCAAATTCTTTTCAAGTGTGACGTAAGAATGGATTCCATCAGTCACATGCCTTTTCCAAGATCAATTTCAAATCATTTCATTGTTGGCTCAACCTCTCTGTTTTTCATTCTACCAGAGTATCTCAACAATTTTGGTGGTGTTTATCGTCGTCTTTGAAGACCGAAGTAGAGTTTTCCCTAAATCTTGTCCGTTCTCCCGAAGATTTGTGGTGCTAGCCCGATGTTATCCTATCAATTTGTTTCCAGTTGTGCAATTCTTTTCATCCATCCGGAGCATTTCAGGAGTTGCTTTCTCTCTCGATCATCCGGAGGCCATCTTTTCGGAAGATTTCTTCGTTCTAAGTTTTCAGATTCATTCCCCAATTATTCTATATCCGTGCCCCTTCGTTCGTCTCAATATTCTTCCGGTGCTGCGTTCAAGCATTCGTTAATCAGTTCGCGATCTCTTCGATCTTTTTTTCTCTAAATTCCCTCAAGTATCTTCGTGCTTTTCTAATTCTTTCCGGCGATCCGTTCTCTTCTCTTTGTTCATTTTCATTTTCACGATGGTTGGTTGAAGATTTCTTTTCGGTTTTTCATCATATTCAATCAATTCCTTCTTTCAATCGTACCGGTGGTTCATGAAGACCTTCTCAAGCTTGCGACATGTCACTTCTCAATCCTTTTCAAGAAGAATAAGTGGTATGAAAAATCCGTTGCTTGTCATCAATTTAATTTGATGAAGGATAAGCATACAATAAATCTTATTCTTATTTCATCCAAGTGAGTAATCCCTTCCTTTGGAGTTTGTTCGTGAGGAATAAATTCTAGTTCCAAGTCTTTTCATCTTTTCTTATCCGGAGTTCAGTTTCCTCGGCCATTTCGTCGGAACCTCCATCGGAATCATCGCAATGCTCATCTTATTCTTTCGTCCTTCATTCTATCTCATCATCCTTTCATTACCGGAGTTCTTCATGGTGGTTCTTCATGATTTAATTCATTCTTCAAGAGTTCATCTAGTGTCATTCCATCCTCTCTAGTTCGTGTTTTTTTTCCATCTTCAGCCGGAGCGCTGCCTAAATCCTTTCAGTCTTATTCGTTTCTTTTCCCATTCTAGCCACTCCGGTTAGAACGAGTTGTTTCTTAGTCTATCTGATTCCGTGAGCTTTCGATTCTCTTCATTCTCGTCATTTCTCTATTATTCTCTTGTGCTATCGATTCTTTGTTTCTTCTCTTGAGTTTTTGTTTCACCTCATCCTTTTTCCCTTCCGTCTCGGTCCTAAGATCTCGGGACGAGATCTCTTGTTAGTGGAGGAGTGTTGTAACGCCCCGGATCCGATGCGCCAGGTGTCCGCCAATTATTTCGTCGTTGTTGCCTTGTCATGTGCTCGCGTGTTGCATTTTGCCATGTCATCATCTGCATTTCATATCATGTTGTCATGTGCATTTCATTTTGCATACGTGTTCGTCTCATGCATCCGAGCATTTTCCCCGTTGTCTGTTTTGCAATCCGGCACTCCTATGTCCCCCGGCGCCCCCTTTTGCCTCTTTTCTTGTGCGGGTATTAAACTTTCTCGGAATGTCCCGAGGTTTGTCAAGCGGCCTTGGTATAGCACCGGTAGACCGCCTGTCAAGTTTCGTGCATTTGGAGGTCGTTTGGTACTCCAACGGTTAACCGGGTAACCGCAAAAGCCTCTTTTGTATTGCAGCAAAACACCCCTTCCAAAGTGGCCCAAAACCCAGCAAACTCCCCTCCATGCTCTCGGTCGTTCGATCACGATCGCGTGGCCGAAAACCGCACCTCATTTGGACTCTCCTAGCTCCCTCTACCTATAAATATGTGTCCCTCCCCGTCTAAAAAGCAGGCGAAACCCTAGAAATCTCCCTCGCCGCATCCAGACATGTCCGGCGCCCGCCGGACGTCCTGCGCCGCCGCCCCGAGCCAGTGGCATCGTGCCACGTGGCCCCTCCGCCTCCTCCCACCGCGCTGGCCACCACGGCCCAGATCCGCCCGCCTGGGCCGAACTGGCCAAGGCTGGGCCTGTGGCGATCAGCGCCGCCACCAGCGCCCGGAGCCGCCTCCGCCCGCCCCCTCTCTCACCAAGAACCTCCTTGCCCCGCCGCCCGAGCCGCCGCCCGGCCGGGTCCTCATACGCCGCCTCGGCCTCCATGTGACCTCGCTGTCATTGATTCCGCCATTGCCGCCGCCGCCGATCACATGGCCACCGGAGGCCAGCGCCTGCCGTCTTCGTCGCCGCCGCCTCGGGCCAAGCGCCCGCCGCCGCCGCCTGCACCCGCCGGCCTTCGCCGCTCCTCCGCCGCCCTAGGCGCCAAGGCCGAGTGCCTCAACGCCGCGCCAAGCCCGCCTCCAGCGTCCCGGCTCCGGTCGCGGGACCCGCCCGCCCCACGTCGCCCGGCCGGGCGCCATCGCCGGCGACAGATCCAGTGGGCCCCGGCCTCCCCCGACCTCTCCGGCCACCATCACGTCCATCTCCGGCATGCCTCGATTTCCGTGCTATGGTTGACTTTCCTCTCCCCAAATCCCTAAGTCCTTTTCTCGCATTAATTTTGTTGCATGTTCATCGCATCATAACTCGCATCCGTAGTCCGCTTTCGTGCGTGTAATATGTAAAATTGTTCGCCTCGACGAGTACATCATTTCATCTCATTGCATCATTTACATTTGAGCTCATCTTGATGCCCGAAATGCTGTTGGAAGAGTGCTATGTGATGTTAGTTTCAGCTTCTTATCTAACATGCACTTTTGTCATTTTTCCATGATTGATGTGTGCACCCTATGAACTTGAGTCCTACATGTGTTTTGTAATATGCCATGCCATCTTTACAGGGGTGTATGCCATGTATTTTTGTGATCTCTGTGGTGACTAGCACAAGCATGCAAACTAGGCTTCATGATGTTGCTGATTTCAGCCCTGCTTTCTTGATATTTTTATGCCATGTTAACTTGATGCTACAGAGATCCATGCTTATTTTGAGATACTTCAGTAAGGATGTTTTGAACATATGGTTATGCTCTATCCATCCATGCCCTTGTTTGCAATTATGGAGTGCCATAGCTTGAGTCAATCGAGCTCTACTTTTGCTATAAAATGTTTCCTGGCAGGTTGTTTACATGTTATTCAATTTTGCCAAGGTTGTTGTAGTTGATCCGTGTATGCTATGATGTTGTTCTTTCCATGTATAGCTTCTATGCCATGTCTTCCTACTGTGAGTTGCCTTGCCATGCTATGTATTGCTCTGTGGTGAGTGGTTCAAGCTCACCAACATGCCTACTTATTGTTGTTCCTGCCATGTATGAATCTGTCATATTACTTGCCATGTTTACATGGGTGCCATCCTATTTTATGATCCTTTTTGGCTCATGGTCATTAAAGGACTTTTGTTCTATGCATTTAGTAGTATCATGCCATGCCTTTGTTTGCCATGATAAGGTCCTGTAACATGTTGTTTGATAGCTCTAGACATTGCAACCTGATGTTATTTCCTGATAAGTCTGAAACTGTTATTATTTGCAATCTTGCCATGTGTGTTTGAGCATGTTCTAGTGATTTCTGGAGATATCTCAGTGTTCATGTTTTGTAATGCTTTACCTGCACATCATGTACATGCCTTTTGTTTTCTTGTTAAGATGTTGTAGCATGTTGTTTTGATGCTTGCAATATGCCTAGTTGCTGTTTTGGACAGATTGTTGTCATGACTTGTATAGGGTGTATGTGTTGCACCGTTCCTCCGTTTTGAGTGTGCTCTATATGAAACTTGCTTGATTTTGCATGTAGTTTCATATTATAATGTTGCATCCTTGTTTTGAGGTGTTTGCTTGATGTTTGTATGCATTTTGCATCAATGCCATGTTTAACTTGTTTTGCTCATATCTTCTAGGCCGTAGCTCCGAATCTAATGAACTTTATATGTAACTTGACTAGAATTTCGTGTAGATCATCCTGGTGCATCTTAACTTGCTGTTTAACAACTTGAACTTAAGGTTTATTCAGATCTGGACCAATTTCGAAATTTGCATAAGAGGACTTACCGGAATTGTTCTATGTTGTTTCCGGCCTCATTTAAACTTGCTTTGATGTGTTGCTCTTGTTTGCATCATCTCTTGCCATGAGTAGCCTCATCTAGCTTTGTCATGCATCATGCTTGTTGTGCATCATGTCTTGTTCATGTGTGGTGTGTTTACTATGTTGTGTGCTTCTTCTTGTTAGTTCATGTTTCCTTGCGATCGTTACCATGTCAGCCTCTAACCTTTGTCACCCTTCCTAGCAAACCGTTGTTTGGCTATGTTACCGCTTTGCTCAGCCCCTCTTATAGCGTTGTTCGTTGCAGGTGAAGATGAAGTTTGTTCCTTGTTGGAACATGGAGATGTTGTTCCTTGTTGGAACATGTTTACTTGTTGGGATATCACAATATATCTTATTTAATTAATGCATCTATATACTTGGTAAAGGGTGGAAGGCTAGGCCTTATGCCTGGTGTTTTGTTCCACTCTTTCCGCCCTAGTTTCCGTCATATCGGTGTTATGTTCCCGGTTTTTGCGTCCCTAACGCGGTCGGGTGATTTATGGGACCCCCTTGACAGTTCGCTTTGAATAAGACTTTTCCAGCAAGGCCCAACATTGGTTTTACCATTTGCCTGACCTATTACCTTTTTCCCTTGGGAGTCGCGCTCTCAAGGGTCATCTTCATTTTAGCCCCCCCGGGCCAATGCTTGTCTAAGTGTTGGTCCAAACTAGAGCCCTTTGCAACGCCACCTCGGGGAAACTTGAGGGCTGGTTTTAGTTGTACGGACTGCTTATCCGGTCGTGGCCTGAGACGAGATACGCGCGGTTACTATCAGGGTGTCGGCACGCCGAGAGGTCTTGCTGGTCTAGTTTTATTGCTGTCGAAAAGTCTTGTAGCCGGGATTCCGAGACTGATCGGGTCTTCCCGGGGAGAAGGAATATCCTTCATTGATCGCGAGAGCTTATCATGGGCTAAGTTGGGACACCCCTGCAGGGTATAAACTTTCGAGAGCCGTGCCCGCGGTTATGTGGCTGATGGGAATTTGTTGATATCCGGTTGTAGTAAACTTGAAGCAAACTCTTCTAAAATACACCAACCGTAAAGCGAATCGTGAGTGTCTCTTTTCGGGTTGATCGAGAGGAGAACACGGTTTCGGGTTATGTCGGCGAAGTAGGAGTTCAGGATCACTTCTTGATCATTACTAGTTGACGACCGTTCCTTCGTTTCTCTTCTCGCTCTCATTTGCGTATGTTAGCCACCATATATTCTTAGCCGCTGCTGCAACTTCACCACTTTACCCCTTCCTTTCCCATTAAGCTTTGCTACTCTTGATACCCATGGTAATGGGATTGCTGAGTCCTCGTGGCTCACAGATTACCACACCAACAGTTGCAGGTACAGGTTTGCGATGATCATGACGCGAGAGCGATGTTTGTTTGTGTTGGAGTTCTTCTTCCGCTTCTTCGATCGGGGATAGGTTCGTGTCGGCAGCCCGGCTAGCAGGGTGGATGTCGCTTGAGTTTCTGTTTATGTTTCATCCGTAGTCGGATGTTGATCTTGTATGATGTTGATGTATTCTTGTGGCATTTGTGCCTTATGTATGTATCCCCACTATTATGTAATGTTGATGTAATGATATCCACCTTGCAAAAGCGTTCCAATATGCGGGTCTATCCTTGGTGGGACCGTCAAGTTCCTTTTGGATAGGGTCGCATATTGGGCGTGACACGCCATGTAGGCAGGCAGGCTGCTGAGATGGCGTGGTGGCAGGGTCTTCACGAAGATCTGCATGCTACCACGCATGTGCTTGCTGAGTTGGCCTGGAAGCCGCATGTTGCCACACAGGTGCCTGCCCAGCTGGTTGGGCTGGCAGCTGTATGGGAACGGCGGTGGAGTTTTGATAGATGCAGACCTGGCCGTGGACCCGCGGGTGTCCTCGGCAAGGGGCTTGCCGGGGCCCCGGCGAGGGTCTTGCCGAGGCATCGCGGTCGTCCCCGGCAAGGATCCTGCCGGGGGTCTCATGGATTTCCTCGGCAAGGATCTTGCCGAGGTTCGTCGTTTTCTAATCCTCATCTGATCTTGTGTGTTTATGATCTTCACAAATATCTGCATGCCACCATGGAGGCGCTTCCCGAGCCTTGGCTTCGACGTCATCGATGGTGTCGGAACCCTCAGGCTCAAGGATGGCCATACTGTTGGCGTTGGGAGAATTGGCCCGGCAAGGCTCTTGTCGAGGCTGTGGAGGCTGCCCCGGCAAGGGCCTTGCCGGGGGAGTCCACCTCGCCTGTCTTGCTTTTGGGTCTCTGGTCTTGGTGCTGCTCTGCTGGTCTTGTGCTTCGGCTTCCTTCCCCTGCCCTGCTAGGTGCGGCTGTAGGCGTGGCTCTAACTGCCCGTGCACAAGTAAGGGTTACAAAGGAGAGCCCCTACTTTCGTACACCGACAATGGGTACTTGGTATGGCTTGACTTGACATAGATCTCCCCGGCAACGGTGCCAGAAATTCTTCCTGCTACCTCTTGAGCTTGCGCTGGTTTTTCCCTTGAAGAGGAAAGGGTGATGCAGCAAAGTAGAGTAAGTATTTCCCTCAGTTTGAGAACCATGGTATCAATCCAGTAGGAGACAACACACAAGTCACCGAATACCTGCACAAACAATCAACAACTTGCACCCAACGCTATAAAGGGGTTGTCAATCCCTTCACGGTTACTTTCAAAAGTGAGATCTGATAGAGATAGATAAACGACAAAGTAAATATTTTTGGTATTTTTGGTTTATAGATCGGAAAGTAAAAGATTGCAAAATAGTAGATCGGAAAGTAGTATGATGGAAAATATAACTTATATGATGGAAAAAAGACCCAGGGGCCATAGGTTTCACTAGTGGCTTCTCTCAAGATAGCAAATAATACAATGGGTGAACAAATTACTACCGAGCAATTGATAGAAGAGCGCATAATTATGACTATATGTAAGGCAATGATCATGAACATAGGTATCACGTCTGTGTCAAGTAGACCGAAACGATTCTACATCTACTACTATTACTCCACACATCGACCGTCTCCTGCCTGCATCTATAGTATTAAGTTCATGAAGAACAGAGTAATGCATTAAGTAAGATGACATGATGTAGAGGAATTAACTCAAGCAATATGATGAAAACCCCATATTTTTATCCTCGATGGCAACAATACAATACGCGCCTTGCTGCCCCTACTGTCACTGGGAAAGGACACCGCAAAACTGAACCCAAAGCTAAGCACTTCTCCCATTGCAAGAAAAACCAATCTAGTAGGCCAAACTAAACCGATAATTCAAAGAGACTTGCAAAGATATCAAGATCTTTGTCTCAAATCCTCATATTGGTACCTGTGGGTTGCTAGTAGTGTTGATTACTCCTTGTAGTTGATGCTAGTTAGTTTATTCGGTCAAAGAACATATGTTCAGATCCTTAATGATAATTAATACTCCTCTGATTATGAACATGAATATGCTTTGTGAGTAGTTACATTTGTTCCCGAGGACATGGGAGAAGTCTTGTTATAAGTAATCATGTGAATTTGGTATTCATTCGATATTTTGATGAGATGTATTTGTCTTTCCTCTAGTGGTGTTATGTGAACGTCGACCACATGACACTTCATCGTGGTTTGGGTCTAGGGGAAGGCATTGGGAAGTAATAAGTAGATGATGGGTTGCTAGATTGACAGAAGCTTAAACCCTAGTTTATGCGTTGCTTCGTAAGGGGCTGATTTGGATCCATATATTTCATGCTATGGTTTGGTTTACCTTAATTCTTCTTTCGTAGTTGCGGATGCTTGCGAGAGGGGTTAATCATAAGTGGGAGGGTTGTCCAAGGAAGGACAACACCCAAGCACCGGTCCACCCATATCAAATTATCAAAGTAACGAACGCGAATCTTATGAGCATGATGAAAACTAACTTGACAACAATTCCCATGTGTCCTCGGGAGCGCTTTGCTTTATATAAGAGTTCGTCCAGGCTTGTCCTTTTCTACAAAAGGATTGGGACACCTTGCTGCACCTTGTTTACTTTTGTTACTTGTTACCCGTTACTAATTATCTTATCACACAACTATCTGTTGCCGATAATTTCAGTGCTTGCAGAGAATACCTTGCTGAAAACCGCTTGTCATTTCTTTCTGCTCCTCGTTCGACACTTTTACTTATCGAAAGGACTACAATAGATCCCCTACACTTGTGGGTCATCACAAACTCACCCAAGGACACACATGTGATTTTTCAACCAACTTTGGTGCACTGGAGCATGTGCTTGTAGTTCAAATTTGAATTATGCACATTAAATGCCCAGACATTCAATTAATGTATAAAAAAGGTCAAACGAACCCGAAATAATTCCAAAATTTAGCACGATACTTCTCTTTGGTCGAATCTGCCTGTGTAAAAAATGAGAAGGCAATGTATGTCGTTTCGCACATAGAGGTGACACGTTCCCTCTCGGAACCACGAGCCTTCTTGAGAGAAGCTCTGGTTTGCAAGAAGCTTATACCAAAGCTTGTCCCAATATGGCCTAAAAAATTTACCACAACATGTTGGTGCCATGACATGACACGATGCCAAATTTCATGATTTTCAGGCATGTTTTGGATTTACAGGAATTAAAAAACCAAGTTTCTCAATCTTTCCCACCGAGCCACGACGCCCAGATGTTTGAATTTCATTCCCATTTCTTGCATGGGCCTAGAAATTCACCCAAGGACACACATGTGATTTTTCAACCAACTTTGGTGCACTGGAGCATGTACTTGTAGTTCAAATTTGAATTATGCACATTAAATGCCCAGAAAGTCAATTAATGTATAACAAAGGCCAAACGAACCCGGAATAATTCCAAAATAGCACGATACTTCTATTTGGTCTAATCTTCCTATATAAAAAAATTAAGGGGGGAGAATACAATGTATGTATGTCTTTTCGCACATGGAGGTGGCACGTTCCCTCTGGAACCACGAGCCTTCTTGAGAGAAGCTCCATTTTGCGAGAAGCTTATATCAAAGCTTGTCCCAATTCGGCCAAAAAAATTACTGCAACATGTTGGTGCCATGTCATGACACCATGCCAAGTTTCATGATTTTCAGGCATGTTTTGGATTTACATGAATTTAGAAACCAAGTTTCCTAATCTTTCCTGCCGAGCCACGATGCCCAGATGTTTGAATTTCATTCCCATTTCTTGCATGGGACCTAGAAATTCACCCAAGGACACACTTGCGATTTTTCAACTAACTTTGGTGCACTGGAGAATGTGCTTGTAGTTCAATTTTGAATTATGCACATTAAATGACCATAAATTCAATTAATGTATAAGAAAGTCCAAATGAACCCGGAATAATTCCAAACTTTAACATGGCACTCATATAGTTCTATGTTGCCTCTGTAAAAAATCAAGGGGGGTGTCGGTGTACTAGAGTAGGGGTACCCTAGTGTCCCGAACTCGTGCACGGGCAGTTGCAGCACCCCGCGGCAAGGCTCGCCTGGTGACCGCCAAGATCCTCCGCGGCTCCTTTGGAGCCCTTCAAGAACAAAGTATTCAAGACCCCGGCAAGATCACGAAGGAAACAAGAACCCGGCAAGAGGAGCTTGCCGGGAAGGCTTGGTGAGCGACAAGCTCCCAAGCGCGACAAGAATTCAGCCACGGCAAGGCGCTTGCCGCGGCAAGCAACTCTCTTCATCTCCGCTCCAGCTCATCCGCCAACGTGTCGCCGTGGGGCTACTCCAGGCACGCGTGTCAAAGGGTTGTGCAGCCAGCGGGGAGCAGCGATAAGCGGCGCTGACAAGCTTACCATCGTGGCAAACGGTGGTGCACTTGACGGTCCTCAAGTTACATGTTTAGGCGATGTGGACGGGCATTTATTAATCTTGTCCTGCGCCGCCGAGTTAGGTATAGATCATCAGACACTGCATAAAGCGTGTACCAACCACTGTTTTTCCATTTGTACCCTCATCTGCGTTGCCACTGTCGGTGACCCCTTGTGCCTATAAAAGGAGGCCCAAGTGCAACGAGAAAGGGTTCGCCCGCTCGTCTCATTCGACACATACGAGACTAGAGACACTCAGCTAGGTTTTGTAGCTCTCATTGCTCCCTAGCAAGAACACAATACAATCAACCAAGCAGCAATAGGAGTATTATCTCTCCGGAGAGCTCTGAAGCTGGGTAAATCTGCTTATGTGCATCGCTTCGATCTGCTCTTTGTGCAATCTCCGCCCCCCTCCGAACCACAAGGGACTCGGTCCGCCAGGTCCCATAGGTGTTCGTGGGACACGATCAGCCTCCCCGACATCTTTGGCGCGCCAGGTAGGGGGCGTCGAGGCTGTGTGAACCTGATCCAGCGGTCACACGAGCAACTTCTTCATCACCTTCATCAACATGCCACCGAAGAAGAAGGCTTCGGCGGCAGCAGAGCCGTCCGCGTCAAACCCACCACCACCGGAGCTGACGAGTGGTGGGGAAGACGCTGGCGGAGGAACGGGTGTCGTCGAGAGAGCCCACGACGCCGCCAGGTCCAAGGACAAGGCGGCGCAAGCTTCGGCGTCCGAAAACATACCGCGTCCATCTCAGGAGGCGCGGGACCGACAGCGTCGTGATGCTCGCAGCACCATACGCTCGTTGGATCAAGGCCAAGCTGGAGGATCCCGAGGCCCTCGAGACCCGCATGCACGCCAGCATGCTGGTACGAGCGGAGTACGATCGCTTGGATGGGATGCTGCTCCTCCTAACTTGGTTAGAAGTCCAAGCACATCCCGTTCCTCGCTCCTTACGCCATTGCCACCCACCACTCTAGCAGAATCCTTGGCGAGAGCTCAATTGCTTCTAGATTACCCTCCAACGGCCGACAAGGTCGACGAATGGAGGGCCACCATCCAGAGTCTCATCGGCTTTGCCAACGGCGACGTCCCGCGGCAACCAAACACATCGCAGCCGCGGCACGGCGACAAGGCACGAGCCGGTGGCGACGAGACCTTCGGGGGTGCCACCACCATGCACTCCCCTTCCCGAAGGCCAAGATCACCAGCTCCTCGGATCCACCTCGACAGCGACTCCACCGCGTCATCGGATCCACGAGCTCGCCGTGATCAGCGCCAAGATCTTAAAGAACGGCAACAAGAAGACGCTCGAACTCGCATCGAGCGCCAAAGAGAAGCGCGGCGTCAATCCGACCAGCACGCTGGGCCCGCTGTTGACATGCATGCGCCAGGGGAACCAGGTGATTTGCCGTACGTGGTAGGTTGCCCTGCGTTCACTCGTGAGCTGCGGCAAGTCCAGTGGCCCGACAAGAAAAACTTCAAGCCGACATGTGCGTAGAAGTATGATGGCAGGACACACCCATCGGAGTTCCTCAGCATCTACACCATTGCGGTGCAGGCTGCGGGGGGACGAGACGACAAGATCCTCGCCAACTACTTCCCGCTGGTACTCAAGCCAAACGTGAGATCTTGGCTCATGCACTTGCCGGACAGCTCCATATCTTCTTGGGCGGATTTGTGCCATCAGTTTGTCGGCGCCTTCATAGGCGGCCACAAGCCTCATGGCCAAGAGAGTGACCTTCACCTGCTCGCCCAGAAGGAGGGAGAGTCTCTGCGCAAGTTTATCCATAGATTCAGCCGTGTGCACTACAACATTCCAGATGTCCACCCTACCGCGGTGATCAGCGCGTTTCATCAGAACATGCGGAACCGCAGGATGAGGGAGGAGATGGCGATGTGCAAAGTCAAGGACGTCAGTGAGCTCTACGCCCTGGCCGACAAGTGTGCACGGGCTGAAAAAGGAAGAAGACTCCCAGGAGAGAACGTTGGAGCAGGATCTCGACAAGAGGATACCGCCCGGCAAAGAAGAGCCGGCGGCGGAACAACAGAAAAAAGAAGAGCAAAGAGGTACTAGTTGTCGAGCAGTCCGGCAACGGAGGTGGCGCCAACAAGGCAAAAGTTGGTGGCTCTGGCAAGGAGGTTGCCGCTGACACCGATCGTCAAGCTGTGGCGGCCGCCGACAAGCAGGACAGCTCCAACAAGCTGTACTACAAGATTCACCGCACCAAGGGCCACGATCTCCAGAGTTGCAAGAAAGTTGAGCAGCTTGTAGAACAGCAGAAGGCTGAGTACGAGCGGCGAGACAAGGAGAAGGCCCAGGAAGGTGCTGTGGCAGCTAGCAAGAAGAGACCCGGCCGGGGAGGACGCCGCGGCAAGGCCAAGCAGCGGCAAGGAGACAGGCCTCCCCGCGGCCGCGACAAGGATGAAGGCGATGATGACGACGAAGACATGGAGGACGATGAAGCTGATGAGCAGGAGTTTCTGAAAGCAACAGAGGTCCTCTGCGTTGACGGTGGTGCTTCTCTGCATACATCGCACCGCCAACTCAAGCAATGGATGCGTGAGGTTAATGCATCAGAACCATCCGTAGAGTCACGCAGGCCTCTGAAGTGGTCCAGCACGCCCATCATCTTCGATATTGAGGACCACCCTGATCGCATAACTGTTGTCGGGTGCTTGCCGATGTTGGTCTCACCAACTATCCGCAACCTCAAGGTCACTAAGATGTTGGTTGACGGCGGGGCCGGCTTGAATCTGATCTCCTCTGGCAGTGCTCCAGAAGCTTCAAATCCCTGACGGTGAGCTCGAAGAGACTGGCACTTTCCAAGGAATCAACCCAGGAAGGAGCAAGCCCAAGGGGAAGATCACACTGCCGGTAACATTTGGCAGCGAACTGAATTTCAGGACTGAGAGAGTCACATTCGACGTTGTTGATTTCCCATTGCCCTACAATGGAATACTTGGCCGCCCAGACTCGCCAAGTTCATGGCAGCCTCTCATTACGCCTACAACCTACTCAAGATGCCCGCCCGATAAGCGCCATTTCTGTCCATGGCGACAAGAAGGATGCGCTTATCTGTGCCGACAAGATTTACCGGATGCAGCAGCTGCGACAGATAGCAAATCACTTGTCACTGAAGCTCCCGTGGGAAGAAGAAGACCAAGTCCGCAAGAGCTCGATGCCCACTCCGCAAGCGCACCTCTTCGAGTGCTGCGCTACCGCCGAGGACGCACCATCGAGCTCCACCGCAAGTGCAAGAAGATGGCAGCTCCGCCAAGACCAAGAAGGTGTCCGCTAAGGAGGACGGCAGACCGGTGGTACCTTCACCATCGCCACGCTTGACCCTAAATAGGAAAGCGAGCTCGTTGCTTTCTCGCGGGCGAATGTCGGCGCGCTTGCATGGCAACCATCCGACATCCCCGTGTTCCTGTGAAAGTAATTGAGCACCACCTAGCTGTCTGTCCTCACGCGCGGCCCGTCAAGCAAAAAGTCAGGAAACAGGCAGTGGAGCGCCAAGAGTTCATAGCTGAAGAGATCAAGAAGTTGGAAGCAGCAGGCCTTGTTAGAGGAGTACTTCATCCCACGTGGTTGGCCAATCCGGTAGTTGTACAAAAGGCAAATGGGAAATGGAGACTTTGTATTGACTTCACGGATGTTAATAAAGCTTGTCCCAAAGACCCATTTCCCTTGCCGCGACGACCAGATTGTTGACTCCACGGCTGGATGTGATTTGCTTTCATTTCTTGATGCATATTCAGGATATCATCGATCTTCATGGCGAAGAAGATGAAGAGAAACCGCATTCATTACACCGTGTGTGGCACATACCGCTTCATACTAATGCCCTTCGGTTTGAAGAATGCTGGTTCAACGCTTGCAAGAGTAGTCCATGACGCTTTTGAGCCGCAAATGCACAGAAATGTAGAAGCATACATGGATGACATAGTGGTCAAGAGCAAGGACAAAGCAACTCGTTCAAGATTTGATGAGACCTTGCAAATCTGCGCAAGATCAACCTCAAGCTCAATCCCGAGAAGTGTGTGTTTGGAGTTCCTTCCGCAAGCTTCTCGGTTCTTCAGGTCTCGAGGGGGATTGAAGCCAACCCGACAAGATTAAGGCCATTGAGAAAATTGAAGCACCAAAGCGCCAAGGACGTAAGAAGGCTTGCCGTTGCGTGGCTGCTCTCGAGAGGTTTATCTCTAGGTCACTGAGCTACCGCCATTTTTCAAGATTTTGAAAAAGGCAGGTCCAATGAAATGGGCTCCCAAAGCGGAGGCTGCGCTGCAGGACTTGAAGAGGTACCTGTCCTCCACTCCAATACTTGTCGCACCTAAGCCACAAGAGAAGTTGCTGCTGTATATAGCGGCAACCAATCAAGTGGTTAGTGCTGCGTTAGTAGCGGAAAGGGAGGCAGATGAGGAGCCGGCAACCGAGGCAGATGCATCCAGCGACAAGCAGGGGGCTTCGTCGTCAAGCTCTGGTCCCGACAAGGACGGATCTGCGCAGGATTGCGAGAAGATTCAGAAAAGGATGATGCAGCGCCCAGTCTACTTTGTCAGTTCCCTTCTGCAGGGGGCTAGGTCAAGGTACTTTGGTGTGCAGAAATTGCTTTTCGGCCTCCTCATGGCCTCGAGAAAGCTGCGCCATTACTTCCAAGCACATGAGATAACAGTCATCACTCGCTTTCCGCTGAAAGGAATACTACAAAATCCAGAAGCAACAGGCAGGATTGTCGAGTGGAAACTGGAACTGTCAAGCTTTGGCCTCAAGTTTGAAAGTACTTCAACTATCCAGAGCAGAGCATTGGCAGAATTTATAGCAGAGTGGACGCCGACGCAAGATGATGAAATTCCAGAAACGAGCATCCCCGTCAAGGAGGCAAATAAAGAGTGGCTGATGTACTTTGATGGTGCCTTCTCGCTGCAAGCGCCCGGTGCGGCGTGGTCTGCTTATCGCTACCACCGTGAGCACCTCAAGTACATAGTCCAAATGCACTTTCCCAAGGAACAAGCAACAAATAATACTGCAGAGTATGAAGGTTTGCTTGCCGGTCTCAGGATTGCAGTGGACCTTGGGATCAGGAAGCTTATTGTCAGGGGTGACTCGCAGCTTGTCGTCCGCCAAGTGAACAAAGATTATCAGAGTCCGTTGATGGAAGCCTACGTTGATGAAGTGAGAAAGCTAGAAGAGCACTTTGAAGGCCTGCAAATGGAACATGTTCCAAGAGCTCAGAATGATATTGCTGATGGCCTGTCAAAGTGCGCTGCACTCAAGTTACCTGTGGAACCAGGGATTTTTGTGCTCAAGCTGACTCAACCAACTGTAACACCATCAACTGGACAGAACAAAAAGAGGAAGTTGGTTTCTGGTGACTACTTTCCGGCAGAGCTCCCTGAAGCCGCCGCCAAGAAGGTCCTCAAAATCAACACAGATATCACTGAGGAGCAGTCTGCTCCGACAAGCCCTAGGGTTTGTTTCGTTGAAGCAGACGCTCCCGACAAGTTTTGCTCCGGCAAACTTGCCGGGGATCATCAAGCTCCGGCTGAGCCGCAGGTTCTTGCCTTAGAAGCTGATGTTCCCGCAGCAGCAGATGTGCCTTTAGTTCTTGTTGTCGAGCCGCAAGCTCCAACATGGGCTCAGCAGATCGTCCATTTCCTTCAGACAGGAGAACTTCCCGAAGAGCAAGAAGAAGCGGAAAGAGAGCCCGGCAATGAGTATGTACCAGTTTGTTGACAACATCCTGCATGTAAGAAGACTCAACGGTGTGAAATTGAAGTGTATTTGCCGGAAGATGGATGAAGCTGTTGGCAGAGATACATGGAGGCATATGTGGTCACCACATTGGCAAGAAGAGCACTTGCCGCAAAGCTTTCCGGCAAGGTTTCTTCGCCGAAGCCCTCCAGATGCAACCGCACAAGTAACCAAGTGTGAAGCGTGCTGCCCATTCCAAACAGATACACCAGCCAGCTCAAGCTCTCCAGACGATCCCTTTATCCTGGACATTTTCGTCCAGGGGCTCGACATCCTCGCCCCTTCCCCGAAGCTGTCGGGGCTTTGAGTACTTGTACGTCCGAATCGACAAGTTCACAAAGTGGCCGGAAGTGGAAGAAGTGAGGAAGGTGACAGACAACAAGGCGATCAAGTTCTTCAGTCAATTGTTTGCCGCTTTGGGATACCTAACCGGATCATTACCGACAACGGCACACAATTCACGAAGTCGCACCTTCATGCAATACGCCCAACATCTTGGCGCCAAGGTCTGCTTTTGCTTCGCTGCCCATCGGCGAGCAACGGTCAAGCGAGAGGGAAAACGCTGAAGTGCTGCGAGGACTCAAGACCGAACTTTCGACTGTGCTGCGCAAGTGCGGAAGAAACTGGATTGAGGAGCTGCCGGTGGTTCTTTGGTCGATCAGACGACGCCAAATCGAGCCACCGCCGACACCTTTCGCCTAGTCTATGGAGCAGAGGCAGTTCTCCCCATGGAACTCAGATACGGATCGCCTCGAGTACTCGCCTATGATGAGTTTGAGCAAGAGCAGCTGCGACAAGATGACGCGCTGCTCCTTGAGGAGGATCGTCTTCAAAGCTTTGTGACGAGCTGCTCGTTACCAAAGAAGCTTTGCGCCGCCCATAGCCGCAGTTAACGCCAAAGCTTCGAGGAAGGCGACCTTGTTCTTCGCGCTCAGTCCGCCAAGAATTCCAACAAGTTGACGCCGGCGGGAAGGCCCTTATCGGGTGAAACGAGTCACTAGGCTCGGCGCTGTCCGCCTTTGAGACCGAAGGTGACGCTCGTGAGCAACTCCGGAATATAGAGCATCTTCGTAAGTTTTACCGATATATGCGTTGCCGGAACCTGTTCCGCAACCACCCTTTTGTACAAGTCTTGCCGCTGTTGCATGTAATCCTTTGTACAAAGCCGGGCGCAGACCCCGTGCATCAGTAAAGCTCATGTGTTGCGCACAACTTGTCAAACACATGCTTTCATAATCCTTTATGCATGCGTTATCTAACATTTTGTGCAGCATCCACACCCGGTAAGCAATAATGAGCCACTAGGCTCCATAACTTTATTTTCTCTTCTTTCTTCTCAAAGGAAGGAAGGTTCCTTCGCCCACAAGTTAACCGGGGGGAAGGAGAAGATAATGGTGTGGGCCGTCAAGTGTCGCTCGAGGAAGTATCGCTTGCCGGAAGCTTAACGACGTAAAAGCTAAGTTGCCAAAGTTTGAGCAATCTGTTTTAAATTTTAAGTTATCTTCCTCGAATGATGGTACTTTGTATGGAAAACCTGCGCTGAAGGAACCAACTCATGGCTGGTTTGCGCCTTACTTTGTTTCGAGTCCGCCAACAATTTAAGTGAGCTGCAACCAGTTGTGACAAGGTTGCTTGTCGGAGGCGGCATCGCCAGCAGGCTGCTGACGTCCCGCACTCAGCGCTCGCGGCAAGCGTGCCCGCACCGACAAGTTACCTAAAAGCGTAGGGCACAAACATACAAAGGAGGAAATCGAGTAAAGGAAATAACATTGTGATCGTTTACCTAAGATAGAGTATATTACAAAATAACTTGTCGCAGATCTAATAAATTGTTCTAAACATGATCAGCAGTGACAAGGGAAAGATAAACTTGGTGGCCTAGTCTATGCGGTCGCCATCGAGTCTCTTGACTCCGCTCACCCTGTCCACGATGGGTGCGACAAGGGCCTTGAGTGCTTCGACGCCGCTAGCAGGGCGGCAGGACTTGAGGACGTTAGCGGTTGACGCTCGGATTGCGGAAGGCCACCTTCATCAAGACCTTCGAGAGCCCCGCGAGATTTGACGCGACTCGCCGGCCAGCTGCTTTGGGATCTCTTCCCGAGCAGCGGAGACCCGCCACCACGCCTTGAAGAACAGGCTGAGTTTGGCGCTGGGTTGAAGGTGCTCGTCGGTGGAGTACCCGAGATCCACCATCCCCAGCTCCATCAGCTCATTGTGGATGGCGGCGGCAGTGTCCACAAGACCTTCTGTCCAATGCATCATGCTCTCCCTGAGGGTATCCTGGGCAGTCGCGGCATTCGCCAACAGCCTCGCTGGCCTTGATCTTCTCCAAGAAACCTACTTCCCGCCTCCTTGGCACCGGCCCAGCGCCTCCGCCAAGGTAGCCAGCTTCAGTTCAAGATCCGCTTGAGTCCTTGGCGGCGCCGAGCTTTTGATCTTCTCAAAGAAAACGACCTGCAACTCACCAAGAGTGTAGGCGTCCTTCTCGGCTTCGCTTCAGCCCGTGACCTCCTCGCCGCTCTTACGGAGGGTGGCCTCCAGCTGCGCCCACCCTCGCCTCCAATTCCTTCTTGGCGGCCTCGGCAGCCGCGGCGGCATCCTTTTCCTCCGTGAGTGCTCCACCAATTGATTGCTCACAGCAAGATCTTCCTCATAGCTGCCGAGGTTGATCTTCCGCGCGCCACTCACCTTCCCTGCACAGAGCTTCTCGCGGCAAGCCTTTGCTGCTCCTCGACCTCGGCCTTCTCCAGATGAAGGTCGTGCGCGCCTCAGCAAGCTGCTCTCGCGCTCGCTATGTCCCGGAGAGTTTTTGTTGGCGCGCGGAGCTCTTCTCGCTTTTCCATGTCAGCTCCGCCCTCGCGACAAGCGCCTCCTCAGACTCCAGCTTGGCTTGGCGGGCGCGGTAGAGCGACAGCAGCTTCTTCAAGAGCTGCTCTTCCTCGACTCGCCACCATCGCTTCTTGGCGCCACAACCAGCGACAGCCCAGCTAAGGCCAGCAGCCTCGTCAAGGTCTCTCCTCGACCGGCGCCTCGAGCTCGACGCCCATGGAAGCTTGATGAAGACACCGCCGCCGCCTTTAGATAGGCGCTGGCTGGGGCTCTTCGAGCTGGTGCTGCATCGGTGGCGGGGATCGGTGGTCGGCGAGGCGCCTGGCGCCTCCTGCGCCCTCGGGGCCCCAAGACGATCACCGACCCCTCCCAGCCTCTGCGCCAAGAGCCTTGGCGGCCTCCTCGGGCGGACCCATCGGCACCGCCTCCTCCTCCATGTTGGCGGCGTTGCCATTGTTGCCGCGAGGCCCTCTTCGCCCGGCAACCTCAGTCTCCATCGGCTCTCCGGCAGATGGATCTGATGATCGAGAAAGAATAGAACAAGTCAAGCAAATGTTCAAAAGAAGAAGAAGAAAAAGACCCAAGGGAAATTTTCAAGCAAGAAGATTACCTGCAATGGGATCTGAGCATGGTCTCCACCACTCGAGGGTCGTCGGCGCTGCCCCTAGTCGGAGAAGCCCCTTGTCGGAGGCCTCCCTGCCGGAGAGCGCCCTCATGGCGGAGAGTTCTCCTTGGCGGCGTGTTGAAGCAGCATGTAACTTCGGAGGACCTCCGGGCCTCCCGATGAGGCTGCTCTGCTCTGCACAAGTCAACAAGTCAGATATCAAGAAGAAGGAGCACCCAAGCACACCTAACCGTAAGAGATAAACCAAACACTTACGCTGGGGGCTGTCTGGGGCTGCTTAGGGAAGGGTTGCTGATCCGCAACGGGTCTCGACGTGCCTCCGCCGCCACGGAGAATCGCTTCAACGACAACCACCGGAGTCTTGGCCCTCTTCGACGCCTCCGAGCCAGCGTCCCAAAAAGGAAAGAGCTCAGAATGAAGCAAATCAGATACAAGACAAAGCAGTTAATTGAAGAATTACAAGTAGCAGCGACAAGATCTTACTCTTCTTCTTCTTCCTCCTCGGAGCTGAGAGCGGAGAAGTCAAATTCCGCTCCGGTGCGACGAGCTGGAGGAGTAGGATCCCTCGGACGCTTGGCGGGTGCGGGGGCCGTGGCTCCAAGGCCCCTCCCGCTGTCAGTGGCGGCATGAGGCGCCCCAGCAACAAGTGCTTGCCGCGGTGGAGCGCTGCCGGGCGGCGAGGCGGTTGTTGGCCCGCTGCCGCCCGCCACTTCTCCAGTCCTGCGGAGACGCCTTCTTGTCGGGGCCGCGGGTTCCTCCCGCGGTAAGCTATCTGAAGGCGGAGGGGAGGCGCCCCAGCAGGCTCGTTCGGCTCAGCGTCGGGCTCGGCCTGCTCCTCCTTGCTGGCAAGCTCTTCTCGGTCGGCAAGGCTTGCCGCCTCGGCTGCCTCTGCTTCCTCCACGGTGAACCCAAACACGCCAGCGGCGACAGCTTCCGCCGCCTCCTCCAACCTTGTGGCGATGCGCGCCATCTCTTGCTCGGTGGTGTCGCGGGTGAGCCACTTTTGCTCGTCGGCGCGGATCGGCACTTCTTCCAAGTTGTCGAAGAACTGCTGCACGATGTCGTCGGTGGGCTCCTGCCAAGTTGGAACGATTCCATGGGAATCGCACAACGGCATCATCACGCGGATGTGGTCAAGCGACGAGTTGTTGCACAGAGGGACAACTCCCCTCGGCAACATGAACCACTCGGGGTGATCCGCATCAGGCTTGAACAGCTCCCGCAGCATGGCATCCAGCTCCAAGACGTTGAAGTTCCAGCTTGAGGCCCTGACGCAGCCTCATGATGTCCGGGCCGTGTTTTGAACTCCCAAGCAGGCCTCCCCTCTCCTGCAAGGGCGCAATGCGGCGGCGAAGGAAATCCGCGCCAACAGCTCCTACGGTAAGCCCGCATGCCCGAGGCGCAGGATCCGGTCACGGCAATCTTCAACTTGGCATCCTCCGCGCCAAGTTGCTCCAATCGCTGCCGTGCACTATGGGAGTTTGGCGCAGGCAGTGAAAGGCTGCGGGTCCTCCTCTATGATCCAACACCAATCGGCTCTCCACTCCTCCCACTTGCTGCGCAGCTCTCCGTCAAGATATGCTTCCTTCTTGCCGATCCCGAGATCCATGCAATCCCTCCGCAAGCGGCTCTCCTCTCTCAACACGGGCATGAAGTAATGGCGAAAAGTGCTACATTTGGGTGGACTCACAAAGTTCTCGCAGAGGTGTGTGAAAACTGCCATGGTGAGGACGGCGTAGGGGTGAAATCAAGGAGGCGGAGGCCATATGTGTTCATGACGCCGCAAAACACTGGAAAAGGGCAGGCAGAGCCCGCAGTGGAAGAAAAGCGCCAAGAAGGGGTACCCGACGGAAACCTTCTCGGATGTGGCGGCGGAGATCACCTCGTGCGCTGGATGCGCCGCGTGTCCGCCGACCGAAGAGGTAATACAGCTCGCAGCTCCTTCGCCGAGCAGCGGGTCAAGAGGGCCCGCCTCCTTCCGCAGCGCCATGAGCCGCTGCGCCGCCGACTTCACCACTTTGCCCTTGTCGGCTTTGGAGCCATGGCGGAGATGGTGGAGGAACTGACGGCGTTGGTGGCGCCTGTGGGCAATAGGGAGGGCGGAGCGCCGCTCTCTTTGGACTTGAGAAGAAGGGGAGCGGCGGTGGTTTTGATGTGACAAGAATGGCAAGTGGGCGCCCTGCCCCTGTTTCCCCTGCTTATAAGGGAGGAGAGGGGGCGGGCGTTCCGCTTTTCCGATTAAAGAAGGCCCCCACGATCTCTCCCACGACGCCATGTTCGGCGCGTGCTGTTCGTGGGAGACGTGGTGGGTCCGGAGCGAGTAACGGCGTTCTCCGTGCCGCTGCGTGTCTGCAGACTGCTTTTGGCCTGGCCCAACAGCTGCACTGTGGTGGCCCAGGCCCGGGGGCTCCTATCGGTGTACTAGAGTAGGGGTACCCTAGTGTCCCGAACTCGTGCACGGGCAGTTGCAGCACCCCGCAGCAAGGCTCGCCTGGTGACCGCCAAGATCCTCCGCGGCTCCTTTGGAGCCCTTCAAGAACAAAGTATTCAAGACCCCGGCAAGAGGAGCTTGCCGGAAGGCCACTCAGGAACGAAGGAATAAGACCCCGCAAGAGGAGCTTGCCGAAGGCCACTCAGGCACGAAGAAACAAGACCCCGCAAGAGGAGCTTGCGGGAAGGCTTGGTGAGCGACAAGCTCCCAAGCGCGACAAGAATTCAGTCATGCAAGGCGCCACCATGCAAGAAACTCTCTTCATCTCGGCTCCAGCTCATCCGCCAACGTGTCGCCGTGGGGCTACTCCAGGCACGCGTGTCAAAGGGCTGTGCAGCCAGCGGGAGCAGCGATAAAGCGGCGCCGACAAGCTTACCATCGTGGCAAACGGTGGTGCACTTGACGGTCCCTCACATACATCGCTTAGGCGACAGGACGGCATTTATTAATCTTGTCCCTTGCCGCCGAGTTAGGTATAAATCATCAGACACCGTATAAAGCGTGTACCAACCACTGTTTTTCCATTTGTACCCTCATCTGCGCTGCCACTGTCGGTGACCCCTTGTGCCTATAAAAGGAGGCCCAAGTGCAACGAGAAATGGTTCGCCCGCTCGTTCATTCGACACGCACGAGACTAGAGACACTCAAAGCTAGGTTTTGTAGCTCTCATTGCTCCCTAGCAAGAACACAATACAATCAACCAAGCAGCAGTAGGAGTATTATCTCTCCGAGAGCTCCGGTTGGGTAAATCTGCTTGTGTGCATCGCTCGATCTGCTCTTTGTGCAATCTCCGCCCCCCTCCGAACCACAAGGGACTCGGTCCGCCAGGTCCCATAGGTGTTCGTGGGACACGATCAGCCTCCCCGACAGGGGGTGGGGAGGCATTGTATATCGTTTCGCACACAAAGGTGAGACGTCCCCCCTCGGGAACCATGAGTCTTCTCGAGATAAGCACCGGTTTGCAAGAAGCTTATACCAAAAACTTGTCCAAATGAGGCCAATTTTTTTACCACAGCATGTTGGTTCCATGAAATGACACCATGCCAAGTTTCATTATTTTCAGGCGAGTGTTGAATTTCCAGGAATTTAAAACCAAGTTTCTCAATATTCCCGGCCGAGCCACGACACCCAAATGTTTGAATTTCATTCCCATTTCTTGCATGGGACATATAAATTCACCCAAAGACACACATGTGATTTTCACAAACTTTGGTGCACTTGAGCATGTGCTTGTAGTTCAAATTTGAATTATGCACATTAAATGCCTAGAAACTCAATTAATGCATAAAAATGCCAAATGAACCCGGAATAATTGCAAATTTAAACACGACACTCATGTAGTTGCATGTTCACTGTACATAAATGTTCTAGCAATTCAAACACCATCCTTTCCCTCCGTAACACCATTATATCTTTCAAAACATAATGAAAAAATCAGGTATACCACAAACAGTTTACTAGAAAGAATCGTGTGGGATGCGATATAAAATATCTTGGCGCACCGTCTTGTCTGGCTTACGCAGGAAGCTTCGCTGCCTACAGTCCACCGCCTCGCTTGAACCACACTTTCGCTTAGTTTCTCGCGCACCGAAGCGAAATTTTTCTGCCACCGCAGAAATATCTATCTCCGCCCCTCCCTCCCACCAAAAGCCACATTTCCACTGTACCTCATTGCTTTCCAAGTTCAAACCTTCATCGCTGCCATCGGCAGCTCAGCCTCCTCGCCATGCACCGTTCTTCTTGCAGCGCCGCCTCCTCGCCAGCTACCCATCTTCTTGCAGCACCGCCTCCTCGCCGACGACCCTTCTTCTTGCAGTGCCGCCTCCTCGTCGGCGACCCTTCTTCTTGTTGCGTGACCTCCTTGCCGGCGACCCTTCTTCTTGCTGCACGACCTCATTGATATGGTCAGGTTCATCCACATCCCACCCACACCATCCTCCTCCTTTCCCATCCCACATGTCCCGACCGACGGCGCGACACCTTCCATCAAAATCACTGTCCCCCTCCTCCAATTAAGCACCGCCCACAACCATTTTGCACGTACTATAATGTGGAGCTCAGTAGCATCTGGCAGCAGAGAAGCAAATCGCGGCTGCACGCGCGCACGAGGTTGCTATGGCTGCCATGCGTGCCGATCGCCAGATCTTGGGGGAGCACCTCGTATTTGAGGCCACCGTCGACAGCGCCACGTGGTTGTCTACTTTAAAATATAGTTCGTGTTGTTTTCTCGAGGCCACCGCTAGTGCCTTCTAGTGATTTGTCCTCTGTAATGTTAATATGCAATTTGATGTTTAGTTAACAGTTTGGTCCTCTGAAATGTAATGTTCAGTTAATAGTTTGGTCCTCTGAAATATAATGTTCAGTTAACAGTTTGGTCCAACAATTGCTACATTTTGTAGTACTGTTCTCTAGCATTCTTTGTTTTGTTAACTGTCTTATCTTCTAGTACATGTTTCTATTCTGCAATGTCATGCTCAGTTAAGTATTTTTGTTCATTTGGTATGCTATCCATTTAACTGTTTGGTTCAGTTCTGCAATTTGATTTTCATTTTCTATGGGTACAATTTTGTAATTTTATGCATGTGAAATAAATCGAATTTGGATGTACTCAGTACATATTCTACTGATAGTATGGAAACTCTAAGTTAACCTGATCAAGATCTTCCTTATGTATGTTGCAGGGAAACAATGGGAGACACCGCGGTTTACCATCGAGGTTTGCTCAAGCATGGTCCTTTCGCTAAAAGCACATTATTGTGCAGTTGCAGGAATCATTCTAATATTTAGGTTTCTTACAATTTGGTCTTGCACAGGTAGGTCCTGCTGTCAGAGGCTTAGACCCACTGTTCGACCCATTTTGCATATGGGGAAATGAGATGTCCATGAATATCAGTCAAGTCAAGAAACTCAAAAATATTGTTAGGATGAAGAAACTTGCGAGGAATAACAGCAAGATATTTGTTTGCACAATGAAGAAGACATCAGTCAACTAGAGGATGGTACTAACTCTTTTACCTTGTTTTCACCCCTTGCGCAATTTCAAAATTTATAACATCGATTTATGCATATCTTTGTTTTCAGTACTTTTCAAAGCAGTTCACCGATGATTACCTCTCAAACCACCTGCATGGTCAAGAGGCGATGAAGGTATTCATTCAACACCCACGGTACAATATTGAAGTCTTCCTGAAGAGGACGAAGGTTGGGTGGGCAATTATCCATAACCACTGGCCTAAAGTTGCAAGGACATTCAACATCACTGAAGGCTCAATATTTGCCTTCCGCTTCTGAAGTTTCCTAGATGAGATTCATCAGTCTATTTACTGTGCATGATGCTACTTCCCAAAGGTTTTCAATGTTGCATGTGAAACTTGGTGTTGTTGTGTAATGGCGCAACTGAGTGCCGAAGCTATCTGATATAATTCGATTATGAAATCCTGGTTGCTGTTATACAGATATGAAATATCTGGTGTGTTTTATAAGAAATATCAATTTGATTAGTACATGGATTATCAATAATAGGCTAATTACCCTGCATATTGGGGTTTTCTATTGCATACGGTTACTCAGACAACACCGTGGGTGATGAACTCAAATAACCCACACGGTTTCTAGAAAGTAGGCATGTTCGATCAACTAACAACCACACACGGCTTCCGGCAGAGAACTGTTTGCGTTAGGCAACCTTGCACAAATGTTTCCACACAAAAGACAGTGTGTGATATACATACGAACGGAAATGTTCTTCTGGGATTCATGTGGCACCACAGCTCAAAGAAACCGGAATTCCCCGTATTCCAGCCCAAAGATCGAGGAGAAGTCTTCTAGAATATGACACTTCTTAGCATAGAACAAATCAGCTCTTTATTACAATCTATATGGGTACAAGGGATTACATCGGCACGGCGACGCTACGCCTGCCATGGTTGCTCTATGCAAGCAGCGGAATAACTCTAGCAGCGGAACAACGAAGATGGTGTTGAACTCCACTCCGCAGGGACTCTGGCTGGAACGCGTATCCTAGTGCACAAACAAGGGATCCATGGCAAACAAGCAATCAAATCCGGCATGACTTGCAGACTGGCATGACATGCTAGGTCAGTACATTGAATGTATTTGCAAGCTCACAACAACCAAGAGCAATCAAGACAAACACAACATGGCAATTACAAGTTAACATGATACTATCAGATCAACCATAGCACGAACAAGATGAACATGATACCGCTAGAACAATATGAGCATGGCATGAACATATGAACATAATGATTCTAGCATGCAACATGATAACACTATCATGCACCAACTTACTCTGCTTGGGTTACCTAGTAACCATCACATGCATCACTTACCAACCCCGGACCTCACACGGTCATCTCAGGATCCAATTGATGACCCACAAGTATAGGGGATCTATCGTAGTCCTTTCGATAAGTAAGAGTGTCGAACCCAACGAGGAGCAGAAGGAAATGATAAGCGGTTTTCAGCAAGGTATTCTCAGCAAGCACTGAAATTATCGGTGAAAGATAGTTTTGTGATAAGGTAATTGGCAACAAGTAACAAGTAATGAAAGTAAATAAGGTGCAGCAAGATGGCCCAATCCTTTTTGTAGCAAAGGACTAGCCTGGACAAACTCTTATATAGAGAAAAGCGCTCCCGAGGACACATAGGAATTATCGTCAAGCTAGTTTTCATCGCGCTCATATGATTCACATTCGTTACTTTGATAATTTGGTATGTGGGTGGACCGGTGCTTGGGTGCTTTCCTTTCTTGGACAAGCATCCCACTTATAATTAACCCTTATTGCAAGCATCCGCAACTACAAAAGAAGTATTAAGGTA
Organism: Aegilops longissima; assembly: GCA_021605205.1. Classification (NCBI taxonomy): domain Eukaryota; kingdom Viridiplantae; phylum Streptophyta; class Magnoliopsida; order Poales; family Poaceae; genus Aegilops; species Aegilops longissima. The sequence continues at coordinate 547,235,860 of CM038676.1, forward strand.
AACCTAACCATAGCATGAAACATATGGATCCAAATCAGCCCCTTACGAAGCAACTCATAAACTAGGGTTTAAGCTTCTGTCACTCTAGTAACCCATCATCTACTTATTACTTCCCAATGCCCTCCTCTAGGCCCAAACAATGGTGAAGTTTCATGTAGTCGACATTCACATAACACCACTACAGGAAAGACAACATACATCTCATCAAAATATCGAACGAATACCAAATTGACATGACTACTAATAGCAAGACTTCTCCCATGTCCTCAGGAACAAACGTAACTACTCACAAATCATATTCATGTTCATAATCATAGGGGTATTAATATGCATAATGGATTTGAACATATGATCTTCCATCAAATAAACCAACTAGCATCAACTACAAGGAGTAATCAACACTACGAGCAACCCACAGGTACCAATCTGAGGCTTTGGGACAAAGATTGGATACAAGAGATGAACTAGGGTTTTAGAGGAGATGGTGTTGGTGAAGATGTTGATGGAGATTGACCCCCTCCCGATGAGAGGATCATTGGTGATGACGATGGCGATGATTTGCCCCTCCCGGAGGGAAGTTTCCCCGGCAGAACAGCTCTGCTGGAGCCCTAGATTGGTTCTGCCAAGGTTCCGTCTCGTGGCGGTGGAGTTTCTTCCTGAAAGCTTGCTTATGATTTTTCTCGGACGAAAGACTTCATATAGCAGAAGATGGGCACCGGAGGCCTGCCAAGGGGCCCACAAGGCAGGGGGCGCGCCCAGGGGGTAGGGCGTGCCCCCCACCCTCATGGCCTGGGTGTGGGCCCCCTCTGGTATTTTCTTCACTCAGTGTTTTTTATTAATTCCAAAAATGACTTCCGTGAAGTTTCAGGACTTTTGGAGCTGTGCAGAATAGGTCTCTAATATTTGCTCCTTTTCCAACCTAGAATTCCAGCTGCCGGCATTCTCCCTCTTCATGTAAACCTTGTAAAATAAGAGAGAATAGGCATAAGTATTGTGGCATAACGTGTAATAACAACCCATACTGCAATAGATATCGATATAAAAGCATGATGCAAAATGGACATATCAAATCCCCCAAGCTTAGACCTTGCTTGTCCTCAAGTGGAAGCCGATAATGATAAATATGTCCACATGTATAGAGATAGAGGTGTCGATAAAATAAAATATGGACATGAGGGCATCATGATCATTCTTATAACAACAACATATATGGATATTGTCATATGATTTCTCATGATAAAAGGATCTTTCCAACACAATGTGCTTGCCAAAGGATAAAATGTAAAAAGGAAAGGCGAAGATCACCATGACTCTTACATAAGGAATACGACAAAAGTAAAAGATAGGCCCTTCACAGAGGGAAGCAGAGGTTGTCATGCGCTTTCATGGTTGGATGCACGAAATTTTAATGCAAAAGAACGTCACTTTATATTGCCACTTGTGATATGGACCTTTATTATGCAGTCCGTCGCTTTTATTTCTTCCACATCACAAGATCGTATAAAGCTTATTTTCTCCACACTAATAAATCATACATATTTAGAGAGCAATTTTTATTGCTTGCACTGATGACAACTTACTTGAAGGATCTTACTCAATCCATAGGTAGATATGGTGGACTCTCATGGCAAAACTGGGTTTAAGGGTATTTGGAAGCACAAGTAGTATCTCTACTTGGTGCAAAGAATTGGCTAGCATGAGAGGGAAAGGCAAGCTCAACATGTTGGATGATCCATGACAATATACTTTATTTCAGATATAAGAAAACATAACCCATTATGTTGTCTTCCTTGTCCAACATCAACTCTTTAGCATGTCATATTTTAATGAGTGCTCACAGTCATAAAAGATGTCCAAGATAGTATATTTATATGTGGAAACCTCTCTATCTTTATTACTTCCTATTAATTGCAACGATGACCAAAATTGGGTTTGTCAACTCACAACAACTTTTATTCATCATACTCTTTGTATGTGAAGTCATTACTCTCCATAAGATCAATATGATCTCTTTATTTCTTTTTATTCATTCTTTTTCTTCTATTCACTCAAGATCATAGCAAGATAATCAAGCCCTTGACTCAACACTAATCTTTATTATATAGCTCACGGACTCGATTACATAGAGGGATCATAAAGCAAAACTCACAACTAGATCATACTGAACTTTATTCTACTAGATCAAGATATTACCAAAAGGATCGAACAAAGAAAAGCGGAAAAGGTAGGAGTGCGATGGTGATACGATACCAGGGCACCTCCCCCAAGCTTGGCAGTTGCCAAGGGGAGTACCCATACCCATGTGATTATGTCTCCTTCTGCGGAGGTGATGAAGGTGGTGATGCTGATGGGTAGTCGCACATCGAGCGTAGGAGATCCTCCAATTTGGGGATAATGCCTTTGAGTGCGATCATATGATCCTTCAAGAAAATATTTTCACGTGTGAGATACTTGTTTTGTATACGAGCTAACTCAATCATCTTGAAAGCTTCAATCTCGGTTGGGGTAAAGAGAGGTGGGAGGATGTCTTCTTCTTCTGCTGTCGGCGCTTGATCCTCCTTGGCCTTCTTGATTCCTTCATCCTTGTTGATCCCCACGGGTTCTTCTCTCTTCAGCTCTATCTTCATTAGCCGAGAATAGTTGCCCTCATTGTTGGAGGAGGGGGACGGCATGATGCCTGGCCTTGAGAACTCTGGCAGAAAACAGCTCGAAACAAAAACAGAGGATATTTGCGTGGTACGAGGGTCAAAACCTTCGGGAGGTTATATAATGAATTTTCACCGACCAAAAGAAGTATCGTGCAAGAAAAAGGAGTCCGGAGGGCACACGAGGTGCCCATGAGGTAGGGGGCACACCCAGGGGGGTAGGGTGCGCCTCCCACCCTCGTGGAAGCCTCGTGTCCTCTTCGGACTACTTCTTATTTTCCTATTTTCTTAAATATTCCAAAACGGAGAAAATTGCCATTAGAACTGTTTTGGAGTCGGTTTACTTACTGTACCACATACCTATTCCTTTTCTGAGTCTGAAGCGTGCTGGAAAGTGTCTCTTATGTATTCCTCTGGGGTTACGGTTTCAATAACATTAGTTTCAACATTTATAGGATTACCTGATATATAATGTTTGATTATTTGACCATTCAACACCTTCGGATTTGTGCCTTCGAAGTTGTTGATTTTTATGGCACCGGTATGATAGACATCCTCGATAACGTAAGGACCTTCCCATTTAGAGAGAAGTTTTCCTGCAAAAAATCTTAAACGAGATTTGTATAGCAACACATAATCACCTATATTAAACTCACACTTTTGTATCCTTTTGTCATGCCATCTTTTAACCTTTTCCTTGAACAGTTTGGCATTCTCATAGGCCTGGGTTCTCCATTCATCAAGTGAGCTAATGTCAAATAGCCTCTTTTCACCGGCAAGTTTGAAATCATAGTTGAGCTCTTTAATAGACCAATATGCCTTATGTTCTAGTTCGAGAGGTAAGTGACATGCTTTTCCATATACCATTTTATACGGAGACATACCCATAGGATTTTTATATGCAGTTCTTGAAAGTGCTAGTTATCGACTAGAGGGGGGTGAATAGGCGATTTTTATGAACGTCTTCAAAACATGGGAGTTTCAAAGAGAAACAATAGAAATGAACCTATTGACATGCAGCGGAAGGTAGACTACACTAGGCAAACCATAGTCAAGTATTCAATGAAGTGAAAGCACGAAGACTAATAGCAGCTAGGTAGCAATGATCAGGATGGAAGATAGTATGAAGCCAAACAACAATAGAAGTATCACAATGAAGTCAAACAGGTAATGCAGGTAGGCAATGACTTCACGAAGGCAAACTGTAAATAAAGAGAGGGAGAAGATAGAACCAGTCGCTTGGTGAGGACAAGGATTTGTTGGACCAGTTCCAGTTGCTGTGACAACTGTACGTCTGGTTAGGGAGGCTGAGATTTAACTCTGAAGACCGTGTCTTCACCTTATTCCCCTTGAGCTAAGGACACCCAGTCCTCGCCCAATCACTTTGGTAAGTCTTCAAGGTAGACTTCCAAACCTTCACAGACTTCGTTCACCGGCGATCCACAATGACTCTTGGATGCTCAGAGCGCGACGCCTAACCGGTTGGAGGATTCCCAATCCTCAAGTGTAACAAGTCTTCAGGTCACGCGGACAGAAAGACTTCAGTGATGCCTAACACTCTTTGGCTCTGGATGTTTTGGGCTTTGTCCTCGCAAGGATTTCTCTCTCTCAAAAGCTTTGGAGGTGGGTTGCTTTCAAACGACAAAAGCCGTGCACTAACTCTGAGCATCCACCAATTTATGGTGTAGGGGGTGGGCTATTTATAGCCACTAGGCAACCCGACCTAATTTGTCGGAAATGACCCTGGGTCACTAAGGAACTGACACCTGTTCCAACAGTCAGATTTCAAACACACACGGCAGCTTGACTTGGGCTACAAGTAAAGCTGACTCATCCAGCTCTGGATAAGATTTTCTCTCATTGTATTCGCTCGAAGACATAGGATTTGGTTGAGCATCACTTCAGTCACTCTGACTTTGTTCACTTGGACCCCACTTAACAGTACGGTGGTTCCTATGACTCAACAAAGAAGAAAAATAAACTACAAAACAACTATGTCTTCACGCTCCAAAATCTTCATGCGATGTCTTCTCATGTCATAGTCTTCAATGTGAATATATTCACATATCACCATTGTCTTCAATGTCTTCACACATTTTTAGGGGTCATCTCCGTTAGGTAAGCCAAATCAATGAGAGACTACTACCTGTGTTATCCTGCAATTCTCACAAACACATTAGTCCCTCAACCAGGTTTGTCGTCAATACTCCAAAACCAATTAGGGGTTGCACTAGATGCACTTACAGTCTCCCCCTTTTTGGTGATTGATGACAAACTAGTTGAAGTTTTCAACGGGGATAAAAAGTATGTGAAATTGTAAAGGATTAAGATATTGTCTTCATAAGTAGCGAAAGGCTCCCCCTGAAGATGTGCATATATGTATTTTGCTTTTGGAATGCAAATGCACATGGCAGGTTATACTTGTGGAGATCCTCTTCAACTGATGAAGGCAATTCATCATGCATGAAAAGATATAACGAAGATAATGACATGCATAATGAAAAATGGACATGTGCAATATGACTTCGTGCGGGATTTATCATCGCATATGCGGAATTTATCTTCGCATCACAGAATAGCAGAAAAAGTAGTAGATGACCATCAAGTTTAAGTGTTACAACTCAAAGAACCAAATGTATCAAAAGCGAGAGTTGTAAACACTTGGCAAAAGTATAAAGCAACCACCCATATGGACCCGCTTGAAGACTATCAACTCATATGCTTCTCCCCCTTTTGTCAGTAAGGACCAAAAAGGTTTGAAGACATAGAGCCTCTACTCGTTCCCATTAGGAGTAGGTGAAGCAGCAGGTTCGTTGTTGAGGTTTGGTGGTCCAGAAGAACTTGGTGCAGTGTCCATATGCGCCGAAGTTGGAGGTGGTGAAGTAGCATCATCTTTGTAACATCCCAAATTTTCAATTTGGAATGTTATACATTAGATCATCATGCATATCATATTTTCTTGCATTTTGTTGATCCTAGAAATTTCACGCAACTCAAGGACCCTCGGAGAGAGTTGGAGATTTCGAAATTTTCGTATTTGAGTTCTCTCAAAACTATGAAAAGAGGATCATTGGATTTATTTATTTTATCTTCAAATATTTTTCCAATATCAAAAATAAGAGAGGGAATAATATGACTTTCCCAAAATTTAGGAAAAATGAAGATTTAATAAATAAATCAAATTTTGGATTTTTCACGGAGTTTATTTGCCTTAGGGAAAAATACGTGTTTTCAAAAATTGCATTTTAGGCCCCGTGTTAAAGTTCATTTTGTTCGACTCATTTTTAGGAGTCGGGGAAAGTTTACTTTATTAATTTTGGAGTTCGTTTAGATTATTTATTTATTTATTTATTTTCTGCACATGAGACCGCTTTTAAAAAAAGCAGAGCGCCTTGGGCCAAAGGCCCAAGCCATAAGCCACCGGCGGCCAAGGCCAGAGGCCATCGCGCGCCACCAAGGGAGCCAGGAGCCGCTTCCTTTTCCTTTTCCTAGTAGGACTCTTTTCCTACTTCCGCTTATTCCAGATATCTTTCTAGATCTTTTCCTCTTGTTTCCTAATCCTAGTCTATTTCTTGTCCCCTACCCCAAGCAAAACCCTCCCTCCCCAATATAAATACCCAAGCACCCCCTCTAACACATCAAATCAACACCTCTCCTCTCATCTCTCCTCACCACCCAGCCACCCTCACCAGCCTTGCCGCCCCACCCAAAGGCTGCCCACCCAGCGCCCACCCAGCCCGCCGCCCCTCACCCAGCCCGCCGCCGCCCCTCACCGCCGCCGCCACCCAACGCCGCCGCTGCCGGAGCCCCTCGTCTCTTCGAGGTACTAGCCCCGCGCCGCGTCACCTTTTCTTTTCCTCGATTCGGTTTCCGTTCCGGTTTTCTAGATTGGTTTTTCGTTTCGGTTTTCTTTCCGAAACCCGAGATCGGTTTTTCTCGCCGGTTTTTCTTTCCAGTTTTGTTTAGCAAGCATTCGCCGGACCGTTCGTCCTAACGAACGTGATCACCAGTTTGCTTCGGTTAATGAACGTCCGTTCGTTCAACCGTTCGTCGTTTTCTTTCTCATCGGATTTATTCCGCTATTTTTCTGATAGCGATTTCAGATCCGATTTTCTTTCTAGTCTATCTTCTCGCTCGTTTATCGGAATCAGGTGATTCAAGCGCCTGGAGTTTCGTTTCGAAACCGCCGTTCCGACTAATCAACTTAAACAAAGTTTTGCTACTGTAAAATTTGACTTAGTTTCAACTTGCTAGAACCGAGTTGTTTTCTTTCGTCGTTTGACTTTCGTTGCTTTATTTGATTCGATTCTTTTTGCAACCAGGGTTCTTAAGTTGAACTTTCTGGTTAGATCTTTTATTCGAGTTTTACCTGTGCATTAGATGAGTACTTATTGTATGCTTGTTGTTTGTCTGCGATAGATCGCCCGGAGTGCGCCGCTTGTTACTTCGAGTCTCTAGGTTTCGCGGATCATCAGCAAGGCAAGTAACACTTGATCATATCTTTTCTACTACCCAGTTTTTATGCATTAGACCAATCCTCAAACACTTGCATGATTAGGATCTAATTAAATTGTGGGATGGGAAGTAGATTGAGGTAGTACCTATTACCTGTTTTACTTATGAAACCTTTGGGAGTTACTTCTACGTTTGCTTATTATGCCATGCTATGCTAGTAGACGTGGATTGGGTGAGTGATATCCATGATAGATGTGAGATTGTTAAATTAATGGTTTATCTAAGGTGGCAACTTAAACACACATCTGGGTGGATTGAGGCACCTGGTTTCTATCAGGACTTGCCTGTTTTTATTTTGGACCGCCACCCAGGCTCAAAGGGATCATGAGATAATTCATACTAGTAACTTACGTGTGCAGCCACAAGCCATTATGGGCTCTGGCATATTTGACTAAGTCGTGCGAACTCTTATAGTGGTGGACTAGCAGATGTAGGGGATGTAGGTGTACCGGTCCACCCATCGTAAGGTGCTAGCGCTTCTGAAAGACTATGTCTCGGTCATCCGTCTCTCAAACACCATGTAGTGCGAGAAACCAAACGGAGGCGATCGAGTCTTGTGGGGAAAAGTGCGCAAACCTCTGCAGAGTGTATAAACTAATCATGATTAGCCGTGTCCCCGGTTATGGACATCTTGAGTATCTAGTACTTGAATATCATGTGAATCTCAACATGTTACTCTAATTAATATTGTTGGGTTTTTAATGAGTACTTTTAATTGGGATTGAGGATGCTGTCAACCATTCTCAATGTTTAACAACCACCATGATAGTTAACAAATTTATTCCTTTGCGAGAGGAAAAACTGGCTTTATGCAAAACTGAACCGAGAGCTTTACCACTAGCCACATATGCATGTAGTACAGGCTTATCATTCATTATTCTCTATGTGTTACATTGCCAGATATTCCATGTGTGACCCGTTTTGGCTGCAACTTTTCATGTTGCAGACTTTTCGAATTTACAGTAAGGTGTTTTAGGTCGTGGTTCTATACTCAGTGATGCCGCTGGAGTTGATGGACTCACTTATCTTCCAAGTCTTCCGCTGTTATCGTTATTAGATGGCCTTAAGCCATATTTATTGTAATAAGTCCTCTTTTGGGCAATGATGTAATAAGTGTGTGATTGCTACTCTGTTATAAATCCTTCGAAGTACTGTGTGGTGTCAGCATTATTGATCCAGGGATGACACCGGAGCACAGAGACTTGATCCATTCGGGTCGGGTCGCTACAGAGATGGTATCAGAGCACACGCTGACTGTAGGACACGACCACTAAGTTAAAACCACAGATCACTACTCTCTTCCCATTTTCTAACTCCTCATCTTTTCTACTCTTTTAGGATGAAGGATGCGAAGATCAAGTACGCCCAACCAGATGAAGGCACACCTTTTGGATTTCACTTGAAGGAAGTCACCAAGTACTTGAACATTGGACTACCAAGTTTCACCGGGACTTTCAACGCCACTCTGCCTGAAGAGGAGCACTGGAAGATTCAAGCTCACGTTCCGGGAAGGACATTCGCCCCAATCACCAAGCCTATAGATAGTGTTTTCAGTGCACCAACCTGAGTCCAGGAAAGAGCATGGCAGCTCATATCACCATGGGACGCATTGGAGAAGTTTACCAAGAAGACCTCAAGGACACTATCTACCAGATTTGCGGACGCCGGAATGAACAATGGGAGATAGTCAGCACCAAGAAGGACAGATCCATTGCCGCTTTCATCCAGGAGTTAAACCAGCACATTCGACGCCAGGAGAACCAGATGTGCAATGATATGATAGAGTTGAAGGATGTGAAGGGGAGGATCATCGAACTTGAAGGAGAACTGAAGTCTACACGCAAGGACTACATGGACGAGATCGTAGCTGTAGCAAGACACAATAATGATCTTAAGTATGAGATTGAAGAACTCAAGAAGAAATTGGCGCTCAAGAATGAAGACAAGTACGTCGGCTGTCCGAGAAACTACATCATCATCGACGACACCGATTCGGATCCAAGTGAACCCGACTTTGAAGACGAAGCTGGAGCAGACATCATGGAGTCTTCCACCGGTTCAAATTAATAGATGACCCCCACACATTAGTAGTATTACCTCCATGTAAACATTATAGTACACGCACTTTTGCGATAGTTAGACCGTTGTAAGCCCTTTGTTTGAATTGAATGAAGTGATTTTGTGTGCATTTGCTCATGTGCATTTGGGTAGTGTTTTCCCCTTAGACCTCACTCTATTCTTAATTTCGCGTTTTCTAAACCCATCGATGCCTCCAGACGCGACCCCGGGTTTGTTTTCCCGCCAGAGATCACCCAGTTGATCTAGCAGCAGAACACTTTGATCCAAACATTGGTACAGAACCAAGGCAACAACAACAACAACAACAACCCACCGCCACCACCACCTGCGGATCACTTGACTCGTTTCCTTAGGCTGAATCCGCTGGTGTTTTCCAGTAGCACCGAGCCGATAGTAGCAGATGATTGGCTCCGTAAGGTAGGGAGGGAGTTGACCACTGCAAGATGTACAGATGGAGAAAAGGTGAAGTTGCTGCACACCAACTTGAAGGACCCGCAGCAGCATGGTGGGAGAATTTTACAGCCACTTACCCTGTAGACACTGTCACATGGGATCAGTTTCAGCAAGCTTTCCGCACCGCCCATGTCTCAGCAGGAGCTATGGCCATTGAGAAGCGTGAGTTTCGCAATTTACGCCAAGGAGGAAGGACTGTTGGCCAATATGTGGATGATTTTAGTAAGTTAGCATGTTATGCTCCAGATGACGTTGCTACAGATGCAGCTAAGCAAGAGAAGTTTCTGGAAGGACTGAATGATGAATTAAGCATGCAGTTGATGGTAGCAAGTTTCAATAACTACCAGGAGTTGGTAGACCGTGCCCTCATGATTGAAGGAAAGCAGCAGCAAATTGAGAACCGCAAGAGGAAGTATGGGCAGGGGAAGTATAACTCTGGAGCCTAGCAGAAGCCCCGTTATACCCCTAAGCAGGGAGTTCAATTTCAGCATACCCATGGAGGAGGTAGTTCGCACAACCATAATGGCCACAAGAATGGAAATGGGAATGGAGGAAGCAACGGCCAGAACCGGACCACACCATCAACCCTAACCAAGAAAGACTTGAGTCATGTCACCTGTTACAAGTGTTCCAAGAATGGACATTATGCAAATGAATGTCCCAAAGGCCAAGGAGGAAATGGAAGCTCTGGAAAGAAGCCAAACCCTTTCAACAGAGGACAGGTGAACCACATTGATGTGGAGGAGGTTGAAGATCAGCCCGATGCAGTAATCGGTAAGTTTTTGGTTAAGTCTTTTACTGTACTAGTTCTTTTCGATACCGGTGCATCGCATTCATACATATCAAGGGGATTTGTAGAGAAGTATAGCCTGCCTATTCGGATTCTTAAAACCCCTATGCTAGTAAGCTCACCAGGAGCGGAGTATATGGCCAGACAAGGATGTTTTCAAGTGCCATTAAGTATAGGAAGGCATGTGTTCCCGACGGATTTGATCATTTTGGAATCCCAAGGATTTGATGTGATTCTCGGTATGGATTGGTTGTCGATGTATGGAGGAAACATCGATTGCGCAAGTAAGACGATTTTGCTTACGACACCAGAGGGAAGAAGGATTAGGTATGTATCGCGACATGGACCAAATAGGAATCAAGTAGATTGCTTATCAGGAGTTGTGCAGGAAGAAGTGCCAGTAGTGAAGGATAACCCTGATGTATTGCCTGAGGAATTGCCAGGAATGCCATCGGATAGAGACATTGAGTTTTTGATTGAGCTGTTGCCAGGTACAGGCCCGATATCGAAGCGACCATACAGGATGCCCGCACAGGATTTGGCGGAAATCAAGAAGCAGATTAAGGAGCTATTGGATAAAGGTTATATACGCCCAAGTTCTTTGCCTTGGGGATCACCCGTACTGTTAGTGGAGAAGAAGGATGGATCGTTAAGGATGGTTGTTGATTATCGTGGATTGAATGAAGTAACAATCAAGAACAAGTACCCACTACCAATGATAAATGATCTGTTTGATCGTTTGCAAGGAGCTAAAGTGTTTTCCAAGATCGATTTGCGATCAGGGTACCATCAGTTGAAGATTCGGGAGCAGGACATACCTAAGACAACGTTCACCACAAGATATGGACTGTATGAGTATACCGTTATGTCATTTGGACTGACTAACGCGCCAGCCTATTTCATGAACCTGATGAACAAAGTGTTTATGGAGTTTTTGGATAAGTTCGTCGTGGTGATCATAGATGATATTTTGGTTTTCTCGAAGAATGAAGAGGAACATAAGGAACATTTGCGATTGGTTTTGGATAAACTGAGGGAACATCATTTATATGCCAAGTTCAGCAAATGTGAGTTCTGGCTAAAGGAAGTTGGATTTCTTGGACATGTTATATCCGGAGAAGGGATAGCAGTTGACCCCACAAAGGTTGAGACCGTAACCAAAAGGGAAGCACCAACGACAGTTTGAGAGATCCGGAGTTTCCTTGGACTCGCAGGATACTACTGGAGATTCATTGAGAATTTCTCAAGGATTGCAAAGCCTATGACGGAGTTGTTGAAAAAGGATACTGTGACGCCCCAAGACCGGAGCTTCAGTTGCCTTCCCGGGTTTCCGAGTTTTGTCGTGTGGTTTGTTTTGTTTTTGCATTGCATCATGTCATCTCTTGCATTGCATCATGTCATCATGCCATCATATCTTTATTTTCAAAACTCAACTAAATAAATTGTATGGATTTTTTTCGATCCATTTAAATCGAGGGAATTCACATGGTGTTTTCTCTTTATAACATATCCTCCCAATATTAGGGAGCTATATAAATATTCCATTAATTGGAATCACCATAACACACTTGCAAAATTCCAATGCCCTTTCCACTTCAAGTTTGGTCTCCTCACCTTGCCATTTTATTTCATCATTTTCCGGAGTTCCACCAAAAATCCTTGGATCATTTTTGTTAAATTCCTCATATTTTTGTGAGCCCGGGAAAATTATCCGTGTGTCCAAATCCTTTCCCCAACCCTCTCTTTCTTTTCTTCTCTTTATCTGTTTTCTGCTAAAGTATTTATATTGAGTAAGAGAGAGAGCCAGCCCAGCCGGCCTCCTGGCCATTCCCCTAAGCCCGGCCTCTAAGGCCTAGGCCCACCCTAGCATCCCCTCCAGCCGGCCTAGCCTCCCGGCCCTAGGCGCCAGCCCAGCCTCCCTCGATCCCCTCCTGTCTCGTCCTCCCACGCCGCTTCTCTCCCGATCCCCTCGTCCTCCCCATCTCCCCGAACCCCCGCCCGATCTCACCTCTCCTCTCTGCGCCCGATCTCCCATCTCCTCCATGCCCTCGCTCCTCTCATGCCTCTCGATCCCGTCGCTCCTTCCTGCCTCGCCGCCTCGCCTCCACCACCTGGTCCGAGCCCCGCCGCCTCTCTTCTCCTCGCCCCGATCGGGATCTCGCCCGCGCCCCCCATCTCCCTCCTCGCGCCGGCCGCTCGCACCAGACCGGAACCCCCGGTGGCCTCCTCGTCGCCGACGAGCTCCACCAGGAGCCCCTCGCCGCGCCTCCTTGTTCCTCCCCTTGCTCCCGCCTCCGTTCGGCTCGCCACCGGGCCAGGACCACCTCGCCGTGTCTCCTTGGCGCCGCGCCCGGTCACTGCGGCCCTCTCTCGTCGCCTCCCGCGACCATCACGCCGCCGCCGACTGCCATCCGGTCGCCTCCTGCCTCGACCCAGCGGCCTGGCGCCTCCGGCCCGCCCTGCCGCTTGGCCCTGCTCCTCCTCCGCACGCCAGGTCGTGGACCCTCTGCTCCGCCGTCGCCTCTGCTGCACCACCTCGGGAGCCTTGCCCGATGCCATGGCAGCGCCTCTCTGCTGCTGTGGGTCCCGCCGCCAAGCCCCGTCTCCTCTCGCTTCGTGGATTTCGCCAAGTCCCCCTCCAAACGAACGCACAACTACCACCGTGATATGTCCAGTCCCCGCTACCGCTTCTGGATTCGCCAAGTACCACGACGATCGCCAAGCACCGCTACCGGACCCGACGCTCACGACCCATGTACAACTACACGGTGATGCGCCAAGTACCCCGAAGCCCTCGGATTCGTCAAGTCCGAAGATGCAAGTACCACTCCAAACCATGTACGACGACCGTCGAGACCGCCAAGTTCGACCGCCGATGAACGTTTTGGACCGTCAAGTTCGACTACACGTGGATCCGACAAGTACCCCGATAACGTGTACGACTACCGTCGCCTAAATCGAGATGTACCACTACCATCGAACGAGAACGACTACTTCCACGACGTCCGTGAACAACTACCGACGCCGCCGTGAAACACTACTTCCTCTACCGTCGCCGTGTACCACTACTTCCCTCAGCGATCATCGCGAGAACGTCTACTTCCATCTACTTCCCTCGACAACTCGACCCGTCCCGTTTGAACGTTCCGAAGGTATAACCCGTGACGACCGCCGTGATCGAATCTTCCTTGCGATGCCCCCCTTTTGCCACCGTTCCGCGGGAACCCGGTAATCGGGATCACCCCACCATCTTGCATGACACGCTCACGCTTTCCTTTGTACCGATATCTCAATCGAGTTATCGGAACCGATATGTTGCCGTGGCACCATTTTCGGATTCGTTGCCGTGGCACCCCTTTCTTCCACCACGGTGACATAATGCTTCATATCATGCTCATGTCAACGTTTTCATAAAATTGCTTAAACTTGCACTTGTCATCCGCATCATGATAACAACAATTAAAATGTTTATAATTGTTGTTTGCATTAATTTGCTTAAATGCCATGATAAAATGATTTATTTCATAACTAAATAACTGTAGCTCCATTTTAAACAAATTATATATGTAAATGGGGTAGAAAAATGCCTAGTTTAACATGGTAGCATTACTTTGCATGTTTAACAACTCTAAAATATGCTTTAGGTCAGATCTGTACCTAATCCATAATTTGCATATGGGGATTTTTCCGGAATTGTTGTTGTTGCTTCCGGCCTCATTTAAACTTGCCTAGATAGGTAGTTTCGTTACGCTTCACCTCTTGCCATGTTTAATAACATTTAATATTGTTGAGTACCTAATCGGGAGAGAACTAAATAAGTGTTGTGGTGTTCCGTCAATATGCAACTCGTTGCATATTGAGCTCCACTTAATTTGTAGGATTGTTTGTGCATATTGCCATGCCATGCCTCATTAAACCGGACATGCATCATACTTGATTGTGCATCATGTCATGTTTATGTGATGGTTGTTTACTATGTTGTTTGTTTGTTTCCGGTTTGCTTTTCTCGTTAGCTTCGGTTCCGTTCCGGAGTTGTGAGGATTCTTTCGACTACGTCCGTTTGTCTTCTTCATGGACTCGTTCTTCTTCCTTGCGGGATTTCAGGCAAGATGACCATACCCTCGAAATCACTTCTATCTTTGCTTGCTAGTTGCTCGCTCTTTTGCTATGCCTATGCTACGATGCCTACCACTTGCTATATCATGCCTTCCATATTGCCATGTCAAACCTCTAACCATCATTTCCTAGCAAACCGTTGTTTGGCTATGTTACCGCTTTGCTCAGCCCCTCTTATAGCGTTGTTAGTTGCAGGTGAAGATGAAGTTTGTTCCTTGTTGGAACATGGAGATGTTGTTCCTTGTTGGAACATGTTTACTTGTTGGGATATCACAATATATCTTATTTAATTAATGCATCTATATACTTGGTAAAGGGTGGAAGGCTCGGCCTTATGCCTGGTGTTTTGTTCCACTCTTGCCGCCCTAGTTTCCGTCATATCGGTGTTATGTTCCCGGATTTTGCGTCCCTAACGCGGTCGGGTGATTTATGGGACCCCCTTGACAGTTCGCTTTGAATAAGACTTTTCCAGCAAGGCCCAACATTGGTTTTACCATTTGCCTCACCTATGCCCTTTTTCCCTTGGGTTTCCGGAGCCCGAGGGTCATCTTTATTTTAGCCCCGGCCAGTGCTCCTTCGAGTGTTGGTCCGAACCGAGCAGACTGCGGGGCCACCTCGGGGCAACTCGAGGGCTGGTTTTACTCGTAGGCTGACTTATCCGGTGTGCCCTGAGACCGAGATATGTGCAGCTCCTATCAGGATTTGTCGGCACATCCGGGCGGCTTTGCTGGTCTTGTTTTATTGCTGTCGAAATGTCTTGTAGCCGGGATTCCGAGACTGATCGGGTCTTCCCGGGGAGAAGGAATATCCTTCGTTGATCGCGAGAGCTTATCATGGGCTAAGTTGGGACACCCCTGCAGGGTTTTGAACTTTCGAAAGCCGTGCCATGTTATGTGGCAGATGGGAATTTGTTAATGTCCGTTGTAGAAAACCCGAAGTTGATCTCAATTAAAATACACCAACGGCGTGTATTACCGTGATGGTCTCTTCTCGGCGGAGTCCGGGAAGTGAACACGGTGTTGGAGTTATGTTTGACGTAAGTAGTTTCAGGATCACTTCTTGATCATAGTTGTTCGACCGTGCTTTGCCTTCTCTTCTCGCTCTCTTTTGCGTATGTTAGCCACCATATATGCTAGTCGCTTGCTGCAGCTCCACCTCACTACCCTGTCCTACCTTTAAGCTTAAATAGTCTTGATCTCGCGGGTGTGAGATTGCTGAGTCCCGTGACTCACGATACTTCAAAACCAGTTTGCGGTGCCGATGAAACCGTGCAGGTGATGCATCCGAGCTCAAGGAGGAGCTCGATGAAGATCTTGTTCTTTGTGTTGTTCCGTTTCAGCTGATCAAGAGTGGAGCCAGTTGGGATGATCCGGGATCTGTAGCTTTTGGGGTAGTCTTCTTTTATTTTGGTTCCGTAGTCGGACCTTGATTGTATCTGTATGATGTAATGCTTTACTCATGTATTGTGTGAAGTGGCGATTGTAAGCCAACTATGTATCTCTTTCCTTATGTATTACATGGGTTGTGTGAAGATTACCTCACTTGCGACATTGCTTTCAATGCGGTTATGCCTCTAAGTCGTGCCTCGACACGTGGGAGATATAGCCGCATCGAGGCGTTCAAGTTGGTAATCGAGCCTTCCCGACTTAGGAGCCCCCTACTTGATTGTTTGTTTGGCGTTGTTGAGTCTAGAACGGAAAATGTTTTGAGTCTTAGGATTATATATATCGGAGAGTAGGATTCTTTTTACTCCTCGGTCCCTTCGCAGCTCTGGTGAGGTATCCCGACGAGAGTTTTGACTTTTCTCTCCTCAAATTTCACTAAAAATTTTTTTAGGATCACGCTGGTATCTTGGAATCGTTCGATGGTTTTGTGACGAGAACATTGTTCTTGGTGCCTCCTGACATTTAGGGGTTGTGGCGGTGTCCGGGAGTTGAGCTCCGAGGTGTTGTCGTCACAATTTTATCGTTGCGCTTCGGAATACCTGAGTTTTGCCGACATCGAAATCTCTTTTGTGCAGTTGTTGGTGAGATAACCCTGATAGCCCAAAGATCTTGTGGCGAGTCGGGGGAGTATTGCCATGACTTGTATAACGGATGTTTTTCAAGGTCGAGGTACACGATTTCGAGGATTTCTTGGTTATGTGTTGACGGATGGATACAATTGGATCTAGGTATTGTTAGTTTGGGTGATATATTTTGTGTCCCTGTATCCCCAACACCTGATTGCATAACCAGAAAGTTTCGGGAGTTTATAGGTGGGAATTCTAGTAGCTTACGGATATTCTTTCCGATGATGTATGATTTGAGATTGGGGTTCAACGTCTAGTGGTCCGCCCATTCACGGTCGATTTACTGATGGTCGCGAGACGCCTTAAAGAATCCTTGGCTATGCTGATTCGGGGACGTCTTGTTTGTCATTCGTGACGTCCGCTATACGTCGTGTCCGTGTGGGCCCCACCACGAACACTTTGGGCGAAATCTCTATCATATGTATTTGTTCCGGCTTATTCTGCAAGCCAATCCTTTGTTTTTGTTTTGTTTTGTGGTATTCGAGTTGCTTCAATGCCAAGTGTTGATTCCATACCTTTCCTAATTGGTGTTCTCATATTGCTATGTGAATACTAATTCTTCTTGATCACTGAGCTTGTCATGTTAATTCTTTTCTCAACCGGCGTGCTTCTCTTCAAGTGGATCTGATCATTCCAACATTCGCAAGATCAATTCTAAGTTTTTTCTCAACGGTGTTCGTTTCATCCGACCCAAGTTGTTTGTTTTCCCGCCCTCCCACCCCTTTTTCTTCAAGGACTCAGATTTCTTAATCAAGTATCCATTTTATTGAGTGAAGCTTCTTCATTCTTTTCCTTTAATGTTTATCCGGTGATTTCTCATGAAGACGCTAAGGAAGCTTTAACCTTATCATTGTTCCATTCTAATTTTCTTCTCCGGTGGATTTAAGTCAAGTTTTCAGTGTTGATCGTATTCTTTTCATCGTTTCAAATGCTTTCTCATGTCGGTGCATCTCTTAATCATCCACTTCTCTCTATTCAATTGTTCCGGAGTGTTGAAGATTATCTCAGAAGATTCGTGTTTCCATCCTTAATCCGTTCAAGCTATTTCAAGATTGTTATCTCATTCAAGCCATTTAATTCTACCGGTGCAATATCTACTTCAAACAATTGTTCAACGGTGGTTCTTTTGAGTGGGCCCTAACCCACAGGTCTTTTTCCAGGATCTTACCTGACTCTTTTATTTTCCCGGAGCTATTCCCAAATTCTTTTCGAAGCTTGATGTAAGGATGAATTATCATCAGTCAAATGTTTTTCTCCAAGATCTTTCAAATTCTTTTCATCTTGTGGTTCAACCTTTCTAATTTGCATTCCGGAGTGCCTCAACAATTCATGGTGGTGTTTCTCGTCGTCAGTTCAAGATTGAAGAAGGATCTCTCCTAAATCTCGCTCCTTTCTCTTCAAGATTCATGGTTCTAGCTTGATGCCATCCTCTCATAATTATTTTCGATTGTGAGAATTCTTTTAACCCACCCGGAGCAATTCAGAGTCTTTTAGTTTGATTCTTCGAGCCCATCATCTCAGAATTATTCATTCAAGCGTTCAACTCTGGTTTTCCAAATCTCACCGGTGCATCGTCGAAATATCCTCCAATCAGTTCATGATCTCTTCGTTCTAATGTATCTAAATTTTGTCAAGCATCTTTATTCGTTTTCCAATTCTTCCTGGTGAATTGTGCCTTCTTCGTTCATTCTCAATTCTTACGGTGGTTTGTTCAAGATTTCACTTCCTTTGTTATCATATCAATTTATTCGTTGTTTCAATCCCACCGGTGGTTCCATCAATACCTTCTCAAGTTTGCGCCATATCTATCTTAATCCTTTCTACGAGAATAAGTAGTATGCCAAATCCATTGCTTGTCATCAATTTAATTGGTGAAGGATCAACATAATGTAATTCTTATTCTTGTTTCATCGAGTAAATTCAATTCCTTATTCCGGAGGATCGTCAAAATTCGTGATTTCATTTGTTCATCTTTCTTTTCGGAGTTCAAAGTTTTCTCGGCTATATCATTTCAAAGCTTCATCTTATCACTGCAGGCTTCACCTTGTGTTTTCAACTTCTTTTTCTTTTATCATCCTTTTGTTTACCGGAGTTCTTCATGGAGGCTCTACATGATGGTTCGTCAAGGATTCTTTTCATTTTTTCAATTGTTCATCAAGATTTCTCTTGGAGCTAAGATCCGTCAAGCTATACTCTAAAATAAACATGGTGTTCAACACATGTTTTGTTTTGAGGAGTTCAAGTATTCTTCTTCTTGCATTTCGAAGTGCAATTCTTTCTACCTTATCTCTTGAGATGGTGTTATGTCATTCTCGACAATTTGAGTTCGTGTTTCATGATTCACATGTTGTCAAGAATGAGGTATTTTAAATCCATCAATCTCTTCATTGGAGTTGTCTTGGGCTATATTTCACCTAAAGCTTTCCCTAAGGATTGTTGCTACTTATGGTGCTTATTAATGACCCAAGTTCTTCATTTGTCCTCCCGGTGAAATAAGTTTCTCGTCTCCTTGTTGATATCAATCCAATCGTTTGTTTCCGTTGGTGGCAGAAGCTCACTTCATAAGGTTGAGGTGTTTCCATAAGTCCACTACAAGGTTATTCTTTTCGTTGTTGGTTTTCCAACAACCCCGTTGTAACCATCTTGGAAGGGTGCTTTCCAAGCTCAGTTGTGGCAGAAGTTGGCATTTTCTTCTCCATTCTGTTATTCCAATGATCTATCTTCTATTATTTCTTCCGGAGGCATTGTGATGTTGCTCTCTTCGACCCATCGTCTCGTTTTGTCAAGATCATGTTATTTTCTTGCATTATCCATTTAACCGGAGTGTTGTGTTTTCTCTTCAAGTTCTTTTCATCTTATCAAGTTTTCCTTCTTCTTTTAGCCGGAGTGCTGCCCAAATTTTATCATTCTTATTGCTTCTCTATCTAGTTTTAACCGGAGTGGTTTCAAAATCTATCTTGTCCCTTAACCTCTTGGTTTTCGTCGTATCCCTTGTTCCTCTTTTCGAACAGAGTGTTTTCAACCTTGTTCATCTTCGTTGTTTTCTTTCTTTCATTTTGTTCAACCTCTCAAGGTTCTTTGGTTTCACTCGTTTGTCGAAGAAGCAATTTTGTTTTACCTCTTCCTCTTCCGTTTTTCTCCGGTGCCATCCTAGATCTCGGGACGAGATCCTCTCATAGTGGTGGAGTGTTGTGACGCCCCAAGACCGGAGCTTCAGTTGCCTTCCAGGGTTTCCGAGTTTTGTCGTGTGGTTTGTTTTGTTTTTGCATTGCATCATGTCATCTCTTGCATTGCATCATGTCATCATGCCATCATATCTTTATTTTCAAAACTCAACTAAATAAATTGTATGGATTTTTTTCGATCCATTTAAATCGAGGGAATTCACATGGTGTTTTCTCTTTATAACATATCCTCCCAATATTAGGGAGCTATATAAATATTCCATTAATTGGAATCACCATAACACACTTGCAAAATTCCAATGCCCTTTCCACTTCAAGTTTGGTCTCCTCACCTTGCCATTTTATTTCATCATTTTCCGGAGTTCCACCAAAAATCCTTGGATCATTTTTGTTAAATTCCTCATATTTTTGTGAGCCCGGGAAAATTATCCGTGTGTCCAAATCCTTTCCCCAACCCTCTCTTTCTTTTCTTCTCTTTATCTGTTTTCTGCTAAAGTATTTATATTGGAGTAAGAGAGAGGAGCCAGCCCAGCCGGCCTCCCCGCCATCCCCCAGCCGGCCTCTAAGGCCTAGGCCCACCGCCCTCCCTCCAGCCGGCCTAGCCTCCCGGCCCTAGGCGCCAGCCCAGCCTCCCTCGATCCCCTCCTGTCTCGTCCTCCCACGCCGCTTCTCTCCCGATCCCCTCGTCCTCCCATCTCTCCCGAACCCCTGCCCGATCTCACCTCTCCTCTCTCGCCCGATCTCCCCATCTCCCTCCATGCCCTCGCCCTCTCATGCCTCTCGATCCCGTCGCTCTGCCCCTGCCTCGCGTCGCTCGCCTCCACTCCGCAGTCCGGAGCCCCGCCGCCTCTCTTCTCCTCGCCCGATCGGGATCTCGCCCGCCCCCATCTCCCTCCTCATGGCCACCGCCCGCTTCTCCCAGACCGGAACCCCGGTGGCCTCCTCGTCGCCGACGAGCTCCACCAGAGCCCCTCGCCGCGCTCCTTGTTCCTCCCTTGCTCCCGCCTCCGTTCGCTCGCCACCGGCCAGACCACCTCGCCAGTGTCTCCTTGGCGCCCTCGCCCGTCACCTGCGGCCCTCTCCTCGTCACCTCCCGCGACCATCACGCCTGGCTCGCCGCCCGCCCGCCGGTCGCCTCTGCCTCGACCCCGCGGCCTCGCCTCCGGCGGCCCCGTCGCTCTTGGCCCTGCTCCTCCTCCGCACGCCAGGGTCGTGGACCCTCTGCTCCGCCCGTCGCCTCTGCTGCACCACCTCGGGAGCCTTGCCCGATGCCATGGCCGCGCCTCTCTGCTGCTGGGGTCCCGCCGCCAAGCCCCGGTCTCCTCTGCTTCGTGGATTTCGCCAAGTCCCCCTCCAAACGAACGCACAACTACCACCGTGACATGTCCAGTCCCCGGCTACCGTTTCCCTGGATTCGCCAAGTACCACGACGATGCGCCAAGCACCGCTACCATGACCAACGCTCACGACCCATGTACAACTACGGTGATCGCCAAGTACCCGAAGCCCTCGGATTCGCTAAGTCCGAAGATGCAAGTACCACTCAAACCATGTACGACGACCGCCGAGACCGCCAAGTTCGACCGCCGATGAACGTTTTGGACCGTCAAGTTCGACTACACGTGGATCCGACAAGTACCCCGATAACGTGTACGACTACCGTCGCCTAAATCGAGATGTACCACTACCATCGAACGAGAACGACTACTTCCACGACGTCCGTGAACAACTACCGACGCCGCCGTGAAACACTACTTCCTCTACCGTCGCCGTGTACCACTACTTCCCTCAGCGATCATCGCGAGAACGTCTACTTCCATCTACTTCCCTCGACAACTCGACCCGTCCCGTTTGAACGTTCCGAAGGTATAACCCGTGACGACCGCCGTGATCGAATCTTCCTTGCGATGCCCCCCTTTTGCCACCGTTCCGCGGGAACCCGGTAATCGGGATCACCCCACCATCTTGCATGACACGCTCACGCTTTCCTTTGTACCGATATCTCAATCGAGTTATCGGAACCGATATGTTGCCGTGGCACCATTTTCGGATTCGTTGCCGTGGCACCCCTTTCTTCCACCACGGTGACATAATGCTTCATATCATGCTCATGTCAACGTTTTCATAAAATTGCTTAAACTTGCACTTGTCATCCGCATCATGATAACAACAATTAAAATGTTTATAATTGTTGTTTGCATTAATTTGCTTAAATGCCATGATAAAATGATTTATTTCATAACTAAATAACTGTAGCTCCATTTTAAACAAATTATATATGTAAATGGGGTAGAAAAATGCCTAGTTTAACATGGTAGCATTACTTTGCATGTTTAACAACTCTAAAATATGCTTTAGGTCAGATCTGTACCTAATCCATAATTTGCATATGGGGATTTTTCCGGAATTGTTGTTGTTGCTTCCGGCCTCATTTAAACTTGCCTAGATAGGTAGTTTCGTTACGCTTCACCTCTTGCCATGTTTAATAACATTTAATATTGTTGAGTACCTAATCGGGAGAGAACTAAATAAGTGTTGTGGTGTTCATCAATATGCAACTCGTTGCATATTGAGCTCCACTAATTTGTAGGATTGTTTGTGCATATTGCCATGCCATGCCTCATTAAACCGGACATGCATCATACTTGATTGTGCATCATGTCATGTTTATGTGATGGTTGTTTACTATGTTGTTTGTTTGTTTCCGGTTTGCTTTTCTCGTTAGCTTCGGTTCCGTTCCGGAGTTGTGAGGATTCTTTCGACTACGTCCGTTTGTCTTCTTCATGGACTCGTTCTTCTTCCTTGCGGGATTTCAGGCAAGATGACCATACCCTCGAAATCACTTCTATCTTTGCTTGCTAGTTGCTCGCTCTTTTGCTATGCCTATGCTACGATGCCTACCACTTGCTATATCATGCCTTCCATATTGCCATGTCAAACCTCTAACCATCATTTCCTAGCAAACCGTTGTTTGGCTATGTTACCGCTTTGCTCAGCCCCTCTTATAGCGTTGTTAGTTGCAGGTGAAGATGAAGTTTGTTCCTTGTTGGAACATGGAGATGTTGTTCCTTGTTGGAACATGTTTACTTGTTGGGATATCACAATATATCTTATTTAATTAATGCATCTATATACTTGGTAAAGGGTGGAAGGCTCGGCCTTATGCCTGGTGTTTTGTTCCACTCTTGCCGCCCTAGTTTCCGTCATATCGGTGTTATGTTCCCGGATTTTTGCGTCCCTAACGCGGTCGGGTGATTTATGGGACCCCCTTGACAGTTCGCTTTGAATAAGACTTTTCCAGCAAGGCCCAACATTGGTTTTACCATTTGCCTCACCTATGCCCTTTTTCCCTTGGGTTTCGGAGCCCGAGGGTCATCTTTATTTTAGCCCCCGGGCGGTGCTCCTTCGAGTGTTGGTCCGAACCGAGCAGATCTGGGGGCCACCTCGGGCAACTCGAGGGCTGGTTTTACTCGTAGGCTGACTTATCCGGTGTGCCACGAGACCGAGATATGTGCAGCTCCTATCAGATTTGTCGGCACATCCGGGCGGCTTTGCTGGTCTTGTTTTATTGCTGTCGAAATGTCTTGTAGCCGGATTCCGAGACTGATCGGGCCTTCCGGGAGAAGGAATATCCTTCGTTGATCGCGAGAGCTTATCATGGGCTAAGTTGGGACACCCTGCAGGGTTTTGAACTTTCAAAGCCGTGCCAGCGGTTATGTGGCAGATGGGAATTTGTTAATGTCCGTTGTAGAAAACCGAAGTTGATCTTAATTAAAATACACCAACCGCGTGTGTAACCGTGATGGTCTCTTCTCGGCGGAGTCCGGGAAGTGAACACGGTGTTGGAGTTATGTTTGACGTAAGTAGTTTCAGGATCACTTCTTGATCATAGTTGTTCGACCGTGCTTTGCCTTCTCTTCTCGCTCTCTTTTGCGTATGTTAGCCACCATATATGCTAGTCGCTTGCTGCAGCTCCACCTCACTACCCTGTCCTACCTTTAAGCTTAAATAGTCTTGATCTCGCGGGTGTGAGATTGCTGAGTCCCCGTGACTCACAGATACTTCCAAAACCAGTTTGCAGGTGCCGATGAAACCGTGCAGGTGATGCATCCGAGCTCAAGGAGGAGCTCGATGAAGATCTTGTTCTTTGTGTTGTTCCGTTTCAGCTGATCAGTAGTGGAGCCCAGTTGGGACGATCCGGGATCTGTGTAGCTTTTGGGGTAGTCTTCTTTTATTTTGGTTCCGTAGTCGGACCTTGATTGTATCTGTATGATGTAATGCTTTACTCATGTATTGTGTGAAGTGGCGATTGTAAGCCAACTATGTATCTCTGTTCCCTTATGTATTACATGGGTTGTGTGAAGATTACCTCACTTGCGACATTGCTTTCAATGCGGTTATGCCTCTAAGTCGTGCTTCGACACGTGGGAGATATAGCCGCATCGAGGGCGTTTCAGATACCAAGTTCATATGGACTGAGGATTGTGAGGCAAGTTTTCAGGAGTTGAAGAAAAGATTGGTTACCTCACCAATGTTAATTTTGCCAGATCAGACCAAGGATTATGAGGTGTATTGCAGCCGAGGACTTGGAGCAGTGCTTATGCAGAAGGAAGAGTTGTTTCAGATGCTTCACGACAACCTGAAACCTCATGAATTAAATTATGCCACACATGATTTGGAGTTAGCAGCCGTAGTGCATGCCTTGAAGACATGGAGACATTTCCTCATTGGAAATCATTGTGAGGTGTACACGGATCACAAGAGTTTGAAGTACATCTTCACGCAGAAGGAATTAAACCTTAGACAAAGGAGATGGTTGGAACTCATCAAGGATTATGATATGAGATTGCATTATCATCCCGGAAAGGCTAATGTAGTAGCTGACGCATTGAGCCGCAAGAGCCACGTCAATACACTAATAATGGGAGGAATACCAAGGAGTTAGCAGAAGATCTTCGAGAGCTATGTTTGGAAATAGTTCCGAGAGGCTACGTAGCAGCATTGGAGATTCAGTCTACCTTGATGGATAAAATCAGGGAAGCTCAGAAAAAGGACAAAGAGATTGCGGATATAAAGAAGAAAATGAGCGAAGGAAAAGCAAAGGTATTTCGTGAGGATGAGCACGATACCCTATGGTTTGAGGACCGTGTTTACGTGCCAAATGACCCGGAGATCAGGAAGTTGATTTTGCAAGAGGCACATGATTCACCCTACTCGATTCACCCAGGAAATACCAAGATGTATTTAGATTTGAAGGAAACGTTCTGGTGGACCGGAATGAAGAAAGATATCGCGGAGTATGTAGTAGTTTGCGATGTATGTCAGAGAGTGAAGGCAGAACATCAGAAGCCAGCAGGATTGTTGCAACCATTGCCGATACCCGAATGGAAGTGGGATAAACTAGGCATGGATTTCATCACAGGTTTGCCAAAGACTCGTTCAGGCTATGATTCGATTTGGGTTATAGTCGACCGCTTGACGAAGGTAGCGCATTTCATTCCAGTCAAGACTACCTATAGCAGCGCTAAGTTGGCAAAGATATACATGACCAGAATTGTGTGTTTGCACGGAGTTCCGAGGAGTATCGTATCAGATAGAGGAACCCAATTTACCTCAAAGTTTTGGAATTAGTTGCATGAACGTTAGGAACCAGGCTAGAATTCAGTACAGCTTTTCACCCACAGACCGATGGACAGACCGAGAGAGTCAATCAGATTTTGGAGGATATGCTGAGAGCTTGTGCACTAGACTATGGATCTAGTTGGGATGATAACTTGCCGTATGCTGAATTTTCTTATAACAACAGTTACCAAACCAGCTTGAAGATGGCACCTTTCGAGGCTTTGTACGGAAGGAGGTGTAGGACACCGTTATCATGGGACGAAGTTGGAGACCGTGAGTTGTTTGGACCAGATTTGATTAAGAGTGTCGAGCATGAAGGTTAAGTTGATTCGTGATAGGCTCAAAGTAGCCCAGTCAAGACAGAAAAGCTATGCGGATTCAAAACGCAAGGCGATAGAATATGAAGTTGGAGACAGAGTTTATCTTAGAGTATCCCCACTACGAGGAGTTAAGCGATTTGGAGTTAAAGGAAAGTTAGCACCATGTTTCGTTGGACCGTATAGGATCTTGCAACGCATGGGAGAAGTTGCTTATAAGCTGGAATTTCCAGAGGGACTGTCAGGAGTTCATGATGTATTCCATGTTTCTCAGCTGAAGAAATGTCACGCCGAGATGGCGGAAGTACCGCTAAGAGATACAATGCCACTTGAAGCAATTCAGTTAAAGGATGATTTAACATATGAGGAGAAACCAGTCAAGATTCTCGATTATGCCAGGAGAGTTACTCGCAGCAAGGTTATCAAGTTTTGCAAGGTTCAGTGGAGCCACCACACTGAGGATGAAGCCACCTGGGAAAGAGAAGAAGATTTGCTCAAGGATCACCCTCACCTATTTTCTATCCAACCCGAATCTCGAGGGCGAGATTCATCTTAAGGGGGGTAGGTTTGTAACATCCCAAATTTTCAATTTGGAATGTTATACATTAGATCATCATGCATATCATATTTTCTTGCATTTTGTTGATCCTAGAAATTTCACGCAACTCTAGGACCCTCGGAGAGAGTTGGATATTTCGAAATTTTCGTATTTGAGTTCTCTCAAAACTATGAAAAGAGGATCATTGGATTTATTTATTTTATCTTCAAATATTTTTCCAATATCAAAAATAAGAGAGGGAATAATATGACTTTCCCAAAATTTAGGAAAAATGAAGATTTAATAAATAAATCAAATTTTGGATTTTTCACGGAGTTTATTTGCCTTAGGGAAAAATACGTGTTTTCAAAAATTGCATTTTAGGCCCCGTGTTAAAGTTCATTTTGTTCGACTCATTTTTAGGAGTCGGGGAAAGTTTACTTTATTAATTTTGGAGTTCGTTTAGATTATTTATTTATTTATTTATTTTCTGCGCGCGAGACCGTTTTAAAAAAAAACTGCAGCGCCTTGGGCCAAAGGCCCAAGCCGCAAGCCACCGGCCGGCCAAGGCCAGGAGGCCATCGCGCGCGCCACCAAGGGAGCCAGGGAGCCGCTTCCTTTTCCTTTCCCTAGTAGGACTCTTTTCCTACTTCCGTTTATTCCGTATCTGTTTCTAGATCTTTTCCTCTTGTTTCCTAATCCTAGTCTATTTCTTGTCCCCTACCCCAAGCAAAAACCCTCCCCTCCCCAATATAAATACCCAAGCACCCCCCCCCCTCTAACACATCAAATCAACACCTCTCCTCTCATCTCTCCTCACCACCCAGCGCCGCCGCCCGCCTGGCCCAGCCCCCCACCAGCGCCGCCGCCCCTCACCAGCCGCCACCGCCCCACCACCGCCGCCACCTAACGCCGCCGCCGAGCCCTCGCCTCTTGAGTACTAGCCCCACCACCCACACCTTTTCTTTTCCTCGGTTCGGTTTCCGTTCCGTTTTCTAGATCGGTTTTCGTTCGGTTTTCTTTCCAAACCCTAGATCGGTTTTTCTCGCCGGTTTTTCTTTTCGGTTTTGTTTAGCAAGCATTCGCCGGACCGTTCGTCCTAACGAACGTGATCACCAGTTTGCTTCGGTTAATGAACGTCCGTTCGTTCAACCGTTCGTCGTTTTCTTTCTCATCGGATTTATTCCGCTATTTTTCTGATAGCGATTTCAGATCCGATTTTCTTTCTAGTCTATATTCTCACTCGTTTATCGGAATCAGGTGATTCAAGCGCCTGGAGTTTCGTTTAGAAACCGCCGTTCCGACTAATCAACTTAAACAAAGTTTTGCTACTGTAAAATTTGACTTAGTTTCAACTTGCTAGAACCGAGTTGTTTTCTTTCGTCGTTTGACTTTCGTTGCTTTATTTGATTCGATTCTTTTTGCAACCAGGGTTCTTAAGTTGAACTTTCTGGTTAGATCTTTTATTCGAGATTTACCTGTGCATTAGATGAGTACTTATTGTATGCTTGTTGTTTGTCTGCAATAGATCGCCCGGAGTGCGCCGCTTGTTACTTCGAGTCTCTAGGTTTCGGGGATCATCAGCAAGGCAAGTAACACTTGATCATATCTTTTCTACTACCCAGTTTTTATGCATTAGAGCAATCCTCAAACACTTGCATGATTAGGATCTAATTAAATTGTGAGATGGGAAGTAGATTGAGGTAGTACCTATTACCTGTTTTACTTATGAAACGAGTGACGGCCTGAACTCCTTCAATGGGCTGTGTGAAACTTTGGTGATCAGCATTGTGAAGATAAATTGGCTCCTTGGTAGGCTCTGGGTATATGGCTTCAACAGACATGTCAACCTCTGGCAAGATTATCAAATGGTTGAGAGCAGAAGGCTGATAGTTGACAGCAGAATGAAGCTTGATAAGGCGCATAACCCATGGAGCGTAGAATTTCAGACCAAAGAGGTCATAGCCAGATGCAGCCAATTTCCTGATGAAGAAGTCTTGAGCGTTAAAGCTGATGCCATTGAAGATATAAAAGACCAATGTCTTCATTGCTCCTTCAAGCTTCACTGCAGAAGAATGTCCCTTGATGGGCCATAGAGTTCGCCTTATGATATGATAGATCGTGCGGGGCAAATACTCTAGGTCTTCAACAAAGAATTCTCTTGGGTATTCAGCGTCGCGTGGCAGAGGCTTCATCATGCTCAACATTTGGCTCATGTTGGGCTCTGGCTTCTGAAAGATGCTTTCCAAAGCATTGCGGTGAAGCTGACAACGAGGTTCAAAGAGTTCACCTGGAGTGGGCAGGCCAGTGAGCTCAATGATATCAAGAGCTTTGGCTTCGTGATGGACATTTCCTGTCATCCACTAAAGGATCCATGTCTTTGGATCCCTGTTGTAGCCGCAAATGTGGAGGGTTGCATAGAATTGTAGCAGAAGCTCTTCATTCCAATGCTCTTTATCAGTCACAAAGTTCAGAAGACCAGCATCACGGAAGCAGTCAAAGGCTTCTTCTAAGCAGGGCAATCCAGCAATAGCTTCACAGTCTAGACGCATATGCGGAAAGATGCGCCCTTGATCATAGAGAACCACTACTAGGAAAAGGGCTATAGATGATATGGCCACTAATGGCGCACCAGACATGTGGTGCGCCACTACTATATACTAATGGCGCACCATGTCTTGGTGCGCCATTAGTGTCCAAATACTAATGGCGCACCACATCCACGGTGCGCCATTTGTGACAATTTTTTTCATTTTTTTTCAAAACTAGTAGTGGCGCACCAGTGGATAGTGCGCCACTAGTAATTTTTTTTCAAATTCTTTTTCAATTTTTTTTCAAAACTAGTAATGGTGCACCACATCCATGGTGCGCCACTAGTAAATTTTTTTTCAATTTTTTTTTCAATTTTTTTTCAAAACTAGTAATGGCGCATCGTGTGTGTGTGGTGCGCCATTACTAGTTGTACTAGTTGAACTAGTAATGGCGCACCACTCCCACGGTGCGCCATTACTAACTTGGCCCAAACATTCCACCGAATGCACCCCCAAGTGGACCGCTTTTTCAGTTTAAAAAAAATAAAAGAAAATGATGGAAATGTCAAAAAAATAAAAGAAAATAAGTTTCCCATGTGATATGTGGTCTACTTGTTGGGAAAATTTACAAATATGATTTTCGACTTTATTTGCAAAATCTCTCTGGAATTTGTAAAATGGGCATAACTTTTGCATACAAACTCGGATTAAAAAGTTTTTTATATGAAAAATCATCTACTCGAAAAGTTACATCCGAATTTAATAGGGGGAACCCCGTTAAACATTTTCAAAATCCCCAAAAACCTAGCAGAAAAAAAGTTACGGGGCTTTTAAGATCTAGAGGGAAAAAATGGAAAAAGTTTCAAACTTACAAGTGGCGCACCGTTTGCTAGGTGCGCCACTAGTAACAGAAAAAAATTGGTTTCAAAAAAAATTTGGGATTTTTTTTTCAAAATTCCATCATACTCATGAACATGAACAAAGTCCTAGACATCAACAAGGTTTAATAGGATTGATATGATAGATATATCAACAAGTGCTTGTGAAGTGAGCTGGTGCTGGGGTTGGATAGAACTGCAAAGTTAAGCGTGCTCGGGCTGCAGTAGTGTGAGGATGGGTGACCTTCCGAGAAGTTTGACCACAGAGTTCGATTTGACTTTAGATTAAGCATATTGACCCGAGATTAAGCCATAGTGACCCGAGATTAAGAAAAAAAGAAAAAAATTGAAAAAAAAATATTTGAAAAAAAAATTAAAAAAATTGCTACTAATGGCGCACTCCTATGTGGTGCGCCATTAGTATACCAGATACTAATGGCGCACCGTGGGCTATACTAATGGCGCACCTGTGGTGCGCCATTAGTAAAAAATTCTAATGGCGTGGTGCTAATGGCGCACCTATAGTGCGCCATTAGTAGGCAAAACAGGTGTGCCACTAGTAGGCCTTTTCCTAGTAGTGAACACAGGAATAGTAACTGTGCTGCTGATAGCTCCAGAACTGATCAAAAGAAATTCTTGGCCTGGATTAGGGGTTCTTGGCGCTATCAAAGAAAGTGTTGTGCGCAATGAAGCCATTTGCATTGAAGGACCCTGGTGAAGTTGCAGTACCTGGAAACCTTGATAGTCTTGGCTTAGGCTTCTGGACCTTAGGCCTGTGCTCGACATGATAGTCAAATTGTGGACCGGCAGCAGGTGGAGGAACCAGAATGGGCCATCTGACAGTAACCAGCTGACCACGATAAAATGCTTGCTCGATGGTGTGTGGCCTTGGAGGTGGTACAAGAGAAGTGTCAGTGGCAGTGGCATTGACTTCAGGCTGCATATTTGCATCAGGGGCAGCATTGACATCAGGTGCATCTACTTCTGGCACCACATTAACTTCAGGCGCCACATCAGCTTCAGCCATGACAACGTCATCGGCTTCAGTAGTGTTGTTTGTGGCCGCCTCAGTATTGTTAACCTCCACTTGAGTAGCTGGAGGGTCGGACACGTTCTCCTCGAGAACAACTTCGGGGTTGTACGGGGGTGTAGCAACACGTTCTTCTTCTTGACGGGGTTCTTCAGCTGATGCAGCCGTAATGTCTTCAGTAGCTTTGTCTTCAGACTAGGAGATGTTCACAGTTGGAGAGGCTTGAGGAAATACTTGGCGAGATACTGATTGGTGCCCTTCTCCTTCTGGAACACTTGAAAGAGTGACTTGTGGCCTTGGTCCTTTGCGAAGCCTGCAAAACGCTTGCGACGCTTGTGGAGATGGAGTAGTCTGGGCCTCGAAGTCATCATCATCAAGCATCGGAGTGGTGACTTGAGTTGGGGGAGTACGTGGTGATTCTTCTTGACGGGGGGAGTCTTGAGGGTGATCAGCCCATGAATCATCTTGAGCAATTGGCGTCAAAGGACAATCAATGCTGATGAGTTCGTTGTTCGTGAGAACAGGCGATGATACCACATTGTGCTCGATATGAGGAAGGACTTCATCATCTTCTACATTGTCTTGGTGACCAATGTCTTCAGCTGCGGTGGGGTCAACAGCTGGAATATCTTCAACTTCAGGAGCCTCTGTGGTAGCAGGCTCGTGAACAATCAACTGACGCTCTCGGTGTTTTGACACAGGAAGAGCAACTGAGATTGGCTCGACGACGAGGGGCTCTGTGGGAGTAGCCTGATCTTTCTTCTTGGTTTTTCTCTTCTTGGCTGGTGGAGCTTCATCAGTGGTGTTCTTGGACTTGCGCTTTCTGGCTTCGGCTTCGGCTGTCCTTGTTTTCTTGAGATCTGAAGCCACTGTGGGGACCTTTGGCTTCACGCCTGTCATACTAGCGGGGAAGACAATGAGAGGTTCCTCCCGCCTGGATGCTTCAGCTTGGTCCACAACAGGCTTCTTCTTCTTCTTGGTAGCCATCTTGGGGTCGATGCCAGGACGCCCAAGTGCCTTGCGCTTCTCAGCTTCATTGTAGGTGTGAAGACACTTGGCAGCAAGGATTTTCATACGCTCGTGTGAACCTTTAGCTTCATCACATTTCTTGTGAAACTCCTCCTTGAGCTCATGCATCATTTGCTTGAAATTCTGCACATCAGTCACACAAATCTTGGTCGTATGCTTCTTGAACTGAGCCTTTTCATAGTCAATCTTGTGCTTTAGTTCAACAATTTTCTGAGCTAGAGCCAGCTCAGGAGCAATGGCTCCATGGAATGAAACGCTGAGGCCAACAGGAAGCTGAAGATCATCAAAGCTGAGGTTTGGGCTATCAAACCATTCATCAATGAACTTGTTCAGGATGTCCACATCGAAAAGGGGAAGATCGTTGAAGATTTCCGCCTCTTGCTTGCTCTTTATCAGCAGCTCAAGAGCATCATCACCAAGATCGTCGTCACTAGACAGATCAATGGCTTCGTTCTCATTCCTCAGAACGGCAGCTGGCGTCAGTGCTTGACCAGTAGTTTGCATGGGCTTCTTCTTCTTCTCAGACTTGGAGATGTGTGAGAGATCTTCAGAATGCACACTTGGTGCAGGAGGAGCAGTGGCCAGAGGCTTCGCTCGTGAAGCTCTTGGTGCAGAGGAGGGCTTTGAAGCCTTAGGTTTCTTCAGCTTCTTAGGCTTCAGTGGTGCAGGCGCTTCGTCAGAATCAGCGTCTTCGGCGGAGTGATCCACGGCAGCCCCTTGAACCATAATGTGAGTGATAAGACCTTCAAGGTTGTAGAAGGGCCCAACAATATTGGGTTCAGCATCGCGTGTGCCATCGGCACGAGGAGCAGAGGGACCGGGGTTGAAGTCTAATCCCCGCGACTTCTTGTTCTCTTTGGCCGAGTTCTTGGCAAACTGATAGTTGCGCTTGAACATATTGTCGTCACGACACCATAGCAGAGAAGATGGGTCAGCATTCTTTGGCTGTGGTCCGCGAACCATGCAAGGATAGAAGCTTTGATCAATGGCTTCAGTTATGGACCTGGGTGGAAGATTTTTGTACAAGATGTCTCCCCGGGGTCGCTTGATGGCATTCTTTTCAGCATATTCCTGGGTCACAAACCTGTATTTGAACCATTGCTCTACCCAATCTATGAATCCACTGGATTCATGTTTTGGGCTGATTGTTATCCTCTTCTGGATCTGTCTTGTACAGCTCATAGAGGTCAGGTGGCAAATCTCTTGATGTTCCCCCACGGTGCTGTCTGCCTCCCTTCCTTGCTGACTTATCTGTGGCCATGTAGTTCGGACTGAATGGCTTCAAAACTGTCAAAGGCTTCCGTCTGCTGGTCAGACAGGAACTTGCTTCGGGAGAGTTGATATGATGCTGTAAGAATTCTGCAAATGAATGCAGACTATGAGAACCAATGGATTCTCCCACGGACATGTACCTGTGACAACATTAGAGATGCGAGGGAAGGGGAAGAGGTCATATGCATTATCAGAAGATTTTGAAGATAAATCAGTTTAGAAGACATTGACCTCATAGCGCTAAGACATTCAATTATATGTTGAGAGTTGGTTCCAGATTTGTACGAATCCAAGAATAGGTACAAGTGAGGAATCTAACTATGTGTGAAGCATAAGTGAATATACTAGGCATATTATGAGATGTATAACAGGATAGATCCAAATTTGTGGAGGCAGAAACCACTTTTGGTAG
The DNA here is from genome assembly GCA_021605205.1 of Aegilops longissima. Classification (NCBI taxonomy): domain Eukaryota; kingdom Viridiplantae; phylum Streptophyta; class Magnoliopsida; order Poales; family Poaceae; genus Aegilops; species Aegilops longissima. The sequence continues at coordinate 547,269,343 of CM038676.1, forward strand.
GAAGGATGAATCTATCGGATCAAAAAGACAGTAAAAAGAGAGTTTTAATTTACCACACGATGAACTGCTAGACAGAGCAGAAGAGGAGGTCGAGCAGTTCTATCTTCCGTGCCCTAACTTGGCAACAGAGGACACCTACGGTGGCGGCGGAGAAGACGATGTCTGCGGCCGACATGAAGACGGTGTTGGTGAGGTCGCGACAGCTAAGCACTTCATCGCCGACATCGTCGAGAGCTAGAGGTGGCGCTAGGGTTTGTCTAAGGTGGAGAGGTGGAAGAAAGATTTTGACCGCGATGTGATGTGCATTTATAGGGAGAGGGACATCACATCACAATTACGCAGGTGCCCTTGGCGATTCACATCTGAGGGACACGTGGCGAACATGCAACACATTGGAAGTTGTTCCATGTTCCCACGCACGCCTGGACTGTCGGGTGGTCATTCCGGCTTCTCCGGGTTTCAGGCAATAAGGATTGAGCATTTAAAACAGATTTAATGTTTGTCTCTGTATCTTCTGCTGACAAGGACGCAAATAAGACATTCTACAGTTTCAATAGAATGCATATGATTTGGATAGATAGAGTTTGATGTAGAAGCATAGAGATATTACGGTCCGATCACATTCACTTAGTCCAAAAGATTCAAACGAGAAAACATAGCTATAAGTGAATGTTGTAGAGGACATAACACAAGTAGAAGTATATATCTTAGTAAACTAAATAAACAAGGTGAAAATTATCAAGAAGACAAATCAATTTTGAAGATAAAGCAAATGCGAAGACTTAGGAAATGTAACGCCAAGAGAGACACTTGAAACAAGATTTTGGTGGTGGCGTTACCCACCGTATAGGAATTATTAGACCCAGACACGATGCACAATTATCGTGGCACTCCGAAGTCAAATTCCGCATTAATGTATTCACACTCAGAGTGTAAGTCTTCATTGATTGAAGATATACATTACTTCATGTGTTGCACATCTGAGTCATCAACATGCCTAAGTGTTAGGATGTGTGCCTGATCACAGGACATTCTAGGATTCCAAGATATTTAGCTCACACTGCAACTTGCAAAACCTTTTCTCATCCAAGGGCTTTGTGAAGATATCTACCAATTGCTCTTCAGTGTTGACGTGAATGATATCAATATCTTCCTTCATAACATGATCTCTGAGAAAGTGATGACGAATTTCAATGTGCTTTGTCTTCGACTGCTGAACTAGGTTGTTGGCAATCTTGATGGCTCTTTCATTGTCGCAGTAGGGTGGTACTTGCTTCAGATGGATGCCATAGTCCTTGAGTGTTTGCTTCATCCATAGAAGCTGAGCGCAGCAAGATCCAGCAGCAATGTATTCAGATTCAGCAGTGGAGAGTGATACATAGTTCTGCTTCTTTGAAGACCAACAGACAAGTGATCTTCCCAGAAAGTGACATGTGCCTCATGTAGAATTGTGATCCACCTTGTCACTAGCATAATCAGCATCCGAGAATCCAACTAGATCAAACTCTGAGCCCTTTGGATACCATAATCCTAGTGTTGGGGTGTAAGCCAAATATCGAAGAATTCGCTTCACAGCTAAGTGATGTGATTCCTTTGGTGCCGCTTGGAATCAGGCACACATGCAAACACTAAGCATTATATCTGGCCTAGATGCACATAGATAAAGTAAAGAACCAATCATGGAGCGTTATACCTTTTGATCGAACTCTTTACCATTGGCATCAGGACCCAGATGACTTTTAGTTGGCATTGGCGTCGTGTAACCTTTGCAGTCTTGCATTCCAAACTTCTTTAGGCAGTCTTTAAGGTTTTTTTCTTGAGATATGAAGATGACGTTGCTTTGCGGACGAATTTGAAGACCAAGGAAGAACTTCAGCTCACCCATCATGGACATTTGATATTGCTCTTGCATCATGTGTCCAAACTCATCACTGTATTTCTGGTTAGTGCAGCCGAAGATAATGTCATCCACATATATTTGGCACACAAACAGTTCACCATCATATGTCTTCATGAAGAGTGTGGGATCCAGGGAACCAGGTTTGAAGCCTTTGCTCTTCAGGAAGTCTTTGAGAGTGTCATACCAAGTGCGAGGGGCTTGTTTGAGGCCATATAGTGCCTTATTGAGTGTATACCATGTTAGGATGTTTTGGATCTTCAAAGCTAGGCAGTTGTGCAACATACACTTCTTCTTCAATCATGCCATTGAGAAAGGCACTCTTTACATCCATTTGATATAGAAGGATGTTATGATGATTTGTGTAGGCTAGCAGTATGCGAATGGCTTCAAGCCTAGCCACATGAGCAAATGTTTCATCGAAATCAATCCCTTCAACTTGAGTGTATCCTTGAGCAACGAGACGAGCCTTTTTTCTGATGACTTGACCATGCTCATCTTGCTTGTTGCAATATATCCATTTGGTGCCTATTATGTTGTGCTTGAGAGGGTCAGGACGCTTGACTAGTTCCCACACATTGTTCAGCTTGAACTGTTGAAGCTCTTCTTGCATAGCTTGAATCCATTCAGGTTCCATGAAGGCTTCAGCAACTTTCTTGGGTTCGGATATTGAGACAAATGCAAAGTGCCCACAGAAATTTGCTAGCTATGTTGCTCTTGAACGAGTGAGTGGACCAGGTGCATTGATGCTATCAATTATCTTCTCAATATGTACTTCATTTGCAACACGAGGATGAACTGGACGAAGATTTTGCTCTTGCTGGTCATTGTCGTCATTAGGAGGATTGTCTTCAGGCTGAGCATTGTCTCCATGTTGATTAGGTGCAGAAATGATAAGTTCCTCTTGAGCCTGAGCTTCAGATGGTATGACTTCTGCAGTTCCTAAAAGCTTGATGGATTCACTAGGTAGAACTTCATCTATCACATTTGGCAGGTGCTCTCTTTGTGAGCCGTTAGTTTCATCGAACCGCACATCTACAGTTTCAACCACTTTATAGTGAAAGAGGTTGAAGACAATGTAGGAGTGCGAATCCTTTCCGTAACCAAGCATAAAACCTTCATGTGCTTTCGGTGCAAATTTTGAAGTGTGATGTGGATCCTTGATCCAACACCTAGCACCAAATACTTTGAAGTAACTTACATTTGGCTTTTGACCAGTTAGGAGCTCATAGGATGTCTTCTTCAGAAGCTTGTGAAGATAAAATCGGTTGATGACATGGCATGCAGTATCAATAGCTTCAGGCCAGAACTTTCTTGGAGTCTTGTATTCATCAAGCATCGTCCGAGCCATCTCAATGAGTGTTCTGTTCTTGCGCTCCATGATGCCATTTTGCTGAGGTGTGTACGGAGCTGAGAACTCATGAGTGATGCCCAATGTATCCAGGTAAAGGTCGAGGCCAGTGTTCTTGAACTCTGTGCAGTTGTCACTTCTGATATGCTGGATCTTGACGCCATAGTTGTTCATGGCATGGTTGACGAAGCGTCTGAATACATCCTGCACTTCAGTCTTGTAGAGGATTATGTGCACCCAAGTATATCTTGAATAATCATCAACAATGAAGAAATCATAGAGACAAGCAGTAGTAGTGAGAGTACTGTAGTGAGTAGGGCCAAATAGGTCCATGTGTAGCAGCTCAAAGGGTTGAGACATCGTCATGATTGTCTTCGAGGGATGTTTGGCCCTTGTCATCTTTCCAGCTTCGCAGGCACCGCATAAGTGATCCTTCTTGAACTTGACGCCCTTGATGCCTATGACATGCTTCTTCTTTGCGAGAGTGTGCAAGTTTCTCATGCCAGCATGCCCTAGCCTCCGATGCCAGAGCCAGCATTCTGAAGCTTTTGCAAGAAGACATACGGCAAGCTGTGGTCCTGCTGAGAAATCTACCATGTACAAATCATCTTTCCGATACCCTTCAAAGACTAGAGACTTGTCAGATTCCATTAGAACAAGGCAATGATATTTTCCAAATATCACAATCATGTTCAAATCGCAAAGCATTGAGACAGACATTAAGTTGAAACCAAGGGATTCAACAAGCATCACTTTATCCATGTGCCGATCCTTTGAGATTGCAACTCTACCTGGAACCAATACCTTGCTTTTACCAGTGTCAGCAAATGTGATGTGACTCTTTTCAGATGGGCGTAAGGTTGAGTCCATGAGAAGACTTCGATCATCAGTCATATGATTAGTGCATCCGCTGTCCATAATCCATTCTGAAGCATGATGTGTCATACCCTACAGTACAGTTAGGGGGATAGGCTTCATCAAGAGTATTGTGAAGCATAAACATTTGACGGACAAGAGGATTATCAAAGCTCATATCAAGATTAGGACTGATAGGATGATTGGCAAGCGATTCAGGAACAAAATACACAGTGAGACCATTTGGGCATTTTATCTTGCGCCCTACAAGATGTTTTAGGTCCCCAGCAATATCATCGGACGCCTTTGATTTCCGGCTGGAGACCTTTCCCTGCAAAAGAAAGTTAATTCTTCTTAACCACCCACATCTTCAGGGGTGGTTTAGAAGCAATGAGTGTAAGTGCAGCATCAGAGAACTTCGGCTTTGGAGCCCTAGCAAATAGCCTTGCAGGAGATGAATGATACTCATATGAATAAGCAGAAAAGTTCTTAGTTTTATGAACATAGAGGTTTGAAGAAACACGCTCATATTCATAAGTTTGAGTGTGATTTCCCTGCAAAACATTGGCGTTAGGGTGACTCAAGTGAGTCCTGTGTCTGTATGAAGCCTTTGGACCATATGAAGCCTTTGGTCTGGGATTTTTCTTCTTCCCAGGCGGTGTCATGATGACATTCACGGGAAGATTCTCAAGACAACTTTTGGGAACCCAGATGATCTTCATAGGTGGCCCATTCCTGCAGTTAGTACCAATATACCTGGCGAACACTTCACCATTCTGATTCTTAAACAGTTTGTAGTTTGCATCAAAGGATTCATCAATGATAACTGGGTTAGCACAAGTGAAGCCAGATAAAGTGGATGGATACCCTGAAGGTCCCTTTGCAGCAACCCATGGGGTTTTGGGGTACTGCTCAGGCTTCCAATAGGAACCATCAACATTCATTTTCATCATGAACCCAACACCCTCTTTCCTAGGGTTTCAGTTCAGAATCTGCTTTTTGAGGACATCGCACAGTGTCTGATGCCCTTTGAGACTTTTGTACATCCCTATTTCAAGTAATGTCTTCAACCTAGCATTTTCATCAGCAATAGTAGTGGTATCATCAGTAGAGGGGTTAGTTACCACATCAACAATTGAAGATATTGCAACAGTAGCAGTAGTAGAACATTCAGCAATAGAAGTAGCGTTATCACGCTCAGGGCATTTTAGACCTGGTGGTTCAATCCTTCCTGAGCGGGACTGATCTGTTGAGCGCGAAGTGACTCATTCTCCTTTTGAAGATCTTCATGAGCCGCTCTCAATTTCTCAAGTTCTTGTTTCCTTTGAAGATAATCATAGGAAAGCTTTTCATGAGTCGTTGAGAGTGTTTCATGATGACTTTCAAGTTCCTGGTACTTACCATGAAGATTTTTTATGTCTTCAATTAAGGACTGAGATCGGGTCAATTCCACGTCCAACAGGTCATTGCTTTTGTCTAACAGTTTTTGAGTATGTTCCATAGCTTTCTGTTGTTCAGTTGCAACTTTAGCAAGTGTTTTGTAGCTGGGTCTGGATTCACATTCAGAGTCATCTTCACTTGATGTTTGAAAGTAAGCATCGCGTGATTATACCTTGGCACCATGTGCCATGAAGCAGTAGGTGGGAGCAGATTCGTCCTTGTCATTAGCATCAGCGTTGGTGATGGGGCCATTATCTTCAGTGTTGAAGATGGACTTGGCAACGTAGGCTATAGCTAGAGCCACACTTGCGACGCCAGAGTCGGACTCCTCCTCCGCCTCCTCAGAAGCAGACTCCTCCTATGAATCCATCTCCTTGCCAACAAAAGCACGAGCCTTGCCAGATGAGCTCTTCTTGTGTGATGAAGACTTGGACGAAGACTTGTAAGAATACTTTGAGGATTTCTTCTTCTTCTTGTCATCGGAATCATATTCCTTGATCTTCTTCTTCTTCTTCTTCTTCTTCTTCTTCTTCTTCTTCTTCTTCTTCTTCTTCTTCTTATCTCATTGTCTTTTCTCTTGAAGCGGTTGAAGAGGTTGCGAAGAACACTGATCCTTTGATCTCTCTAGGTTGAGACGCCTTTGTTGACCTTGGAGAGCCAGTCCCAGACTAGCTTTGACGTTTCCAGAGCACTCACACAACCATACCGTCCTTTGGTCAGATTACCACAGATGATGTTCTTGGCAATAGAATCCAGTTGAATGAACTTCTTGACATCAGCAGGGGTGACACCTTCACCAGTCTTGGGAACACCATTCTTGACGACATACCAGAGGTCGACATCAATGGCTTCAAGATGCATGCGCATCTTATTCTTCCAGTCGGGATATTCAGTTCCATCGAAGACGGGGCACGCAGCGGAGACTTTGATTATCCCTGCAGTCGACATAGCTAAAACTCCAAGTGGTTAAACCGAATCACACAGAGCAAGGGAGTACCTTGCTCTGATACCAACTGAAAGTGCTAGTTATCGACTAGAGGGGGGTTGAATAGGCGATTTTTATGAACGTCTTCAAAACATGGGAGTTTCAAAGACAAACAATAGAAATGAACCTATTGACATGCAGTGGAAGGTAGACTACACTAGGCAAACCATAGTCAAGTATTCAATGAAGTGAAAGCACAAAGACTAATAGCAGCTAGGTAGTAATGATCAGGATGGAAGATAGTATGAAGCCAAACAACAATATAAGTCTCACAATGAAGTCAAAAAGGTAATGCAGGTAGGCAATGACTTCACGAAGACAAACTGTAAATAAAGAGAGGGAGAAGATAGAACCAGTCGCTTGGTGAGGACAAGGATTTGTTGGACCAGTTCCAGCTGCTGTGACACTGGTTAGGGAGGCTGAGATTTAACTCAGAAGACCGTGTCTTCACCTTATTCCCCTTGAGGTAAGGACACCCAGTCCTCGCCCAATCACTCTGGTAAGTCTTCAAGGTAGACTTCCAAACCTTCACAGACTTCGTTCACCGGCGATCCACAATGACACTTGGATGCTCAGAACGCGACGCCTAACAGGCTGGAGGATTCACAGTCCTCAAGTGTAACAAGTCTTCAGGTCACGCGGATAGAAAGACTTCAGTGATGCCTAACACTCTTTGGCTCTGGGTGTTTTGGCTTTGTCCTCGCAAGGATTTCTCTCTCTCTCAAAAGCTTCGGAGGTGGGTTGTTCTCAAACGACAAAAGTCGTGCACCAACTCTGAGCAGCCACCATTTATAGCCACTAGGCAACCCGACCTGATTTGTCCAAAATGACCCTGGGTCACTAAGGTACTGACACGTGTTCCAACGGTCAGATTTCAAACACACGCATCACCTTGACTTGGGCTACAAGTAAAGCTGACTCATCCTGCTCTGGATAAGATTTGCTCTCATTGTCTTCGCTCGAAGACATAGGATTTGGTTGAGCATCACTTCAGTCACTCTGACTTTGTTCACTTGGACCCCACTTAACAGTACGGTGGTTCCTATGACTCAACAAAGAAGAAAAAGAAACTACGAAACAAATATGTCTTCGCGCTCCAAAATCTTCATGCGACGTCTTCTCATGTCATAGTCTTCAATGTGAATATCTTGACATACCACCATTGTCTTCAATGTCTTCACACATTTTTAGGGGTCATCTCCGGTAGGTAAACTGAATCAATGAGGGACTACTACCTGTGTTATCCTGCAATTCTCACAAACACATTAGTCCGTCAACCAGGTTTGTCGTCAATACTCCAAAACCAATTAGGGGTGGCACTAGATGCACGTATAGTTCTATAGGCCCATAGTGCATCATCAAGTTTCCTGGACCAATTCTTTCTAGATCTATTAACAATCTTTTGCAAAATTAATTTGACCTCTCTATTACTCAATTCTACTTGACCACTGGACTGCGGGTGATATGGGGATGCAATTCTATGATTAACATTATACTTAGCAAGCATTTTACGAAAGGCACCATGAATAAAATGTGAAACATCATCAGTCATTAAATATCTAGGGACTCCAAACCTCGGAAAAATAACTTCTTTAAGCATCTTAATAGAGGTGTTATGATCAACACTACTAGTTGGAATAGCTTCTACCCACTTAGTAACGTAATCAACAACAACTAAAATATGTCTATACCCATTAGAGGAAGGAAATGGTCCCATGTAATCAAAGCCCCAAACATCAAATGGTTCAATAACAAGTGAACAATTCATAGGCATTTCTTGACGTCTACTAATATTACCAATTCTTTGACATTCATCACAAGATAAGACAAACTTACGGGCATCTTTGAAGAGACTAGGCCAATAAAAACCGGATTGCAATACCTTATGTGCAGTTCTATCTCCAGCGTGGTGTCCTCCATAAGCTTCGGAGTGATACTTGCGTAGGATCTGTTCCTGTTCATGCTCAGGTATACAACGTCTAATAACACCATCTACTCCTTTATAAAGGTGTGGGTCATCCCAGAAGTAATGTCTTAAATCATAGAAAAACTTTTTCTTTTGCTGGTATGTGAAACTGGGTGGTATAAATTTAGAAACAATGTAATTAGCATAATCAGCATACCATGGAGCAGTACGAGAAGCATTTATGATAGGTAATTATTCTTCAGGAAAGCTATCATCAATAGGTAGTGGGTCATCAAGAACATTCTCTAACCTAGATAAGTTGTCTGAAACGGGGTTCTTAGATCCCTTTCTATCAATAATATGCAAATCAAATTCTTGTAGCAAGATAACCCATCTAATAAGTCTAGGCTTAGCATCTTTCTTTTCCATAAGGTATTTAATAGCAGCATGATCAGTGTGAATAGTTACTTTAGAATCAACAATATAAGGTCTGAACTTATCACAAGCAAAAACAACTGCTAAAAATTCTTTTTCAGTAGTAGCATAATTTCTCTGGGCATTTTCTAGAGTTTTACTAGCATATTGAATAACATTTAATTTCTTATCAACTCTTTGCCCTAGAAAAGCACCTACAGCATAATCACTAGCATCACATAATTTCAAAAGGTAAATTCCAATCAGGTGGCTGAACAATAGGTGACGAAATCAAAGCTTTCTTAAGTATTTCAAATGCCTCTACACAATCATCGTCAAAGACAAAAGGAATATATTTTTGTAATAGATTAGTGAGAGGCCGAGAATTTTTTGAGAAGTCCTTAATGAACCTCCTATAAAAACCGGCATGACCCAGAAAACTTCTTATACCTTTGATGTCCTTAAGACACGACATCTTTTCAATAACATCAACTTTAGCTTTATCAACTACAATGCCTCTTTTAGAAATTTTATGCCCCAAGACTGTGCCTTCATTAACCATAAAGTGGCATTTCTCCCAATTCAAGACAAGATTAGTTTATTCACATCTCTGCAAAACTCGATCAAGGTTGCTTAAGCAAACATCAAAAGATGATCCATAAACGGAGAAATCATCCATGAAAACCTCACAAATCTTTTCACAAAAGTCAGAGAATATAGCCATCATGCATCTTTGAAAGGTAGCAGGTGCATTGCATAAACCAAAAGGCATACGTCTATAAGCAAAAGTACCAAAAGGGCAAGTAAAAGTGGTCTTTTCTTGATCCTCAGCTGACACAGGTATTTGAGAGAAACCAGAGTAACCATCTAGAAAGCAAAAATGTGTATGTTTTGATAATCTTTCTAGCATTTGATCAATAAAAGGCAAAGGGTAATGATATTTTTTTAGTATCTTTATTTAATTTGTGGAAATCAATTACCATCCTATAACCTGTAATAATTCTTTACGGGATCAATTCATCTTTATCATTAGGAACGACAGTAATACCTTGCTTCTTAGGGACACAATTGACAGGACTTACCCACTGCCTATCAGCAACGGGATAAATTATACCTGCCTCAAGGAACTTTAATATTTCCTTTCTTACCACTTCTTTCATCTTAGAATTTAGCCGTCGTTGGTGATCAATAATTGGTTTGGCGTCTTTCTCCAAATTTATTTTGTGTTGACATAGAGTAGGACTAATGCCCTTAAGATCATCAAGAGTATATCCAATAGCAGCACGGTGCTTTCTTAGAGTTTTCAATAATTTCCTTTCTTCATGCTCTGAAAGGTTAGCACTAATAATAACAGGATATATCTTCTTTTCATCAAGATAAGCATATTTAAGAGTATCAGGTAACGATTTAAGCTCAAACACTGGATCACCCTTGGGTGCAGGAGGATCCCCTAGAATTTCAACAGACAAGTTGTGTTTCAGAATAGGTCTCTGTTTAAAGAATACTTCATCTATTTCCCTTCTTTCATTCATAAATGTATCATTTTCATGGTCTAGTAAATATTGTTCTAAAGGATCACTAGGAGGCACGACAATAGAAGCAAGACCAATAATTTCATCTTTACTAGGCAATTCCTCATCACGAGGTTGTCTACTAAGTTTAGCAAAATTAAACTCATGAGACATATCACCCAAACCAATAGTAAAAACATCATTTTCGCAGTCTATCCTAGCATTAACAGTGTTCAAGAAGGGTCTACCAAATATAATGGGACAAAAGCTATCTTGTGGGGAACGAAGAACAAGAAAATCAGCAGGATATTTAACCTTCCCACACAAGACTTCAACATCTCTAACAATCCCAATCGGTGAAATACTATCTCTATTGGCAAGCTTAATGGTAACATTGATATCTTCTATATCAGCAGGTGCAATATCATGCATAATTTCTTCGTATAAAGAATGAGGTATTGCCCTAGCACTAGCACCCATATCACACAAGCCATGATAACAATGATCTCCTATTTTAACAGAAATAACAAGCATGCCTACCACAAGTCTATGTTTAGCACCAGGTTTAGCAATTCTAGCAGTCACATCACAGAAGTAAATAACATGCCCATCGATATTATTAGCTAATAGATCTTTAACCATAGCAATTTGAGGTTCAACTTTAACTTGCTCAGGGGGTTTGTGTGTCCTAATATTACTTTTATTGACTACAATTGAAGCTTTAGCATGATCCTTTATTCTAACAGGGAAAGGTGGTTTCTCAACATAAGTAGTAGGAACAATAGGATCACTATAAGTGATAGTATTTTCTTCAACTTTAATAGGTGCAACTACTTTTAATTCAATGGGAGGATTATATTTAAACCACTTCTCCTTAGGGAGATCAACATGAGTAGCAAATGATTCACAGAAAGAAGCTACTATCTCAGAGTCAAGTCCATACTTGGTGCTAAATTGACGGAAAGCATCGGTATCCATAAAAGATTTAACACAATCAAACTTAGGTGTTATACCTGACTCCTTACCTCCATCGAGGTCCCAATTGTCAGAGTTACATTTAAATCTTTCCAATAAATCCCATTTGAATTCAATAGTCTTCATCATAAAAGAGCCAGTACAAGAAGTATTGAGCTTGGAGCAATTATTGAGAGAGAGCCGATCATAAATTTTTTGAATAATTATTTCTCTTGAGAGCTCATGATTGGGGCATGAATATAACATTGACTTAAGCCTCCCCCAAGATTGAGCAATGCTTTCTCCTTAACGAGGCCAAAAATTATATATATAATTACGATCACGATGAACAAGATGCATAGGATAAAACTTCTGATGAAATTCCAATTTCAATCGTTTGTAGTTCCATGATCCCATATCATCACATAGCCTAAAACATGTCAATGCATCTCCCTTCAAAGATAAAGGGAAAACCTTCTTCTTGATGACATCCTCGGGTATACCTGCAAGCTTAAATAATCCACAAACTTCATCCACATAGATTAAGTGTAAATCGGGATGCAATGTTCCATCTCCTGCAAAGATAATCAAAGTAAACATTTTCAGCAGGTTCAGTAGGTTGAGGGGTAGCTAATTGTGGTTCCAGACGAGGTGAAGATACCCCGAGCAAACCCCTCAAAGGATTGTTTTCCATAGTAACAAGTGATAGTAAATTTCAGCACACTATATAAATTTTTCCATACCAAATTCCACCTACCAAAGGCGCTTCACTCCCCGGCAACGGTGCCAGAAAAGAGTCTTGATGACCCACAAGTATAGGGGATCTATCATAGTCCTTTTGATAAGTAAGAGTGTCGAACCCAACGAGGAGCAGAAGGAAATGATAAGCGGTTTTCAGCAAGGTATTCTCTGCAAGCACTGAAATTATCGGTAACAGATAGTTTTGCGATAAGGTAATTGGCAACAAGTAACAAGTAATGAAAGTAAATAAGGTGCAGCAAGATGGCCCAATCCTTTTTGTAGCAAAGGACAAGCCTGGAGAAACTCTTATATAGAGAAAAGCGCTCCCGAGGACACATGGGAATTATGGTCAAGCTAGTTTTCATCACGCTCATATGATTCGCGTTCGTTACTTTGATAATTTGGTATGTGGGTGGACCGGTGCTTGGGTGCTGTCCTTTCTTGGACAAGCAACCCACTTATGATTAACCCCTTTTTGCAAGCATCCGCAACTACAAAATAAATATTAAGGTAAACCTAACCATAGCATGAAACATATGGATCCAAATCAGCCCCTTACGAAGCAACTCATAAACTAGGGTTTAAGCTTCTGTCACTCTAGCAACCCATCATCTACTTATTACTTCCCAATGCCCTCCTCTAGGCTCAAACAACGGTGAAGTGTCATGTAATCGACGTTCACATAACACCACTAGAGGAAAGACAACATACATCTCATCAAAAAATCGAACGAGTACCAAATTCACATGACTACTAATAGCAAGACTTCTCCCATGTCCTCAGGAACAAACGTAACTACTCACAAATCGTATTCATGTTCATAGTCAGAGGGGTATTAATATGCAAAATGTATCTGAACATATGATCTTCCACCAAATAAACCAACTAGCATCAACTACAAGGAGTAATCAACACTACTAGCAACCCACAGCTACCAATCTGAGGCTTTGGGACAAAGATTGGATATAAGAGATGAACTAGGGTTTTAGAGGAGATGGTGCTGGTGAAGATGTTGATGGAGTTTGACCCCCTCCCGATGAGAGGATCGTTTGTGATGACGATGTCGATGATTTCCCCCTCCAGGAGGGAAGTTTCCCCGGCAGAACAGCTCTGCCGGAGCCCTAGATTGGTTCCGCCAAGGTTCCGCCTCATGGCGGCGGAGTTTCTTCCCGAAAGCTTGCTTATGATTTTTTTCTCAGACGAAAGACTTCATATAGAAGAATATGGGCACCGGAGGCCTGCCAGGGAACCCACCAGGCAGGGGGCGCGCCCAGGGGGGTAGGGCGCGCCCCCACCCTCGTGGCCAGGGTGTGGGCCCCCTCTGGTATTTTCTTCGCTCAGTTTTTTTATTAATTCCAAAAATGACTTCCTTGAAGTTTCAGGAGTTCTGGAGCTGTGCAGAATAGGTCTAATATTTGCTGCTTTTCCAGCCCAGAATTCCAGCTGCCAGTATTCTCCTTCTTCATGTAAACGTTGTAAAATAAGAGAGAATAGGCATAAGTATTGTGGCATAACGTGTAATAACAACCCATAATGCAATAAATATCGATATAAAAGCATGATGCAAAATGGACGTATCACCAATCAAGCTTGGTATAAACAACACCGTAGTAATCATTACATGACCACAAGGAGCTTGACCTTTACCCTTGACTCTCACATAGTTCCACAAATATCCAACAACTTGGTATCCTCGATACCACGGTGATCCTCTCACGATCACGTAACCAACTTATGTCATCATCGAACCAGGGTTGTTATTAAGCAAGTTATCATTATTATTACTGTTGACTCATAGTGTGACCAACTATGAACTGGACCCTTATCCGCGGGCGCGGCTATCGATAGATTTAAACACACACTCTTCAGAGGTTAGCACACTGTACCCACATCACGGAACCCATGGCCTCGCATTCCCATACATGTGGACCAGCGGCGTTCCGACAAAACTGATATATTGCCCATGACACTCTCCCGGCCCCTCCGACCAACTCCCCTCTAGGCTAGGTACTGGGTGGCCCCATGTCTACCAAAGACGCCAACGGCCACCGTCATGGCAAAACAATAAACGGTCCCAAACGGGGACAACCCGGGTACAACACAACAACGGGCACACAATGCATCTGCTATCGTACCCGGCAAGGTAGCGCCCGCGCATAACCTTCCCTCTTTGGAGGCACCGCGAGAGGCATGACAATAGACCCAGTTAGGACCTTCCCATAAAAGGCAAATTTGGTTGCACTGGTCAGCTCGATATGGTGGCACCATGACTCAGCCAACAGTTGTTCAAGTTCATTTAAGTCCGATTAAACTTTAAATCAATAAGCTGAGCCATAAGAAAATAACATGATGCAACTACAATGCATGAGCATGATGTCAACATAAGCATGGGGATACAACATAACTATCAACCATACCAACAATGAATCATATCCAACTGAGCATGGCATAATGACGAGCATGAATATCACAAGTATAACACTACTCATAGCATAACATGACCACTAGCATCAACAAGAAATACCATGCAAGAACACATCAATAACATTACCGAGTAAACACTTAACCAATTAACAGCAACGAAACATCCAATTCAACGGTATTCGGTAACCGACGATAGTCATGCACCGAAGAACATGACCAACCCAACATGTACTACTACCAAGCATGGCCAATATGAAAGTAATACTAGCAGGTAGAACATGATAACAGAGTGCAAGAAAACATAACATGACGGTAACCATCGATCCATATGCATAACCGAAATAATGACATCAGTAGCAAAACAAACAGACAATTATTAAAGATTCAAGTTGAAAACCAATGTTACTGCATGGCTATCATGCAAATGGTGGTTGTGGCTTGCCTGTGGATGAAGGATACACCGGGAAGAAATGCGAAAAGATCGCGGAACGAATCGCCGAAAGGTTTCTCTCTCGAAGGGGGCTGATTAGGGGCAAGGGCATCAGGTCATTTTAAGAATGTTAAAACATAATGAAAATTATAATAAACGAACAGGCTTGACGAGACAAAGACGTGGGCGTTGGATTCACCTCAACCGGAGTCTCGAGCAAAAAGTTGTTGTCGTTCACTTTTTAGGCAGAAAAGGGGCTAAACAGTGAACGTTCACCATATAACCACTTCGGCCGGCGGGGATAAGCAGAAAGCGTATTTTTGGAAAATACGTATTCGGGTGAGAGAAAACGCATTCCAGCTCAAAACCGCAACAGAATATGATTTCACTTACCGAACATGTAAAAACTTAGTACGCCTCCACTTAAATCTGCGCGGGCCTGGGGTCAACGCCCTTGTTAGGCTGACCGGTGGGACACGAGGTGAGAACAGGCCCACCCGACCAGGCTATCGTCTTCAACACCCGCTCGCGCTTGGCCGGAGATAGAGCCGGCCTCGACGGCGCTGGCCGGCGGCACGGGTCACCGCGGGCGGTGCCCAGCCTACCGACGGGTGCGGGGAAACAAGGTGCACCTCCCTGGAGCTAGCATGCTCGCCGGAGACCTCAAGAGCGAGCATGGCATCAGTCGCGGCGGATAGCAACTACGGGGGTCGACCGCAATCCCACGACCACGGGGAGGAGGTAGGCAGGTCGCGTGGAGGATCTGGTGAGGTAGTAGATGTTGGTGGTGGTGGTGGTGGAAGGAGGGAGAGGGCTTGGCCTAGCCAAATTTTGGCGGAGGAGGCCGACGGCTGTGGCGGCATTGGAGGGCGAGGAGAGCTCCTGGAGCTCATGGAAGAAACTAGGGAGGACTGGGGGAGTGAGATGAGGCTGATGAGGTGCTCGGGAGGGGCTCGGGTGGCCTTAAATAGGCCGGGTGACAAGGGAGGTCGAGCTCGGCCGCGTGGCACGTCGCCGGAGCCGCGGACGCGTGGGCATGCGAGCTTGCTCGACGGTAGGAGACGGGGAAGGCACCGGGGAGGGTTCACGGGTGTAGAGGAGTCCAAGAGGCACAAAAAGGAAGACGTCGTAGCACGAATAGAGCCGGTCGGCTATAGTTCGCGCGTGGACGCTCACTGTTCGGTGACGGGGACGAGTCACCGGAGAAGCAAACGAAGGGGGAGATCGCTCTAGGGGAACAGCGACAACATGGAGAACATTCTAGACATGCCCGTGCTCGCTGGAACGACGAGCAGAGAGAGGGAGAAGAAGACAGAGGCACCAGAGCGTGCAGATGTCATGCCAAAACGGTGGTCACCGCGCAGGCTGGCATGGAAGGGACACAACGAGCTGGCAAAAGATGTCTACGGTGTAGTCCTTTCTACCAGGAGCAAACAGGAGGTGGTAGATCAAGTAGAGGGGCTCTGGATCAATTGGAGTTATCACTGAAACATTGATGCAGTGACTGTTTGGTTGAATCTATGGAGAGCATGGAGGTGATAAGGACAAGAGGGGATGTCTGAGATGCTTAGGGTCGAAGGAGTGATCATCCTGTTAAATTTGAGATAAATTTGACCAATATTTAATATAGTTGCTTTACAACTACATAAATTGGTCCCAAAACAAGAACATGAAGAAGCACTCACTAGGAGTGGCCACTTGAGCTGAAATTGAGCAAGACAGAGTTATTTGGTCATATGAAGATGCTGTAAAAGTTTCATACCAAATGGACATGCCAAAATATTACTTGCTTCACAAACATCCCACTGACCAGAAACTTGTATAATTTTGGAGGGAAAATGGCTAAAGAAAATGATCCAAAATTTGGAGGAGAGGTGTTATATGGATAGGAGCATGATCTGGTAATTGTTCAGAATTAATGAAGCATTATAGATTATACTTGCTTCACAACTTGAAAATATTGCCAGCATCAAATATTTGAAGTTGTGGTCACATAGATGATTGGATAGGGCTGAAAATTGGAGGAGGGTAATGATATGAGCACATTAAGGAGTGTGCAAAATTTCAACTCATTTGGATAAATCTATCTAGTACTTCCTTCACAAAGGCTTCCCTCAGACAGGAACTTTGAAAAATCACTGAGAAAGCTTGGCTAGGCAAATGAAGTTGAATTATGGCACAGGGCAATTATTTTGAAAGGAAAAGATGTCCAAAAAGTTTGCGATCAAATGGCAAAGATAAATAGCACTTGCTTCACAATGTGCCATTTAGGGCAGAATAGGAAAATAATTATTTGAGATTATTTTTTAACATGGCAATGACTTTTTTTCATATTTGAAGAAGATATTACCAAAATATTTATGGGAATTTTAGGAGTGATGGAAATATAGCTTGCTTCACAACCTAGGGAAAATTGGGTAATTCCTTTAATAGAAAAAGGAATATTCCCAAGAAAAAGAATATTGGGGTTGGTCCAAGATGTAAATGGAAAGGTCTTGGGATGGATATGAGGATGACAAGCCACTCTGGAAAGGAAGAGAGGTCACCTTCTACAGTTTCTAGACCACATAGCCACAGAAAAAAGAAAACTCAAGAAAAAACCTCAGAAAATTGAAAGAAAGAGAAAGGGCCAAAAATCAGGGTGTGACAAACCTCCCCCCTTAAAGAAATCTTGTCCTCGAGATTTGGTTGCTCACGGAACAAGTATGAATATATATCTGACCTTAAGGAAACCGTTTCCAACTCGGGTATCCTTTCTCCTTTATTGTTGTTCCCACTAACTTTTTCATATGACTAGGCTGACTGGCTCTGGGGTGGTTTGCTTCACTGTATCCACATCTTGACAGATCTTACCTCACATGTTCATGCTTATACTGGCTCCAATTCTTTTCATATCTGCTGACTTAGCTGAGTGCGATTTGTTTTCATGACTGAAATATATGTCCGCCTCACAAAGCCGAGAGTGATTTCCGATTGTTGTGTCTGTACTGACAACCTTCCATGAAGTGGTGATCAGATTTTCCTGATGAACACCCAAGCTCTGACTCCTTGCATTTGGTTCCTCCACTAAATGCAGTTCCTTCGGGTTCCAAACAGTGAGTTGAGGCATAACCGTTTTCCTAACAGATTCTGACTTATCGCAGGAGCTTCTGAATCATCTTGACTGGCTCCACTGTCTTGAGCTTCAGATCTGTACCAAATATTTGCTTGTTGCCTGTCGTGGCCAGCATAAGGGGTGCATACTTATATGATAATATCCGCAGACTTGACTAGCGGTGGTTCTGGTAGAAGAATTTTGTTCATGACTGGCTATCCTTGATGATTCACATAATTGAGGGCACATGCTTCAAGACTTTTATCCCACATACTGATCATTCATTCTGTCGGCATATCCATGGGATAGTAGGCTGTGTGATGCTTTACCATAGTCAATTGAATCAAGCTGTTAAATTGACCTTTGGTCTTACTTGGCAGACTCAGATATTTGATACTGACGAATCTGAACATGTTCTGTCGACTGAGCGGGTTGCCTTGATATTGGGTCCTTACCAAAAATTGAGTAGACCCCCTTAGGTGAATATCCATGTTGATCGATACTGACTCAGACTGTCGGGGTATCTGCACCATGTGGGTCATGCAACAATTATCATACCTGTATTTCCGGTCTTGCTCCTTCATTATTGTTTTCTTTGTCTGGATCCCTGGCTGAAAGAGCTTGGTGATATTGCTTCTGCGTGTGACCATAGGTACTGTCGGGTGCGATATTTCGACAATCGTAGCTTTATCCTTGTTCATGTATCGTGTGATAGGAACTATACCAAGCTCACACATACATGCATGTAACTCATTGTTGTCGTTATACAAGGTGGTGACAAGGGTAAATGATATCACTTTGTCGGGTATGAGCAAACTGGTCTTGCTGAGTACTAAGAATCTTTGTTGTCCCATGTTGTCTATCTCTAGAACTTGTAGGTTCTTGCATCACCCTACTGAGGTGTATAACTGGCTTTATTATCCTTTCATGACTCGTGAGATTTTCGGATTCTCACCTTGACTTCACCATCGTACCACTGACTCGCAACAACTTGGCAGGATGCTCACAATATATATGAGAATTTGATTACTGAGGCAGACTTATTTTCTAACTGATTCTTGCTTCAGACTCAACTTTTGTTGATCTGGTTCCAAGGATGCACTGCCAAATGCTGCCAACTCATGGTGTACTATCTTGTACCAATGTCGTACTGAGGAAGACTAGATGTCTTGTGCTTGAAGCTTTCATCGGGGCAGCTTGTTGAGGAAGACTGGGTACCGTGCTTCAGAAGCTTCCCCCCTTAAAGACTTGCTAGGGGAAACTCTGTTCCTTATGCCGGAAGCTTTTGCAGTAGCTTACGGAAGAAGCCTGAGTATCTTGGCGGGAAGTCATCAATATATCGTACTGAGGAAGATAGAGGAATCTTGCACTGGAAGCTTTTCTGGTAGCTTGCGAGGGGAGACTGGGTTTCTTACACCAGAAGCTTCTCACTGTGATATGCGAACCGATATACATACCATCTTAATATTCCTGTTGTTGATTGCTCGTATGAAACGGGGTTTTGCTGAACTATCCTCCTTCCTGAGTATATGGCCCATTCTCTCTTGCATCCAGGTATATCGTGTTTCAAAATCATCCTCAACAAAGAATCAAACCTTGCATCTGAACCATACCTTCGAATGATAATATACTTTTGATCTTGCACATAATTTACTTTCTTGCTGATTTGATCATTTCTGCTATGAAGAGTGCACACTCAGGCAAACTGGATTATCAGTATCATGATCAGATATCCCCAATCTCAATGTAGTCGGCTGAATTCCACACTGTTGTGAGGAGTGCACACTAATGCAAACTTGATACTGACAGTCTATCCAGGATTTCTTTTGCATTCAGATGAGATATTCCCAATTTCACTTCAGTCTGCTGATAACTTCATTCTGTTTAGCCGAGCTTCCAAATATTTGCATTCCTTACTGATTCTCGGGTCAGGTGTCGGTTGATGAGCAACTTTAATAAGGGGAAAATATGGCAACAGCGAAGGCCCAAAGAAAGAAGCACAAGAAACAACGAAAACAAAAGCACACAAGCATACAAACAATATAAATAATATCAATTAACATCACATATTACTGCTACTCATAGCAACAATATGCATGCACACTTAAGCACACAAATCTCGTGGAGACTCCGGTATTACGATCTAATATGCCATGGCGGTGTGCACGAAAGTGAAATCCATGTGTGAAAGGAGTTGGTGTAACCAAGGCTACACCAAGCGGTGGCTGAACTCCAGTTACATCAAGATAGATACGGAGGCGGGGCCGGAGTTGGTGATCAAGTAGCAGAACACAAAGGTCAGGACTACATCATCATGAAGCGTACGGAGGGAACCGTACACGTCCAAAGAATTGGAATGACAGGGCAAGATAGGGGAGGAAAATCAAGGCTTGCTGGCATTGCCCTTTTTTGATAACGAAGATCAGTAAGGGTTGCCAAAGGGACGAGATGGAAGGCACGATTTGGGATAGAGACAAATCTATCACTGAAACGATATGGGTGGGTGGCGGAAAGATATCGATGCGATAATTGAACATAACTCCTGTAAATGGTGTCTGGAACACTTGGTACCAGGGCATCACTCTGCTGGGACAGAGATGACACCGAACACCAAAGAGCAGGCATGCTAAGAAGGAGGGTGCAGGTAGTGTATCGTAACCGATGCCACCTACACTCACAAGATTAGCCGTTAGTGACAAGATAATGAGTCTATATGCACGCTATGAAACAAACAAATGCAGCAATCAAATGCAACAAACCTACCAGACTCTATACTACCGCATTCTAACGATCGCGCGGGCTAGGGCGTCCTACAGCCAGCCTGCTCTGATACCAAGATGTGGCACACCAGCTCAGAGAAACCGGAACACCCCGTATTCCAGCCCAGAGATCAAGGAGAAGTCTTCTGGAATATGGCACTGCTTACACTACAAAAAATACACTTCCGTGATGATACGTGTTTGTCACAGTAGGTCGTGTTTTTTGTCATGCATGTACATCCATGACAAATTTATGACAGAAGTGTTCCATGACATTACCAAAATTATCATCACGGAAGTGTCCACTTCCATGACGATAAATCGTGCGTCACAGAAGTGCTTTCGTCAAGGGTGACCGACACGTGGCATCCACCGTAACGGAACGCCGTTAAGCTATCGGGTCGGGTTTTGGATCCGATAACCCGTTAAAAGCCCCGACCAATGGGGATTTTCCACGTGTAAAAGCATCATTGGCTGGAGGAAACACGTGTCGGATCATCGTTGGGACAGAAGTCATCCACTCATTGGACGGAAGGCGCCTATGATACGTCGACACGTGGCACGGCCCAACAGAGGCCCATTCCTATGAAAAGGCCGGCCCGTTTGACTTGGTCAAAGGTGGCGGTCGCCCATGGAAAGCTTTGTTAACGGCCTGTTCGCATATAGCCCATTTACACCAGCTAACCCAAGGCCCGTTACGCCCTATCCGAATTAGGCCCAGTAGCGTCATCTAGGCCATCCAATATGATTCCAGCCCGGTTTCACTTCTGGCCCACGTATGGCCCATGACGTCTTTCGGCCCATATGAGGCCCTATGTAACTCTTGGCCTATTAACGGCCCGTGGTGAAACGGCACGTAATGAATAAAGTATCACTTTACACCCATTAACGGCCCGTGGTGAAACGGCCCGTAATGAACAGTGTATCACTTTATACCCATTAACGGCTCGTTATTCCGTTGGGCCGTTTCCAGCCCATGTTATCTTTCGGCCTTCTCAAAGCCCATTTCATCTTGGGCTCATTTCCAGCATTCATTTACTTACGGCCCGTTACTGTCATTTTCTGCTTGTGGGCCAAATTCAGCCCATGGTTACAGTCGGCCCGTTTGTGGTCCGTTAATACGTTGGGCTGTTTTTATAGCGGCATCAAATACGGCCTATTAACGATGGCCCGTTATGGTCGGCCCATGAACGGACGATTCCAACTCTAGCCTGTTTACGGCCATAATGTGGTCTGTTTGGCCCATGTTTGGCCAATCGATCATACAGCCCGTATAAGGCCCATTGATGATATGGCCTGCAGAAGGCCCATCGTTTCTATGTCCCGTAGAAGGCTCATTGTTTCTATGGCCCGTAGAAGGCCCACTGTTTCTACGGCTAGTAGGAGGCCCAGTGTCACTACAGTAAATATTAGCCCATGGTTATTGTGGCCTAGTTTTAAAAAATAGGTTATTGCAGCCACTAGCTAACCGCGTAAAAAGAACTGCAATGACTACAAGCAAACAAATAAACAAGACAACAAGGAAATAAATAAGCAAGCAACTAACGCTAGGCTATCACGGCTATTACACATATTACATCCACTGGGCATCAAAGTTCGCCACCAGTGCAAATATAGGGAACAAAGCAGCATATCATATACATTGGTTGTCAAAGTTGGCGACCAGCGCAAATAAACGCCGCAACAAAACAAATCCAGAACTGAAACCACTTCAGAAGATCTCAAGAAACAATATCCTGGGTACCCATAATGCTGGCAAGATGCTTAGCAAGCTTATTAACTTTCTCTTGTTTGGCGCTTAAATCCTCCAGTAACTTTCATTGCACCGAAAATATGCATCTGAATTCTGCAGGACTTCCTCGGTCCTTGACTTCTGTCAGAAGCACATCTGATCGATGTCTTTCAACTTGAAGTTGAGACTCAAGAAGACGAACTGATTCAGGCAGCGAGTTCGAAGAGCTTGTGCCAGCAGTAGTGGCCAGTAACTCGAACACTACATCAAGACATGACTTTTGGGTTCCCTCACTGTCGTCAAGATAGTTTTTATCAGCTTTCTTGGAGACAGACAGTGTCCTGGACTAGGGGATACTCACCACGTCATCTCCCGATCTGTTAGATTGGGCCGAGGACCCCCATGGCCGTATACTCATGGGCCTGTCCGGACAGCTGCCGCATACAAGGAAGATTCCACGAGACTTGGTGATCAAGACAAGGACTCCTCCCACACCGGCGTATTCGACTAGGACTCTTGTTATCCTAGGCCTCTGGTGCATTATATAAACCAGGGTCAGGCTAGTCGATAGATCATATACAACAATCATACCATAGGCTAGCTTCTAGGGTTTAGCCTCTACAATCTCGTGGTAGATTAACTGTTGTACTACTCATATCATCAAGATCAATCAAGCAGGAAGTAGGGTATTACCTCCATCGAGAGGGCCCGAACCTGGGTAAACATCATGTCCCCTGCCTCCTGTTACCATCCGCCTTAGACGCACAGTTCGGGACCCCCTACCCGAGATATGCCGGTTTTGACACCGACATTGGTGCTTTCATTGAGAGCTCCGCTGTGTGTTCGGCAAAAGGTCGATGGCTCACCTGCAGATCAACTGCGACTTCGGCATCTTCGTCACCAGCTCGACTGGTCACCTTGGTTCGACCAAGGACTACGCCCTACCTCCGATCGTCATGTTCGGATGAGGGCCTTCATCAACATCAGCTCCGATCTCTATCAAGATCATGGAGGAATCATCCAGGGAGCCCGGGGGCTCAACGTCAACATTGCCCTCGGGCGACCGTGCTGTTTTTCTGGACAGCGAACTTGTGTCCACCGCCACCGCCTCCTCAAGTGTCGTTTTAACGATTGCTTCAATGGAATTGTGCGGAATTGAGTCTACAACAATCCTGGAAAAATTCGTCGAGTTCCGATGGAGGAATCTCTGGCAATCCGTGATAATACCAGAGCCCTGTCAAATCTGGACGAGAATCTGGATGAGTTTAGGGCGTGGTGTCCAGCTTCTAGCTCGGACGTCCTTTGGAAGATCCAACCGTTTATCGGCTGAGGAATTCCTATATCTACCACCCCTCAAAATTTCAGCTCGATCCGACCAACCAAACGTCGGGAACCTTCCGATTAGTGCATCACTTTTTGGATCTATTTTCTGCGCGAAAACGAATCCGACCCGAGTTCGTCTTTTTTATGAACGGGATTTCGGACATCCTTTTTGAAGGAAGTTTTGTATGGGGTATTGTGTTTTGTTCCCGAACACATCCCACTAAATTTAAATTCTTTTGAACATGATTTTCAACATCATGCTGGTGTCAAACCAGTCTGGCAATATTTCTCCACGGCTGCCGACCTGCACTAGACACGTCGTCACTTTGTTGAGGCGAGCTCAACTTCTTCGGATCATCATCTCGGCAAGCCGAACAAGAGTTCGGCATCGCAAAGGATAAATCATCACCAACATCGCCGCCCCACGGATTACACGGAGCGGGCACAACGGCATCGCCGCACGGTCACTTCATCAAGCCGGCATTGACCACGTCACGACCTGCATCGGCAGGGCCGCACTATTGCTCCTTCAAGCCGGTGTCCATCATGCCGACCTACTTCAACTCATCGGCTGACATCGAGGCTTCGACATCTCGGCTGGACCGGGGGTTTCGCCATTTCTTCATCAACATATACTCCAGAGACTTCGGCGTCACTAGCCGACCAGCTCCGTCATGTTAGCTGGACCTAGGGCTTTGCCTCGCCGAGCAAACCTTTGCCAGCATTGCCGTGCCTTCGCTTTATCGCCCATCAGGCAATGGGTGTGCGGATCGAGTCCCAATTTTCGAATTGCTACAACAAATAAACCAGGTGCTATTAATCCTAGTATTTTTTGCTTGTTTGGGTTCATTTTTCCCAAGAAATTATTACTCTGGTTTGTCCATCATATGTACATAGGTCTATCAAATGGTGGCCGCATTAACGATGGTCACATGGTGGTTCGGTCAGTTTCCGTACATAGTCTGGCGAACGCCGCATCCGGAACTCGGACCGACCTGTGAATTCAGGCTTTGTCACGCCTTTACCGCATCATGCTGACGCTCTGCATCGACATTGACTTCGGCGCCAGGACATATTTCTTTTATTACTCACTTTGCATAAATTATTAATTATGCAACGATTTTTTATTATCATTACTATTATCTCCGGTTTGCACTATTTTTTGTGCACAGGAAAATGATCTGGATTGGGCAGTATCGTCAACTCGGCGTACTGACATACCACGTCACCTCGGCTGGACGGGGGGCTTTGTCAACACTTCATTACCCCATACCGGGGACTTCGGCATCACTCTGCCGGCCTGCATTGACCGTGATATGTCACCACTTCAGAGTGCCAAGCTCTTTGCTCCGCCACCTCGGGACCGGCTTAGGGGATGGAACCTTGTCCCGCATCAAGCTCGGACCGCGTCATCAATACCGAACACATTAACCAGCTAAGTTGCCTTCATGCTCAAAGTTTTAAATTTTTAACTTGTGTTCAGTTCGACCAAGCATTATACTTTTTTGGAAAAAAGTTGCTTGTAAAAAATTTCCTTGTCCAAACTTTGTTTGTGACGCACAAATTCAAATACCCAGTTCACTTGGGGGCTTCCTTCATGAAGCCTTTCCTCTTGCATATGATTATACTTGTACGGCTTCGTTCCTTGTTCGTGTATTATGCCATAATATGCACCATATTGACTTAAGCGGTTTGCAAGCTGGTTTGCCTCGCTCCTGTGTTTACCCCTACGTTCCCGATTGTTCGGCTAGGGAGTAAGGGGAGCACCTCTGCGATTGTCCCGATCGGGTCATCCGAGCCGAACCTCAGACTGGGTGAAGCCGAAAGCTAGCGCTCTTATTGTTTTCAATTATGGTCGGCACACAACGGAACTCATGAGTACAAAAAATCTATTGCACAAGTCTCATAGTAACAATGAGCACCGAAGAAAGGTATCGATGGGGGTACTATTTTCTTCGAAGATGCTTCTTACACTTCGTCAGTAATATAGCATAAGTTCCCTGAGCGCGCTTTGTCTGTTACATCCTTATGGCCTGATTGCCTGGTTATTGGAAACACCGTCGATATTCTCTACAGGTGGAGTACATAACACTTTTCGGTCCTTGACCGAAGAGGGAGAAGCCGACGGTCGGTTAAGACGCGTTTAAAGTTCGGGTGAACATAGATATGATATAAGTACTTCGGTACATACAATCATTCTTTTACCCAAGTCACTTCAGGGCTCTTAAGTTTATTTGAGCCATTTTATAATAAGTGTTTTTCTTCTTAGTTGTTGCTAAGTTTTTATTATTATTATTATTATTACTTTTTATCACTCCTTTTTTCGACACGAGTGTGTGGTCACTAGCCGGGGATCCTAATCTGTCTCTCAAAACCGCTAGAGTTTAGTTTGCTAAACTAGCCTAATGAGAAGTACTCCGCCTTCGGGATAGGAGGTTGAAGCCGTAGGCTGACCCGCTTGAAGTATTGAGATAGGATGTGTCATGTTAAAGCACGACAGAAGCACTTTTTTTTTAAAGTCCAATTTTCGGATTGGCACCGAACACTTGATCTAGTTCGGACATTAAACTTTTGAATAAGTTTTTTGGCTTTTTGAGCCTATGGCACTTTTAAACTATTTGTGTGTTTCCAGCATTAGTCTCCCAGTGCAACGCCGGACACCTTTAGGGATTCGGTAAAAACATTCTCGGATATTGCTATATATGCATCGATTTTGAATTGTGTCTTCGATCAATAGTTGGGTTGCCCGACTCCTGTGCTGGACTCCTACGTTCCGCTTTGTTTGGCTAGGTGTGCAAAGGGAGAACCACTGCGATTGTGCTTCCATCTCGCATGGTGAAGCACCTCAGTGGAGAAAGCCGAAAACTAACTGTCACAATAGCTATAAAATGGTCAGCGATCTGATGACTATGTTAAATGACAGGCCGTTCATAACATTGGCCAAAGTGTTTACGTCTTGACCTCGGATGCCGCCGAACAGTAACCGGGGGCTCATAGGTAGCTTCCCCAGTTTAAAGCTCCTATGACTAAGTGAAAGTTATAAAGCCCGCATATCTGATTGCTTCGTTTCTGCTAACACAACCGCCTCCGGGCACCGAGACGTCGGCTAAGGATTGTTTTGTTAGTGCAGAAACACCCTGCGTAGTATCTACCAAGGGGTAGAAGCCGAGATGGGCCACTTTCAACTGATAAACGGTCACAATGGAGTCAAAATAATGATGTAAAGTACTTGGATACATAGAATCATTACACATAATCTGTGATTTTACTCTGGATATCGATCCTTAATTCGGCCACCCGTGCCCACATTAAGGCTCGGGGGCTACTGGGCTTTGTGCCCATTATTTATAAATATTAAAGGGGCACATCGATCCACTGATTTGGTGTTGCCACCCGACCAGTGTCTCGGGGGCTACTGTATTGCTTATTCAATGCAGAGAAGTCAAAGTGCCCAGTGTTCGGCTTGACCTAACTATGCGCATACGCGTCTTCGGACAATAATAGGTACCATATGGACCTATCCGGCATCAAGCTAGTATATTGCGGCGACTTCTCAAGACCCTCTCTCAGGGGCCCGTTCGCCGATCACTATTATCTCTAATATATTACACTATGTTTTTATTCCTATGTATGCTGCCGAGCTAGGAGTTGATCCTCAGGCCGATTTAGCATCGGCCCGAGTCTCGAAACTCTTGGGAACATCGGTTTCATGTTTTCCTTCAGGTGCATCTCAGGTTTTAAACTGATACACACCTAGAGGGCTACTGGATATAAATATACTGGCTATATACCTCGGCCGAGAATAAGCTGCACCAGTTAAAAAAATTCACAAAAAATTAGCCCGCGGTCAGGGTGGTGCACCACCTCGGAAGCAGTCCGGCATAAAGCTCGGGTGCTAGTGGCTAGCTCCATAGAGGGCATTTCCGGCATTAAGCTCGGTAAACTCCTTCAACTTGTTTTGGACCAAGATGATCTATGACATCTTGGATATAGTCCGGCGATGGAGCTTGGACACAGTCCGGCGTTGGAGCTCGGATACATTTTGGCGTTGGAGCTCGGATACATTTTGGCGTTGGAGCTCGGAAGCAGTCCGACATTGGTGCTCGGCTGCAAAAGATACCTCGAATGCAGTCCGGCGTTGGGGTTTGGACGCAAGAGGACACTGCCGCCCGGGAACAACTTCAAACCCGAGGTGTGGCATAAAAATAACAAGGCATTGATAAAGGTCGGAAACTTAAAGGGGCTCCTCGGATACCCGACGTGTAAATTCGTCGGATGCACTTCGGCAATCCTCAAGATCGAAGATGAGAAGATTTGTTGAACCTGTTTTCAAGACCGACGACCGGAGATGAAGAACAGTTCGGAAGAATCGAGGAGTGTTCCTAACTTGAAGACCGGTTCAGGGGGCTACTGACGGTGTCCTGTACTAGGGGGTACTCACCACATCATCTCCCGATCTGTCAGATTGGGTCGAGGACCCCCATGGCCGTATACTCATGGGCCAGTCCGGACAGCTGCCGCATACAAGGAAGATTCCACAAGACTTGGTGATCAAGACAAGGACTCCTCCCACACCGGCGTATTCGGCTAGGACTCTTGTTATCCTAGGCCTCTGGTGCATTATATAAACCAGGGCCAGGCTAGTCGATAGATCATATACAACAATCATACCATAGGCTAGCTTCTAGGGTTTAGCCTCTACGATCTCGTGGTAGATTAACTCTTGTACGACTCATATCATCAAGATCAATCAAGCAGGAAGTAGGGTATTACCTCCATCGAGAGGGCCCGAACCTGGATAAACGTCGTGTCCCCTGCCTCCTGTTACCATCCACCTTAGATGCACAGTTCGGGACCCCCTACCCGAGATCCGCCGGTTTTGACACCGACAGAGACCAACAGGGATGTCTCACTATCTTGAACCTTATCTGCATTACTTCCTTTACCATTGGATAACGCGGTACTGTTCTCCAATATTTTGTCCACGTTCTAAAAGAGAAACAAGCAGACACATCACATGTTTACCATGTTGTATATGAAACTCATTTTGGTAAATGAGTTCTGTAGTAAAGTGGACAGGATAACAGCATGAAACAAACATATATCTATGTACCATGGTCACTTTGTGGTCTATATCATTCAAGTTTTTGTTGCCAAATCAAGATAGAGACACAGTTCAAATAATATTTGTTCAAGACAAAGCAAAATAGACAGAATATAAGTGTGGGTAACTATAGTAAAATAACAACACTTGTAATGTGCATGACATGAGAACATAACTGTTTATTCAATTGAAACTGAAATCAACATAGAGCAGGTTACAACAGCAAACCAGTTAAAGAAATAGGTTTAAAACATACTGAAAGTGCAACTATCCCTAGGTGGTTTTGGTAAATCATAACAACATATAGCTCATTAAGCTAATACTATTCCAAGATGAATATTTTAGGAAAGCTCAATCATTGGCATGGCATGGATGATGAAAGTGGATCCCTCAAAATATTAAGGACAAAGGATTGGCTCAAGCTCAAAAGCTCAAGACTCTACATTTTACATTTTAGTGATCCAAGATCACATTGAGTCTATAGGAAAAGCCAATACTATCAAGGAGGGATGAGGTGTTGCTTAATGAGCCTCTTGCTTCATGTGCTTAGTGATATGCACCAAAACCCTCAACTACTTTCACACTTCCACACATATGACCTAAACCCAAAGTCAAACTCGGCCCTACCGATTCTTTCTATCCGGCGCCACCGAGTTCAAATGTCATAGCCACTGCCACAAACCCTAGGCAAATCGGTTTCACCGATAGGGATCTCGGTCTCACCGAGATGGGATTGTAATCTCTCTGTTTCCCTTCGAAACGTTTCGGTCTAAACAAAGTGAGCGATCAGTCCCACCGAGATTGCAATGTAAACTTTTTGTTTCCCTTTCGTAACTTTTCGGTCTCACCTAAAGAGAGAATCGGTCCCACCGAGTTTACCTGACCAACTCTCTGGTTAGCTAATTACCAAAATCGGTCTCACCGAGTTTGTGTAATCGGTCTCATCGAGATTACGTTATGCCCTAACCCTAACCATATCGGTCCTACCGAGATGCATGTCAGTCCCACCGAAAACCCTAATGGTCACTAGGTTTACTAAATCGGTCCGACCGAGTTTGATGATTCGGTCCCACCGACTTTGGTAAATTGTGTGTAACGGTTAGATTTTGTGTGGGGGCTATATATACCCCTCCACCTCCTCTTCATTCGTGGAGAGAGCCATCAGAACAAACCTACACTTCCAACTTACCAGTTATGAGAGAGAACCACCTACTCATGTGTCGAGGCCAAGATATTCCATTCCAACCACATGAATCTTGATCTCTAGCCTTCCCCAAGTTTCTTTCCACTCCAATCTTCTTTCCACCAAATCAAAATCCTGTGAGAGAGAGTTGAGTGTTGGGGAGACTATCATTTGAAGCACAAGAGCAAGGAGTTCATCATCAACACACCATTTGTTACTTCTTGGAGAGTGGTGTCTCCTAGATTGGCTAGGTGTCTCTTGGGAGCCTCCGACAAGATTGTGGAGTTGAACCAAGGAGTTTGTAAGGGCAAGGAGATCGCCTACTTCGTGAAGATCTACCGCTAGTGAGGCAAGTCCTTCGTGGGCGACGGCCATGGTGGGATAGACAAGGTTGCTTCTTCGTGGACCCTTCGTGGGTGGAGCCCTCCACGGACTCAGCAGAACCGTTACCCTCGTGGGTTGAAGTCTCCATCAACGTGGATGTACGATAGCACCACCTATCGAACCACGACAAAAACATCCATGTCTCCAATTGCGTTTGAATCCTCCAAACCCTTCCCTTTACATTCTTGCAAGTTGCATGCTTTATTTTCCGCTGCCAATATACTCTTTGCATGCTTGCTTGAATTGTGTGAAGATTGCTTGACTTGTTCAAAGATAGCTAAAATCTGCCAAAGTCTAAAATTGGGAAAAGGTTAGGTTTTTATTGGTCAAGTAGTCTAATCACCCCCCCCCCCCCCTCTAGACATACTTCAAGTCCTACACATACCTGTTGCGCCATTGGAGTTTCAATTCCATCCTTCAAATTTAAAAATAGTTGGTATGAGTAAATACAGTAATGCAAGAGCAAAGGAGTATGAACCATAGCTACAGAACCTGACCTGAGAACAAATCTTCTTCTCCTTTAAGCGTTGAGTTGGGATTCAGAGTGGTGGTGCTCGTGCTTTGGGCACTGCAGTTCCCTTACTAACTTCTCGTGTTTGGGTGCTCTGTGGTGGAGACGGTGATGTGTCAACTGGAACTGGGTTACTATCTGCCGTGGTTGGGGTTAGAAGGGGTGTAGCTGGTTTTCTGTCCAACTGGGTAGGGGTACAATCTGCGACAGTATGGGTTATGTGTGGTGGATCTGGTCCTTGGGAAAGTACAACCGTGGTTCTATCTGCATCAACTGGTAGAACTATCTTTTCTGAAGACCGTGTTGTTTCTCCCTTAGATACTGCCATCACGCTCTCCAATTCAAATGGCTGATAAACAAGAAAAGTAATTGAAAGTACAGATATTGTATGATAGATAGGTGCAATGGATAGTGGGGAATAAAAGAGGGCATGAAATAATTCATATTTATGTTGTCTAGCCAAACAGGATAGCATGACACAATTTCACATATATGATGGCTAACTAAAAAACATGAAAAGACATAGTTCAAAATATGAGACTATGTAAAGAGGATGACATGACATAACTATATAATGTGTTTATTAAATAGGTTGGCATGCCATAATTCACATACATTCACAGATAGAATGCCATAATTCAAAATATGATGACTGTAAACACTAAACAGGATGAGATGATATAACTATATGATGTCTTTATTAAATGGGTTGTCATGCCATAATTCAGATAGATGATGTGTATGTACTATGTAAAGATGATGGCATGATATAATTCAAATATATGATTTATATAGTAAGCAAGTAAGCAGATGGCAATCCATATATGATGTAAAAACTAAGCAATGCAAGACAACATGCATGACATGGGTAATATAACCCTACCAAGTTTGAGCATAGACCTCAGGGGGGAAATAGGACTGGTCATCAGTCTGTGAATCCTCCTTTGAGGAGCTCTCTGTAACCAGCAAGATGTCTGCTTCAGCAGGTAGCATTGTCTCCTCTGAATACCTTGTTTTCAGTCCAGATACTTCCATCACCGCTTCAAATGGCTGATGCACAGGAAGATAAGTTGAATATACAAATTTTGTCAACAAATGGAACACATAATACAAAAAAATGATAGCATGATATAATTCACATACATGATGATTGGCTAAACAGCATGGCATTGCATAATTCACATATATAATGCATTTGCAATAAGATAGCATTGTATAATTCACATATATAATGTCTTGCAACAAGATGGCAATGCATAATTCACATATATGGTAATTAGACACGGAATAGGTGGCATTCACACAAAGCATGTCTAAACTAATCAAATGACATAGCAATGCGAGACACCATATGCATGATATGAGCAACGTAACCCTGCCAAGTTATAGCATACATCTCGGGGGGTAGGACTGGTCATCTGTCTCTGAATCCTCCTCTAAGGAGCTATCCGTAACCAGCGAGATATGCGCTTCGTCAGATAGCATAGTCTGCTCTGAAGACCTTGTTTTCACTCCAGAATTTGCCATCACCGTGTCAAATGGCTGATGCACACGAAGCGCAGTTGAATGTACTAACATTGTTGACAAATGTAATATGTAACGGAAAAAAAGGATGGCCAGATATAATTTACATATAAGATGACTGGCTAAGCAGGATGGCATTGCAAAATTCACATAAATGATGCCTGGCTAAACAAGATGGCGTTGCATAATTCACATAAACGATGAATAAACTAAACAGATGGCATTCGCACAAAGGATGTCAAAACTAAGCAGATGACATATTTGATGTATAAAGTAAGCAATGCAAGACACCATATGCATGATATAACCAACATCAGCATGCCAAGTTAGAGCGAAGACCTCAGGCGGTAAATAAGAGTTGTCTTCTCCTTCTGAATCCCCCTCAGAACAGATGTCTTCCTCTCGATTACAATCCGAAATGCGTGGAGGGGGGGCTGCCTTTGCGCCTACCATGGCACGACGTCTGCATGAAATTTTATTGCCACGCAAGGCTCATCTCTTTTGCTCTACATGTTCAGTTCCATTATTTACAATAACTTTCATGCATAGGAATAAAGCATAGTGAGATTATGTAAGGAGTGCATCCAGAAATCCAGAGTGATGGTAGCAACTGTGGATAGACCCAAAACCAATAATAGCGGTGGATAATGGCTTCAGGTTAAAAATACAAATAATGGCTTCTTTCTTTGTTTGTTTCCCACCCAACATGAAAATCATAGTAGACACGGAGATTAACGGATAGTAGATAGATAC
This sequence comes from Aegilops longissima, assembly GCA_021605205.1. Classification (NCBI taxonomy): domain Eukaryota; kingdom Viridiplantae; phylum Streptophyta; class Magnoliopsida; order Poales; family Poaceae; genus Aegilops; species Aegilops longissima. Next base: position 547,302,618 of record CM038676.1, read on the forward strand.
TATTGATAGCGGCCCGATATGTACCCCAAAACCATTTAAAAACTCAAGTTTGACCATTAGTTTGGGTGACTCGAGTCTAATCGGTGAACAGGGGCGATAAAGTAGCATGTAATATTAGCGATGCATAACGTAACCAGACACGAAAGAGTGCGACCTCTATTGCGGACCCGTATAGTCCTCGAGGTCATCTGCTCGGTTGATGATGGTAATGCAGTTATCATGGCTGCCAGCGGCGGGGAAGAAGATCTGAGGCGGCGAAGACAGTCTGGAGGCGGATCCCTCTGTGTCTTGGACCCTTACATCGTTGGAGTAGCTGAGCTGGGGTGGACGACGGCGCAACAGGAGCGGGACAAAACACGCAAGGTTTTCTTTGACAATTATCTGTAAGAGAAGTAATTATGTAAGGGCTCATTTGAATTGGAGGACTCCAACAATGCAGGGATAGGAAATATACAGGAATAGGATAGGAATGCACGTGCAAAACAGATTATTTAAAAACACAGGATTTCTGCCAATCTGGGTGTTTGATTCACAACAATTGGAAGATCACAGGATGCAAAGAAGCATGGTGAGATTAAGTCAAACCACAAGAAAATGTACGGTTATAATGCTATTATGCTACTATCACTTAGTCTTGTGCTTCATGAATAGGAATTTTAAAAGGAGGACAAGTGAAAATTAAAATTCATACTTTTTTTCTTTCAAGGAGACACTAAAGGAACAAGCCTGTGTGCTCAGTGGACAATATATATAACATGTAGAGTAAAAAAGAGATGCAACAAGTGTACAACCTCTTTGGCGAAGCCATGTCGATCTCAGCGTGATTGGGTTGGCCGGTGAGGATGCTACGGCTGACTTTGCTGTCGGAGGAGGGGAAGAAGATCTTAGGCGTCTAGAGATGGAGCCCAAGGTACTCCTCCGCTGTGATGGAGGGTTTCGTCGTTGGAGCAGCTCCGGTGAGTTGTACGACGCCGAGGCTGAAGCAGGACAAGAGAGACAACGAACAACGTTAGCCTGAGTGGAATTCTAATAGCATCTCCAATACATGACGTAAAATACATAACCACAAAGTGCTAGATGTAAAATACATCAGCCGCTCATCTCTGAACTTAACTGTCGAAACTGAATTTAAGCGTCAAAACTGAACTTAACCGTCAAGCTGAACTTAACTCGTCGAAACTGAATTTTGCTGTCGAAACTGAATTTTCCTGTCGAAACTGAACGCACTAGCAAGGTGAGGCTACACGTCGGTCGACTGACTTTTTCATCTCTGGTCAGTCGATTTTGCAGCCATTGGATATGAAATCAAGGGCATGCGGTTCATCTTCAACCTCCACCCCCCTGAGCAGCCAGCCACCACCAGCCAAACAGCAGCCCCCCTCCGCCCGCGGCCGGCGGTGCGCCGCCCCACCCGCCCCAAAAACTCTCCCCACCGCCGGTCCGCCGCCACCCAGGCCATCCCTTTAGGCCCCCGTGCGGAGCTTTTTCTCCGGCGATCCCCATGCCACCGCCCCGCCAACGCCCCACCACCACCGGCGACCACCGCCCCCATCCTGAACCCTAAGATAGATAGTGGGGCACTTCTCTGGCGAGCCCACCTCCCCGCTTCGGCTGGTTCTTCCTTCACCCAGCGAGCCCCTACCCCTAAATCGATGACCCAGTAGATTCAGTCGGTGAAGTGTAGCTAAATCGAGCAGCATCGCAAGCAAGAGCAAGAGCTAGAGCAGCAGCGCGAGCAAGAGCAATAGCAAGAGTAGACCAGGCAGGGGACCGAGAGCAAGAGCAGAGCAGCAGTGCGAGCAAGAGCTAAAGCAGCAGCACCTCCTCTGATGTGGGCGTCGCCGCCGAGGAGCGGCGCCGTGGAGGAAGTGGCGGCGGCGCCGCCGTGGATGGAGCAGCGTCGTGTCGGCTCGGGACCGGCGCCGGCAGCATCCCGAGATCGAATCAAGAAGAAAATGCAGCGATTAGTGTACAACCTCTTTGGTGGCGCCGATTAGGCGTAGCTTCATCCGAGAAGCGGTGATGATGATGCTCTTCCGGTGGTGCGGTGAAGGCGGCGGTGTGGGAATGGAGGTGGCGCGAAAGACGAGGGGAACGTCGAGGCAGCTCCTTGGAGGTGGAGGAAGGGTGGCTGAACCAATGGGGCGATGAGATCGACGACGGATCCTCATCCGATGCGGTGGATGAGGGGCGTCGAGGTGTTCTGTGGGCGGCGTCATCGGGGAAGAGGCTCCGGCTGGGTGGCGGACGGAGCAGGGTGTGGGGTTTCATCGCGGGTTTTCGGGGCCTCGGTGTACGAATGGGTGGGCGGATGGGATGGCAGTGGGAACCATGGCTTAGAGACGCGCTTGTCCGAAATGTGGCGTAAGTTACGAAAGTACCCCCACCGATTTGAGGCGGTTCTTTCGGTTCAGGGGTACCACGGGCATTTCACGTGTCGGGATTACACAGAGGTGGGAGTTTTCGCGCGTTGTAATTTCGAATAGCAAGCGCGGGTTGGATGGAGGAGTTGTCGAACTGTGAGACAAAGATATATCTTAAATATTTCGGGCTAACAAAGGCGCGGGTTGAAATTTCGGACAAGCCTAACGTGTGCTTGTACCAAATAAATGTGCACTACAAATGTCATTCAAAACTTTGAATTCATGTTATGTTCAATTAAAATATTTACTTCGTGTATAATGCATGCAACCTACTACTCAAATGAACGTTTTAGTGCATTCCAAACGTATATACTACCGCTTCAATATGAACTAAATTTGAATTCGTTTCTCTATTTGAATAATATCTACAGTAACGATTGTTGTGAAGTCAAAGCATTTGAATTCGTTTCTCTGTTTTAATAAGATCTACAATCATCATTATTGTCAAGTTAAACCATCGTTTGTGTATTATCTTCACAGAACACCACATGATTAGTCTCGAGTTACATATGAACTATGTGTATTATATGAACTCGAACTAGATTTTTTGAATCCATTTTATTTTGATTTCAAATCACATTACATTTCCAGTTCTAGTTAGATCTTCATAATCTAAACCATGTCTCATATGTATAATGTGTTTATCACATTATGTATGGTTCCCTGCCCCCTACGCCTACAAGTATTTAGATGTGAGTTGCAAACACCACACATTACCACAAATTCAAATAAAATGTAAGAATGTTTGATATATAGTATTGTTTAGATTGTTCGATATTTAGTTGTAAGGTGCAAACGCCACACGTTATCACAAATTCAAATAAAAATGTGAGATTGTTTGATGTATAGTATGGTTTAGATTGTTCGGCATTTAGGTGTGAGTTGCAAACACCATGCATTATCACATTATGGTATAACATGTGCACAACACGTGTATCACCGCTATATTCATGCATGCAATGTTTGAAACACTATGATCTCCTATTCAAATATATGAATCCGCTTTCATATCAAATTATGATCTTTGTTAGTCTCTTACACCCACACAATCCTCTAACCTTTGTAGCTACCACTAACTTTCTCTCGTGCATGCACATGCCCTCCTTGCCCTCCCCCTCCCTCGGCATTCTATCCACCGGGCACATTCACTTTTTTTTCTTTAGGTCGTTCTCCCAGACTCTCCACAACCCCTTTCCGACACACACCAATCGATAAACCTCTCCAGCGATCCTGCCTACAACATACACACACACACCTTCAATCTCCTCCTTTATGTGTCCTTGCCTCGTGTCTCTCATACGGTCAGACACACGTGTGAAATCTCGCCCCTCTTTTCATCGATCTCACAACCACACACTCCTCCCCCTATCTAGTAGTAGTTGGGCCTCTCGCACCACCTCCTAGCTCCATTCTCTCTGTCTATCCATCTCGTTGGGCCTTATTTGCCTCTAACAAATGGACGTACACCGACCAATCTCTCGCTATACATATAGCTAGCTAGGTCCTTATAACTCATTTTTTACCCACACGTCAATCAATCTACCTCATTAGTTGTCTCTCCCTTCCTCCGACAAACAACAACCGATCTACCGATCTAGTTAGGTTTTCTTACCAAACACATGGTTCCCCTTCATCATCCATGGATGCGTCCCGACAGATCTATCACGCATAGGCACACACAGAAACACATCCGCACTCTTATTGATAACATTGCAGTTCCACCCTCAGTTTGTCTAGTAGGCCTCTCCCACCATCTTCGAGAAGCAACTCCATCACCCATCCAACACTCTACCCCTCTCCCTCCCTCTCCCTCCGTCTCCCTCTCCTCTCTCTCTCTCTCTCTCCTCTCTCTCTGTCCCATCATATTTCCCGTCCTTCAGTTATGTATGGATGTCAACCGATCTCCCTCAAGACATAGCTGGGTCTCTCCTTCTCAACACATATCTGAGTCGTTCTACCTCTATAGTTAGGCCTCTGCCTACCCTCCCCCCCCCCCCCCCCCCCACACACCGATACATCGAGCGCTCTAGTCATGTCTCCCTGCCACACACAAACTTGACATGTGCCCTCTAACATTCTAGTAGGCCAGTCGCCATATATCTTTGACTTGCACACACACACAATTTCGATGGCTCTCTTCATCGATCTCGCACCCATCCACTTGATCCTCTCTTCGACTCTATCGATAGGTATGACCCCTCCCTCTCTTCTCGTGGATTGCCCGACCCTGTATGTATGATATGGATAGGCCTCCATTTCACACACATTGCATGCAAAAATTTGTTTGAGATGTCATCGACACATATTCCCACAAATAATTCACGAAATCAACCCCCCACCCCACCCCAACCCCGAAACAAAAAACACTCACGAGCGCGGTTTGTCTCTCTCACACACACCCACGTAGGTGGGGGACGTGCACGAAGAGAAGAGGTGCATGCACAGCGCACGTACTCCGTCTCTTTCCCAACCACACCCGCGCGAGTACACGGTGGAGCTCATTTCTGTACGAAAAAGGCAGCCCACGTGGTAATTTGGCACATGTACTGGTTGTCCACTTGGTGTAGGGAGGATCGTCTACCACGGGTGAACAAACAAATTGCGACTTGACGTGTTATGTTAAAAAAAGAGGCAAACCATGTGGGGCCTACCTTAGAGGCAAGGCTCAATACACTTGAGTACTTTTGATGTGTCCCATCAACTCGCAGAACGAGGAGAAGCTTGCTTAGTACGCCGTCTCCCCCGCCCACGGGCGCGGTGGCTCGCAGGATGAGGTGAAGCTTGCTCCGCCTTACGCCCACTCCCTCGCCCATGCACGCGGTGGCTCGCGGGACGAGGAGAAAATTTACTACTCCCTCCGTTCACTCCTCGTACCAACTACCTTGGTTATAGAGATTATATCATATTGTTTGGAATATATATGTCCTTTAGTAGATTTGAATATGAACTACTAGTACATACTCCAAACACTGATGTATATAGACGTATTTTAGAGTGTAGATTCACTCATTTTTCTCCGTATGTAGCACTCTCCCTCGCCCCTCGACCCTCGCCCACGTGGTGGACGTGCAGCAATTCATTCGGTCTCATATAGCCAGAACGATATATACTGCACTATCATTATTGCTCGACTCCCCGAAGAGGCAAAGAGCCAATCGCAAGGTTAATAGTATTTTGGAGATGCCAAGCGCAAGGTTATAGGAGAACGAGTAGTAGGTGCCGCGTCATTTATAAATAAAGTTTTTTTCTTGATGGCACGTCGCAATATGATAGGTTCATATGGAGAGAAAAGGAAACCGCTCCACTATATACATAGTCGGGGCGGGCCAGCCTACATGGTTGCTTGCTGGGGTTGCTCTCTTCACACTCTCTCGCACAAACGATCGTGGCCACATCTCTAACATCCCGGCGGATCACGTCCGCTTGGGGAAGGGTGGATGCTTAGTGTAGATCACGGTGGTCGTCGCCGACGGCGAAACCCACTGTCGGCACGTCGATCAGGGGTCCCTGCCGTTCTCTCTCACAAAGCCGGTGAGGTTGCCTTCGTCCCTTTCTCACAGCCGCGGCGTGGGCGGTTGCCGCCTCCGCCGCCCTCCTCAAGGTTGAGCTCGTCCCTCGGTACAACTCCCTTCTGACGGCTTGCACCACTTGCTCCAGCTGCCCAAATCACTCCACGTGGATATTTCTCTACTTCTTTGCCCCGCACATACCTCTCTGGCTTCTACGTACTGTATTTGTGATGAGTTTATGTCTCATCAACTAGTCCCAGTAATCTTATTCTAATCATGCTTATTCAATTTCTTTGCGACAGGGATGCTCATCTCGATTTTGGTGAAACTGCACAAAATGATCCGATGGTCAAAAGGTTGCAAACTTCATTTCTTAGGAAGCACCACGTTGCCAGCAAATTAAAGCCTAGTTAGGGTTTACTGTTCAAGGGCTAGGGACTGCATGGATCATTTTTTCTTTAGCTGTCTCTGTTCCAAAATAAGTGTCAACTTTAGTAGTAGTACAACTTTGTACTAAAGTTTGCACAAAGTTGAGACACTTATTTTGGAACGGGGGGAGTACATATTTGCTATGATATGTCAACCATTGAGATGCAATAGCATGCATGTTAGTCTCCTTTGTATTTTATGAATGTTGCAACGGGCAACCTTGGGCGAAGATACATGTAATGAAGTGGAAGCTTCATAGCATTATACAAATTTATCTCATTGATAAATTACAGTACATACTATACTAGTACTTCCTCCGTTCCTAAATATAAGTCTTTGTAGAGATTTCACCATGAACCACATGCGGATGTATATAGATGCATTTCAAGTGTAGATTCATTCATTTTGTTCCGTATGTAGTGGAATCTCTACAAAGAATTATCTACTAGTAATAGCTAGCCCCCACTACTAGGAATTCTCTATCCTCTCCTTGAGCCACATCATCAAAATTGATATAGCCGTTAGATGAAGTAAATCAGTCCATAATAGCCGTCTGATCTAGACGTTGAGAGGCTCTGCACTAAGCCACATGCAAGCATGCAGAAATACCGTGGCACATGTATGTGAGTGGGTTTTAAATCACATCAACATGTCTGCATGCAAGCATGCACCGGTAGCATGCATGTAAGTGAGCTTTTAAGTCCCATTAACATGTCAAAAAGAAAAATATAATCCCATTATGCAGTAGGAGTTGGCTGATCTTTTTTCCTTACGTGGGATGATCTAAATGATGATGGGAGTTTATTTAGTTTGGCTACCACATTTGTCATGCGGTTATAGAGTTTTTTAGTTCTATGAAATCGATAATTTTGCGCAGAGAGATATACGCTGTTCATGCAACAGCGGGATTCATCTAGTAATATTTAGGAATGGAGGGAGTACTATGTAAAGAGTTAGGTGTCGCACGGTGATAGTGTGAGGTGGGCCATGTAATCACTGAGCCTGCGTGTTTTCACTGCTCTTGCACACCTCCGGTGTAAGAATGGAGAAAATTGTAATCTAGTAGTAGTACCTCCTTTCGCCGAAAGCGTGGGACATCCAGCAGCCTTACCACCTCAGTAATAAAGACCAATGAGCCGTCAAATCACATAGACCCAACAGTAAGTTGGAAGGACGAAGCAACCATCACTCTTGCGCCAGTGAGAGGTCGCGTCCGCTCTGCCCGGGCATGAATGCGGCACCGATTCTTTGGAGCGCCGCTGACCGTTTCGGGCGGGGAGCGCGTGCGGGTGATGGAGGGGCTTTGGGTGGGCCAGGCTGGTCAGGAGCGGGCGTGGCAGCTGTCTGCATGTCCCTACCGGACACGCCCGGAAACGAGAGGATGCACCGACTCTCGTGGCTAAAATCGTACACTACACAAATCTCTCTGTAGGAGTAGGTCGATCTGTCGCTCTCTCTAACACACACATGCTATTAAACACACACACACACACACGCATACACACACAAACGCACACGCACGCACCTTGGTCCTGTTGCACCTTCTAACATGACTTATTACACCTAGACGGAGGGAGTAGTAAGTATACGAGATACGGTGGCACACTGACTTAAGTCGAATACAAGTGCCCAAAATTTGTGTGCATGTTATAATAAGGATTCACTTAAAATAGTAAGTGAGCGAACAGAGGGATCAATTGGACAGTGTTCCCGAGAAGTAGCGAGATGTGTGAGGTAAATACACACTGGCGCTTTTAATTTTCTTATTAATTTGTTTGTTTCACCCTCTGACTGGTGGGACCCAACGTACTACGTGGAGAGAGGTAAGGTGACTAAGGCTGCATTATTTATGCACCACTGTGGATAGTCTTACCACCAACGCCACATGACACGATTATGATTGAAATCCCAATGACTCCCACACACACACACAAAAACACGGCATGCTTGTCACACGAATGCAAGAATGTATAAAAGGTTATTTCCCTCTCGTTGAACATAACGGGAGGCCTGGCTGTGTAGCTCGTTAGCCTGTTCGCTCATCAAACTTGAGGTCTCGTGTTCGATAACTACACTTGAGCATAATTTGTGCCAGGAGGATTCTTTGACTGGTCAAAATGTTTTCCAGGGTTTTCACGCTTCACACTCTCTCTCCAGTATATATATATATACACGCTGGAGCCTCAGCGCTTGTACTTGCTCTCTTCACACTCTCTCGCCCTCTCACGCTGGAGCCTCAGTGCTTGTAGTTTCTCTCTTCACACTCTCTCGCCCTCTCCAGATCTAAACAAGACTTCGTTGGCCTCTCTCTCCCCTCACTGCTGCTCAAAGAGCCGGCAGGATCCGTCCGCCGGGAAGGGAAGGAGGCTTAACGCTGTCACCGTCGGCGAGGGACTGCCGGTGCAGCTGTTCACTTTCCACCCAGCGGCGGCGTGGGAGGGCCTCCGACCCCTTCTTCTTTGTCGCCATCCCGTCGCCCACTGAACCACGCCCCAAGAACCTTAAGGTATAATTTACTTACTCCACATGCATTGCTCTAGCTGCATGTATACCATGAATCTAGGACGTGGTTCAAAGAGGAAAGGAGTGGGGGAAAGTAGTGGGAAAAGTTGTATATAGTATGAATCTAGGACGTGGTTCAAAGAAGAAATGAAGGGGGAAAGTTGTATAGCATGAATCTAGAACGTGGTTCAAAGAGGAAAGGAATGGGGGAAAGTAGTGGGGAAAGTTGTATCGCATAAATCTAGGACGTGGTTCAAAGAGGAAAGGAAGGGGCGAAAGTACTAGTTCAAAAAGGAAAGGCAGGGACAAGGCTGTAGAGTTTGAGCAGGACTAGATTTGCTGCGCTCACATAGGGAAAGGTGTCTAAAGATAACAAAACTGGGACCAACACAAATATGCTCCTTGGTTGTTTGTTCTTTGTTGCAACAGACTGTGCATGACCATAGTACATCGGTAGATGCACATGGTGCTGGTCGTCCCACTTGTCCCCTGCAACTCATTAGTTGTTGTTAATCTAAGGCCCTGTTTGGTTAAAAACTCCCTAGCCCTACCTGCTTGGTTCTAGGGACTAAACATGGACTAGAGGTTATTAAATGACATGCTAAAAGACCATGTTACCCCTATTAATGAACTAATAGAGACAAGGTGCGATGCGTGGCAGGGGCATCTGTTGGAAAAAGTCCCAAAAAGACTCCCTCTGGGTCTTCTTTCTTTAGTCCCAAATGCCCACTTTTCGTCCCTAAAAGTCCCTCCTGTTTGGTTTAGATGGGACTGACACGGAGTTTTTTTAGTCCCTACACCAAAATGTCCCTGTAAACAAACACCCTCTAATAATGCCGCTGCAAAATTGATGCAATGCCACAGTTAAAAGCAAATTACATGTTTAACAAATTTTATTGTTAATATAATCTCTATGTTAATATTAATCAATGCCACCGTTTGAGAAATGCTACTGTCTTGCTTTCTTTCCCATTTAGATAAGGTAGATGCTTATTTTTGTTGGCTCCTGTGTCATCCACCGTTATCGACCACTAATTGTTTCCTTTGCACCTTTGTGTAAATAGGGTTATCTACTTCACCTCGTTGCCATTGTGACCTTTTGTTGCACTGCACAAAACACTTTTGTTTTAAGAGTGTTTTGTGCAGTTCAACCAAAATGTCACACCGACAATGTTGCTTGATTGCTTGATCTTAGTGGAGCCGCACAATAGGAGATCTTACTTCCTATCCGTTAAGGCGAATTTGGTTCAGATCTTCTTCTTGTGAGTTGTTTGAATTCCGCATCATGAGAGGTCAGTACTAGCCTTCTTTCACATGATTTTGCAGTGTGCTTTCATATGTTGTGCTACTTGTACGATAATGTTGCTTGATTTTAGTGAACTGCACAAATGGAGACAAGACTTCCAATATGTATGTGCACCGTAATATCCCATTGAGGTAAGATAAGGATATTTCACAACTGCTGGCCTGTATTTTTCCACTTTCATCAGAAAATTAAGTTTAGTACTATACTTGTGCTCCCTAATTGACATGCCAAATCTTACATTGAAGGCGAAGCTTGTCTGTTATTGAACCAAGTGATGAAGGGGAAGAACAAGAGGAATAAAAACAAAAATCAACTCACGGTGCTGTAATGAAGCACTAGAACTATGATGACACAAGTAATGATATAGTTTTGCATCTTAATTTATTGCTATGGCTAGAACTAGCAATTGTTTTGCCACTGATTTGATGCCACTCTTAATGTAATATGTAATTATCTCTACTTGTGCAAACAGGGATCTTCTTTGAAGATACCATATATTTTAGTGGAACTGCACAAGAAGATGTTGGAAACATTAAACTAATCGAGGAGTATATAGTAAGCATGGCCACCACCGTAGATAGCAATAGATGGTTCCGAAGAAGTTCTTCATCTATATGCTCTACACAATAAGCCTCCTGACAAAGGTTGGTACTCGCCCACTGATTTCATCCATATGATTGAGATTTGTCATCTCTATTGTTGTTGTGCTACTGTTTAGATACTGTCATGAAATAGTGGTATTGTCCTTGAGAAGTGCTTCATCTGTGCTGTTTTAAATATTTCCTTTCCTTTTTTTCGAGCAAATAGGGATGCTAGCATTTAGTAGTCCTCTTGTCTTTGCACAACAGGATCATCTTCCTCTGAAGAAGAATATGGAGTACGTGAAGTGACTAGTTCCGATTATGCCAGGATGAAGAAGCCCTGTCTATCTTCTCATCAGAAGGAGTAGTTGAAGGATGGTTACATTACTCCCCACAAGACCAAACTAACTTCAGCTTAGAAGGACTCACAAATCTCCATTTTTTTGCTGTGATGCGCGAGTACAATGTTGTTCTAGGATTCTTTCTGGTGAGTTCCATTTTTCTAAAAGTGTGCTCTACATGGACCATGTATGTGCCTGTTGAAACTGTCAAATCATAGTACAGTTTGCTTTATACTAATCACTTTTTTGTATTTGTGCAAACAGGGGTGCTCAGCTACATTTTAATGGGAACTGCACAAAATGTTCATGAATACATCGAATCATTCATTTCCACCACAAGAAAGGAGGTGCCGATAAGTTCAAGGCGTTGCAACATATAAGGGCGAAATCATACAAGCTACGTGCGAATTTGGTTGATTTTGGTGGAATTGCACAAAAAGAACAGCTGGTTTATTTAGCACGAGGTGCCATGTCAATGTCCGAACTGATGGAAAACCCTGCCCATTCCACAATCGTAGGCATTTGATATTTTGGAATGGGACAACCTTGTCAAATTTTGCTCATTGATTTTAGCAAGACATGCGTTTGATATTTTTGAATGGGACGCCCTTTGCTGTCAGCAGCATCGATCAATTTTTTCTTTATTCTTTAGTTGTGAAGTAAATATTGCCTCTGACATGTGAGTCGCTGAGATGCATAATCATCGATTGTTTTGAATGTTCTCTATGAATTGCCGGGCCTGTGTGTTTGATTGCAATGTACAGAAACGCTAAAAAGCTGCTCAAACTCTTTGTACTCCTTCTGTTCCTTTTTACTTCGCACATTGTGAAAGTGCATACTTTTTAGTATAAGATTGGTCAAAGTAGAGATACTTTGCTTGCAGACAAAACTTGTATGTAGACTAGAAAGGACCGGAGGGAGTACATGTGAAACTGCTACAAACGAGGTGATCACCCTGGGAATAATGCTAGTACGTATTGTTTTGCATGTTCATCCAATGCCAGTGATACAGGAATTCCAACTAATCGAAATAAATTCATTCATACACGGTCGGATTTCATATAAACATGCCGGATTTCATTACATTTCATACATTCTTCAACTAAAAAGGGGTGCGCTGTAGGTATAATTAATTAACCGAAGATACCCACCTGTGTCCCTCGAGCGAACAGAAAGCTTGATGACTTAATCGCAGGTGCAGTTGCGTAACTGACATGTGGCCTGTTGGGCCCATGTGTCAGTCAGCCAACTGCACCAGCAGTTAAGTAGAAACAGCGTTCTTCTCCAGCGCAGCTCTCCGACTCCACGTCGCCGCCAAGAAGCTAATCGGTCGTCAATGGTCAACCCGCCTAGCTTGGCTTCAATCGGAGGGTAGCAGCGGTGGCCTTACTTGGACCCGAGCGGCGGCGACCTACCGTGTTCTACTCTTCCTCGTTTTCTGTGTGGCGTAACCTCGTTGGCAGCGGGGCGGGGCCTCGGCGAAGCCGGCGCTGTCCTCTGTCTCGTTGCCGGCGGGCGGCACCTCAGCGGAGCGGTGGAAATCCTCCCTCGCGTTGCCGGCAGGGTGGGGCCTCGGCTGAGCCGGTGATGTCCCCTGTCTCGTTGTTGGCGGGGCGGGGCCTTGGCGGAGCCGGCGGTGTCCTCTGCCTCATTGTTGGCACAGCGGGGCCTCCGCAGAGCCGGCGGTGTCCTCTGCCTCATTGTTGGCGCCGCGGGGCCTCGGCGGAGCAGGGCCTCGGTGACACCAGTGGAGCGGGGACTCGCCGGAGCCGGCATTGTCCTCTGTCGCGTCCTCGATTTCGCCAAACAGCGCCTCGCTCGCTTCATCGCCCTCTTTGCTAGCCTCTTTGTAGGCGGCCGCAGCCTCCGCCACCCGCATGCGGTATCGCCAGCGCTCGAGGCGGCCCTTGCGGGCGGAGCGGTACGAGTCAAGCATCGCCTCCTGCTCCGCCCGCTCCGCGGCGATCTGCTCCTCCGCCTGCAGGTGCTCCTAGAGGAGATGGTGGTTGTAGGCGGTGTAGGCCGGCGCCTCCCGGAACTGCTCCTGACGCATCTGCCTCACACTGTCCGTATATTGGGCACGGTCCTCGCCGATGGTCATGGTGCAATGCACCGGCGAGGATGGCACGGAGGAGGGGGTTGGCGCCGGATCGTCGACTACCATGTTCTCCATTGGGACATCATCGTCCTCCGGCTGCCTGCCGGCCAGCCGGTCGGCAGCAATGGCTGCCATCTCCTTGTGGTCCGTCATCCGCCTGTCCTGAAGAGCGCTGGAGCGCAAGGAAGCCATGGTGGGCAGTAGTGGTGTGGACAGGAGAAAGGGAACGGATGCGGATGACTGCGGCTATGGCCGGCGCAGCAGTTTATATAGCAATGGTGGGCGGGCGGAGGGACAGACGTGTGGCACCGGAGTAGCCGCCTCGGCAACCGCGTATCATTAATGTGAGCGGCAGATGGATGGCACTTGTGTCGTTTGAAGGCGGAGCAATCGCCTGCACTAGGAAGCGGGGCGGGCGGCGCTGACTGTTTCGGGCGGAAAGAGCGCGCGGGCGAGGAGATGACTCTACTTGGAGAGGATGACAATGGGGACCCACCAGGTCCATAGCCTCACGTACGCAAGTGCCTCCTTATTATATATATATATATATATATATATATATATATAATTTCTTTTGCTTCCTCCTGGTTTCCTGACATCACGGTCCCACACCATTGTCAACCTATGTAGTAGTCAATAAACAAGAGAATTGCACAAGAAGCGGCCGACAGCTGGGACCAAGCAGCTCGAGCAGTATTTGTGTTTTTGAGGTGTGAGCACTGCAAAGTTTTTCGATGTTTAGCCCAGATATTAATTTTTCTCCTCTGAACAACAATGAAAACATCGCTGTAGGTATTAACTGGGCGGGCTGTGGCCCATCTAGCCCAGGCCAGGTATCCAGCGCAGATATTAATTTTTTGGGTTAATTAGATAAATGCCACTCCAATTATGGTGATTCATAAAAATGCCACTGCAATTTCCAGACTTTAAAAAATGCCACTGCAATTTTTGCAAACTTTGAAAAACCCCACTTCAGACTTCGAAAAATGCCACTAGAAATGGTATGAAATGGCATTTTTCAATGTGGAAATTGCAGTGGCATTTCTCGGAATCGCCAAATTCGGAGTGGCATTTGTCAAATTAACCCATTTTTTCAAGCTGAAAATGGCTAGCCCAGCTATACTTTTTTTAGGAATACCCAGGCAAGGTCAAGTTGTTATTCTCAGCCCCGCTGGGCTGCAAATCTTTCCTAGGAGGGAGGCATTAGGCTTAACAAGAAAATGGGCTTTAAGAAAAAATAAATGGGATGTAATTAAAAAAACTAGGCAGTAACTATAAAAAAATGCACCAAACACGTGATTACTTTAGAAAATATTATTTTTGGATATTGAACATTTTAATTTCATTAATTGTTGCGAGCGCAATGTTTCATTTGATTTTTACGTAATATAAATTTATATTAAAATTGTATTTAATCTGACTAGAAATTTCGGGATAAAAATATTTCGGATCCCATGAAAATGTGGGAAATTTTAATGAATTCTGTTTTGAACGCTTGGTTGAAATGGGCTGTACTTTTAACAAACTGTAAATGGGCTGTTGTAAATTCCATTAGAATTCAAAAATGGGCTACACATTCTTACAAATCTCAAATGGGCTATAAGTTCTCTGCCACACACTTCTGGTCTTACTAAGTTGACGCGTCCCCTAAAAAAACAGAGTTGACGCGTATGCAAGGCTTTGTCAACTTATAGTCAACACACGGTTCTAGCAGTAGTGGCCGTTGGATGTCCATCCAACGGATGCCGTGCTTCTTCTTCAATCTCTAATATTCTAGCTTCACCCGCCCAAAAAATGATTCCTCCCCCTGACATCTGGGGTGCACCGTTTCGGAAGCTGACCTGTGGCCTACTAAGTTGACATACCAAGGGCTTTGTCAACTTAGTCAATCTAAACGATTCTAGCTGCAGTGACCATACGATGTCCATCCAACAGCCATCGTGCTTCTTCAACCTCTGGTCTTCTTGCTCCAGCCGCTCAAAGCAGCGCCGGTCGTGCCGCCTGCTCCTGCCTCCCGTGGCCGGCTGTGCTGCCGCGGAGGCCTCACAGCCCCCTACTACTCCCACCGCCGGCCAGACAATCCCTCCACTCACCCACACCCCCTGTTATTCTGCGGCGGCGGCAGCGCAGCCGAACCAGTGAACCCTCGTACTCCTCTCCGCGTGTGCATCCACTGCCGCGTCTTCCCCGGCTCCGTGTCGTCCCCTTCCTAGGCCTCGCCGTCGTCCACCACCCTGGTGCTCTCGGCGCAGCGTGGTCAACATGGTCAAGGAACGACTTCCATTGGACGTGGATTGTACGTGGAGAGGCTGACAGCTGGGTCCACTGCAGCCGCAAGGAAGTGCCTCCTTATTACGCGCAAAATAATTATTCCTCCACCTGACAACAGGGACCCACCGGACGGGCCACCGTATTTTGTGAAAAAAATGATTCGCCCCCTGACTGCTGGGACCACGAGCTACATCTTCGCACGCAAGGAAGTGCGTCCGAAAAAAAACGGATTCACACCCCTGACTGCTAGGACCCACCAGCTACATCTTCGCACGCAAGGAAGTGCGTTCAAAAAATGATTTCCCCGCGACTACTTGGGCGCACTAGCTACACCTTCGCATGCAAGGAAGTGCGTCCGCAAAAAAAACGATTCGCCTCGATCATTGGGACCCAAAGAGCTACACCTTCGCATGCAAGGAAGTGCGTCCGGGCAAAAAAAACGATTCGGCCCCCTGACTGCTGCTACGTCACCAACGTATCTATAATTTTTTATTGCTCCATGCTATATTATCTACTGTTTTGGGCAATATTGGGCTTTATTATCCACTTTTATATTATTTTTGGGACTAACCTATTAACCGGAGGCCCAGCCCAGATTTGTTGTTGTATGCCTATTCCAGTGTTTTGAAGAAAAGGAATATCAAACGGAGTCGAAACGGAACGAAATCAACTGGAGAAGTTATTTTTGGAAGGAAAGCTACATGATAGACTTGGACCCCACGTCAGGAGCCAAGGGAGGTGCTCACGAGGGTGGGGGGCGCCCACCCCCTAGGGCGCGCCCCGCTGCCTCGTGGGGCCCCCGAAGCTCCACCGACGTACTTCCTGCACCCATATATACTCACGTACCCTAAAACTTCCAGAACAGAGATTAGATCGGGAGTTCCGCCGCCGCAAGCCTCTGTAGCCACCAAAAACCAATTGGGACCCTGTTCCGGCACCCTGCCGGAGGAGGGAACCCTCATCGGCGGCCATCTTTATCATCCCGGCGCTCTCCATGACGAAGAGGGAGTAGTTCACCCTCGCGGCTGAGGGTACGTACCAGTAGCTATGTGTTTGATCTGTCTCTCTCTCTCTCTCATGTTCTTGATTTGGCACGATCTTGATGTATCGCGAGCTTTGCTATTATAGTTGGATCTTATGTTTCTTCTCCCCCTCTACTCTCTTGTAATGTATTGAGTTTTCCCTTTGAAGTAATCTTGTCGGATTGAGTCTTTAAAGATTTGAGAACACTTGATGTATGTCTTGTCGTGCGTATCTGTGGTGACAATGGGATATCATGTGATTCACTTGATGTATGTTTTGGTGATCAACTTGCGGGTTCCGCCCATGAACCTATGCATAGGGGTTGGCACATGTTTTCGTCGTGATTCTCCGGTAGAAACTTTGGGGCACTCTTTGAGGTTCCATGTTTTGGTTTGAGTAGATGAATTGATATTGTGTGATGCATATTGTATAATCATACCCACGGATACTTGAGGTGACATTGGAGTATCTAGGTGACATTAGGGTTTTTGGTTGATTTGTGTCTTAAGGTGTTATTCTAGTACGAACTCTAGGGCTGTTTGTGACACTTATAGGAATAGCCCAACGGATTGATTGGAAAGAATAACTTTGAGGTGGTTTCGTACCCTACCATAATCTCTTCGTTTGTTCTCCGCTATTAGTGGCTTTGGAGTGACTCTTTGTTGCATGTTGAGGGATAGTTATATGATCCAATTATGTTATTATTCTTAAGAGAACTTGCACTAGTGAAAGTATGAACCCTAGGCCTTGTTTCCTATCATTGCAATACCGTTTACGCTCACTTTTACCTCTCGCTACCTTGCTGTTTTTATATTTTCAGTTTACAAAAACCTATATCTACGATCCATATTGCACTTGTATCACCATCTCTTCGCCGAACTAGTGCACCTATACAATTTACCATTGTATTGGGTGTGTTGGGGACACAAGAGACTCTTTGTTATTTGGTTGCAGGGTTGCTTGAGAGAGACCATCTTCATCCTACGCCTCCCACGGATTGATAAACCTTAGGTCATCCACTTGAGGAAAATTTGCTACTGTCCTACAAACCTTTGCACATGGAGGCCCAACAACGTCTACAAGAAGAAGTTTGCATAGTAGACATCAAGCTCTTTTCTGGCGCCGTTGCCAGGGAGGTTAGTGCTTGAAGGTATATCTTTAGATCTTGCAATCGAATTTTTTTGTTTCTTGTTTTAGCACTAGTTTAGTTTATAAAACAAAACTACAAAAAAATGGAATTGAGAGTGCCTCATATGCTTCATCTTTTTAATGTCTTTCGTGAAAATGATGGGAAGGAAAATTGTGCTCAAGTGCTTGAAGAAGAATTACATAGAATGCTTGGTATAACATATGTGAATGATGAGCATGATTGCAATGTTGTTAGTATGAATTCCTTGAATATCCATGATGCTAATGATATGCAAAGCCACAAGCTTGGGGAAGCTATGTTTGATCAAGATGATATTCTTTGTCCCCCAAGCTTTGGTGAGAAAATTTACTATGATGAAAGCATGCCTCCTATCTATGATGATTATTGTGATGACACGTATGCTATAAAGAATAATGATAACCATGAAACTTGTCATCTTGATCTTAATTTTCAATCACATGATAGTTATTTTGTTGAGTTTGCTCCCACTACTATTCATGAGAAGAAGTTTGCTTATGTGGAGAGTAATAAAAATTATATACTTGTAGATCATGAAAAGAATGCTTTAGGTGCTGGTTATATTGTTGAATTCATTCATGATGCTACTAAAAATTATTATGAGGGAGGTATATATGCTTGTAGGAATTGCAATAATATCAAGTTTCCTCTCTATGTGCTTAAAATTTTGAAGTTATGCTTGTTTTGCCTTCCTATGCTAGTTGATTATTGCTCCCATAAGTTGTTTGCTCACAAAATCCCTATGCATAGGAAGTGGGTTAGACTTAAATGTGCTAGTCATATTCTTCATGATGCTCTCTTTATGTTTCAATTCCTATCTTTTATGTGAGCATCATTGAAATCATCATGCCTAGCTAGGGGCATTAAACGTTAGCACTTGTTGGGAGGCAACCCAATTTTATTTTAGTTTCTTGCTTTTTGGTTCTGTTTAGGAATAAATAACCCATATACCTTATGTTTAGATGTGGTTTTGTGTTTTAATTAGTGTTTGTGCCAAGTTAAACCTATAGGATCTTCTTGGATGATAGTTATTTGATCTTGCTGTAATTTCCAGAATCTTTCTGTTCACAAAAACAATTGTTAAAAATCACTAGAACATGATAAAATACTGATTCCAATTGATGCTGATCATTAAACAAATTGTCTAGGCCTTCCTATTTTGGTATATTTTTTGGAGTTCCAGAAGTATGCGTTAGTTACATATTACTACAGACTGTTCTGTTTTTGACAGATTCTGTTTTCATTGTGTTGCTTGCTTATTTTGATGAATCTATGGCTAGTAAAATAGTTTATAAACCATAGAGAAGTTGGAATACAGTAGGTTTAACACCAATATAAATAAAGAATGAGTTCATTACAGTACCTTGAAGTGGTGTTTTGTTTTCTTTCGCTAACGGAGCTCACGAGTTTTCTGTTAAGTTTTGTGTTGTGAAGTTTTCAAGTTTTGGTTAAAGATTCGATGGACTATGGAATAAGGAGTGGCAAGAGCCTAAGCTTGGGGATGCCCAAGGCACCCCAAGGTAATATTCAAGGATAACCAAGCGTCTAAGCTTGGGGATGCCCCGGAAGGCATCCCCACTTTCGTCTTCGTTCATCGGTAACTTTACTTGGAGCTATATTTTTATTCACCACATGATATGTGTTTTGCTTGGAGCGTCATTTTATTTTCTTTAGCTTTGCTTGCTGTAAAGTATCAAGATCTGAAACTCTTAAATGTTAGAGAGTCTACACATAGTTACATAATTATTAAACTACTCATTGATCTTCACTCATATCTTTTGGAGTAGTTTGTTGTTTGCTCTAGTGCTTCACTTATATCTTTTAGAGCATGGTGGTGGATTTGTTTTATAGAAACTATTGATCTCTCATGCTTCACTTAGATTATTTTGACAGTCTTAAATAGCATGGTAATTTGCTAAATAATTTTAATATGCTTGGTATTCAAGATTTGTAAAGCTTTCTTATGAGTGTGTTGAATACTAAGAAAAGATTGAAGCTCGATAATTGTTTTGAGATATGAAGATGGTGATATTAGAGTCATGCTAGTTGAGTAGTTGTGAATTTAAAGAATACTTGCGTTAAAGTTTGTGATTCCCGTAGCATGCACGTATGGTGAACCGTTATGTGATGAAGTCGGAGCATGATTTATTTATTGATTGTCTTCCTTATGAGTGGCGGTCGGGGACGAGCGATGGTCTTTTCCTACCAATCTATCCCCCTAGGAGTATGCGCGTAATAAGTATATGAGTTATAGATTTTTGCAATAAGTATATGAGTTCTTTATGACTAATGTTGAGTCCATGGATTATACGCACTTTTCCCTTCCTTCCACCATTGCTAGCCTCTCTAATACCGCACACTTTTCGCCGGTATCATACACCCACCATATACCTTCCTCAAAACAGCCACCATACCTACCTATCATGGCATTTCCATAGCCATTCCGAGATACATTGCCATGCAACTTTCCACCGTTCCGTTTATTATGACACGCTCCATCATTGTCATATTGCTAGCATGATCATGTAGTTGACATCGTATTTGTGGCAAAGCCATCGTTCATAATTCTTTCATACATGTCACTCTTGATTCATTGTATATCCCGGTACACCACCGGAGGCATTCATATAGAGTCATATTTTGTTCTAAGTATTGAGTTGTAATTGTTGAGTTGTAAGAAAATAAAAGTGTGATGATCATCATTTTTAGAGCATTGTCCCAGTGAGGAAAGGATGATGGAGACTATGATTCCCCCACAAGTCGGGATGAGACTCCGGACGAAAAAAAAGAAAAAAAGAGGCCATAAAAAAAGAGAAAGACCCAAACAAAAAAAATAAAAAAATGAGAGAAAAAGAGAGAAAGGACAATGCTACTATCCTTTTACCACACTTGTGCTTCAAAGTAGCACCATGATCTTCACGATAGAGAGTCTCCTATGATATCATTTTCATATACTAGTGGGAATTTTTCATTATAGAACTTGGCTTGTATATTCCAATGATGGGCTTCCTCAAAATTGCCCTAGGTCTTCGTGAGCAAGCAAGTTGGATGCACACACACTTAGTTTCTTTTGTTGAGCTTTCATATACTTATAGCTCTAGTCCATCCGTTGCATGGCAATCCCTACTCACTCACATTGATATCTATTAATGTGCATCTCCATAGCCTGTTGATACGCCTAGTTTATGTGAGACTATCTTCCCCTCTTTTTTGTCTTCTCCACAACCACCATTCTATTCCATATATAGTGCTATATCCATGGCTCACGCTCATGTATTGCGTGAAGATTGAAAAAGTTTTGAAAATGTTAAAGTATGAAACAATTGCTTGGCTTGTCATCGGGTTGTGCATGATTTAAATACTTTGTGTGGTGAAGATAGAGCATAGCCAGACTATATGATTTTGTAGGGATAACTTTCTTTGGCCATGCTATTTTGAGAAGACATGATTGCTTTGTTAGTATGCTTGAAGTATTATTATTTTTATGTCAATATTAAACTTTTGTCTTGAATCTTTCGGATCTGAATATTCATACCACAAGTAAGAATAATTACATTGAAATTAGGCCAAGTAGAACTCCGCATCAAAAATTCTTTTTTTATCATTTACCTACTCGAGGACGAGCAGGAATTAAGTTTGGGGATGCTTGATATGTCTCCAACGTATCTATAATTTTTGATTGCTCCATGCTATATTATCTACTGTTTTGGGCAATATTGGGCTTTATTATCCACTTTTATATTATTTTTGGGACTAACCTATTAACCGGAGGCCCAGCCCAGATTTGCTGTTTTATGCCTATTTCAGTGTTTTGAAGAAAATGAATATCAAACGGAGTCGAAACGGAACGAAATCAACTGGAGAAGTTATTTTTGGAAGGAAAGCTACAAGATAGACTTGGACCCCACGTCAGGAGCCAAGGGAGGTGCTCACGAGGGTGGGGGCGCGCCCCTGCCTCGTGGGGCCCCCGAAGCTCCACCGACGTACTTCCTGCACCCATATATACTCACGTACCCAAAAACTTCCAGAACAGAGATTAGATCGGGACTTCCGCCGCTGCAAGCCTTTGTAGCCACCAAAAACCAATTGTGACCCTGTTCCGGCACCCTGCCGGAGGGGGGAACCCTCATCGGTGGCCATTTTCATCATCCCAGCGCTCTCCATGACGAGGAGGGAGTAGTTCACCCTCGGGGCTGAGGGTATGTACCAGTAGCTATGTGTTTGGTCTCTCTCTCTCTCTCTCTCTCTCTCTCTCTCTCTCTCTCGTGTTCTTGATTTGGCACGATCTTGATGTATCGCGAGCTTTGCTATTATAGTTGGATCTTATGTTTCTTCTCTCCCTCTACTCTCTTGTAATGGATTGAGTTTTCCCTTTGAAGTAATCTTATCGGATTGAGTCTTTAAAGATTTGAGAACACTTGATGTATGTCTTGCCGTGCGTATCTTTGGTGAATATGGGATATCACGTGATTCACTTGATGTATGTTTTGGTGATCAACTTGCGGGTTCCGCCCATGAACCTATGCATAGGGGTTGGCACATGTTTTCGTCGTGATTCTCTGGTAGAAACTTTCGGGCACTCTTTGAGGTTCTATGTGTTGGTTTGAGTAGATGAATTGAGATTGTGTGATGCATATCGTATAATCATACCCACGGATACTTGAGGTGACATTGGAGTATCTAGGTGACGTTAGGGTTTTGGTTGATTTGCGTCTTAAGGTGTTATTCTAGTACGAACTCTAGGGCTGTTTGTGACACTTATAGGAATAGCCCAACAGATTGATTGGAAAGAATAACTTTGGGGTGGTTTCGTACCTGTCACGCCCAAGATGCTACCCTATCCTAAAGGAACTCGAAGGTCCCACCAAGGATAGAAGCGCATCTTGAAGACGCTTTTGCAAGGTGGACATCATTACATCAACATTACATAATAGTGGGGATACAACCAAGCCATACAATGTCACATGAATACAACAATACAACATACATAAGATCAACATCCGACTACGGATGAAACATAAACAGAAACTCAAACCATATCCACCTGCTAGCCCAGTGCTGCCGACACGAACCTATCCCCGATCAAAGAAGCGTAAGAAGAACTCCAAAACAAGGAAACATCGCTTTCGCGTCATGATCATCTCATAACCTGTACCTGCAAATGTTGTTGTAGTAATCTGTGAGCCACGAGGACTCAACAATCCCATTACCATGGGTATCAAGACTAGCAAAGCTTAATGGGTAAGGAAGGGGTAAAGTGGTGAGGTTGCAGCAGCGACTAAGCATATATGGTGGCTAACATACGCAAATAAGAGCGAGAAGAGAGCAAGCGGAACGGTCGTGAAGCTAGCAATGATCAAGAAGTGATCCTGAACTCCTACTTACGTCAAACATAACCCAAAACCGTGTTCTCCTCTCGATCAACCCCGAAAAGAGACAATCACGATTACGCACGCAGTTGGTGTATTTTAGAAGAGTTTACTTCAAGTTTACTACAACCGGACATTAACAAATTCCCATCTGCCACATAACCGCGGGCACGGCTTTCGAAAGTTCAAACCCTGCAGGGGTGTCCCAACTTAGCCCATGATAAGCTCTCGCGATCAACGAAGGATATTCCTTCTCCCGGGAAGACCCGATCAGTCTTGGAATCCCGTTTACAAGACATTTCGACAATGGTAAAACAAGACCAGCAAAGCCGCCCGAATGTGCTGACAAATCCCGATAGGAGCTGCACATATATCGTTCTCGGGGCACACCAGATGAGCAAGACGACGGGTTGGCATAGACCCTGGTTGCCCAGGGGGCGCCGGACATCGCTCGGTTTGGACCAGCACTCAGAGGAGAACTGGTCCGGGGGGCTAAAATAAAGATGACCCTCGGGCTCCGGAAACCCAAGGGAAAAAGGGCTAGGTGAGGCAAATAGTAAAACCAATGTTGGGCCTTGCTGGAGGAGTTTTATTCAAAGTGAACTGTCAAGGGGGTCCCATAAATCACCCAACCGCGTTAGGGACGCAAAATCCGGGAACATAATACCGATATGACGAAAACTAGGGCGGCAAGAGTGGAACAAAACACCAGGCATAAGGCCGAGCCTTCCACCCTTTACCAAGTATATAGATGCATTAATAATATAACAGATATTGTGATATCCCAACATAAACATAATCCAACATGGAGCAATCTTCATCTTCACCTGCAACTAGCAACGCTATAAGAGGGGCTGAGCAAAAGCGGTAACATAGCCAAACAACGGTTTGCTAGGAAGGGTGACAAAGGTTAGAGGTTCATGGCAATTTGGGAGGCTTGATAAGCAAGTGGTAGGTAACGCAGCATAGCGATAGAACGAAGCAACTAGCATAGAAAGGATAGTAATGAGATCCAAGGTGATGGTCATCTTGCCTGAAATCCCGCTAGGAAGAAGAACGAGTCCATGAAGAAGACAACCGGACGTAGTCGAACGAATCCTCACAACTCCGGAACGAAACTGAAGCTAACGAGAGAAGCAAACCGGAAAGAAGCAAACAACATAGTAAACAACCATCACATAAACATGGCATGATGCACAATCAAGTATGATGCATGTCCGGTTTAATGATTCATGGCATGACAAAGTGCAACAAACAATACTACAAATTAAGTGGAGCTCAATATGCAACGAGTTGCATATTGACAAAACACCACATCAAATATTTAGTTCTCTCTCGTTTATGCACCCAATAATATTAAATGTTGTTAAACATGGCAAGGGGTGAAGCATAAGAAAATTACCTATCTAGGCAAGTTTAAATGAGGCCTGAAATAAGAAACAACAATTCCGGAAAATCCCCATGTGCATATTTTAGTTTTGGTACTGTTCTGCCTGTTACATAATTTTAGAGTTGTTAAACAGGTAAATAAACTGCACCATGTTAAACTAGGCATTTTTCCACCCCATTTACATATAAAGTTTATTTAAAATGGAGCTACGGTTATTTAGTTATGAAATAAATCATTTTAACATGGCATTAGAGCAAATTAATTGCAAACAACAATTTAAACAGTTTAAACATGGATGAGAGTTGCAAATTATTAATCTACCCAAAATTCTAAGCATTTTACATGTTTAAATCATTTTAAACCGATGCACAGTTGTTGAGTTATTAAATGCATGAACATGAGGGTGCAATCTGTAAACGTGCAGTTTTTTTGGACTAATAGGAAATCACAGCGCACAGACAAAAAAACATATCGGGCCGCATCTACTGAACTGGGCCAGCTGCTGCGAGCACTGCACGCGGGTGGGTTTCGGTGGACTCTCACCTCGGGCCAAAACTGGCTTGCTGGTGGAGAGGGGGCAGCTGGGCCGGATGAGGCTAGGGCGGCGCTGGGCCTTGGTGCCGCAAGAGGAGGCCCACGTGCTTGGCGGGCGTGCGCTCGATGCAGCGCTGTTGCATCTCACTGCAGAAGAACTGCAGCGGCGCCATCGCGACAGGAAGCAGAGGGTCGCCGCGGCGGGGCTCCTTCCGGCCGGATCACGCCAGATCCCGCAGGAACGGAGCGAGGGCGAACGGATCCACGCACGAGGAGTCGAGGCAGGAGCTCGAGGCGGCGAACTTGAAGGAGGCTGCTGTTAGCTGAAGAAAAGACAGAGTTCAGGGGGAAACAAGGGATGGAAGGAGAGAAAGAGACGCAGTGAGATGGAAAGGGCGCGACGGAGCGACCTGGCAAGCCTCAGCTTGTGGTGTCCATGGCTGCATGAGGGACCTTCTTGTAGAAAAGCAGAGAGAGGGAGTTGAGAGAACAAGGACGACAGGAGAAGGAAAAGGGGCTGCGCGCTGCTCATCTGTGGCGGGGACGGAGAGGACGGAGCAAGGCGGCGGTGGAGCATCTGGGCACGGGGAAGTGGCCTGGAGAAGCTGCACGAGGCCGAGCGCCATGGTGGTTGCAGCGGCGTCGGTCTCCATGCTAAGGACGGCAGAGCTCGGCGAGGGGGTGCGGAGAGGAGGCATGCGAGGCAGGGGATGGCCAGGGATCGAGTGGAGGCGCGGGGAGGTGGATTTGGATCGGGGCGAGGTGGAGGCTGCCGGTTGGGGTGCTGCTGAAAACGAAGGAGAAATGGTGGCTGGATCGGGGGGGAACCCGAGGATGGAGGGAGGCTGTCGGCTGGCTCGGTTGGTCGGGGAGGATCCCGAGGAAGGTGGAGACTGGGTGGCGGCGCGAGGAGGGGAATAGGGTTAGGCTAGGGTTTGATCTGATTTAGCAAGTGGGTGGACTATATATAGAGAAATATGATTGAGGTTGGACCCTCCGATTGCGATCGGACGGTCCAAAATAAATGGGTTAGGGAGTCCAAAAGAGAAAAGGAAGATGTTTTATAGATGTTTGGGGATGATCCAAATCCAACGGTGATGACTAAGCGGTTCGGGTTCGGGGCAAGTTTCGGACACGCACACGAGGGTGCTGCGAGCTGGCAAGAGAGGTTAGGTGGTCACGGTCAAGAGGGAAGCGAAAACCCGAATGGCCTCGGAACGGTCAACGAAAGCAAGGGGGGGGACGCGGCAACTACGAACGGGTGCAAGTTTTATGGAAACATGCAGATGCAATGCGCATGATGCCATGAGATGAGATGCACGCCATGAACAAAATGCAAAACAAAAGACAAAAACCCAACCACGAAGGAAAATACCATAACACATATCCGGAAATGGCAAGAGTTGGAGTTACAATTATGGAAAGCTACATCCAGGTGTTACAGTACCCTACCATAATCTCTTCATTTGTTCTCCGCTATTAGTGGCTTTGGAATGACTCTTTGTTGCATGTTGAGGGATAGTTATATGATCCAATTATGTTATTATTGTTGAGAGAACTTGCACTAGTGAAATTATGAACCCTAGGCCTTGTTTCCTATCATTGCAATTCCGTTTACGCTCACTTTTACCGCTCGCTACCTTGCTGTTTTTATATTTTCAGTTTACAAAAACCTATATCTACGATCCATATTGCACTTGTATCACCATCTCTTCGCCGAACTAGTGCACCTATACAATTTACCATTGTATTGGGTGTGTTGGGGAGACAAGAGACTCTTTGTTATTTGGTTGCAGGGTTGCTTGAGAGAGACCATCTTCATCCTACGCATCCCACGGATTGATAAACCTTAGGTCATCCACTTGAGCAAAATTTTCTACTGTCCTACAAACCTCTGCACTTGGAGGCCCAACAACGTCTACAATAAGAAGGTTGCGTAGTAGACATCAACTGATGGGACCCACCAGCTACATCTTCGCACGCAAGGAAGTGCCTGACAGTCGGGACCCACCTGGTCGAAGCGTACGTAGCGTTGTCATTCTGGTCGCGAACGTGTACGTACATACTAGTCGATGTAGAGGCGCGCACGTAGAATGTACACGTACGTACAGTGGCCAGGGTGCAAGAAAGAAAATATGGCCACTTATGTGTACATACGGGCGGGGTCTCGAACGCCTACTCGCGCATACGTACGGCGAGGGCTCGTGTACATGACTGGGTCGGAACGGAGAAACTGCGTCGTCGTCGTGTTCATGGGGAGGCAACGGAATGCGTCGTGTTCATGGGAAGGCAACAGAATGCGTCGTGTTCATCGGGAGAAAACGGAACGCGTGGGAGCCAACCGGCTGGGTCGGAACGGAATGCGTGGTCGTGTTCATTGGGAGGGCTTGGACGGAATAGGCGACGGAAACGAGGCCTGGCGTACCGCAAAACGGAGGAAACGGACCTCCTACGTTCGGAACGGGGTCCTGTTGATCGAGAGGGGTGTGGCGTACCGCACAACGGAGGAAACGAACCTCCTACGGTCGAAACGGGGGTCCTGTTGATCGGGAGGGGTGTGGCGTACCACAAAACAGACGAAACGGACCTCCTACGGTCGAAAAGGGGGTCCTGTTGATCAGGTGGGGTGTGGCGTACCGCAAAACGGACGAAACGGACCTCCTACGGACGAAATGGGGGTCCTGTTCATCGGGAGGGGTGTGGCGTACCGCAAAATGGGACTCCACGGGATACTGTTCATCTCAACCGTCGACCTCCTCCAGCCTCCACGGGCTACCATGGACCTCCTCCAGCATCCACGGGCTCCTGTTCATCCAGCCTCCACCATGATCTACTCCACCGTCTACTGTTCATCCAGCCCTCCACACCACGGGGTCCTGTTCAACCACCCCTCCACGGGCACCCTCCACCGCTCATCGCTCATCCAGCCCTCCACACCACGGGTCCTGTTCAACCACCCTCCATTGGCACCCCTCCACCGTCTCATCGGCCCATCCAGCCCTCCACCACACCACGGGTCCTGTTCATCCAGAGGCAATGCCACCACTCACTATTCATCCACCCCCGCAACGCCACTTTTCATCCTGCAGGCAGCATCGATCGGCTTCGATTAGCAACAGAGAGAAGGAATCGCCGATCGGGTTCGATTAACAACCATCGATCGATCGCTCGGGTTCGATAGAACGCAGAGCTCGCAGTCAATCGCTCGGGCTCAGTTAGAGCCCAACGACTCGCTCGGGCTCAGTTAGAGCCCAACGACTCGCTCGGGTTCAGTTAGAGCCAACGCCTCGCACACACGTGCGTACATTTACGAGAGAAACGCGCATCGCTCGGCCCCCGACCTCTCACCGTAACCGGGAAGTCCCCAAAATTTTCCTCCCCCTCGCTTCTACCACGGTTTTTTCCGTCATGGACGGCCCAAAGAATGTCATGCAGCTGCGTCTCTGGCCCGCCCAGGACGAAAAGCCCATTTTCTGTCATGGTTTTTTATCATAGAAGTAGGAGCCCACCACATCTATGATGATACCGGGTTTTGTCACAATTATCGTCATAGAAGTGTCATATGCATGACAAAAAAATTTCGTTCGGCCCAAAATGTCACGGATGTGTCTTTTTTTGTAGTGTTAGCATAGAACAAATCAGCTCTTTATTACAATCTATATGGGTACAAGGGATTACATCGGCACAGCGACGCTACGCCTGCCACGGTTGCTCTATGCAAGCAGCAAGACAACACGAAGCAGCGGAATAACTCTAGCAACGGAACACCGACAATGGTGGTGAACTCCACTCCGCGGGGACTCTGGCTGGAACGCGTATCCTAGCTCGCAAACAAGGGATCCACGGCAAACAAGCAATCAAATACGGCATGACCTGCACACTGGCATGACACGCCAGGTCAGTACATTGAATGTACTTACAAGCTCACAACAACCAAGAGCGACAAACAACATCATGGCAATTACAAGTTAACATGATACTATCAGATCAATCATAGCATGAACAAGATGAACATGACACCGCTAGAACAATATGAGCATGGCATGAACATATGAACATAATGATTCTAGCATGCAACATGATAACACTATCATGAACCAACTTACTCTGCTCGAGTTACCTCGTAACCATCACATGCATCACTTACCAACCTCGGACCTCACACGACCATCTCAGGATCCAATCAAGCTTGGTATAAACAATACCAGAGTAATCATTACATGACCACAAGGAGCTTGACCTTTACCCTTGACCCTCGCATAACTCCACAAATATCCAACAAATCGGTATCCTCGATACCACGGTGATCCTCTCACGATCACATAACCAACTTATCTCATCATCAAACCAGGGTTGTTATTAAGCAAGTTATCATTATTATTATTACTAGCAAAACATGCTCGTGCGTTGCAACGGGAAAAAATATCCATCCCTCATGCTCACACCTTACAACATCGGCGAATCCTTTGAAATCTTTCACGATGCCACACAACAAACAACATGATAAGTGGTGTTTCGCAAAAAGCATAAGATTGGATGATTTTTGAATACTCAAGATGTTTCAGATTTATTTGACAACATAAATATCAATGGTAAACCGACATTTCTAAAATACCACATGTAAAGAAGATATTAATTAAGGTTGTATCATAAACAAAATTTTAGAAATGATTAATATAATAGCATATTTGAAATCTGCATGATTTTTTGAGAGATTTCCATATATGATATTTTAGATTTTGGGTTTGAAAGTTATGAGTTAAAAAATTTGAATTTGCCCGAAAATAGAAAAAATAAAAATAAAGTGGCTGAGCCAAAACTGAAACATCATGTGGCCCATCTGCTAAGTAGGAGAGAAAGGAGAAGGAGAAGATTCTCGAAAAAACAAAAAGGAGAAGGAGAAAGAGAGTGAGAAAAGGAGAGAACCGGGAATCGAACCCGGGTCTCAGGTATGGAGATGTGAGGCTAATACCACCACGCCACTCTACCGCGCGTGATGAATGATATGGCTTACCTCAAATAAACATAAGCCGTCCGTGATTTTAGAAGGAAAAAAGTGAACCGTTTTTTCCCTCTTACCGGTGGCACGGTGGGTAATTATTTACAACTCCAAGGGTAATTTTAGTGACGGACGAACAGAAGCACTATTTGCTTTATTATTAGCGGAAGATTGACTCATAGTGTGACCAACTACAAACTGAGCCCTTATCCGCGCTCGCGACTATCGATAGATTTAAACACACACTCTGCAGATGTTAGCTCACTGTACCCACATCATGGAACCCATGGCCTCGCACTCCCATACGTGTGGAACAATGGCGTTCTGACAAAACCGATCTATTGCCCATGACACTCTCCCGGCCACTCCGACCAACTCCCCTCCGGGCTAGGTCCTGGGTGGCCCCGTGTCTACCAAAGACAACAACGGGCACCGTCACGGCAAAAGAATAAACGGTCCCAAACGGGGACAACCCGGGTACAACACAACAACGGGCATACAAGGCTTATGCCGTCATACCCGGCCAAGGTAGCCCCCGCACATAACCTTCCCTCTTTGGAGGCACCGACAAGAGGCATGGCAATAGACCCAGTTAGGACCTTCCCATAAAAGGCAAA
Organism: Aegilops longissima; assembly: GCA_021605205.1. Classification (NCBI taxonomy): domain Eukaryota; kingdom Viridiplantae; phylum Streptophyta; class Magnoliopsida; order Poales; family Poaceae; genus Aegilops; species Aegilops longissima. Next base: position 547,333,178 of record CM038676.1, read on the forward strand.
TGTGGTTGCGCTGGTCAGCTCGATATGGTGGCGCCATGACTCAACCAACAGTTGTGCAAGTTCATTTAAGTCCGCTTAAACTTGAATGCAATAAGCTGAGCCATAAGAAAATAACATAATGCAACTACAATGCATGAGCATGATGTCAACATAAGCATGGGGGTACAACATAACTATCAACCATATCAACAATGAATCATATACAACTGAGCATGGCATAATGACGAGCATGAATATCACAAGTATAACACTATTCATAGCATAACATGACCACTAGCATCAACAATAAATACCATGCAAGAACACATCAATAACTTTATCGAGTAAACACTTAACCAACTAACAGCAAAGAAACATGCAATTCAACGGTATTCGGTAACCGACGATAGTCATGCACCGAAGAACATGACCAACCCAACATGTACTACTACCAAGCATGGCCAATATGAAAGTAATACTAGCAGGTAGAACATGATAACAGAGTGCAAGAAAACATAGCATGACGATAACCCTCGATCCATAAGCATAACCGAAATAATGATAGAAGTAGAAAAACAAACAGACAGTTATTAAAGATTCAAGTTGAAAACCAATGCTACTGCATGGCTATCATGCAAATGGTGATTGTGGCTTGCCTGGGGATGAAGTATACACTGGGAAGAAATGCGGAAAGATCGCGGAACGAATCGCCGGAAAGGTTTCTCTCTCGAAGGGGGCTGATTAGGGGCAAGGGCATCAAGGTCATTTTAAGAATGTTAAAACATAATGAAAATGATAAGAACAGAACGGGCTCGAAGAGATGATGGCTTGGGCATTGGATAAACCTCAATCGGAGTCTCGAGCAAAAAGTTGTGGCCGTTCACTTTTTAGGCAGAAAAGGGGCTAAACAGTGAACGTTCACAGTATAACCACTTCGGCCGGCGGGGTTAAGTAGAAAGTGTATTTCTGGAAAATACGTATTCGGGTCAGATAAAGTGCATTCCATCTCAAAACCGTAGCAGAATACATTTTCACTTACCGAACAGGTAAAAACTTAGTACGCCTCCACTTAAATCTACGCGGGCCCAGGGTCAATGCCCTTGTTAGGCTGACTGGTGGGACACAAGGTGAGATGGGGCACACCCGACCAAGCCATCATCTTCAACCCCCGCTCGCGCTTGGCCGGAGACAGAGCCGGCCTCGACGGCGCTGGCCGGCGGCACGGGTCACCGCAGGCGGTGCCCGGCCTACTGACGGGTGCGGGGAAACGAGGCGCACCTCCCTAGAGCTAGCACGCTCGCCAGAGACCTCGAGAGAGGGCATGGCCTCAGCCGCGATGGACAGCAACTATGGAGGGGTCGACCGTGATGCTACTACCACGGGGAGGAGGGAGGAAAGTCACGGGGAGGATCTGGTGAGGTGGTAGATGCTGCTGGTGGTGGTGGAACGGAGGGAGAGGGCTTGGCCCGCCAAATTTTGGTGGAGGAGGCCGGCGGCCGTGGTGGCATTGGAGAGTGAGGAGAGCTCCTGGAGCTCGGGGAAGAAACTAGGAAGGACTAGGGGAGTGAGATGAGGCCAATGAGGTGCTCGGGAGGGGCTTGGGTGGCCTTAAATAGGCGGGGCGACAAGGGAGGTCGAGCCCGGCAGCGTGACATGTCGCCGGAGTCACGGACGCATGGGCACACGAGCTTTCTCCATGGTAGGCGACAAGGGAGGCACAGGGGAGGGTTCACGGGGGCAGAGGAGGCCGAGAGGCACGTGGAGGAAGACACCGCGGCGCGAACAGAGCCGGTCGGCTACAGTTCGCATGTGGACGCTCACTGTTCGGCGACGGGGATGGGTCACCGGAGAAGCAAATGATGGGGGAGATGGCTCTAGGGGAACAACGACAACGGTGACAACAACGACAATGCATCAACTATTTGTTGAAACATTGGGGAGCAGGGAGGTGATAAGGACAAGAGGGGATGTCTAGGATGCTTAGGGTTGAAGGAGTGATCATCCTGTTAAGTTTGAGATTAATTTGGCCAATATTTAATATAGTTGCTTTACAACTACATAAATTGGTCCAAAAACAAGAACATGAAGTAGCACTCACTAGGAGTGGCCACTTGAGCTGAAATTGAGCAAGATAGAGTTATTTGGTCATATGAATATGCTGTAAAAGTTTCATACCAAATGGACATGCCAAAATAGTACTTGCTTCACAAACATCCCCACTGACCAGAAACTTGCGATAATTTTGGAGGGAAAATGGTAATTAATGATCTGGTAAATTTTCAAAATTAATGAAGCATTATAGATTATACTTGCTTCACAACATGAAAATATTGCCAGAATCAAAGATTTGAAGCTATGCTCACATAGATGATTGGAGGGCTGAGAATTGGAGGAGGGTTATGATATGAGCACCTTAAGGAGTGTGCAAAATTTCAACTCATTTGGATAACCCTATCTAGTACTTCCTTCACAAAGGCTTCCCTCAGACAGGAACTTTGAAAAATCACTGAGGAAGCTTGGCTAGGCAAATGAAGTTGAATTTAGGCACAAGGCAATTATTTGGACAGGAAAAGATGTCCAAAAAGTTTGGGATCAAATGGGCAAAGATAAATAGCACTTGCTTCACAATGTGCCATTTAGGGAAGAATAGGAAAAGAATTATTTGAGGATTATTTTTGAACATGGCAATATTTTTTTTGCCATGTTTGAAGAAGATATTAACCAAATAATTTAGGAGGATTATTTTGGAATTTTAGGAGCGAAGGAAATATAGGTTGCTTCACAACCTAGGGCAAATTGGGTTATTCCTTTAATAAAAAGGAATGTTCCCAAGAAAAAGAATATTGGGGTTGGTCCAAGATGTAAATGGAAAGGTCTTGGGATGGATATGAGGATGGCAAGCCACTCAGGAAAGGAAGAAGAGGTCACTTTCTCCAGTTTCCAGACCACATAGCCACGGAAAAAAGAAAATTGAAGCAAAAACCTCAAAAAATTGAAAGAAAAAGGAAGGCCAAAAATCAGTGTGTGAGAATTCCCTGTGTGGGATAACATACGAACGGAAATAATTGGATTTCGATGCCCCGCCAGATCGCACACGAGCTCATTTGGCACAGCCTGTGTGCCAGGAGGGCCTATCCCCGACGGTTTTCTGGGTCGTGTGGGACGGACCCCCCTATCGCCCACACTCACTTGGCGACGGTTCCAAACACCGTAGCAGAAAGGGGTTAAAAACCATTTGTATAGCAGGTCCCTATACACGTGAGAGGTTAGTACACTTTAACTACACCACGGAACCCATGGCCTCATGTTCCCATTCTGATGGACCAACGGGATTCCGACAGAACCAAATCCATTGCATGGCACTCTCCCGACCACTCCGACCAACTCGCCTTTGGGCTAAGTCATGGGTGGCCCTGATGCCACTCCGGATATCCAATGACCACCGTCGTGGCAAAACAGAATGGTCCCAAACGGGGGCAATGGTACCAAAACAACTACAGGCACACAAGGCTATGCCTGCCTACCGGGCCATGGTAGCGCAAGCACATAACCTTCCCTAGTCTGAGGCACCAGCAAGAGGCATGAAAACAGACCGAGTAAGGGCCTCCCCATAAAGGCAAATGTGGTTGCACTAGGAGGCTTGATTCGGTGGCGCCATGACTCGACCAACAACAAGTTCAAGTTGAATTATAATCATGTTTAACTTGAAATGAAATCTACTCGCGCCATTGTATGCCATGAAAAATGCCATGCTATGCATATGCACCATTTCAATATAATGCCGGTATTAACATAAACATGCTCATGACCATATTAACTCTACTGCATAAACTTGACCAAACCACTCAAGTGCCATTGCAAACATAGTATGAATGGAAAACTAGCATAAGTGAAATTAGTAAAATAAGTGTATGCATTATATGAGGTTATATTCAAATAAAAATAATAGTCATTGAAATTTCACTCTTGCAAATATTTGTGGTGGCTTGCCTTAGTTCAGAGGAGGGTCACAATCCTCCTGGTTTTCCTCCAGGCAGCAAGGTCCCTTTGAAAATAATCAAAATGGCATAAAGAAAAATGTCACATAACACATTTAAATGCACCAGAAATTTTGAACAGCAAATAAAAATCTCAAAATTTGCATGCTGATAGAGGAGCTCAAGACAAAACCAATGCAAAAAGAATCAACTGATTTGGGCTTATAAAATAAGAGTTATAGCTGGTCAAAGTTGGGTCCAATTTCTGAATTAAATTGAATTTTCATAATAAACAGAAGGGATGACGTCAAAAGCGTATTTTGCGTTTACACCTCCACTTATACCGCTTCGAGAGAGAGAGAGAGAGAGAGAGAGAGAGAGAGAGAGAGAGAGAGAGAGAGAGAGAGAGAGAGAGAGGCTGACGGGTGGGACCCGCTGCCACGTTTAGAGGAGAGAGAGAGAGACCGAGGATGACAGCTGTGTCGCCGGTGGTTCTCCGACGAGGAGGCCACGGCGACACCTGTGAAGGGATGAATGGACACATCTCGGTACGGCGAACACGTACGTACCGGCATCTTGGGTGGAGGAGGATGGAGGGCGTTGTGGTGTTCTTCTCCAGAGGCAGCGGCGGAGAGGCTCGTCAGAGTTCGTGTTTCTGGCAAGGTAGAAGAGCTCCAGGAGCACCATCTCAACTAGGAGGAAACCACGAGCATGCCTGAGAGGTCGAGAGAGGTCGAAGACCGCCGGAGGGAGTGGAACGCTGAGGGGGATCCGTGGCAAGCTCCATGCAGAACGACAACCAGAGGTCTGCGTGGCCTGGCCGTAGAGTTCTACTAGGCGATTTGAGGTCAGTGGAGGAGTTTGGGATGGTAAGAGAGGTGCAGGAGGGGTCCTATTTATAGGAGCGGGCGAGGCAGTGCTTGAGAGCGCCAGAGAGGTTTATGGAGGGGCGAGCGGTGATGAGAGGAGCTCAGGGCAATGGGAGAGGTCATAGATGATCACACGAACACAATGGAGAGGTGGCACCAAGCACAGGACGCGGGAGGGAGACGATACTGTCACGCAAGTGCATTCTGCCCTCTGCTCCGCCATGTCTGCGTCTGCAGCGGTTGTCGCCCACGTCAGGGAGATCCAGCGAGAGGTCAGGAGGGACGAGTCGAGGCGGGCGATGGCGATAGACATGTTGGCTTGGCCGGGGGTGGATGCACAGGCTGGACAGTGGTGGTGCCGATGCGCAGAGCGCGTCGAACCCATGCCAGGCACCCTGGACTCACGCGGGCACCACGTGCACTGGTGCAACGCGGTGGACGCGAGCTGTGAAATCATGTCTAGCGTCGAGTCCTTGCAGTGTTAAGTCACCCTGAGGTGTTGGTTCATTGCCAGACCGACAGGAGGTGACTTGAGCTTCCTGGCAAGTTTCTGGACGGAAAATGTAGCTGCCATTTGAGAGAAACCTAGGAGGAGTTAGGAGCTGAAACTTGGAGGTTAAGGGTTTGCCAGGAGGGTCATCAATCCATAAAAATCTCAGCTCAAAAAGATCAGTAAAAAATACCCTTCCTTCACAAAGTGCTTTTCCCGACCAGAAAAGAAATGATTTTCTACAGCAAAAATATTCCTCATAACTATGAAATATTTTTGCATAGGAAGTTGAGACATGATTCAAAGAATATTTGGGAATTTTCTTAGATTTTTGGAGGCAAGAAAAATAGGAGTTGGTTTGGAGCAGAAGTGAAAATCATTCATTTTCAAAGGGAAAATGAATACTTTGCCTTTGAGAAATATATTCCCATGGCATTATTTTGAGAGATAAGAGGGAAAGAGATGTTTTTTGAGAGTGGTAGGAGTCACTTGGCTGAAAATGAAAAGAATGCCCAAGTGGTAAGTCCAGAGTAGTTAATTCAAAAATCCAAATTCAAACCAAATATGCAATAAATTCCAGAGAGAGAAAAGTGGCAAAAACCATGGTGTCAGAAACCTCCCCCTTAGGATGAATCTCGTTCTCGAGATTCGGTTGCTCGAGAAACAATTCAGGATATGCTGTCCTCAAAAAGTCCTCACTTTCCCAGGTAGCTTCATCCTCGGTAAGGTGTTGCCACTTCACCTTGTAGAACTTAACTGTCTTGTTGTGGGTGACTCTTTCCATCTCAGCCAATATTCGGAAAGGTTTCTCTTCATAAGTCAGATCCTTAGCAAGCTCTATCTCTACCATATCAGTCTGTTTCTCTGGCGGTGAGATACACCTTCGTAACTGCGATACGTGAAATACTTTGTGTACTTCCGACAATTCAGGTGGAAGCTCCAGTCGATTTGCCACTACACCAACCTTGGACATGATAGGGAATGGGCCAATATACCTTGGTGCAAGCTTTCCTTGAGTCTGAAATCTTCTAATTCCTTTCATGGGTGTGACTCGAAGGTATGCATATTCACCTGGTTCAAAACTGATCTCTCGATGTTTGGAATCGTAGAAACTCTTTTGTCGAGACTTGGCTACATGAAGTCTGTCTCGGATTTACTTTACTTGTTTCTTAGCTTCCATCATCAAGTTAGGCCTGAAGATGCGGCTATCTCCGGTTTGAGACCAGTTTAACGGAGTATGGCACTTACGTCCATACAAGGCTTCATAAGGTGACATCTTGAGGCTGGCCTGATAGCTTTTGTTGTAGGAAAACTCCGCGTAAGGTAGACTGTCCTCCCATTTGTGTCCTTGAGCAAGAGCACATGCTCGGAGCATGTCTTCGAGTATCTCGTTTACTCACTCCGTCTTCCTGTCTGTTTGAGTGCGATAAGCTGTATTGTACTGCAGTGCTGCTCCCAAGGCTTGATGAAGACAGGACCATAATGCCGAGGTGAAAAGAGATCCTCGGTCGGACGTGATGGTTCTTGGCACTCCATGCAAACTGACGAATCTGGACACATAGAGTTGGGCTAATTGATCTGCCCGGTATGTGGTCCTGATTGGAACGAAGTGGCTACCTTGGTCAGCATGTCCACCACAACCCCTACGGCATCTTGCATATAATCAAAATGGCATAACGAAAAATATCACATAACACATTTAAATGCACCAGAAATTCTGGACAGTAAACAAAAATCTCAAAATTTGCATGCTGATAGAGGCGCTCAAGACAAAACCAATGCAGAAAGAATCAACTGATTTGGACTTATAAAATAAGAATTATAGCTGGTCAAAGTTTGGTCAAATTTCTGAATTAAATTGAATTTTTTGAATAAACAGGAGGGATGAGGTCAAAAGCGTATTTTGAGTTTGCGCCACCACTTATACCGCTTCGGGAGCGAGAGAGAGAGAGAGGCTGACGGGTGGGACCCGCTACCAGGGTCAGAGGAGAGAGAGGGGGATAGAGGACGATGGCTCTATCGCCGGTGGTTCTTCGCCGAGGAGGCCACGGCGGCCGCCGACGAAGGGATGGATGGATGCCTCTCAGTACGGCAAAAACCTATGTACCGGCAGCTTGGGCGAAAGTGGACGGAGGGAGTCGCGGTGTTCTTCTCCAGAGGCGACGGTCGAGAGGCTTGTCAGAGTTCGCGTTTTCGGTGAGGTAGAAGAGCTCCAGCACCACCGTTTCGACCAGGTGGAAGCCACGAGCACTGATACGTCTCCGTCGTATCTATATTTTTTTATTGTTCCATGCCAATATTATTCAACTTTCGTATACTTTTGGCAACTTTTTATATTATTTTTGGGACTAACATATTGATCCAGTGCCCAGTGCCAGTTCCTGTTTGTTGCATGTTTTATGTTTCGCAGAAACCCAATATCAAACTGAGTCCAAACGGGATAAAAACGGATGGAGAATTATTTTGGAATATTTATTATTTTTGGGAAGTAAAATCAACGTGAGACGGTGCCCGAGGGGGCCACGAGGCAGGGGGCGCGCCCCAGGGGGTCAGGCGCACCTTGGACCCTCGTGGCCACCCCGTAAGGCGGTTGGAGCCCTTCTTTCGCCGCAAGATAGCTAATTTCCGGATAGAGATTGTGTCCAAAATTCAGCCCAATCGGAATTACGGATCTCCGGGAATTTAAGAAACGGTGAAGGGCCATAAAACAGAACGAAGAAACAGAGAGAGACAGAGAGACGGATCCAATCTCGGAGGGGCTCTCACCCCTCCCACGCCATGGAGACCATGGACCAGAGGGGAAACCCTTCTCCCATCTAGGGAGAAGGTCAAGGAAGAATAAGAAGGAGGGGGCTCTCTCCCCCTCGCTTCCGGTGGCGCCGGAGTGCCACCGGGGGCCATCATCATCACCACAATCTTCACCAACAACTTCACCGCCATCATCACCAACTCTTCCCCCCTGTATGCAGCGGTGTAACCTCTCTCTTACCCGCTGTAATCTCTACTTAAACATGGTTCTCAACGCTATATATTATTTCCCAATGATTTATGGCTATCCTATGATGTTTGAGTAGATCTGTTTTGTCCTATGGGCTATTTGATGATCGTCATTGGTTTGAGTTGCATGTTTTATTATTGGTGCTGTCCTATGGTGCTCTCCGTGTCGCGCAAGCGTGAGGGATTCCCGCTGTAGGGTTTGCAATATGTTCATGATTTTCTTATGGTGGGTGGCGTGAGTGAACATAAGCACAGACCCGAGTAAGTAGGTTGCTTGCATATGGGATAAAGAGGACTTGATGCTTTAATGCTATGGTTTGGTTTTACCCTAATGATCTTTAGTAGTTGCAGATGCTTGCTAGAGTTCCAATCATAAGTGCAAATGATCCAAGTAGAGAAAGTATGTTAGCTTATGCCTCCCCCTCAAATAAAATTGCAATAATGATTACCGGTCTAGTTATCGATTGCCTAGGGACAAATAACTTTCTCGTGACAAAGAGCTCTCTACTAAAACTAATTTAGTTGTGTCTTTATCTAAACAGCCCCTACTTTTTATTTACGCTCTCTTTATATTCTTGCAAACCTATCCAACAACACCTACAAAGTACTTCTAGTTTCATACTTGTTCTAGGTAAAGCAAACGTCAAGTGCGCGTAGAGTTGTATCGGTGGTCGATAGAACTTGAGGGAATATTTGTTCTACCTTTAGCTCCTCGTTGGGTTCGACACTCTTACTTATCGAAAGAGTCTACAATCGATCCCCTATACTTGTGGGTTATCAAGCACGCCTGAGAGGTTGGGAGAGATCAAAGAGCACCGGTGGGAGTGGAACGCCGAGGGGGATCCGCGGCGAGCTCCGATGTACAACGGCGGCCAAAGGTCCGCCCGGCCTGGCCGCAGAGCTCTACTAGGAGATTTCAGGTCAGTGGAGGAGTTTGGGATGGCCAGAGACGTGCGGGAGGGGTCCTATTTATAGGAGCGGGTGAGGCAGTGCTCGAGATCGCCGGAGAGGGTTCTGGAGTGGAGAGCGGTGACGAGAGGGGCTCAGGGCGATTGGAGAGGTCATAGATGATCACACGAACACAGTGGAGAGGTGGCGCTAAGCACAGGACGCGGGAGGGAGATGGCACGGTCACACGAGTGCATTGTGCCCTCTACTCCATCGTGTCCGCGTTTGCAGCGGCTGTCGCCGGCGTCGGGGAGCTCGATGGAGAGGTCACGACTCGAGGCACACGATGGCGATAGACATGCTAGCTTGGCAGGAGGTGGACGCACGGGCTGGACAGTAGCGATGCCGACGCGCAGAGTGCGCCGAACGCATGCCAGGCGCCCTAGACTCACGCGGTCACCGCGTGCATTGGTGCAACACAGTGCACCCGAGCTATGAAATCATGTCTAGCGTCGATTCCTTGCAGTGTCAAGTCACCTTGAGGTGTTGGTTCATTGCCAGGCCAACAGGAGGTGACTTGAGCTTCCTGGCAAGTTTCTGGACAGAAAATGTAGCTGCCATTTGAGAGAAATCTAGAAGGAGTTAGGAGCTGAAACTTGGAGGTTAAGGGTTTGCTAGGAGGGTCATCAAGCCATAAAAATCTCAGCTCAAAAAGATCAGGCAAAAATACACTTCCTTCACAAAGTGCTTTTCCTCACCAGAAGAGAAATGATTTTCTACATCAAAAATATTCCTCATAACCTTGAAATATTTTTTGTAGGAAGTTGAGAAACGATTCAAAGAATATTTGGGAATTTTTTTCAGATTTTTGGAGGCAATAAAAATAGGGGTTGCTTTGGAGCAGAAGTGAAAATCGTTCATTTTCAAAGGGAAAATGAATACTTTGCCTTTGAGAGAAATATTCCCATGGCATTATTTTGAGAGATAAGAGGGCAAGAGATGTTTTTGAGAGTGGTAGGAGTCACTTGGGTGAAAATCAAAAGAATGCCCAAGTGCTAAGTCCAAAGGAGTTAATTCCAGAATCCAAATTCAAACCAAATATGCAATAAACGCCAGAGAGAGAAAAGTGGCAAAAACCAGAGTGTCACACGGGATGCTCTGATCAGTGAGGGTCATGGTCCGTGTTGGGAGCGGTAGCCAATTGTGCTGCAATCGGCATGGAGGAGTTTTGTGGGCGCAGGGGCCGGCAGTGCGATGTGTGCAGCAAGGCCCCGACTCCATGTTAGGAGCGGTGGTCACCAGTGCTGCAATCAACAGGAGTTTGTGCTACGACGCAGTTGCCACGAGATCTAGGGACGCCATGCTGGGTGTGGCACAATGCTGGAATCGATGGGGATCGATGCTACGACACGAGTGCCTCTTGGACATGACGCCGATGTTGTTGCAGGAGAGATGGCCACCAATGTGGGAATCAGTGCGAGACAATGTTACAACATGGGTGCTACTAGGGAAGGTGACATTGCTACAGGGAGCACGAGGACAAGGTGTTACGAGCACGTGTCAACGCTGCCGTGAGTTTTCCGGGATGGGGCTGCGCAATGACGAGGATGACACCGTGTTTCCGTGAGACTACGCAAGGATGGGGGACTAACGGCATGACGACGAGGAGAGGCAAAGGGGAACGGGATGACCGAGTGCCATGATCGAATGGTTATGTGCTTCCGAATCAGGTGGTGCGCAAGGCGGCTAATCATGCGCTTTGATCGGTTGACTGACACATATCACCGCCCTTTTTAAGTGTACTGAATAATTGTCGTGCATTTGTAACTAGCACATACTAATTTATTATGTAAAAAAAGAGTTTAATATGGTAAATACTTGCAATTGGTCTTGACGCCAATGGCACATCAGCGTATCGGCCCATCTAGTAGATATAGATAGATCATACTACTTTCTCCGGAAAGAAATATAAAATTTATCTAGTGATCTGAACGCTCATATATTTCTTCAAGGAGGGAGTACATATATTTGTTGATATGTAATAAAGTCTCTCGGTGGAACAAGCAAGTATTATCTATATCTAAACTGATCAATACATGCAAAATATCCCCATGATTATATACTTAATTGACTCCTAGCAATCTTTATATATACAGCATAATCTCTATATTAAATCCTTATATATATAATTAATTAATTCATATCTTTGCATATTTGCAATAAAGTTTCTCATTGAAACGATAAATTTTATCTACTGTATATCTGGAGTGGTCAATTAGTGTGTGTGTGTGTACAGATGGAGGGAGAGAATGAATTCTCATGATTCTAGAATAGTTGCTTGACTCCCACCAATATTTGGACATACAATATATCCTCTGTGCACGGATCAATACACACACACACACACACACACAGATATATGGATGGATTTGCTATCCACACTAGCTCAGATGGCTGTTATTAGAACCCTTCGGTTGCATCGAGATTCGAACCGTTGGGTGGATAAGGTTCTGCTTTAATCATTTATTGAATTTCGCCACGGTCTGAGAGGAACGTTGAGCCGAACCTTTTTGGTGTCATTTGCCGGAATGGGAAACCTACTGTCTGGCGATTGCAGGTGTGCTCGAGGCAAAGTGACGACGACACTTTTCAAAGCAGCAGGGTGAGCCAGTGGCTGTTTTGGGTGAGCTGATCAATCAGCTATTTCTGGCTAATTATGTAAAGTTCTACGGAGCCTTGGACTTGTCTTCTTGTGTTAAAACAACCATTTTGGTCTAGTAAGCTGTGGACAGTTGGGCACCGTTTTAGAGCAGCAAAAAATGGTCTGCGATGCTGGAGCGGGTGTGTAAAGCTTGCCGTATTTAGTCTAGGTGTTTTGAATACAAGTTCTGCACCGTCCTGTAATGATGACCTGTCGGATGATTAAATGCCATTTTCAGAGGAAAGATCCCTTAGTAATGACCTGCGCCGACCTGTAGTAATGACCTGCAATATTTAGTCAAGGCACACAACTACGGTATGGGCTTCTAATTACTGAAGCCACCGTCCAGCTGTTTGTTTTGCATATCTAGCAGCCCTATCACCGATCATCTCACAGGAAAAAACACCGACAAGCTTGCCTAGCACGGCCACGGCTGCACAGGAAAAACGCTGACAAGCTTGCCATACACGGCCACGGCTGCAATGCTGGGTTGCAACAATGACACTACTGGCGACCATTCTTGAAGGCATTTACGAAAACGCAGGGAAAACCAATGTTGAGCAAGAGAAACGGATTCAGGAGTAGACTTGAAAAGCACATATGGGCGGATGCATAGGGAATGAAGACACTACTCGAACGCCACCGAAATTCAGTCTGTACAACGTAAGCTTGATGTACAAAATGTATACTGTATCATTTTGATGGATGTACCTTAGATCTTGGCTGTGCGCCGCCCTGTTAACGAACGCAGTTCGTCAATCTCCCGTTGCGCTTCAGCCTCTTGGTTCTTGGTATCGGACAGCTAAAGGCCTGCTGCGCTTGCTGTGTTTTTGCCGGCCCCGCAGCCCGAGTGCGATCACGGGGCGCGCTTCCTTTCTGCAGGATAACATCCAATGTAGACGACCGACGAAATGTTAGGACATCTCGGATTTCGGGAGGCCAACACTAAGGTCAACTCAGCGCGTGAGCCAAAACGACCCTAAACTCCGTCCGTTTCTGTCTGTTTGGAGTAAAACTGCCAAACCGAACGATCCAACGCATGGAAGCATACGGACGTTTCACCTGGTCTGTGTCCGCTTTTGCCCCATTTTCAGACCAAAGTTGCTCTCGGTTTGGGGCCAAAGCGGACAGAAAGCGGACGTCTTCACGTCCTCGTCGTCCGTCTGTGCCCGCCCTCAGTCCAGGGTCTGGTGCGGCCGGCAAGGGCATGGAGTTGGAGAGCGAGGAGGAGCGCCACGGCGCCGAGGATGCGGTGGCATTGGAGCGGTCGAGCTCCGCCTCCGCGGAGAAGTTGGCGTCCTCGACCCCATCGAGCCACCTCCGTCGCCGAGCCCGGCCAGCCACGCGCATGCACTTCTCCACCCCCTGCCTGCCCTCTCTCTGCTCCGCCCTCCTCGCGTGGTAGCTGACCGGCGCGTGGGCGTGCCGTGTTTGTAGGCCGCGGCGTTCCACGCGGACGCTCGGCGGGAGTCGGCGAGGCGAGGCGGGTGCAGGAGCGGCGAGCTGCCGGACAGACGCGGCGGTCGCGGCAGGCGCGGTCGGACACGGCAGATGCGGCGAGGCGTGCGCGCGGGGCGCGGTGGGAGCGAGGGCACAAGCACGACGAGGCGTCAGGCGCGATGGCGGGCATGCGGTCGTGACGGGAGCGAGGGCGTGCATGAGCAGGAGCGGCCGCGGCGGCGTCGAGTTCGCTATGCCTGCTACGTGTTTGAAGAAATGATGAGGACGGACAGCTGGTGAAATGGGGTGAAAATGGGGTAGCAGTGTTGGCTGCAACGAGTTTGTCCGGCGTTTGTTCTCTTTATTTCTACTCCATACGGACAAAATCCGGATAAAATGGGTATAGATTTAGGGTCATGCGGTGGAGTTGGCCTAATGCACAACTTCAAATGAACGTCCATTTCGTCCGGTTTCCGTCCGTTTGGGACATGAAAACGGACATGACTGTCCGCTTGTGGTTGTGCGGCCGTCGGTGCGCCTAACTAACACGCTCCACTCTAACCCGTCCGTGTTTTTGGACTTCGGTTTTGGCCCCAAAAAACCCCAAATAAACGTTCCAAATAATATAAAATCATAAATATAAACATTAAGAGCAACTCCAACACGGTGACCCAAATGGACGGCGATTTTGTCCATTTGAGTCAGCCCGGCGGACAACCACGTATGCTTTCGCGTTTGGGTCGACGCTTGCGCCTAACACTGACCCGACCCATTTTTTAGGTGGTGCAAAAAAAATTAGACCACAAATATTTTGAAAATAGAAAACATTAATGCCGACCACAAAAGGCTTGCGAGAGTCCACGAGTCCACGTTACATTAAGTAAAAACATTTAAGAAAACTAAAAACTAGAAGGCGCGATGTCTTAGGCATCCTCGTCGTCACCGTCGAGCCGGTGAGGTCGACGAGCGTCTGCGCCTGGCCAGCCCAGGGGAACACCGTCTCCTAGGTTGCGGCGGCATCGTCCGTTGGTGGCTGTATCGCCGCTGGATGGGCTGCGCGACTGCGGGCACGACGCTCCTCGTCCTTCGCCTCGGCGTCACGCTCCAACTGATAGAGCCGCTCGCCCTCACGAAGCTCCTCCGCGAGCCTGCGTTGCCACCATTACTCCAGGTACATCTGCTCCTGGGCCGGCGTCGCCCCAAACCAGATGGGCGGCACGCTGACCCACTCGCGCACGTACCCGTCCCATGTGTAACGCTCGGGCTCGACGGGGGTCGGCGCCGGCTCGAGGGACGGCGGGGCCAACGGCGGCCCAACGTAGTCGCCGGCAGCAGAGAGAGCCGTGGCCTTCGCCAGCCATGCTTGGTACGCCGCCTCCTCCTTATCCTCCTTGAGCCGCTCCTCATCCTTGTTTTCACGGAGAACAGCCACCAGCGCCGCCTGGTAGGCGGCCTCCGCCTCCTGGTCCTCGTCACGCATGACGAGGGGCGGCGGGGTGCCAACCACGTCACAGACGCCGCGCCGACGCTGCTCCTCGTGCTCCAATGCGAACCAAACCTCCCAATCAGGAGAGTCTAATGCGTAGGCGGGATTGAGGCGTTGCTCCAGCGTCAGCTACTGCCGGCGGCGCCATACCTCCTCTGTGTGCGCCCACGCCGACCGCGGCACCGAGATCCTCTCCTAATCCAAGTGACAGACGTGGTAGGGCAGGGGGACGTGATGCTCCCAGTGGCACTTCGCATGGTACACTGGGACGCTGATGTGCTGCCGTGGCCGGCGGGAAGACGCTGTCATAGGCGAGGGGAGCGCGCACGAAGAGCCGGTGGGGGGCTTTGCCCTTGTTCTTGCCGAAGAAGAACCCCGTGGTGGTTAGGGTTGTCACCTACGGGGGAACAGAGGGTGGCGGGATGGGGACGGGCGTCTGGAAGAGGATGAGGATGCCCCCCACCCCGCACGCTGACGCTGCTCCTGCTCCTACTCTGGTGACCGCGGTGGCGTGGCTGACGATGGGCCGACACCCACCGAGTCGGTCATCTCCGGCGTCATGCACGACCAGCTCCACCATTGGCCCACCAGGCGCGGGTTCCACGCGACAATGGGTGGCTCCTCCTCCACCTCTTCCTTGTCCACGTCGGCCATATCTAGCTCCGGGATGGCCACGTCGCCGGCTGCAGAGAGGGCCAACTGGGTCTCCAGGTCCTACCCTTGGTGCTCGTCGTGGGTGTTTATGGAGTACTCCGTAACACACCTCATGAGCTCGGCCTCCTCCTCAGTCATGGGAGGTGGCGATGGCGGGGACAGGGATGGATATGGCGTCGGCATGATGCCGCACAGACGCATTCGGCCACGCGTTTGGGGCGGGCTGTGAGCACAAGCAGGACGTGGGCGGTGTGAGCTTGGAGGATGATCAACACAAAATGATTGTCTCCGCAGATCGTGCTCGTCTAGGGTAAAATGAAGAAGGAAAGTTAAAGACTGTTAACACGTGAGGCCATTTCTCCGTCATATCCGGCGAAATTTCCTTCTTCGTACCGGGTCCTACGAATAATGCTAGGTTCGAGTTCGGCGGGATATGTATCGAGACGAACGAACCACTACACTACCACATAAGAAACTTGTTTTCTAAATTTGAAGGCTTAATCTGTTTATGCTTTATGACAGTAGATAATTATTCACTTAGCCTGTTAAAAAACTGCTCGTGCTTTACTCAGGTAAATGTCTTCAAAGATGGAGCATGGCATTTACTCCTTCATGAGTTACCCATATATGAGGTGGGTAAAATCATGGCGTACGACCTTCTCGAGGGATCATTGTCGCGAGTCAATCTCCCTCAGGAGTTCATTTACGACAGCTTGCATGGTTGTGCAGACTACAGGTTGACCAGATCGAGCATGGGCAACCTAAACCATGGTGCAGGTCCAAGGTGGGCTACTCCGTGTCTGGGACCGAGAGCTATCTAGAAAATGAATTTCAAGGGCGAGCCTGCCCTTCCAAATGATGTTTGGCGTTTCTGAAGAATCAACATGGTGGGTGAGGATACTGGCCGCCGACGAGACAACACGCCACGTAGTCGCCAGGCTTGGATACACAGGTCGTCTGTGCTCCATCGACACAGAGGTGAAAGAAGCAACTGAGCTACTACCGCACACCAACACTCCTAGTGTGCAAGGTTGTGCCCATCAGTCTGACTTGGCCGCCTAAATTCCCTGGACACATTGTTCAGTACTCAGATATTATTAAAGAGTGCGATCATTTTACTATGGCCTTGAAAAGTTATTTTTGTATTTTTGGATCAGTAATATTATCATTTACTTCAGAAAACACAAATCATTGACCCTCTTAGTCTGTTTCATTTCATTTCTGACCTGTTAGTCAAATTCTCAAGCCAAGGTTTGTGTACTTGTGTGGTGTGAGCTATTGTTTTTAGCTGTCATATTACGATTTGAAAAAACGAGGCATTGGTGGCGACTCATGCTCAAGTTTATTTTTGTGAACCTTGTTTATTTTGCTTAATGCATAGCTCTTTTTTCGTGACGGTTCTCCAAATTCTCCCCAAGGGGTTATTTTTAAGATGTGCTTCTAACGACCAAGTCAGGTTGTATTGTTTTTCCAAAGCATGGTGAATCTTTATAGGGTTTACATCTATACGTCAAAATGCACGGTTCATATTTGATAGGGTGACTCTTGTTGTAGGTGTGCACAGTTCTAACAATGCAATTTGGAGGTTCCCATAGCGTAAATATACCTGATGCGGTGATAAACTTGACCAATGTCATCGATATATCAAAAGGCTCACTTCATATTTGATACAGTGAGTCTTGTTGCGGGTACACATGGTCCCGACAATGTAATGTAGAGGTTCCCCCTTGCGTAATCTGGTTGATCTGCAATCGACTTGATCAATGTCATCTATATATCAAAAGGCTCGCGTTCATATTTGACAGGGTGACTCTTGTTGCGGGTACGAACGGTTCCGAGCATGCAATCTTGAGGTTCCCCCTTTACGTAATCTGGTTGATGCACGATCAAATTGATCAATGTCGTCTATCTATCAAAAGGCTCACGTTCATATTTGGTAGGGTCACTCTTATTGCTAGTATGCATGGTTCCTACAATGCAATATGGAGGTTCCCCTTGTGTAATCTGGTTGATGCGTGATCAACTTGATCAACGTCGTCTATATATCAAAAGGCTCACATTCATATTTGATAGGGTAACTCTTGTTGCGGGTATGCACGGTTCCGATAATGTAAATTGAAGGTTCCCCTTGCGTAATCTAGTTAATGCCTCTTGTTGCGGGTATGCACGGTTCGGACAATTCAATCTAGAGGTTCTCCTTGCGTGATCTAATTGATGCGATCGTCGATGTGCTCATTGTCATCTATACATCAAAATGCTCGCATTCATATTTTATAGGATTGCTCTTGTTGTGGGTACACACGATTCGAACAATGAAATCTGGATGTTCTCCTTGTGTCATCTAGTTGATGTGGTCATCGACGTGCTCATTGCCATCTATACATCAAAATGGTCGCGTTCATATTTGATAGGGTTGCTCTTGCTGCTGGTATGCACGGTTCTGACAATGCAATCTGGAGGTTCCCATAGCGTAAATATACCTGATGCGGTGATCAACTTGATCAATGTCGTCTATAGATCAAAAGGCTCACGCTCATATTTGATAGGGTGATTCTTGTTGAGGGTTTCCACGGTTCCGACAATGCAATCTGGAGGTTCCCATACCGTAAATATACCTGATGCGGTTATCAACTTGATGAATGTCGTCTATATATCAAAAGGCTCAAGTTCATACTCGATAGGGTGACTCTTGTTGCAGGTATATGGATGGTCTTGGTCGTCGGAGGAGGATCATATGTCACTGCTGTCGTCGTCATTGGAGTCCGAGAGGACGATGAGCCCCTTCATCAAACGGAGCACCCTATCCTGCTGCCACTTCAACTGGGCCACCCGAGCCTTCTCCGCCGCTGCCTCTTTCGCCTCGCGCTCCGACTACTGAATAGCAAGCCGGAGTGCCATGACGTTCTTCCATTGGAGGCGGCGCGCGGACTGCTCCACTATGTCCCTCTCCAGTGCCCACTGCCTTCGACTGAGGAGTGCGCGTGCAGGCCGGCGACATGGGCACTAGCAGTCGCCGCTTCTCGCGGCGCGCGGGGCGCGCCTGCGATTGCAAAGTGCGTGTGCGGGCCGGCGCCGCGGGCACTATTACCCACCGCTGCACGCGTGGAGGAGCGGCTAGCGGGGGAAGGCGACGGCGCAGGCTGCGCTGTCCTGTCATCACTGCGCGCGGGCTGGGAGGGCCGAGCTCCGGCGTCCGAACTGCACCTGTGCAGGAGCTGCGTCGATGCTCTAGATTCGGAGCTGCCGCCAGTGTCCACCTTGGAGCGCTCCAATGCAATGCTAAGGGCCATCCCGTGCTTGTAGTAGCGGTCGGAGCTGGAGTCGCTGTCGGAGCTGGATATCGTAGTGGATGGGATCTAAATCGGAGAGGGAGGGGAGAGGACAGAGCGAGAGAGTGTGAGCTAGGGTTCGAAGCGAAGTGCCTGGATTGTGGTTTTTGTGGGACAGCCGTGGGGCGGTGGTGGGTCAGTCCTGTGACATAACATGTTCATGATATAAAAGAGAAATGCAGGGTAGGGAGTCGGTAACAACAAATACACAAAAATGTCAACACGTGTGATCAACTTCGGCAGTGGTAGATAGAGTGCAGGTTAACAATCAAGAGCGGCATATAAGGACATCTTTCTGCTCTGAAAAATGAAAATTATGCGCTCCCCTTCTCCATGTGATGGTTGCGCGTTGAAAATGTGCCGCAGAACTCAACCTCCTATCTCATCTCCCGCACCTATGACAGTAACAATCAAAACAAAGTAATGTTAGAAACATATGAAGAAGGCCAACAAATTGTCTGGAAACTAAATGATCAAAAAAATGCATCCAACGCAGCCCCGCGGCGAAGAAGGATGCATATGCCGGACTTGACAGACCGTAGCAGCATGTATTCTGTGTCCTTAGCGTTGCTAAATGCATCCGGAAGCTGTTATACAAAAATAGTAATCCCACGACATACATCATGTACAACACGCGTCTACCACTATAGCGCATGGGTCATCGTTCGGAATGCCTGGTTTCTTTGGGAAGATAGGCTTAGATACCTCGACGACCCACCGGTCACCGCGCTCTGCAGTGACGTGAAGACGGAACACGCCGAGCTCCTCGCCTGACTCAGCATGCGCCTGAGGATGTCCGTCGAAGAAGGCCTTGCCGCTGTCGATGATGCGAAGCAGGCACAGACGGCGGAAGGGATGTGCTGGATGATGTCATCGCGAGGGAGCCAGTGACGATTTGTTTTTTTTAGAAAAGGAGGATGACCCCCGGCCTCTGCATCTGGGAGATGCATACGGCCACTTTATTGATTATTCTCGAGGAGCTTACAAAGTGTTACAACAATATGCCTGAATCCACCATCTAGGCAACATATGCCGCTACTCCTATCCATATGATGAAGGGGTGCTAGCTGGGCCACTACCCAGACCACTCACCTAATCCTAACATCGGAAGCCGGAATCCCCAGCCTAGCCACATACCGGTCAGGGGCATAAACCGTCCGACGACTCACAGTGTCGCTCCACCATCTTCCACTGGTCCATCTCCAAGCAGATTGAGGTGCCAACCTTGACAGTCTCCTCCGCCATCAACGCCACCATGACGCCAAATGACGACCACCACCTATGCTAGAACAACTCCAAGCAAACAAGAAAACAAGGAAAGCCCAAAAGATACAAGGGGCACTCTGAACTTACAACACATCGGAGAGCTAGTTACAAGAGGTACTAAGAAAGGGCACTACTAGCATAAACCGATGACCGCAACCCTCAGGCGCCAAAGACACAGGAGGAATGCCGCTGGGACAAACACCAAGCCGGCCACACCATCACGCGCCAAGAACGTCTGAAGGCTGCAGGAAAGCCGCCGAGCAACAACAGAGAGGCGGACAGCGGGACAGCGAGAGGCACTGCACCTGCTGCCGGCCAAAAACCCCACCTTCAGCAACCCTACGCCCGAAACCACACTCCCCAGACAACGCCTCCATGGAGGGAACGACACACACGGCGCCGCCGCTGCCCAATCCTGCCGGATTTTGGGTTTTCACCCGGGAGAGGGAACGGAGGTGGGGAGAAGGAGACCACGACATCGCCTCCAAGAAAGAAACGTCGCCCAAGGCCGACGTCGATGCCGGGCCGAACCAGCCGGCCAGGGGTTTCCCCCGGTCCCGATCTGCAACACCAGCCCCAAACTCCACCGGATCCAGCGACCAGCCGCGGGAAACCAAGCGCAGAGGGGGAGGGAGCGAATTGGGGGCGGCAAACCTCCAGATCTAGCGAGGAAGAGGAGGCCTCCACGCTGTAGCCACCGGCCGCCGACGCCCCACCGCCCCCGTAGTCGAAGACGCCGGCCAGAGCCCTCCGCGAGCGCCGTTCAGGGCAAGAACGGCGACGCCACGCCGGCAGGGCCGCCGCCGGGATCCAGATCCTCCGCTGCAGAACGACGAGGCCTCGCCGCCACCGTCATCGGGCGGCGCGCTGGCTTGCCCGGCGACCACCTCGTGGCGACGAGGAGGGAGAGGAGGGGTGGGGCAGGCGGCGCTCGGGAACCCTAGCCGCCGCCCGAGTCGCCCGGTCAGGCGACGCGGGGGCCGAGAGAGAGGCAGTGACGATTTGTAGAGATGGGCCCCAGGATTGTACGCTTAGTGTATCCCCTTGGGCAGCCCCTTTCTCTCACGACGACTTCGGCGCTGTCGCATGCGAAGACGGTCTCGAAACCAACCTGCCCGGCGAGCGCCGCTACGACCTCCGAAGCCTTTGGAGCTCCATAGAGGCCTCCGAAGCCGAGGGAGGTGCCTCCATTCGCTCGCAGGCAAAGCCAACTGCACGATGACCCCAAGCATAGGGGGGCTGCGGTTTGCGATGAACTCCGCCTGGAACTCCTTTCTTGACGCCAGATAAAGCCACTCCCTCGACACCGCGCTGGAATGCAGAAGGCTCTTCAAGCCATCAACACGACGGAGAACTTCCTCTACGAGCTCGCTTAAGGAAAGAACCTTGTGCGTGGATGCCTCACCGTCGCTTGTGGTATGTGGTACGATGGCGGGCCATGGGTACTGCTAGCGGAGGAATGGTTGTGTGGGGGCGAAAGTGATGATACTGGTGGTTCTCGCATGGTGGTGTATGTCCCTGCCGGTGCATGGCGAAAACGAGCATGTGGGGCCGCCCAAAAAACGGCTTTTGCTCGCCAGCATGCACCTATGGTGCGATACCCAACACAGTGTCACGGACGGATACGGGCAGCGGCGCAGGTAGGTCCAGAGCGTTTGACTAGTACCCAATAGTTGGTCATGCCATGGTCAAACAGCCATGCGCGCGCGAGAGGTGATGCCCGTTATAATTCTGCATGCACTACGGGGAGTACAGTTAGCATGCATGTGCGCACCTCCTGTGGTGCCCATGTATTCCTGTGAAAACCGAAAAAGAATGTTGTAGCCCGCTGAAAATTGCATCTAGTTGCACGCCATGGGGAGAACTGCCTCCAGTTGTATCCAGATTACACGGGGAGAACTGCCTCTAGTTGCACGCCATGGGGAGTTTTAGTAGTTCGGAGCAGCTAAGACTAGCCACAATGAAGAGTAACATAAAGTATAACATATGCATATCCCTAAACTATGTTACTACCTCAATAGTGGGTAGTAACATAAGTGTGGTAACATGCAAAACTTTATTTATTAGGTTATAGACTCATATTGCATTGTGACATGTGATGTTACAGTAACTAGCTAAGTTACTAGTACTACATCTCTCTTCATTAACTCACTGTCACATAAGTAAATTTGCTGAGTTGGACTCGATGTTACTACTGAAGTTACTCCCACTGTGGCTAGTCTAAGTGCTAACACCTGAGCTTACTAATATTGCAACACACACACACACAGAAAAAGTGGCATGAGGATGAGGATCTTTTATATGCTAAACACACTAGCCTGTGCGTAGCTCGGTGTACAGAGAACGGTGGCATGGTCGAGGAGCTAGTGTGCAATGACCAGGATTCACATGCTGGCACGGCGCGCGACAGTGCGCCCACAAGAACTAAACGGGATGCAGCCCACAGCAAAAAATAATCACAGGGACAAGAAACGGGAAGGTTCAAACCTTCGGTGAACAGTTCAACAAAAAACATCATGGAACCTTTCGAATTGCTACTCCTAGTCCTTTGTCTGTCGGCCTGGCGTCCAGCCAGCTAGTGCTGCGTGCAACATTGCTGTTGCAGCTACTGTGGTCCACGTTAGTCTAAAAGAAGAAATAAGCAACAATCCCCCTATAAAACGAAAATACAAATAAGGTAAGAGGATGGGGCAGATCCCAAAGCTAGTGTGCGCTCATGATTGCAGCCACTACAACAAAGCTTCATAGGTTTGCTTTTGTCTATATATATATATATATATATATATATATATATATATATATATATATATATATATATATATATATATATATATATATACACTAGGTAATTGCCCGTGCGTTGCAACGGGGCACATAGACACGTAAAAATTTAGTGAGTCCTTTATACAATAACCGTGATTTAACATAAAAAGGCTCTTTACCATCTATATCCTCCCAATATGCAAACCAATTAGAATTGATACATACCATGCCAATTGGATTAGTAAAGCTTATGTCTAATTTCAGAAGCTAATGGCCAAGGAGCTGGCAATTTTGTTTCTGAAGAGAAATGCATTGCATGTAGATCAGGGAAAAACCTTTGTCTAACTCTTCACCCGCTTCTCTCTGACACTTAGCTCTGAAGTCGCCACATCCTTCCTCTAAGGCCCGTGTAGCAAAAATATTCAGAAACCTTGTTGTTATCTGAAAACATGGGATTCACCAAGAGTATTGGCAATGAACATGATGATAGTTTGAGCTATAGATTATAAAAGCATATAACTCGCATGCCTCACATAATTTGCAGTTCTCAACTGAGTCGGGGCACAACAAATTAGAATTACCTTTGGACAATGACACAATGCCATACTTTGTGGTCACAACTAACAACTTTATCGTTTTGGCCGAGATATTATGACCACTTTGGACCATTCCCTCTTAACTGCTAGTGATCTTTCTCTGATTGTAGTATCCTCACAAATTACTATTTTATTTCATATGCACTGAATCTAACAGAAATAAAATAGTAACCATTTTCTGAATATGTACGCACACATGACCATCAATTAAATTCAGATACAAAGGTCGTGAAATTTTTCAGAATCGCAATACATCTAAACTGAGATGTGACCATTTCAGCAACATGGTTTAGGTGATCAGTGACTATGCATCATGCATGGATGATTGGGAGATTGGGCGGGGAGTTTGTTACGGCAATTAACAGGCTTAAGATTGTTGTGTTCCCTCCATTCTTTCTCCAATTGGAACTTCACTGCCAAAACCAGATTACCTCCAGCCATGATCTGCGCCAAGATAGAAGAATGGTTCAATGTTGCACCAACTACATCAGATCTGCAATGTACATATTGTATCAGTACTCACTACTCAGTAGTCAATTTATCCCATGCAGTACACTGATAAAATGCCAGAGAGAGAGAGAGAGAGAGAGAGAGAGAGAGAGAGAGAGAGAGAGAGAGAGAGAGAGAGAGAGAGAGAGAGAGAGAGAGAGACCGTCTATCTTACAAAGTAGCAAGCTCATACTGTTGCTGCCTGTCTTGGCACCGCCCTCGTGTAGGCGGAGTGCATCCAGGTCGAGCTACACGAGGTCAGCGGAATGGCGCATGACACAGAAACAGAAAGGGGCACCCATCAGCGGTGCAGACTTCTCCATGCGGTGCCCAGTCTAACACAAGAGGGTACCTAGAGGACAGGGAGGAGTTTATTAGGGATCACCCATGGCGGCGTCATTGGGAGGGCTGGCATGATCATTTGCCTCGAGAAGATAGGAGAGAGTACCATCTGGTGGGGTTAGCCACCACCCGTGCAGATCTGACGAATCCCAGGAGGAAGAGAGCGAGGAGTACGGATAGATGGATTGATTTGGTGGGGAAGCGCACGAGATGGAGAGAGAGCACGGCGGCGGCTACGGCGGCGAGCACGTACTGATGGCAGCGTGTAGGCTGGCTCGTTCTCGGGGAGGTTGGGCTTTGGCCTTTGGCCCATGTGTTGGCGAGTGGAGGACGATCAACGAGCGATACGGTGGTGTCGGACGAAACGTAAGAGGGGAGAGGGAACGTTACATTTCTTTTAGGTAGTATATATATATATATATATATATATATATATATATATATATATATATATAAGAATCATTAATTACAACATATCTTTGACGATACATAATAATCTCTCTCATTGATGCGATGATTTTTTATCTATATATAGTCATTAAATTGATTAATTATATATATTCTAGATATACAATAAATTCTTTCAAGAAAAACTACCTTTGTCTATGGTTATATAAGAGTGTTCTTCATACGAGTACCCATTGCCTCACCATATCTTCATAGAAGATAAAAGGAAAAACGATAAGCTATGTGCCTTCCACAACTTTTACTTCTAGTGTTCATGGTATGTTCAGACCAAGTTAGTGCGATATCATGGTTACACAATCCATATACTTGGGATATAGCTCTATCCGAGAAACAACCATCCTCGTATAGCAGCCCGCTACTCATGAAGGCTGGCATGAAGAGTAAGATAACCCATGTAAGTTGAAGTTTGAATATTACATCAGAAAACTTAGTGTATCATACCTTATTGTTTTACAAGGATCTATGTATCCGCAACACTTTTTAATCAAATACACCAAAAAATATTCCTTCATGTAGGCCAATAATAGATTACAATATGTCATCTGAATTTTCAAGTCATTTTGGACAAAGAAGCCTTCGTTGTTATATTTGAGTAATCATATGTTTATCGTGTTTGTATTTTACATGTGGATTTATGTAAATGTTTCGCAGTATGCAACCTATACGTCAAACACGTTCCATGAATCTGTGCTTACCGGTGGCATGGCAACATTTAATATATGGATTCTGCAAAATAAGAAGAACCAAATAAGCGCGTCAGCAATATGGGTATCAAATACAGAAGGTGATGACGATAGTACCACCAATACCGCGGTAGCTGGATTAGAAGTAAGTTAGTTTGTCAACATTATTGCCCTATTTGGCGTGTTGAAAGTTCATGCGCCCCAAAGATGGCATGAATTTATATATCTATGACCTTGTTTTGTTTTCTCAATTGTTTAAATTCAATACAGGTTAACCCATCTAGGTATGGTGATAGCAAAACACATTTCTTTACGGAATGGACGGTAACTACTTTGCTACATGTATGCATTAGTAAAAATCATGTTATCGTGCTTTTTGTGATATTTTATTATGTATATAAATAGGCTGATGGGTATAAATCGACTGGATGCATAAACTTGGAATGTGATGGTTTTGTGCCTGTAAATTATGCCCCTATTACTCCAGGAGATACTATAGAGGCAACAGGTGGAAAAACTAAGGTCACTATCAAGATATTCAAGGTAAGCACTTTATATATTTATTCACACACCAAAAATCATTTTCATAATGTCTTACTTGGAGGTCTACCTGTCTTGGCGTGGTGCAGTCAAATTTATATTACGATAGATAAATTCATAAAAAAAAATTCTAAGATAAATGTTATCGCATTTTAGTTGTATAAATGTGCGCCCATATACTTTTGGTATTTGAATAAGTTTTTTTTACTGTATTTTCTGCAGAACAAAGCAGACGGTGACTGGTGGCTGCACTTTGGATATGATAATCGAAACCTTACCCGTGTTGGGTATTGGCCCAAAAGTATTTTTAAAAGTTTGGCAGATCATGCAAACTACATAATTTGGGGTGGTTTCACTTCATCATATGCTGGGGATACTAGTCCTGCAATGGGGAATGGACAATGGCCCGGAGAAAAATCCGCATATGTTGGAGATATCAAATACGTTAACACTGATGGCCTAGGTGACTGGGAGCCTGCTCCAGGCCCACATGGCCTTCGTGCTTGTATATCTCATGAGAAATGCTATGGATTAAGCCCATATCAAAATGATATGTTCTATTATGGAGGACCTGGAGGTTGTACTAAGTAAGTTTACCATATATTCCTAAGGCCGTCGACATAAGAGGTCATTTTGGCAATGATGAATGATGGAATAAAGATGCAGTGCTTAATTTCAACTGAAGCACTCCTGCTTTACAACTTTTTTCTTTTTTCACTAGTAAGCTTGCACGTGCAATGAATGTCTAGACTACATAAAATAAATAGAATCAATATTATGGCACACACAATACACGTATCTACTACTATATATATTTAATATTAACACATTACATGCTCACTAGTGATTGGCGCTAGGAAAATATCAATATTTTATAAACCGTTGTTTTAGATATCATCCCAAGATAAAATATTTAGAAATCATTGAGGCATTCGAAGCACTACTAGAATCGCCTTCTTCGCCGAGTTTCCACGGAACTTGGCAGAACCCAGAATCAACTCGGTGAACTAGACTCGGCTGGGCATGGGTCGATGATCATTAAGTTTGTCGAGTTCTTATCATCGGGAACTCAAACAACTATTTAAATAGTCTTTGTCGAGTTTCACGAGTACTCGGCAGACCACACCGTCAAGTGAGACGGGGCGTTCACAAAAATGTCATGTGACACTAAGCTCTACCGAGTTCTAGCGAGCTAAACTCGGCAGAGCAACGATAAATAGGAACACCCACCCGGCGTCCCCAATTGACCGGTCCAAAACCATTGTCGAGCGCTCGATAGATGAAATTCGGCAAAACCATTGCCTAGTTTGAAACTTGGCAGAACCCTGCTAAGTAAAAGCCCGACACGTGGCACCGCCTTGCCTGGGCAGACTTCAGTCGAATAGGAGTACAATGCGTGGCATGACCTTATTGCCTAGTCCCAAGTTTTGCCGAGTTGGTCCGAACTAAATTTGGTAGATATTTTCCTTTTTCCGAGTGTGGATCTCAGCAAACCTTGATAGTGGGCTACAGCCAATGAACATCATTTGTTTGCCAAGTTGTTTTGCACGGATACTCGGTGTACACTTGACCTGGAATTCCGTAAACCCGAATACTTATTGCAGCTGCACTAATTGGGCTTTCCGAGCGCACATACTATGTGACAAAAATCTCACACGGCACGGGTTGCATTTGAACAAACATGCCATAAAGGATGCCTGCCATCACTATAGTAAAAAAAAAAGAAAGTATCTGGTCCTCATCCCATCGGAGCATAACTCAAAGGAAAAATACATGCATTTATTTAGGTTTTACAAAATTTAAAAATCCATAACTTTTGATTCGATTATCCGAATTTAGATTCATTTTCACCATTGGGGTTTTCATGACGAGATCTTCAAAACTAGATCCCATATTGGTATATATTACGATGAACTTTTTTGAGCGACTTTTGGGTGCTGTAGAGGCAACTTTAGTGGTATATGAAAGCAATTTCTTCTGAGTTTGCCTACTATAGTTGCCTATCAAGGAGGAGTCCTTATAAGTTGCCTCCCATGACCATCATGTTCACTAAATTCACATATAAGTTGTCTACCACACTATTGGGTATATGCTAACACTATGTTTTAGAGTACATATGCAGCATGAGCTACACCAATAGACAACTTGTCCTAGTGTCGTAGCCAACTAATTAGCGATGACATGCAACCGTACATCATTGTTAGGCAACTAATTATCATTCTCAAGTTCTCGTGATTTGTTGGGCCAGTTGCTTGGATTTGTTTTGAACAAGTTTTTGCATTTGTGTTTTTTGTAATATAGTTGCTTGGTTTTGCTAAACAGATGCTTGGATTTTTTTTGCTACAACAATTTTCATTTTGTGTTTTCTGTGTAATTTACTTGTTTTGGATTTTTGCTGGAATATTATCCACAAAGGCTATTCAAGTTGGTCATACATTTTTCCTACCTAAAGTAGACAATTTAAGTAGGGATGCTAGGGACAGTTGCTTGGTTTTGCTAGGACACTTTTTCCATAGTTGTTATTTAGTAATGCAGTTGCTTGGATTGGATAGTACAGTTGCTTGGTTTTGTAGGATAGTTGCTCAGTTATGCTAGAATAATTTTGCATTGGGGTTTAGTAATACATTTGCTTGGTTTTGCTATAAACAGTTTTGCATTATGTTTTGGTATTACAATTGCTTGGATTTGCTAGGATAATTGCTTGGATTTATTGCTAGGAATAGTGGCTTTGGATCTTGCAAGAACAGTTGTGTGGATTTCTGCTAGGGGCCAGTTGCTTAGAGTTTGCTAGAACAACTGCTATATGCAGATGTGCATACTTGCATACACACACAAGATGAGTTGGACTTGCACACATTTTCTTGATTTTCTCATTTTTACACAAACCAACTAATAGGCAATCCTACTAGGTAAAAAAATGAAGTTACTTACCTATAGCACTGAATTGCCTCCATCGCGTATCCCGCCAAGTTGCGGGGGTGTTGGCTAGCCAAGTCGCGTGTGTTGACTGGTTGCTTGAGTTGGGACAGATGAGAAGTTATATTGTGTTGATTAGAAGTTTCATAGGGGGGTCGATCAGACAGTTGCCCACAAACCTACACAAGTTGTTCATAATTTTAGCACAAGTTTCTCGCAAAATTATTGAAATCTCCAGATATAATGATGGAAAACACACATGAGTTGCTCGTTGAATGCACTGGAGTTGCACAAAAACACCCCAAAAGTTGCTAATTTTGTGTGATACTCAAGTGCATAATGATCTTAAAGTTATTGTCCTTGTTTTTCCTCAAATAGCCCCATCACTGGTGAACTTAGACTTTTCCATATGTGGTTTATTTTGTCTAGATACCAACTCAGAGTACACATGAGTTGTCTGGTGAGTGCACTAGAGTTGTATAAATACACACAAAAGTTTTTAACCTTTTTTGTGAGGCACTCGAGTGCATAACACAAGTATTCTACCATAAATAGCTTCATCTCCAAGTTGATAATGTTGTAGCAAACTTACTTTCCGAGTTAGCCTAGCATTAACCTAAGTTGCCTGCCATGACTAATTAGTAGCCCAATATTATCCTAAGTTGCATACAATATATTTTCGGTGTGGTAAGCAACTTAGTTTCATATATAGGCAACTTAGCAATATTGGCGGACATCTTTTTAATGTATTGTAGGCAACTAAAATAGCAACGCCAGATAGGCAACTTCATAATGTTTTAGGCAACTTAGGAAACAAAAAATAATAAGCAACTTTATAATATTATACACAACTAATTTGCAAAGTTAGACAACTAAGCAGTAATGATATGTAACTAATTATCAATAGCAGGTAACTGGACATCATGGTAGGCCAATTTTATAGTATTGTCGACAATTGGGCATCAATGATAAGCAACTGAATATCGATGTTAGGCAACTGAGAAACCATGGCAGCCAAGTTTTGATAATGTTAGCAAATTCATTGATACACATAGTGCTATAAAGTTACTTATATGTAACACTAAAGGTGCATCATGTTTTGTGTAGTTTTCTCATTTTTAACACAAACCAACCTAATAGGCAGTCCTACTAGAAAAAGTGAAGTTGCTTTTCTATACCACTAAAGTTGCCTCCATCGTACCCAAAGTTGCCTCAAAAAAAGCTTGACGAAACCTAACTATATGAGATCTAGTTTTGAAGAACTCATCGCGAGAAACCCAACAACGAAAACAAAATTAAATATCAACATGTAAATCGAAAGTTACAGTTTTTAAAACTTTTTGGACACCTCATAAATGCACACGAGGATATGATTCCTTTCTTAGTGAACTGCATTGTGCACGCCAGTTGCTCTTTCCATATTTGGGTGAGTGCTTGTTCCCACCAACAAGCGCTCATGCGCCCGCTAGCCATGTCCTTCCATAAAAGCAGCAAAATGTTTGCCGAGTTTCCGATAGTACAAACCCGGCAATTGTTGACACCCGTCAGGTCTACGATGCCTTGATGGTCATGGTCCACCTGACAGTCTTTGTTGAGTTTATTTTCGACGGAACTCGGCGATATTGCAACACCACCGAGTTTTTTTTTCCGCCGAGTGCATACTCGTAGGCACTAGGCAAACTATGGAGTTTGTCAAGTTTCGCGGCAATGCCGAGTTCAATTTTCAGAAAACTCGATAAACACCTCACTTTGCCGAGCTCCCGACTAATTGAACTCGGCAAAATCTAAGATTCCAGTAGTGAAGCGAATAATCAGTCTTAAAAAACATGCGACATGTACCAAAAATATTAATTAAATATTTCAGCACTACATATTTACAAAAAGATGCAACATTCAAAAGAGAGCTAATGGTCATAGTAAGATAATATCATGGTCTGCAAATATTGCATCGCCCATGTGACTTATGCCCTTAAGCTAGGATAAGAATACAAAAGAAAAATGAAAAGTAAAAATTAAAAGATCTCAACATGCTGAAGCCTAGCACATCCTAGAGAAATGGGAGATTTACATCTACAATTTAAACATTGCGACACAAATAAGCTGGTAAGAAAAAACACTTCATTAGTAGCAAGTTCCATGGATACTTGCAGTTACCAGTTCAGGAGGCTGGTGTATCATCGCCAGAGGATCTGATGGAGTAATTCTCATGTCAGCGGCAGGGTCGCTGCAAAACCTGCAAGATGCCTTGCAAGCTGAAGCGCTCGTGCTGTTGAAAGCCATA
Source organism: Aegilops longissima (assembly GCA_021605205.1). Taxonomy (NCBI): domain Eukaryota; kingdom Viridiplantae; phylum Streptophyta; class Magnoliopsida; order Poales; family Poaceae; genus Aegilops; species Aegilops longissima. The sequence continues at coordinate 547,364,332 of CM038676.1, forward strand.
CAGCTACCGGAACCGTTTGGTATGGGCCGTGTCATTTTTTAGATGGATTGCCTGCCCCTCAAACAGGCATGCCTCCTAATAGTCAGATAGGAGTGCCCTGGGTGTACTGTTCAGACAAGCAAAATGTCAGCTGCAACTAGGGTTCATTTACCAAAATGTAGTGTACTGTCCCAGAGCATGTCCTCGATGGCCAACATGTTTGGCTGTCAGGTCCCAACCTAGAAAAAGTTTCATGGATACTTGGCACTGCTGGATGAAGGGAGACAGGGGTTTTCCCTTCGACATTGGCTCTCACTACTGCAAGATGGTGCTAATGCGACACTACAACCAGAGACCCTTCGACGAAACTGTGTACGTTGCATTAATCACAAATGGTGTAGTAAGAAAACCCATCAAAAATGATATGAATCGTTTGTGATGGTGGAGACATCAAACACAATTCTGATTATAGTTGCGTGTGCAATTTGTGGGTGGGCTCCTACTTCTATGACAAAGAATCATGACAGAAAATGGGCTTTTCATCCTGGACGGGAGGGAGACGAAGCTGCATGACATTCTTTGGACCGTCCATGACAGAAAAAATTGTGGTAGAAGCTAGGGCGAGGAAAATATCGGGGAGTTCCCGATTACGGTGGGTGGTCGGGGCCGAGCGATTGATGGAGGTTTCCGTGTTTCTCTTGTGTACATGCATATGTATGAGGCGTTGGCTAACTGAACCCTAGCGATCAATCCCTTGGCTGTTAACTGAACCCGAGCGATTCATTCGCTGCTGACTGAACCTGACCGATTCCTTCGCTGCTGCTGCTAACTGAGCCAAGCGATCAATCACTATTGCTGCTTATTGAAGCCGATTGAGCCCCCGTGCGAGATGAAGCCAGCCGGTGTCGGGTTGCCTCTCGATGAACAGTGACCGTTTCTACCGTGCACGCGGTACGTAGAACGAGTCGAGACGTGGTGAGTCGAGCCGGTTGGTTGGCTGTGGATGAACAGTACCGGTGGGGTGGATGAACAGGACCCCGAGGAGGCAGCCGCACCCCAGCCGGTTGGGGGTGGATGAACATGACCCCATGGAGGCTCTGTGAATAGTAGCCGGTGGAGGCTGGATGAACAGTAGCTCGTGGATGAACAGTAGCTGGTGGAGGCTGGAGGAGGTCGACGGTGGATGAACAGTAGCTTGATACATCTCCAACGTATCTATAATTTTTGATTGTTCCATGCTATTATATTATCTGATTTGGATGTTTAATGGGCTTTATTATACACTTTTATATTATTTTTGGGACTAACCTACTAACCGGAGGCCCAGCCCAAATTGCTATTTTTTTTGCCTATTTCAGTGTTTCGTAGAAAAGGAATATCAAACGGAATCCAAACGGAATGAAACCTTCGGGAGAGTTATTTTTGGAACAGACGTGATCCAAAGGACTAGGAGTGGATGTCAAGAAAGAAGCGGGGAGGCCACGAGACAGGGAGGCACGCTTGCCCCCTGGGCACGCCCCACCCTCGTGGGCCCCTCTCAGCTCCACCGACCTACTTTTTCCTCCTATATATATCTACGTACCCCGAAAACATCCGAGAGCACCACGAAACCCTATTTCCACCGCCGCAACCTTCTGTACCCCTGAGATTCCATCTTGGGGCCTTTTCTGGCGCTGCGCGAGAGGGTGCATTGATCACGGAGGACTTCTACATCAACACCATAGCCTCTCCGATGATGTGTGAGTAGTTTACCTCAGACCTTCGGGTCCATAGTTATTAGCTAGATGGCTTCTTCTCTCTCTTTGGATCTCAATACAAAGTTCACCTCGATCTTCTTGGAAATCGATTCGATGTAATTCTTTTTGCGGTGTGTTTGTCGAGATCCGTTGAATTGTGGGTTTATGATCAAGATTATCTATGAACAATATTTGAATCTCCTCTGAATTCTTTTATGTATGATTTGTTATCTTTGCAAGTCTCTTCGAATGATCAGTTTGGTTTGGCCTACTAGATTGATCTTTCTTGCAATGGGAGAAGTGCTTTGCTTTGGGTTCAATCTTGTGGTGTTCGATCCCAGTGACAGAAGGGGAACCGATACGTATTGTATTGTTGCCATCGAGGAAAAAAATATGGGGTTTATATCATATGCTTGAGTTTATCCCTCTACATCATGTCATCTTGCCTAATGCATTACTCTGTTCTTATGAAGTTAATACTCTAGATGCATGCTGGATAGTGGTCGATGTGTGGAGTAATCGTAGTAGATGTAGAATCGTTTCGGTCTACTTGTCGCGGACGTGATGCCTATATACATGATCATGCCAAGATATTCTCATAATTATGCACTTTTCTATCAATTGCTCGACAGTAATTTGTTCACCCACCGTAATACTTATGCTATATTGAGAGAAGCCACTAGTGAAACCTATGCCCCCTGGGTCTATTTTCCATCATATAAGTTCTCGATCTATTTTAGTTTCCAATCTATAAAATAAAAATACCAAAAATATTTATCTTATTATCTCTATCAGATATCACTTTTGCAAGTGGTCGTGAAGGGATTGACAACCCCTTTATCCCGTTGGTTGCAAGGTTCTTATTTGTTTGTGTAGGTACGAGGGACTTGTGTGTGGCCTCCTACTGGATTGATACCTTGGTTCTAAAAAACTGAGGGAAATACTTACGCTACTTTGCTGCATCACCCTTTCCTCTTAAGGGAAAACCAACGCTGTGCTCAAGAGGTAGCAATAGCCCGTGGAGGCTGGAGTGAGGTAGTAGATGGTGAATGAACAGGACCTCGTTTCACCATAGGTGCTCCAACACAAGTCTGTTTCCTTCGTTTTGCGGTACGCCACACCCCTCCCGATCAACAAGACCCTGTTTCGACCGTAGGCACTTGAACAGAAGTCTGTTTCATCTATTTTGTGGTATGCTAGACCCTTCCCGATGAACAGGACCCTGTATCGACCGTATGTGGTCGAACAAAAGGCCCATTTCCTCCGTTCCGCGGTACGCCAGACCTCGTTCCAGCTATTCCGTCCAAGCCGGTTGACTCCTGATGAACACGACGTATTCCGACACAGTCGGTTGCCTCCCGATGAACACGATGTTGTTTCCTTCGTTCCGACCTAGCCGGCTGGCTTCCGATGAATAGGACGACATTGCTGTGCGCCTTTGAGACCACGTCAGTATGTACGTACATAGCCGTATTTACTTTCTTGCAGTGTGGCTGTACGTATGTGTACACGTTATAGACGGGACTGCGCGACATGCAACGTCCGCATCTCTACTACGGCACATGTTGCTCCTTACTCGGCCAAAGTTCATCGCTGTAGAGAGACCGATCGACTAGTATGTACGTACACATTCGCGACCAGACAGACAACACTATGTACGCTTCGATCGGGTGGGTCCCAGCTGTTCCTTACGTGCGAAGATATAGCTGGTGGGTCTTAGCTGTCAGGGGAAAGAATCTTTTTTTCGTAGTATGGACGCACTTCCTTGCATGCAAAGATGTAGGTGGTGCGTCCCAGCTGTCAGGGGGAAACAATTTTTCATGAAATACGGTGGCCCGTCCAGTGGGTCCCCGCTGTCAGGTGGAGGAATCATTATTTTGCGCGTAATAAGGAGGCACTTCCTTGCTGCGGCCGTGGACCTAGCTGTCAACCTCTCCACGTACAGTACTCTTCCGATGGAAGTCATTCCTTGACCACATTGACCACGCCATGCCGAGAGCACCAAGGCGGTGGACGACGGCGAGGCCTAGGAAGGGGACGACATGGAGCGGGGAATACGTGACAGTGGATACCCACACGGAGAGGAGTACGAGGGTTGACTGGCCCGGCTGCGGTGTGAGGCCGTCGTGCCACAGAATAACAGGGGTTGTGGGTGAGTAGAGGGATGGCCTGGCCAGAGGTTGGAGTAGGGTAGGGCGGTGAGGTCTACGCGGCAGTAGAGCCGGCCACGGGAGGTAGGAGCAGGCGGCACGACCGCGCTGGTTTGGGTGGCTGCAGCAAGAAGACCAGAGGTTGAATAAGCATTACGGCCGTTGGATGGACATCGTACGGTCACTGGAGCTAGAATCGTTCATATTTACTAAGTTGAAAAATCCCTCCATCCGCGTCAACTTAGTAGGCCCACAAGTCAGCCTCCCACTATGGTGGGTCCCAGCTAGCAGGGGGGTATTCATTTTTTTCCTAATAAGGAGGCACTTCCTTGCGTGTGAAGATATAGCTGGTGGGTCCGAGCTGTAAGCGGGAGGAACATTTTTTTTCATGAAATACATAGGCCCTTCCGGTGGGTCCCACCTGTCAGGTGGAGGAATCATTATTTTGCACGTAATAAGGACACACTTCCTTGCTGCGGCCATGGACTCAGCTGCCAGCATCTCCACATATAGTCCTCGTCATTCCTTGACCATGTTGAGCATGCCGCGCCGAGCACCAAAGCGGTGGACGATGGCGAGGCCTAGGAAGGGGATGATGCGGAGCCAGGAAAGACGCGGCAGTGCACGGAGAGGAGTATGAGGGTTGACTGTGGTGTGAGGCTATTGTCGCTGCAGAATAACAGGGGTTGTGGATGACTAGAGGGATGGCCTGACCAACTGTTGGAGTAGGAGGGGCGGTGAGGCCTGCGCGGTAGCACAGCCAGCCACGGGAGGAGGGAGCAGGAAGTCCCGCTGGCGCTTGTTTGAGCGGCTGGAGCAGGAAGAGCAGAGATTGAAGAAGCACGACGACCGTTGGATGGACATCCAACAGTGACTGCTCTCGCGTGTTGACTAACTTGACACGACGTTGTGTGCGTGTCAAACTTTTTTTAGGAAAGCGTACGCGTCAACCTATAGTAGGCGCACAAGTTAGCCTCAAATCTGTGGAAAACAGCATACAACCCATCTGCCAATATTTCTAATAATTTACAACCCATTTGCTAATTCTTAAGGATTTTTTGGACCCCATATTCTTTTTGTTAGCATTCAACCCATATTGTGGCCACGGTTAAAACATTATACGAAATTTTGTATATTTCGGTGCGGTCCGAACTGTTTTTAATCCCAAAATTTCGAGTCACATTCAAAGTAATTTGGAAAATATATTCATATCAGTATAAAATCCAAATAATTGTCCACGCATAGAAATCTATGGAATTTAAAATCTCAAAATGAAAAAAAGATATTTGAAACTAATTGCCGGTTTGATGTGTTTTAAAAATGTATAGCCCATTTCTCATTACTGATAGCCAATTTTCTCGTCTTGAAAGATTTGCAGCCCAGCAGGGCTGACAAAGCAAGTAGGCCTCGGTTGGGTATTCTGCAAAAGAACAAAAAAATTGGGCTAGCCCTTTTCAGAAAGAAAAAAACTACTAGGCTGGTATTGTGGTAAACATAAAAGAAAAGGCTGGCTAGACAGGCTAGAGTGCCCCGCACAGCCCAGTTGACACCATGCTTCCATCTCAAAAACAAAAATAACTGGGCAAGCTACTGGGTCCCTAGTGTCAGCCGCTCGTTGTGCAATTCTCTCATTTATTGACTACGTTGACAATGGCCTGGGACCCAGATGTCAGAAATCCATTAGGAGGAACCATTTTTTTTTTGGCTTGAAATAAGGAGGCACTTGCTTGCGTACTGCCATGACCCTGGTGGGTCCTTGCTGTCATCCCTCCACGTACAATCATCTCCTGATTGTGTATGCGTCAACCTAGTAGTCCCACAAGTCAGCCTCTAAATCCGTGGCGGACAAATACAGCCCATTTAAAAAAATAACAGCCCATTCCATATGTTCACACAGAAATTTCAACATTCAGAGCAAAGTAACATGTCTGATCAGATATAGAGTACTGAACTTCCACGTTGACAACCATCATAGCCAAGTTAACTATCTACTCCCACTAATACTGTAGGGTACAAGTACTGACTTACTCCTAGCTAACTAGACGATGTCGGCCGCCATCTGCGGTACACGCTAAATGTCGTCATTGACGTCCTCCTCCTCGTCTCGGACTTGCCGGCATGGTCCAACGAAGCTTCGGCTTCTAAGCGGCAAACCCACTTGACGAGCTGGTAGTAAAATTTGGCGTTGCGCATGCGTCTGTGCCTGATAGCCTCTAGGGCTATTTGCCGGGTGCCGGCCTCCACGTAGTCGGCCCAGTCGCGGGCGCTCTGCTTGTGACTCAAGCGGCAGTGCGCTGCTACTCCATGCCCCTCTAGCGGGGCAAATCGGCGATACGCTTTTGCTCCACCAGGCGGTCGCGCTCCAACAAGTCCTCGCACTTTGCATTGCCATCTAAAGACCGATAGAATGCCTCCTCCCTCCGTCTTCCTTCCACTACAAAAAAAAGACACATCCGTGACATTTTGGGCCGAACGAAATTTTTTTCTGTCATACATATGACACTTCTATGACGATAATTGTGACAAAACCCGGTATCATCATAGATGTGGTGGGCTCCTACTTCCATGACAAAAAATGATGACAGAAAATGGGCTTTTCGTCCTGGGCGGGCCGAAGACGCAGCTGCATGACATTCTTTGGGCCATCCATGACGGAAAAAACCATGGTAGAAGCGAGGGGGAGGAAAATTTCAGGGAGTTCCCGGTTACGGTGGGAGGTCGGGGGCCGAGCGATGCGCTTTTCTCTCGTACACGCACGCGCGTGTGTGCGAGGCATTGGCTCTAACTGAACCCGAGCGAGGCGTTGGGCTCTAACTGAACCCGAGCGATTGCACCGCAGTTACGCTTCTCGAACCCGAGCGATCGATCGATGGCTATTAACTGAACCCGATCGAGCGATTCCTTCGCTACTGCTGCTAACTGAAGCCCATCGATTGGATGAACAGTGAGCGTTACGTGGGGGGTTTGGATGAACAGTGAGCGGTGGCGTTGCCTCTGGATGAACAGGACCCCATGGTGTGGTGGAGGGCTGGATGAACACTAGACGATGGAGGGGTGCCCGTGGAGGGGTGGATGAACAGGACCCCGTGGTGTGGAGGGCTGGATGAACAGTAGACGGTGGAGGGGTGCCCGTGGAGGGGTGGTTGAACAGGACCCCGTGGTGTGGAGGGCTGGATGAATAGTAGACGGTGGAGGGGTGCCCATGGAGGGGTGGTTGAATAGGACCCCGTGGTGTGGAGAGCTGGATGAACAGTAGACGGTGGAGGGGTGGTTGAACAGTAGCCGGTGGAGTAGCGCACGGTGGAGGCTGGATGAACAGGAGCCCGTGGAGGCTGGAGGAGGTCGACGGTGGAGATGAACAGTGTCCCGTGGAGTCCCGTTTTACGGTACGCCACACCCCTCCCGATAACCAGGACCCCTGTTTCGACCGTAGGAGGTCCGTTTCGTTTGTTTTGCGGTACGCCACACCCCTCCCGATCAACAGGACCCCCGTTTCGACCGTAGGAGGTCTATTTCGTCCATTTTGCGGTACGCCAGACCCCTCCCGATGAACAGGACCCCCGTTTCGACCGTAGGAGGTCCGTTTCCTCTGTTCTGTGGTACGCCAGGCCTCGTTTCCATCGCCTGTTCCATCCAAGACCTCCCGATGATCACGACCACGCATTCCGTTGCCTCCCCATGAACACGACGACGACGTTGTTTCTCCGTTCCGACCCAGCCATGTACACGAGCCCTGGCTGTACGTATGCGCGAGTAGGCGTTCGAGACCCTGCCATATGTACACATACGTGGCCGTATTTTCTTTCTTGCACCCTAGCCGCTGTACGTATGTGTACATGCTACGTGCGCGCCTCTACTACGACACGTGCACACCTCTACATCGAACAGTATATATGTGCGTACACGTTCGCGACCAGAATGACAATGCTACGTACGCTTCGACCAGGTGGGTCCCGACTGTCAGGCACTTCCTTGCATGCGAAGATGTAGCTGGTGGGTCCCAGCAGTTAGGGGCAAATGTTTTTTCGCCAAATACGGTGGCCCGTTCGGTGGGTCCCCGCTGTCAGGTGGAGGAATAATTATTTTGCACGTAATAAGGAGGCACTTCCTTGCTGCGGCCGTGGACCCAACTGTCAGCCTCTCCACGTACAGTCCAAGTCCGATGGAAGCCGTTCCTTGACCACGTTGACTACGCATCGCCGAGAGCACCAGGGCGGTGGACGACAGCGAGGCCTGGGAAGGGGACGACGCGGAGCCGGGGAAGACGCGGCAGTGGATGCCCACGCGTAGAGGAGTATGAGGGTTCACTGGTTCGCTGCGGTGTGAGGCTGCAGTTGCCGCAGAATAACAGGGGGTGTGGGTGAGTAGAGGGATGGCCTGGCCAGCGATGGGAGTAGTAGGGGGCGGTGAGGCCTCTGCCGCATCGCAGGCGACCACGGGAGGCAGGAGCACGAGGCACGACCGGCGCTGGTTTGGGCGGCTGGAGCAAGAAGACCAGGCGTTGAAGAAGCACTACGGCCGTTGGATGGACATCGTATGGTCACTGGAGCTAGAATCGTGCATATTGACTAAGTTGACAAAGCCCTCCGTCCCTGTCAACTTAGTAGGCCCACAAGTCAGCCTGCCACTATACTGGGTCCCAGCCTAACGGGGAGTATTCATTTTTTTGTGCGTAATAAGGAGGCACTTCCTTGCGTGCGAAGATATAGCTGGTGGGTCCGAGCTGTCAGCGGCGGTAACGTTTTTGCACGAAATACAGAGGCCTTTTCGGTGGGTCCCTGATGTCAGGTGGAGGAATCATTATTTTGCGCGTAATAAGGAGGCATTTCCTTGCGTGGGGCCTTGGACCCAGCTGTCGGCCTCTCCACGTACAATCCACTTCAGATGCATGTCGGTCGTTGACCACGTTGACCAGGCCGCGCCGAGAGCACCAGGGCGGTGGACGACGGCGAGGCCTAGGAAGGGAACGACACGGAGGCAGGGAAGACTCGGCAGTTGTTTCCCACACGGAGGGGAGTACGACTGTACGAGGGTTTACTGGTTCGTCTGCCGTCGCCGGAGAATAACAGCAGGTGTGGGTGAGTAGAGGGATGGCTAGGCCAGCGATGGGAGTACGGTGGGGCGGTGAGGCCTGCGCGGCAGCACAGCCGGCCACGGGGAGGAGGGAGCAGGCAGTCCCGCCGGCGCTTGTTTGAGCGGTTGGAGCAGGAAGAGCAGAGATTGAAGAAGCACGACGGCCGTTGGATGGACATCCAACAGTATACATGCCATCTGTGGAAAGCCTCAAATCTGTGGAAAACAGCATACAGCCCATCTGCCATTATTTCAAATAATTTACAGCCCATTTGCTAATTCTTACAGGTTTTTTTGGAGCCCATATTCTTTATGTTAGCATTACAGCCCATATTGTGGCCACGATTAAAATATTATACGAAATTTTGCATATGTCGGTGCGGTCTGAACTGTTTTTAATCCCGAAATTTCGAGTCACATTCAGAATGATTTTCAAAATAAATGTATATCAATATAAAATCCAATAAATTGTCCACGCATAAAAATCAATGCAATTTAAAATCTCGAAATGAAAAAAAGATATTTGAAAATAATTGCTGGTTTGATGTGTTTTAATAATGTACATCCCATTTCTCATTACTGATAGGCCATTTTCTCGGCCTGCCGAATGAAGCTCCCCTCATCTTGAAATATTTACAGCCCAACAGGCCTGATAAAGCGACTTACTTGACAAATCACAAAAAAACTGGGCTAGCCATTTTCAGAAAGAAAAAACTACTGGGCTGGTCTGTGGTAAACATAAAAGAGAAGGCTGTCTAGACAGGCCAGAGTGTCCCACACAGCCCAGTTGACACCCTGCTTCCGTCTCATAAACAAATTAGGTAAATGCCATTCCAATTATGGCGATTCATAAAAATGCCACTGCAATTTCCAAACTTTGAAAAATGCCACTGCAATTTTTGCAAACTTTGAAAAACGCCACTGCAGTTTGCAAACTTTGAAAAACGCCACTCGAGACTTCGAAAAATGCCACTAGAAATGGCATGAAATGGCATTTTTCAAAGTTTGGAAATTGCAGTGGCATTTCTCGGATACACCGGATTTGGAGTTGCATTTATCAAATTAACCCAAAACAAAAATAACTGGGTGAGCTGCTGGGTCCCTGGTGTCAGCCGCTCATTGTGCAATTCTCTCGTTTATTGACTACGTTGACAATGGCATGGGACCCAGATGTCAGAAATCCACTAGGAGGAGCCATTTTTTTATTGGCTTGAAATAAGGAGGCACTTGCTTGCGTACTGCCATGACCTTGGCGGGTCCCTGCTGTCATCCTCTCCACGTACAATCATCTCCTGATTGTGTACGCGTCAACTTGCTAGGCCCACAAGTCAGCCTCTAAACCATGGAGGACAAATACAACCCATTTAAAAAAAATAACTGCCCATTCCATACGTTCAAACGGAAAGTTCAACATTCAGAGCAAACTAACAGGTCTGATCCACATATAGAGTACTGAACTTTCACGTTGACAACCATCATAGCCAAGTTAACTATCTACTCCCACTAACACTCTAGTAGCATACAAGTACTAACTTACTCTTAGCTAACTAGATGATGCCGGCCGCCATCTGCTGTCCATGCTAAACACCGGCACCGGCGTCCTCCGCCTCGCCTCGGACTTGCCAGAGGTGCGATAGGGCGCGTTGCTCGCGCACGTTGGCCCTTTCCATGCCGGCGTGGTCCACCGAAGCTTCGGCTTCCAAGCGGGAAACCCACTTGACGAGCTGGTAGTAAAAATAGGCGTCATGAACGCAGTGCGTGCCGACAGCCTCGGGGCTATTTGCGAGCGCCGCCTCCATGTAGTCGGCCCAGTTGCGGGTGCTCTGCTCGCGACTCAGAGCGTCGGTGCGCTGCTGCTCCATTTAAAAAAAATAACAGCCCATTCCATACGTTCAAACGGAAAGTTCAACATTCAGAGCAAACTAACAGGTCTGATCCACATATAGAGTACTGAACTTTCACGTTGACAACCATCATAGCCAAGTTAACTATCTACTCCCACTAACACTCTAGTAGCGCATACAAGTACTAACTTACTTAGCTAACTAGACGATGCCGCCGCCATCTCGCTGTCCATGCTAAACACCGGCACCAGCGTCCTCCGCCTCGCCTCGAACTTGCCAGAGGTGCGATAGGGCGCGTTGCTCGCGCGCGTTGGCCCTTTCCATGCCGGCGTGGTCCACCGAAGCTTCGGCTTCCAAGCGGGAAACCCACTTGACGAGCTGGTAGTAAAATAGGCGTCGCGACAGCGTGCGTGCCGACAGCCTCGGGGCTATTTGCGGCGCCGCCTCCATGTAGTCGGCCCAGTTGCGGGTGCTCTGCTCGCGACTCAGAGCGTCGGTGCGCTGCTGCTCCATGTCCTGCTGGCGGCGCAAATTGGCGATAGGCTGCTCCTCCGCCAGGTGGTCGCGCTCCAACAACTCCTGCTCCTCCGCCATGCGGTCGCACTCCAACAACTCCTCGATCTCCGCATTGCGATCTAAAGACAGATAGAATGCCTCCTCCCTCCGTCTGCCTTCCGGTGAAAACCCAAACACTAGTTCCGGCGGTGACCGCCTCCGACGTCGCCTACCGCGGACGGGCGGGGGCATGGCGGACGTGGTGAGCAACGTCGGGCCGGTAGGGGCTTATGAGGATATGGCGAGTTGGGTCACGGTGGCACCGGAGAAGGCCGGGAAACAGTACTTATAGGCGGAAGGTAGCGCGACGGTCATCGGAATTCAATGCATAATGGCTTAGCGTGCCAGCTTGCCGTGGAAAACTAGAGAAACTTAAATTATGACTATGTCGTCCCGTCCCGTCTGGGTCGCACGCCGGCATGGCGGTCAAACGAGTGCACTCGAATCATCTCCCTCCTTGTCAATAATGATTCCACAGATTTAAAGCGTATCTTTTTTCGCATCAGTTAGCTGCCTTAATTACGGTCGACTGCATGCAGGCACTCAGAATCGCTCGCAGGCAGTACGCGAAGCAGCATGCAACGATTCGCAGCCGAGGGCACGCATGCAGCCACTTAAATCGCTAGAATTAATTAGGCTTAAACTTCTGCATGTCGTTAATTATTGCCATGCCGTGGTCTTGCTGCTTTGCTCACGGGACTAATAAACCCGGACGGAGGGAGTACCTTAGTTGATGAGAGGTTTGAATTAAGCCCTGCAAACCGGAAAGGAGGTACTAGTACGTGCGTGATCCGCTATTTATCCGTGTAGGATCGATAGTGTAGCTTGTCAGTTTATTCAGAGGTGGGCATTTTTATCCGTGTAGGATAGATAGTGTAGCTTGTCAGTTTCTTCAGAGGTAGGCATTTTTATTCAAAAAACTGCCACTTCGCATCTTGCCTCGCAAATAAAACTTCCATGAGCACATTTGTAGGCTAGCTAGTGATCGAACAGTAACTTCTAAGCACTGAGCGAACAGAAATAAGTAACTGTTAATGCATCTCAATGATTCACAGATCATATACAAATATGTAGCTCCAAAAGCAAAGATCAGCCACTTCGGATCTTGTGTTAACTAAAACTAACTAGTACGATTCCCATACATAAGATCAACATGTTAATGCATCTCAATGATTCACAGATCACTACTAGAAAAAGGGCTATAGATGGGATTGACACTAATGGCGCACCAGAAAGATGGTGCGCCATTAGTATATACTAATGGCGCACCACCTTCTGATGCGCCATTAGAGTTTAAACTACTAATGGCGCACCATGCAAAGGGTGCGCCATTAGTATCAATTTTTTTTAATTAGTGCGCCTGTCCAAACATACTAATGGCGATCCTGCCCAAGTCGCCATTAGTAGTTGTAACTACTAATGGCGCACTGTGCAAAGGTGCGCCATTAGTATAGAATTTTTTTGAACTAGTGCGCCTATCCAAACATACTAATGGCGATCCTGCTTAAGTGCGCCATTAGTAGTTGTAACTACTAATGGCGCACCATGCAAGAGGTGCGCCATTAGTAAGTGGGCAGCAACAAGATATTTGGGACAGCCTCTCCTACCCACACACTCACTTTCTCCCCACTTCATTCTCTCCACCTCCTCCTTGTCTCGGTGCCTCCTCTTTTCACCTCATTTCCACCATAGATTCATTCAAATTAAGTGGTTAAATTACCTTGTTTTAATAGGTAAGTAAGGGGAAGCTATATTTAGGTTGTTCTCCTACAACAATGTGCACATGCACTTTTTACGGCCTAGCTAGATCTATGTATGTTCGTGGTGTTGCATATGTTTGTGGTGTTGCATATGTGTTTGTGTTTGGAGGTGTACAGGTATTTGAAATGCGATAGTTGCCAATATTTTGCCGGAATGTTGATTCATTTCCGTTTCGGCGAGAATTTTGGCATTAAGCATTCTTTTTGGTCCTATTTTTAGGGAAAGTCATGCCAAATTTTGTTTGGTTCTAAAATATCGCTTTTGCTCTACCCATGCAGGCGACCATGGTCCGCACGATGACCGAAGGCATCGTGAATAGGTTTTTGAGGTCCACGAAGGCGAGATGCTTCAAAAGAACGAGATGGAGATAAGATGTCCGTGTCGAAGATGCAAGTCAAGAGCCTTATTGCGGACCCGGATTCGGGCAGGTGGGGACCACCGCTGTTGCGTGGTTTCATGGATGGCTATCGGTGGCAAGGTGATGAAGATGACTACGAAGTCGCCCATGCGGGCCGGGCAAGAAATGAGGAAGGGCAGCAAGACAACCACCGCGGCTCGGGCGGCGAGAAGACGAAGAATCCCAGGAGATGATCACGACTGTGATGTTGTACACAGATCATCATGTAGAAGATGCAGGACATGATGATGAGGAAGATGCCGGAGCAGGCGACGGGCATGATCATGAAGATGATGATGCCGGCGGAGCAGATGAGGCTGGACCATCGATGGGCTGGGTGCAGGACCCTCATATTCAAGAGCTGCTTCTCAAGCAGACGGATAACGCAAGAGCTGCCGCCCGAGAGAAAGCCAAGATGGATCAACTTGAGTTAGACGCGGTTACTCCATTGTATGAAGGATGCAGGCCCGAGGATACCCGCCTGAAAGTAACGCTCATGGCTCTGGAGATGAAGGTAAAACACAAAATGACCGACGCATGCTTCGACGAGAACATGTCATTCTGGCACGAACGTCTTCCCAAGGGGAACAAGTGCCCGACCAGTTTGGAGGAGGCGAAGAAAATCGTGTGTCCTCTCGATTTACCGCCCGTGAAATACCATGTGTGCATGAACAATTGCATCATTTATCGGGACGAGCACGCGTAGTCTACCATATGTCCGGTGTGCGGTGTCACTCGATACAAGAAGAGGAAGAAAGCTCCTCGAAAAGTGGTGTGGTACTTTCCGATCACTCCTCGTCTACAGCGCTATTTCATGGACCCTAAGGTAGCAAAGCTCCTGCGTTGGCACGCGGATAGGGAGGAGAAGAAGCGAGAAGATGACGCAAATGATCCGGAGATAGATAAAAAGGACAAGATGCTGAGTCACCCTAAGGATGCGAGCCGATGGCAAGCGTTGAACTTCAAGACTCGGAATTTGGGAACGATCCAAGGAACATCGTGGCCGGGCGCGAGCACCGATGGAGTCAATCCGCTTGGCAGCCGAGAAGCACACATAGCACCTGCCTGTGTTTGTGTGGATGTACAACCTTCCCCTGGTTGTGCATGAAGAGGAAGTACATTCACATGAGTATGCTAATTGAAGGGCCGAAACAACCAGGAACGACATCAATCTGTATCTAGGGCTGCTGAAAGAGGAGCTTGACACGCTGTGGAAAACGCCAGCCAATACGTGGGGCGCCGCAGAAAGAATATTTCCCTATGAGAGCCGCACCGCTCACGACGGTGCACGACTATCTCGATTCACGGATATCTCGCGGGCAGGTAGTCCACGGATTTTCTGGATGCGTAAGGTGCATGGATGACACAACGTATCGCCAGCTAGATAGAGATCCCGGGTCTTCGAAAACCGTGTTCATGGGACATCTAAGGTGGTTTCGCGACGATGACCCGTGGAGGAAACACAAGGATCTGTTCGATGGTGAAACCGAACCCCGAAAACGCCCGTGTACGAGGAGCAGCGAGGAAATAGACAAGCTGTTGAAAAATTGGAAAGACTGCCCACCGCCGAAAAAGAAGCAAAAGGCGCCAGAGCCGAAAGAAGCGAAAGCGCCAGAGCAGCTGCTGAAGGTATGGAAAACGAGGTCTGTTTTACGGGACTTGCCGTCTCGAAGATCCACCGTGTGCCTCACAGCCTTGATGTCATGCATATCACGAAGAACGTGTGCGAGAGTCTGCTTGGTACCCTGCTCAACATGCCGAGAGGACCAAAGATGGGCGAAAGCAAGGGCAGACTTGAAATCAATGGGCATCGCAGGAGCTTCACGCTATATATGATGATGATGATGATGATGATGATGATGATGATTATGATGATGATGATGAGGCGAAGCAGGACACGAAAAGTCGCCGCAAAGGCAAAAAGGCCAAGAAGACCGGAAATGACTACCTCCCGCGTGCTTCACTCTAAGTCGAGGAGATCGAGCAGTTTTCACCTGCCTCCTAGGAGTAAAACTTCCTTCGGTTACGCTGGGAAGATAAGCAGGTACCTAGACCCAGCGAAGCGAAGTTCAGCGGGATGAAGTCTCACGACCGCCACGTCTCGATGACGCAGATACTTCCGGTTGCAATAACCAGGGATCATGGACGCGCACGTCCGTGAAACGCTATTTGGCCTATGCAACTTCTTCGACGCCATCTCTAAGTCGATTGGCGGAGGCAACTCGAAGGCTACAGGAAGAGATCGTGGTGATACTATGCGAGCTTGAGATGTACTTCCGCCCGCATTCTTCGACGTTATGGTGCATCTGCTGGTCCATATAGTGGAGGATATCATCCAACTCGGGCCGACGTTCCTCGCACAGCATGATGCCGCTCGAAAGGATGAATGGTGTCATCAAAGGATACGTTCGCAACATGTCACGCCCGTAAGGAAGCATAGCCAGGGGCTTTCGACCAAGAGTGCATCTCCTATCGCACGAATTATCTAGGCATCGAGAACCCGCTGGTCTGCCTGTCAACAGCACCTCGGCAGGCTCGCTGGATGGGGTCACCGTGAGGGTCGCCGCAAAATGCATGTCGACTTCGAGGGTCGACTCGCCGACTTTGAAAGAGCAAACCTAGTCGCGCTACAACACATAGACGTGGTCGATCCTTGGGTGGTAGAGCACAAAACCTTTATTAAAAGACGACAATGACCGAGGCCAACAGAGGACGGACGGAGATACACTCAAAGAGCACAACTCATGTTTCACGCGTTGGTTCAAGCGAAGCTTCGTCGTACCCTTTACATGAGGATTCTTCCGCGAAGAACAACTCATATTCGCCTTTGTCACAGGCGCCGAGCACAACCTGATGACCTATGAGGCGCATTTATATCAACGGCTACACATTCTACACCGAGGCCAAGGACATGAAGAGCGATGGTTATCGAAACTCCGGGTAACGATGGAATTCTACACCGTAACGACAAGGACAGATACTACGGAAGGATCGAGGAGATCTGGGAGTTGAGCTACTGTTGAGAGAAGGTCCCATGTTCCGTGTCGATGGGCCAAGAACGCTATAAAAGAAGACCGGTATTTCACCACCATGGTTATACCCGGCCAAATCAAGATCATGGGCGCAAACGCCACCGCAAAAATGAGCCATGGGTACTGGCTTCCCAAGTGGACCAATGCTTTTCATTACCGACCCGCCAAAGCCCGGTCGTGTTGTCGTGAGGAGAGGCAAAAGGAAGATCATCGGAATGGATGGATTAGCCAATGAGCAAGACTTCGACAAGTACGGCGACCCGAGGATCGAACATGACGACGATGATGAAGTAGCAGCATACACCACAAGAAGAAGCAGGACCACCCTTCCTAAAGGACGTCCGTTCCACAGAAGAACTCCATTTGCGAAAAAGAAGGGCAAGAAGATTGTGAACAGATAGCTAGCTAAGATCGATTGTATTTAAATCGTAGCCTTCATTTCTCGATTGTATTTCATGGGTACTTTTGAACTATCATGAATATTTTAAATTTCATGGACACTCGATCTCGATCCCCTCCATCTCGATCGCTATCCCACCTCGCCAGATCCGTCCCCCGCCGAGCACCCCCAGATCCATCGAGCGCCACCACCCCCCCGCACCTCGATTCCCCTACTCAACCGCCACCGACCCACCGCACCCCACGCACCGCCTTATAAAAGAAATAAGTATCAAACAGATTTTTAAATGCTACTGTCTTATAAAAAATATTACTGTTATTATTTAAACAAGTTTGAACATATTTAAACACAAATAAGTATCAAACAGCTTTTAAATGCTAAAAAATTTGTGGAGCACAGGAGTCGAACCCAGGGACCTCCCGGTGTGAGAAGTGGCTGCTGACCAATCGAGCTAGTAGAGGGACTTGATGTGGATCAGTTACGGTGGTACATAACCTGTTGGCTCGAGTTGAAATAAAAAAAAAATACTAATGGCGCACCACGGTGAGGTGCGCCATTAGTATGGATGTACTTATGGCGCACCGAGGGTGGTGCGCCATTAGTATTGTGCCCGCGCCCAAACCTAACCCGTCCGCCCGCGCCCGCTCCACCGCCGCCGCCACCTCCGCCGCCCTCTCCTCCGCCTCGCCCTCTCCTCCTCCTCGCCTCCTCCTCTCTTCCCTCTCCCTCGCCGCCTCCTCGCGCGACACCGTCGCTGCCACCTCGGCGCTGACCGCCGCCTCGGCGACGCCGACGACGCTGACGCGCCCAGCGCCGCCTCGGCCGCCCCGACGCCCGGGCCGCGCCCAGCCTGACGCCTCGACGCCGCCGCTGCCTCACGCCTGCCGCCCAGCGCCGCCTCGACCCGCCCAGCGCCGCTGCCCCACCTCGACGCTGCCCGCCGCCTCGACCCGCCCGACCGCTGCCCCACCTCGACCCGCCTGACGCCGCCTCGACGCGACCCCGCCGCCCGGACGCCGCCCGCTCACACCACCGTCGCGAGCACCACCACCCCATGAGCTCCCCCTCCTCCTCCCCTCCTCCCTCCCTTCCCCGGATCTGCCCAGTCCTCTTCTATAGTTTCATGTTTAAGCAAAGGAACATGAAGTACCAAAGAACCTCTTCTATAGTTTCATGTTTGAGCAAAGAACATTAACAAGGCCAAGTTATATCAAGATTGTTAAATGATTTGTCCGATGTGTCCATGTCCAGATTCAGTTAAAGCCTTTATGTCACCATGGTGTGACTATATATCCCGTATTGAATGACTTGGTAGAGTGTGAATCTTGATGACAGTATAATGCTATGATAGTAGAACTTGGCAGTTTGTTTCATCCAGTTTTGCAGCTGAAGTCGGTGGCATATGTTGTTTCAATCTGATGCTGTCCCGATATTTGTGGTTTTCCTAAGTTTAGATCTTCTCCTTTCATCAACTTCTCTGTTGTGTCGGTGCATATGGAACGATGCTGGATCCTGTGTCGAAATTATGCCTAAACTGTTCTGCATATGGAGTATTTCTGTATGATGGTAATTCTGCTTGTGTCACCAATATGGCTGTCTGACAACTAATCGTGCTTGTACTTGCATGATAGCTTTGTTTCTGACTAGCTGTGTTCTACTATTGATGCAGCTGCAAGTACTTGCTAGAAATAAAGAATCCAATTTAGAAACTACTCCCTCTGTCAGGATATATGAAGCATATTTTGATTACCCAGACTATGCTTTTACTATGCTATATAGCTTATGTGATGAGGAGATCACACCAAAAATAAGTACTCCTCCGAAACTATGGCTTAGGAGCTACAAAATCACAATGAAAAGCAAGTACTTCTGCATACTGAATTCACCATGTGAGGTGCCAAAGTTAATTTCAGATATGACACTGTTTGGACATTAATTTGAGTAGATGAACATTTTGTGGTTCTGCTAGGACTTGCTCCAGATTTTTAACCCTAGGATTTCTTTTCTTTTAGTTCTTTTCTTACAGAAAATTTACTGAAAATTCAGAAACTTGGAGTAACCTGTGGACTGTACTTTTGTGATCTCCTACTCCTGAATTTTCATGTCACTTGTGCTATTGCCAAGCATGACATGGCCATTTTTATTCTGTTTTTGATGGAGCTTGGTGTGTGTTGTTTCGCACTACTAAGCAACCTATTTTGAAGTGAGTAATCAGCATGAGCAAAAATAGACGTTAGATCTTAGCGCTAATGAGAGATGAAAATGTCACATATATATGGTCTATCGCTTGCATACAGAGGACAACCTATGAAGCTGTATTTATGAAATGTGGTGATGATCTTATCTGCAAGAATGAAAATGATGAGCTATGTTTCTAAAATGTGGTGATGATCTTATCTTAGCTGTATTTCTGAACTGGTAGCTAAGTGTATTACTTGTGATGATGCTGCTGCTGCTGCTGTACTACTTGTGATGATGTTGTTGCTGTACTACTTGTGATGTCTGCTGCTAGTTGTGATTTTGTCAAGTGATGATGCTGCTACTTGTGATCTTCTAAAATGACCCTTTCTCCTGAAACGTTGATTATTTTCGCTTCGTTGAGAATGGGGCACTCTAGGTCAAGAAAATTAGCAAAGGTCATGCCCAATTTTCTTGACCTAGAAGGTGCCCGATTCTCAACCAAATAAAATTAATTTGCTTTAGTGGTTGGATTAGTTTAGTATTTTATTCACACACTCAGACACCCTTGCTTGACATGTGTTTGAACACCTCATGTGTAGTAAAAATTAACTACAGATACACTCACCCACATAAGTATTCAGCACAATGAAAAATAGTACAAATTAAGGAAAGGCAATACCATTTCAGACGCTTGTCTTCTAAAAAGAAGAGTGAACTTTCTAGACACACCCCTCAAGAACTAGGTTACCCTGAGAACGTGGACTTGGACCTTAGCAACAACACACTAACAGGTTCTATCCCAAAACACCTAGGCAATATCACAAACATCTCTCAATTGTTCCTTGACAATAACCAACTTTTTGGCGACATTCCTCGAGAATTAGGTTATTTGGTCAACTTAGAGATCTTGTTCCTTGACAATAACCAACTTTTTGACCAAACTTTGTTTCTATTTAGAGAGAAACATGGCCCACAATGATGAGGCCGGGGGTTCGGGCGGCAAGGCATTCTGGGAGCTGTCCCAGGAGATGGAGGAACAACCTCACTTGTATGAGGCCGCCGCTTTCCCCACCGATCCCGAGACCACGGATGGTGCCGCCGAGGATGACTACACCGATGCCACCACCGATGGTGCCGCCGAGGATGCCACCATCGATGATGGCGGCGCGCATTTACGATGGCAGCCAACCAAGAGGCAACGGAAGGACTGGCGCCTGATCGTGCTCGCACCCTCAAGGAGGAAGTTATCAAGTGGACTCCAACGGAATCCAACGGCGCCCGAACGAATAGTCAAGGGTACTCGCTTCAGCTCGGGTGCATTGTCCGAGCACCGCCTCGATCAACACCGAGAACCCGAGGCATCCCGACCGAGGGAATTTGCGCAACCTCCTCTTCACGGCTGCACGAACGATACAAGTTCCCGCTGAATTTGAAAACACAAGCCTCAAAGGGAATAAAGTGAACAATGCTGCCCTCACGAAGATGAGCAAGGCCCTGTCTACTTGGAAAAGCAATGTGAAGAGAATGATCGAGAAAGGTGAGAGTTATCAAGATCAAGGAGAAAAATCCTTCGATCACCAAGATGACTACAACGACTTCAAGATCAATTGCTCGAGCACCGCAAGCTCCCAATCAAGTGAGTGGGGAAACAAATGCGGAGCTGAACATAGGGGAACACACACTCGGTCCCGGGCGGTTACAGAGTGGCGGAGCCTATATGGGACAAGGAGGAGGCGGACTGTGCGAGCAAGGCCTACCGCCTCTTCGATACATACGGTGACAAGCAGACCAGAACTTTGTCGGGGCCGGCACAAGAAGGACCCAAAACAAAGGAGCTTACCACGGATCCAAGACCAGGCAGCTTGAGCTTGTTCTCGTAAGGAATACACCCCGCGTAATTAGCTCCATATGGTTGCATTCTAATTAATGAAGCCAATTTCTAAATGGTTCACATTCCTTCCGCAGCGATCGAAAGCAGAGCGCTGGGTCGACTAAGAGCAAAATGTACTGAAGAACAAGGATAAGCTCAGTAAGCCGACGTCAGCTGGTCGTGTGTGGCCGCAAAGGCTTGTCGACAAAATGGGGTCATACTATACCGCTGGTGTGCGGAAGGAGAAAAGACCAGCTCGGAAAGCCAGCGCGAGAGGTTCAAGAACTCAAGGCACAGGTGGCGCGGTTCCGAGATTGTCCAAGAGCAAGTGGAACAACGACTGGAGCGACGATCACCGCCTTTGTGCCTACCTTGATCTCGGGTTGAGTCGTGGATTGCGGGCGCCAACAGGGCCGCCCGATTCCTAGCTTCACGGCCAGCAACTCGCATAATGCGATGGCGGGGCCATTGGTGCCCGGGCGGGCGGCATTGGTGTCTCCGACGCCGCACGGAGCTTAATGCACCCGGTGTACGCCGCGGCACCTCTTCAGCAAGCGGCCCCTCCGTCAATCGCACGCCGCCGTTGGCGGTGGCCGACATTAGCCGAGCTCGACGCCATCATCACGGTAACTAATTAAGCCTCTCTCGCCGAGGACTTCATCTCCTTGCCTTTGATCGGGCATCCTCGACGCCCTACATGTTTTCGCAGGGCGCCGCCGACGCCCCGCACTCTCCTCCGCTTCGTGAACAACGAGTTGGTCGATGTCGCCAAGGGCAAAATCGCTCAACCGGCAACCCTTGTTCCACGGTACCCAGATGCCACCCAACTTGTTTAGGGTTCAACTGGTTCGGTGCTGCCAGGCTGCGACGACTTGTTACCTTCGAATCGACCGTCGGGGCCGACGATGATGACGTGATGACCTCAACGCCGCCTGAGCTGGCCCTGCTTTGGCAAGAGCCAGATTCGCTTGGGGCGGGGACACCACCCTAAGACAACACCGCCAATCGTGCGGGCGCCAAGTCGGCCCCATGGCAAGACCGCCAGAACGGTGCCGGACATCCCTATGCCATCGATCCAAACATGCATATGGCACAGGATCGTAACGACGACAACGACGACTATGATACATTTGGCAACGCCGATCAGACTTTGCCGAGCATGGGTACGATGGCGACTTCATGGGGCCTCCTTCTCAAGAACCAAACCCAACAAAAGACGTGTGCGATCTAGCTCGACGCGGAGAAGCCAAGTTGCAACAGCGCCGCCCGGGCGCTCAGCTCTCGTGAGACGCCTCACCTGCCGACTTCACCGAGCCTCGAGATAGGCGAGGTGCGAATATTATCAGCCCCAAGACACTCAAGAAGGCGGTCTGTGAGCAAAACTCGGTCCCATTACAGGAGAAGAAGAAGGCACGCAAAAGAAATACTAAGAAGGGTGCGAGCCAGCCGTCACCGAGTACGATCCGTGCTCAGGACGGGCCACCTTCACCGCAGGATATCTCGAGGAGGGTGCATGTGGCGGGTAGGGCGATGCTACCGACAAATATGCTCAATGCTGCAACCGGTGCTATGCGGAGTCTGCATGACAGTGTTCTTTCTTTGGAGAAGCGGCGCCTCGTGGAGAAGGATGTGGCATACCCGGTTTCGCGCCAAGGTGCCGAGGGCAAGGGCTTTGTGGATAACTCCATCGGGCGACGATCGTCCTGCGCTTTTGATGACATCCACGCTTATGTTGAACCTTCATCCGCTGCACTACACCTTCGCTCGCTATTTTCGCTGAGTATGGAGATGCGGATCATTCGCGACAAGACCCCGGACATCGTGATAGTTGACCCTTCTACATGCGTGCAAGATCTTGGGCAGCGCTGGGGACCGCAAGTCGCGAAGTTCTTACCTCGAAGGCGCCATTCGCAAACCAAGATAAGGATAACTTCCTCGTGCCTTACTTTCCCGAGTAAGTCCTCCCTCAACCGCCCGTAACATATGAATTCTTACATTTCGATCGCTTTTCTTTTAACATTCCGTGTTTTCTGCAGTGACACACGCTGCACGCCATCCTCCTAAGCCCCAAATATTCCATGGCCACGATTTCGACCGGACCGTCACCGAACATAGACTACACAAATGTCAAGAAGGTTCTTGATGATGTTCTCCCGCCACGCCAAATCTGGAGGCACCTTCACCAGGCCTATTCGTAAGCACGGCAAGCACGTGTTCTCCCACAATACGACGCTCGCTGCTGCGTCAAGCAGCCGCCGGGCGGTCGAAGGGTGCCTACTACACCATCCATCACATGCGGGCGATCGTGCGACCATCATCAACTTCGCTACCGAGTAAACTCCAAGATTGGGCCGCGAGCGTGTCGGCAATCCAGACGCGGACCTCCGACAAGAATTCTTTCGCATCCAATGGAGTTTGCGGAAATCATCCATCAAGATGTCCTTCGCACCTCGGGCAGTTCTACCTCGAAATCAACCGTCCAACAGTGACATCGACACAATGCTACAAATGCAGGATGAAAACGCCTGCTCTTTCATGACTCCCACGATAGACGGCGGCTTCATCCACGCCCGTCCCTTGAGTCGAGTTGTCTAGTTCTCAAACATCGATTGGCTCATGTTGTAATTAAACTTTAATGAACTTGTAGTATGTCTCTTTGGTTTTGAGAGTCGCTCAACTTAGATGTAATCGATGCTATTAATGTCTTGATTTTCTTCCGATCGCTCATTGCATACTTATATATTGCTTATGTATTGTCTGTGAATTGGTACTAACGCTTTCATTTGGCTAGTGCATAGCGATGCCGACGTATGTCGTGTACAAGGGTAAGGTTCCCGAGTCTACGATGACGGGAGGAGTGTCGGAGACAGGTTCACCGATTCAGCGGTAACAGTTACAAAGGGTACACCACTAGGGCCGAGGCCGAATCTAGATACGCCCGCTATCTAGCGGGAGAGGGAGGGAGCGTTGAGGAACCGGATGAAGGCGAGTTTCATCGTGATGATGCTCATCGTGATGACCGCAGCTCTCTTCTATGTGATGGTAGTTTAGATGATCGATATCGACTTGTAATGTGAAGACAAACTCGCTACTCGCGGTCTCGAGACTTGTAATATAATGTTCTATCTTTGTTCGGTCTTTTCAATTCGAGACTAATATGATGAATTGTATTCGGAGACTAATATGATGAATTGTATTCAAAGACTAATCTTCTATTGTATTTGATGAATCTATTGTTGATGTGTGCTGTCTATATTTTGTCAAATTATACATTTTGTAACCTGTGCAAAAAACAGAAAAAAACTAATATTCATACTAATGGCGATCACATGACGAAGGCGCCATTAGTATGACAATGCATACTAATGGCGATCATTTGGTAGTGCGCCATTAGTATGCCGCGTTACTAATGGCGATCCAGAGGTGGTGCGCCATTAGTATGCCAAAGCACTGGTATACATGCCCACGGGAGGCATACTAATGGCGCACTTAGTTTATACTAATGGCGCACCACCGGTGCGCCATTAGTATATCAGATATTAATGGCGCACTGTGGTGCGCCATTAGTAAAATTACTAATGGCGTGCTATTAATGGCGCACCAGTGATGCGCCATTAATGGCCAA
This sequence comes from Aegilops longissima, assembly GCA_021605205.1. Classification (NCBI taxonomy): domain Eukaryota; kingdom Viridiplantae; phylum Streptophyta; class Magnoliopsida; order Poales; family Poaceae; genus Aegilops; species Aegilops longissima. Next base: position 547,388,935 of record CM038676.1, read on the forward strand.
ATTAGGTGCGCCATTAGTAGTGGTTTTTCTAGTAGTGGATCATATACAAATATGTAGCTCCAAAAGTAAAGATCTAGAAAAAACATCTGTTCTTCCTACTAACAGGGATGCTTCTCTTGGCCAACATTCAAGATGCAGATCAGAAGACAAATTTGTTTGTGAAGTCTACAATTCCTCTTGCAAACGTAAGTGGTTTCACCAACAGATGGAACCATGAGAATGAACCACACATGATGGAGGAACATCCACTGCAATATGATTTGGTATTCTCTCGATCACACGGCGAGACTATTTTCGAAATACAAAGTTTAACTTAGGCAAAATGATGCCCATTGTATAATCAGACCAAAGCAATGAAGCACCTAGTGTTGGCCAATAAATAGTACAGTACTAATTTTCTGCAGTCCATGAAGTGACTATCCAATCTTTCTGTGTCTATTTTCAAATGGCACTGCATGCAGTGACTATACTATTCTCTTGTGCAGTTCAACCAAAATTGCGGGCACTTTGTTTGTTTGCCAAATAGCAATGGGCAGACATCTCTGTCTGCACAAATATCAAGTAGCTAGTAAACATATACCACACCTTGTATTTCCGGTTTAAACACGTCTCTTCCGCTTAGCATCTGTCATGTTCTGCACTGGAAAATCTGATACAGTTATGTTTTGCCCTGGACAATTTCATACTGAATTGATTTGCTGGTTCAGAGTAGAAATATAGCGCCTATTCTTCATCAGACCAAGGATATCCATGTTCGCAGTGATGGAAGAGGTGAAATCGATACAACCGAAATTGAGCATCCAATCATTGAATCATGTCCTGCACCTCCAATGTAGGTCCACCCTACTAATAAATTCACATGCAAACCACTAGTATTACTATCTAATGACAGTACAAAAAGAGTAGCAAGATAGTAGCAAACCATGTACCTTCGTAATGAACAGCTCATAGTGCCACCAATTGGATATAAAGGTTTGGAAAAAACATGCTCCTAATGTTGAACCAGTTGGACTTTTTGTGCAGTTCCACTAAAATCGAGCATCCCTGTTTGCATAGATATTGAAATTGTGATTATTCTAAAAGTGGCACAAGTTGAAGCATAGACTCACAAATATAAGCATTCCAATTTCTTAATGGGAAAAGGTAGCAAGACTGTTTCTAACCACCTGTTTGAAGGAATTAATAAAGCAACAGTGGCTGATGTCAGGAAGGCATACATAGTTTTTTCTGGAAAAGTGAGCCATTCCTGACCTTTCCTCTTCTTTTAAGCAAAATTTTTGCAGTTCTACTAAAATAAAATGCCATCACCGCCTTGACAATTCAGTGACACTGTACAAAAGGAAATGACTTAACATTACATCATGATGTCGTATGTAGTCGACAGCATTAGAGACAAACATACTGATTCCTCCTCAAGAGAACAGCCGGAGGAGGAGGTGCCCACTCTTGACCTTTCCTCTTGTCTTCATAATTGTCTGTGCAGTTTTACCAAAATAAAATGACATCAGCGCCTTGACATTTTGGTGACACTGTACAAAAAAAATCACTTATCTCATGAAAGTGAGGTATGTAATCTATAAGCATTAACAGTGCAAAAATCTGAAGGTAGTAACAAGTTTCATCGTTGATATATTGGCTGTGCAACAGCATTAGAATGCCTCAGCTGAAAAATCTTTAATACGTCCACAATCAACAGCTAACCCTAAAATAATCCAGTGACATTAAATGTCATTGCTTAAATTTATCGGTGGCATTAGACTGAGAGCGGCATTAGTTAAATGTGGCATCACTTTAGCAGTAGCATTGCTTGACTTGACTGCTGGCATTATACTAATAGCAAAAAAGTGGCAATAAGAGCATGGGCCATTCGGACAGTGGGCGCACCAGTACGATGTACCTCCACGGACGCAAAGTGGTGAGGGAGGTATGGTTGCCCAGAGCAACAAATATCTAGGCAGCATATGTGGATTACGTCCCATTTTTTTTCTCTTTAGCCACCTTTTTCCTATGCGAGGACAACAAACCGATCGACCTGGTTATTCTCTATTGTGTTGTCATGCCTTTCTACCCTTCTTCAACCAACAGACACGAGACTCATTCCTTAGCTACTGATTTTCCCCTTTTCAACCTAGATGCGGGTTCGATACCTACTCTCTTGGACAGTACAGTCTCCCTTCCTTTCCTTATTTAACCCAGACATGGATTAGTCTGCATGAAGTAGGGTTTCCTTTAATAGTGCAAATTATGGTTTTCGTCTGCATGGCCAGCAGAGTAGAGGATAGCAAATTGGGAAGATGGTGGAGAGGAAAAAGATCCACATGCAACGACGTGGCAGATGGGGCAAAAGAATAAGGTTATGGTTCGAAAAGAGGTAGCATACCTGAGGGTCGGCGGGAAGTGGCTTCGCTCGTGGTCGCCGCCCTCCGCACACACCTCGCAGCGAAGCTTGGGGACGGAGGCCATCCCAGCTGGGCGCTTAGGTCCGAGAGGACGGCCTTGTTGTCGGTCGTGACTCGCCGCCGACGACGAAAAGGCTAACGCTGCATCGCCCTTTTCTTCCCCGGCGGATCTGTGACCACCGTGAGGAGGGAGAGAGGGCCGCTTTTTTAGATCTGGAGAGAGGTGGTAGTGTGAGAAGCAAGTGGGCAGCCCTTACCAAGAAAGCGCCAAGCTCCACCCTATATATCTTTTTATACTACTAGTACCGGAGGTGGAGTAGTGGTAGAGTAGTTTATATTTTCTCCGTACAGCATCAGTTAGTCGTGCTTCAAAACTGATCGGCACGCCATTAAAAAAATAAAGGTCGATAACTAATGCGGCACCTCGGGCCAACGCGGCCAGATCGCATTTTGCACGATAAATTACACACCATGTTTCGTTGACATGTGGTCCCGTTCCAACATATCAGTGAGACGACGACGAGTAGTAGGAGTATTTCCGAACGGACGTGTAGGCCGGGGCGCCTCTTCGTGAACCGTGGAAAACTCGCAACCGTCCACCGACTCTTCGCCTTTCCCTCTCGATTTGGAACTGCTGTCACACGATCTTCCTCTCCCTCCTCCATTTTCCTTCAGCCCTTCACCCTTTTTTTTTTGGCATTGTTCGATCTTCTTCTCCATGGAGGGAGCAGGCCGGAAACGACCCCGTTATTATTGCCCCGTTCTGAAAGATGACGTGGTGGAGGAACTCATTGATCGGTGCGATGTCATCACCTCGGCTAGCATGGCAGGTTCGTTCAAGCCCATTCTCGCCTCAACTAATAACATCATTACAAGGAGCCCAAGAGTCAAGGAGCGGTTTGATCTCCCCTATCTTCTTCGCCGTGACAGTGATGACTGGTGCCGGTACGACGGAGGCCTTGCCCTGTGCAAGTTAATGCCGCTTGATAATGATACATATGATGTTAAGATGCCATCGCTTGAGGGCAAGGCTTGGGCGTGCGCAAATGGAGATTAGGTTGTTTACATTGGCTCCAACTGCGAGTGGGAACTTGTGAATGTGTACACTCGTCACCGGGTGCCACTTCCAAAAATCTCAGCACACTTCCCAGAGGTTGAGCACACCGGTAATGTACGCACGTTCAAATACGATCATGGTGACTGTCTTCTATGGAAGATAGCAATTTGTCGAGTTCCCAACCGCTCTTGGAATTACAACAACTATGATATTGTTGCTATCTTCGACAAGCTTGTTGCCGTCCTTGATGGTTTCACTCGATGGATATTGCTCAAAAATCAGTTTCTGTACACGGATGAGTATTGTGATGCAATTCAATACGAGGGCCTTGTGTTTGCTGCCACCACTCGTGGTACTATTTTTGCCTGGCATCCTAGTAGTTTCGGTACGTTTATCTTCCACCGTAATTATAATTGTTTCATCCACATGCATGCGGGTTAGCAAGTTTCCCTTTACTAATTAACCTTCTTCTTGTGTTTCCAGGGTCCTATGAACATCCCACCACCTATACTTGAAAATTTTTATAACCAAGGGGGAGATGCCGATGGTGATGATCACGAGCAGCACCCATATACTCTGTGGCGCCTGGCAACTAATTTCGATGGATCACCTCTTCTTGTGTGTATACAGCCCACTGCTGATGTTACTGCTAAGGAAGCAGGTGTCTCCCATGGTCGCACTCTCCGGACCTATTCCAACACCCGTTGCATGGTATTCGGGATGGATACTAGTGTGCTAGCGCCAACTCCTTCTCCCTGGCACAGAATTGATAGTCTTGGAGAAAACTCGCTCTTCCTTGGACAAAACTATCCGATGATGGTGAAAGGCGATCCAACTGCTGTTGACACATTTATGAGAAGTAAGTGTGTCTATACCTCGGACATTTGTGTGGTTCCCTACCCTGGTACTGATATAGTAGGCCGCTTTAGCCTGGATGATCAGTCCTGCGTTGGTCTCCAGATCGACAATGGATGGCCCGTCCCAGAGAATCACTTGTGGTTCAAAGCAAACGTTTCCAACGCCGTGAAATGTTTGAGTTGAAGTTCATTTCATGGCTTGTTATTTGTTGTGTGGTGAAAACTTTAGTATTTATAATGTATCCTCGTTGTCGATGTGGGTTGATGACCTGTTGTATGTAATAAAATGATATGCCTGTGATAAACTTACTAAATTTATGAATGGCTTTCGAGTCGCTTCTCTGAGTGAGTGGTGCGACGAGGCAAAAAAATATTTTCTGAATACATAATTGTACATGCATTGCAACAGGTTATCGGATGAGGCCAATCAACAATAGTAGTACACTATTTGTACTAGCTTCACATGCTTGGCGCGTCAGGCGGCTGTTTTTAATGTAGCCATATGTTAATGTGTTTGTTGTACGTAACCAGCACCTCGAATCCTCGATACTAGTATACTATATAGTAGGAGTAAGTAGTAGGAGTAGTAGGGTGGCATGGGCCAGAACGAGCATTCACGTCCAGGAGTACGGCACACGCCACCACCACAACATCCATCTGACACCATATTATTTCTTCGAGTCCATGCTAGAGCAATCTCTTCAACCTCATCGTTTCTCTAACTTCAGCCATCGCGCGGCGGGCGAGGTGGGGGTTTGCCGATAGTCGGTTTCCTTAACTGCGGTCCCACTTGTAAGGCCAACTCCAACGCACGACCCCAAACGGACCTCTTTTTTGCACGAACTCTAACGATAATTTTGACTTGAAAAGCAAGACCAAAGAAAACAAGAACCACAAGAATACATTTTACTACTCCTGTAAGTTGGATTAGTGCCTTCTCGATGCATTCATTGTTGATCTATGGAGGCTCGATCTTGCGTGCTTCTTTCTTCTTCGAGTGTAAAGAAGTAGACGTTGCTTCCTCGCATCTAGTCTCATGTCTAGCCTCTATTCTAGTAGGAGTATCAACAAGTGCACTAATCTCATCTCTAGCCTCTGTGCTACTAGCTAAAAGTGATAGAACATCTACTAAATTGATCTCTATCAATATATGGATGTACTCTTCTTCCCAATACAAAAACTTGCATCCATTCTACTCCCTCCGTTGCACAATACATGCCTTCTATTTGTCAAAATATATATGTATCTAGACATGTCTTAGTATATAGGTACATCCATGTTTGGACAAATGGAAGTCAAGTATTTTGGAACGGTGGGAGTACACAATAAATTTTTTAAGTTAGCACAACTAGTCTAATTCGAGAGCAGAACCGAAGATTTGGTCGGGTTCTTCCTCCTTTTGCCGACACGTGGGGCATCCAGCATCCAGGTCGTGTCATGAAAGAAAATAGAGTGGTAGTTGAAGCCACGAGATGTGCATCTTGGGTTAAACTGTAAATAGAATCTTACTACTCTTGTGTAACTCCAAAAGCGCCACCGAATATCTTTATTGATTTTTTTCATCACCAAAGACGCCGAGGTGAAAGATGTGCAGGTTCAGTGGGTCCTCTTGCGTTTTCACTGACATGTGGGGCCGCATGTGAGCAAACAGACGATGGGCTCCGGGCATCCGCTGGCTGGCTGAGAAGAGAGATAGAGGAGGGCTGAGCACATACTGCAGGAAATTTGTTCTACGTACCTCGATATAGGCTCGATATAATGGGGTGGCATGGGCCATAACTAGCATTCACGTCTAGTAGTACGGCACACGCCACCCACACGAGTCCCATCCGACACTAATTTTCTTGGATTTCATGCTACAACCATCTCTTCTCCCTCCTGTTTTCTCAGCCATCGCGCGGTGGGCAGGGTGGGGGTTTGTCGATAGTCGGTTTGCTCAACTGCGGTCCCACTTGTAAGTGAAAATGCAACACCCGCTGGCATTCCCGCTTGAGCAGCGTGCCGGACCAACCGTGTGGGGGTGCGATGCGAACACGGCAAGCTTTTGCTTTTGAACTCGTAACTTGTAAAATTTGGTTCTGCTCCATGGCGCGACCGATAGATAGAAAATAACGATTTTGCCTAGAGTAATGAGAAGTTTGGTTCTGGTGCCGTTCATGCATGGAGTATGTACGAAAATTATGAAGTTGATGCGAAAGGTAAGGTAATTACTGTAGTATCATATACTTCTACATGGATTTGACGGAAAGATAAAAATTAATACGGATCCATCACCGTTCAACGACATCCTCACGCCCTAGTGCGCCGGGTCACCAACCGACGTGTGAGGAGAAGCGGCGTTGGCGGCGAGCTCAACGTGCTTCTGAACAGTGCTGTCCAAGGTTGCCATGCGCTCCAAGAAGGCTAGCGTCCTATCGTCCTCCTCTTGCATGTAGTAGTCCTTGTGGACGATCTGCGCGTAGACGTGGGTGATTATGTCGATGGTGTCTTGCTGCGCTGGGCGCTGCGCGGCGAGCGCGACCTCGAGGTGGACATTCTCCGGCCCGACGGAGGGCAGTCGCAGGGCCACCAGTGCGTCGAAGAGGTTCTCACCATAGTGGCCGTTGAGGGTGGCGGGCATCGCAGAGCCTAGGCGCGTCGGCTGGAGGCTTACGTCAAAGTCGTCCGCAAGCTTCTTGACGACGGTGAACTTGTCGTGGACCTCATCGAACAAGGAGACGAAGCTGTCGTCCAAGCGGCCCCTCGCCCTGGCGGCCTCAAGAAATACTACCGAGACGCTCGGGCCGGGCCGCAGTCAAGGCGTCAGGACTATCTGCCCAACCGGCCGATGCTCGCGCCATCGCCTCCATGGGTCTAGCGAGCTTCTAGTCAACTGATCTTGCGATTCGAGTGATCACTCTTGCCCTTGGTTAGTGTGCGAGGTGCGAGGATTTCGTACTACCTCGACCCTCATCGCACCTGCCTTTGGTCAGTATCATAGGTGGGCCAGCCACCCCGGGCCCATGTGTCATTCACCCAAAGGCAGTTGCCGAAGTCAATGAAGCTGTGTCCCCTCTCGCGTCGGTGCAAGATAGTCATCTCACCGGACCTCTAGTTGAGGCCAAACGAGAGAAGTTTGATGTTTATGGTTTATTGGTCCCTTTGCATTTTGGCGCCAAGTTTTGACCTTTGATTTAACTAATAAAATGTTAATGCATGTAAACAAAAATGTTGTGTAAGTCACCTTACGAAAAACAAATAATCCCAAAATACTTAGGCACGGTGCATTAACTCCCTCCTTGTTTCTTATTTCGTGACATATCAACCAATGAGAGATGTGGGCCGTGCATGCTTTCAATGACTTGGGACTACCAAACATGGCATGCAGTGTTTAGTTCATTGCATGTAATCCTATTATTAGTACTCTAGTTAGCAAAAAAACATTAAGTTCTCTCACCGATAGGAATAAAACACCATGTGTTTATTTACAGAGGGAGTAGTACATTTTTTGTGACATGCATTAATAGATATTGCTAGTCAAATACTAAAATCCAGATGGACGTGGTAGTAGTCCTAAATCCAGATGGTGGTGCTACTAGTACTAGTAGTAGTACTACCAATGTAGTAGTAGGAGTACTAGCACTATACTACTCGTTGGTCAAATTATTACGTGCTGCTCCTCACAAAGGAAGTGACAAGACCTCGCACGAGATGACACTGAGTATAGGCGCCGTGTTCGCATACCATAGTCAGCCTCACCGCCTGCAGTCACTATCATCATGGCTGTAGAGTTAGCCTGCTTACAACTAGCCCTGTTCGACATAATTTCCCGTGCGTAGATGCCCGTGCATTGCACGGAACACCAAGATTGGGGGTGGACGGCTCTGGCAGTGGCCATCGCGCCAGATTTTTCCATGGCCTTCTACTCCTAGATATGGTGGGGAGGAGATGAGGCTGATTGTGATAGACAAGGAGTTGTTTGTAAATAGGGAACAAGTGCGGGCATCTTTTTGCAAAAATGGAGAAGCTTGGTTTGTATGCGTCAGATCTAGATCCGACGGCTATTGGTGAAAGATGGGAGGCACAACATCATCACCAACTCAGGACCTGTTTGATTCACATGATTTTGAAAACGCAAGAATAGGACACGGCAATATTACAAGTTTCAAACTGATATTACAAATGTTAGGAGTAATGCTGCACCTACGAAGATGGAATTACTAGGAAGTTTACGTAAGAACTTTTGTTACTTTAGGTTGATGCAGCATTATTGTACAAACTAAAATCCACCGCCCTGACAAGTCACTAATGGGCAAATAATTTTTCGAGTCTCTAGCCACTTGATGTTTCAAAAACAAATTCAGCTTCATGGAGACTTTGTCATTTAGGCTTAGACGCTATGTGATCAGACGCCATTCATTGTTGTGCCGAGAACGCCAAACCTCATTACCTTGAGCACACTTGCCTCCGTAACAAAGAACCTGGCCAATTTAATCTCAGATGTGCTGCCTCGGTAGTCGATCAAATCAATTTCTGTAAGATGGAGATCAAGGCATTCGATGAGATTGTTATAGTGCAGCACATTTTTCACTTTCGGGTCTTTTTTTATCTGCAAAAGAAGAGAACATATTAGAGCAGTTGGCTGCATAAGACTGCCTTGTCATCAAGAGGTACCAATATCATTCGCTCATACGATAGGGTTGGCTGGCTAGTGATATTTTTCACTCTCTCTCTCTCTCTCTCTCTCTCTCTCTCTTCTCTCGATTTAACTAGCAGCACGTGAAGAGCTTGGGCATTGGTTGCCTTCCACTATGTGGTCGATGCCATATTTCGCAAAAGTATGCCACATAATACGCATCGATGTCAAATCATAAGATTTGGCACCGCTCTCGCGATGTGAGAGAGTTGGCACCGCTGTGCACACAGACCCACATGTATAAACAAATCAATCAAACCAACTACACCAGCCTCTTACTCTCCCAAACAAGTGTTTTTTTATTGCCTCGGTCCTCTCTCTCTCTCCCATGCAGTGTTTTTTCATTGTGTGAGTTAATTTGGCACCGGAGCAAAGTAGGTGATACAGATTGGGACACCAGGTCAGCAATGGTGGGGCATCGATGCCAAATGCATCACAAGTGAATTTGGCACATGTTTTGGCATACATAGCCCACTTTTGTACTCCCTCTGTCCCAAAATTCTTGTCTTAAATTTGTCTAAATACGGATGTATCTAGTTACATTTTAGTGTTAGATACATCCATATCTAAACAAATGTAAGACAAGAATTTTGGGACCAAGGGAATACTACCTCGTATTTAGTATAAAATTTTGACCATAGATTTACCTAAGAAAATGCCAATGCATGTCACTAAAAATTACACCATTTGAAATTATGTTCAAATACGAATCCAACGATATAGTTATTTGTGACATGCATTAACATTTTTTCAGTTAAATCTATGGTCGAATTTTGATACTACAAAATTGGAAGAGTAAACTAGACGGAGGTAGTACTTGCTCTTAGGGTAACCATAGAGTTACTTTGGAGTAGTCTAAGTTACTTCCCACTATGACTAGCCTAGGCTACTATTGTAGTACAAAGATAAAAATGATGCAGGTGATCACGTGAGAAAAAATACTAAAAACATTTCTTTCAAAGGCAAATGCGAGATGCAGTTTTGAACACTACACTTGTCATCGTAATTTGGGAAAATTACGAAAAAATTGAGCTACGTTGTGATTACCATTTACTTATAGGAAAGAAGTTTCACCTTGATGAGTAGCTTCTCCGTGTACGGAAATCATGTAAGGAATCCAACAACTTGATCCAGATTGGGGACGATAGATTTTAGTGCTAAGATCTTCACTGTGCGCATGAACTGGGTCAAGCTTGTGGGAACCATTTCCTGGATGATGGTCGTAAATACATCAAGAAGAAATTTAAAAATTTGAATTTCAAGAAGACGGAGAAGAAGATGAGTGCTGTACCTGAACGATTACGGATCCAATAAAGAGTTCGAAGAATTTGGCAGACGAGTACAACAAAGCTGTCAATTTCGGCGCGTCCATGACCCTGATTTTTGTTGGACCTTCTAGATCCGATACAAGCAATCTCTCAAGGAAAGGCGCATTCTCAATGACCATAACGTGGAACAGCTGGAGTGATCTCTTCCCAATTGATGTCTTGTTGCGGGGCCAGCAAGACACATAAGTCCATCGGAGATTCGTTGAGGCGATGTGGAGGCTAATGAACCCGTGGATCTGCTCAAGACGAAGGTACTCGAGCGCAGTACAGCTGCGGAGCAGGTGCTCCATAGCCTTCTTCGAGATGACAACGTCGAAGAGGTCGAGCTGCTTGAGTTGAGGGACAAGAAGAGCGGGCGCGACATTAATCTGTGGAAGATAGCAGAAGCGGAAGCTGGCGCGGCACAGCGTTGGCGTGAGGCGGAGCGCGGACGGCGGCAGAGAGCGACATCGTCCAGCTTCAAAGCTGAGCTCCTCGAGCTGATCTAGGGCGGGGGATAAGAACCACTCGTCGAACTTGGGTTGGACCTTGCAGTTGGTACTGAACATGCGGATGTCAAGGCGTTTGGCTGGCCCAGGGTGCGATGAAAGGATCTTGGAGACTGCGGCCATGCGTTTGCAATCCCCGTCGCAGAGGAAGCTGTCGACGGTGAGGTTGAGGGGGACGCAGAGCCAGAGGGGGCGCCACCACCGGGAGAGCAGGGTGGTCCACACGGTAGATTTGGTGGGGAGGAGGCCAATGATGACGAGCAGCATGTCGTCGGGGAGGTTGCAGATGAAGTCCAGGCTCGCTGGATGCGGTTTTGGCTCAAGCTGCCTCCGCTTGTTGGCTGCCTCGCCGTCCATCTCAACCGGCGGCGACGCTGGTGCACATGTGCGCTGGTGTGTGTTGTGTGCTGGGTGTGCGCGAAAAGGCCCTTCGCGATGCCGCCGCTGGCGTTGAATTGTGCGCGAAAAGGCCCTTCTTGCAGCAAGAAGTTTTTCTCTCGCTGTCAAGACCCGATTCCAAGTCACATCGGTCTAGCCGGTAACACCTCATATCACTTTGCGCCTCACGCACGGTATTCCCACGGTGTCGCCTTACCATGGCCCGAGACCGCTTATGCCTTTTGGCTCATGTATATGATAGTGTCGCTAGCATCCATATGACAGAGAACCCGGCCGACATGGCTAGTCGTGAACCCAAAGCGCACTAACCCATGGGGACAGGCATACATGAATCACATCGAGCATGTCGGTCAGCAGCGTGAATTCGGGCTGTAGCACTGGCTAACAGGACTCGGGAACCCGGCTGTAGTATGCTAGGCAGGACTCGATATCACCTCGTGACATTTCAAGGGATGACACAGAACGGCGAAACACATGCCGCCACCAAGTGTCCAGAGCAGTAGTGATGGGCTAGCAGGACTCCGGTGAACCGGGCTGTAGCGGACTACTATCGCTCAGGAAGCACTAGACTACATTTCCCAATAAGAGAGGCTTCCAAGGATAAACAACTAGATTGTCGGATCCCACACATACCAAGCATTTCAAACATACACAATATGCTCAATATGTGTAAATACAACATGGCATCACAACATAACTCTACGACTCAAATATTTATTCATTAGGCTCCGAGGAGCGAGATATTACAAACATGGGTCTCACGACCCAACATTCAGATCATACAAGTCAAAGCACATGGGAAGCTTATCATGTCTGAGTACAGACATCTACAAATGAAAAAGGCTGAGAAGCCTGACTATCTACCAGATCCTGCCGAGGGCACAAGATCGTTGCTGAGGTATCAAGCTAAACGTCGAAGTCCACGCGGAACTACTAGCGAGACGGAAGTCTCTCTGCAAAAACATAAATTAAGCAAACGTGAGTACAAATGTACCCAGCAAGACTTACATCAGAACTAACTACATATGCATCGATATCAACAAAGGGGGTGGTGGAGTTTAACCACAGCAAGCCAGCTTTGACTCGTGGCTATCCTAAACTACGATCGCAAGTAACTCTTTTGAGGTGGCGCACACGAGTCCACATATTCACCATATTGATACACCACTATGGATCCGCCCCGCCTCCCTCACGAGAACGCCATCCATAGCACTCACGCTATCTTGCGATTTTAGAGTATCCACTTTCACTTGTCTATGAACTGTTATAGGCAACCCAAGTCCTTTACCGCAGACACGGCTATTCAATAGATCATATTAACCCTGCAGGGTGTACTTGTTCACACACGCCTCGGCACTTACCGCCATGTACAACTCGTGTATCTCGGCAACCTTCAAGCGAAGCTCGGCGAGGAGTCGGCCACGACCTGACTAACCACACAAGTCTCTAGTCCAGGTTTATCACCTATTCGGGTTCCATCCGCAAGGAGATCCGGCCGGGGTGTCGCTTACGGCCCCAAACGATGTGTACAGGGTTCCAAGCCCACCAAACGGGCGACGCTATATACCCGCCACAAGAAGTTAGTCTGTCCCAAGCCCACCTGTACCAGGTGCCACTTGGTACACTACTAACACTACCTACAAACACGAGAAACTAGTTGCAACTCTTGGACAGAGATCAGGTTGATTAATAAGTCGAGAGAGCTTGGAGCGCCCGGAGCCCAATGTGTGGTAATAACTGTTTATGGATCACAAACACAGAACTCAGTTCCTGAGGATGGCTGAAATGAGATAACCCACCATGTACTCCTACATGGCCTCTCGCCGCTACCTTTACCAAATCGTGTTCACACACTTAGCTCTCAACAGTAGGACATGTCCACACACCTCCGATTCATCCCCGATGAATCAGACCTGACTCAACTCTAAGCAGTAGCAAGCATGACAAACAAGCATGAATGAGTAGGCACAACAGGGCTCAAACAACTCCTACTCATGCTAGTGGGTTTCATCTATTTATCGTGGCGTGATGTCATCATGCAGAGGATAAAGGGGTTCAACTACCGCAGCATGTAACAGTTGAATCGTTGTTGTCCTAATGCAGAAAAGAGAGCAGGAGCGAGAGAGTGGGATTGTATCGAATGAACAAGGGGTTTTGCTTGCCCGGCACTTCAAGATAATATAGTTCTTCATCGGTGTCATCGAACTCATCGCTTGCACGCCGCTCATCGAGGGGGAACAAACACCGGCAAACAAAGGAGAAACACAATCAATGCCATCCAACAATATGATGCATGAAGATGACATGGCAATATGCTGTTGGTTGGCCTAATGCATCTAGCTTCAAGTTAAATGGGGTTGGTTTGAACACTAGATTCAAATTCAAACTCCATATGTGAGAGTTTAAATGCCATTTATATGATTTGTGCTAAACAGCAGCTATAAGTTGTTCTAACATGCATGGAAATGGTACAGATGGATAGATTGGATTTTTCTGATCATTTTCCATATATAAATTATTTAATTTGGAGTTACGGTTGAATTTCTATGAATTTGAGATGTTTGGATCATTTTCGGGAATTTCCTGAATAATAATAATTCCGAAAATGAGTTATTGGTCAAGATTAGGTCATGCTGACCTCAAGACGTCAACAGCGGTCCAGAGTCAAACCTGACCAAAGGGGTCCATCGTCGCTGATCGACTGTTAGTGACAATGACAGTGGGTCGTCAACGCCCACGCCAAGATGGTCAAAGCCGACGCGTGCGGCCATCGTGGTTAGTTAAACCTAAACAGAACTAAACTAATGTTATTTAAGGGCATGGGGCCCATGTGTCATTGGCTTAGGGGGTTGTTTAGTGGGGGGGGGGGGGGTTTAGCCGTTAATCACGCGGCCACGTCATCTTGCCGGGGTATGGCCGGCGGCGACCTCAAAACGCGGCCCAGGGTCTCGGGCTCGCTCCTCCGGCGTCCAGAGGAGTAGCGGAGAGCGTCCACAGGGAGCTGGAGCTCGCCCGCATCCAGCGCTGCGAGCAGCCGCAGCTAGGGCGGCCGGAGCTCGTCGGAAACGAGCTCGGGGCGGCGCCGAGTTCGACACGAAAGGGACGCAGCTTGCGGGCCGTGGTGATGTGTGTTTAGCACCTACAGCGTCTACGGGGTGCGGTGAGTACGATGGGCGCATGCCCGGGACCAAATGGTCACCGGAGCATCACGGGGATGAGCGCGGGCGGCGGCGGGTTTCGGTCAACAAGGGGGCGACGGCTACGGCGTCTGAGAGCGAGAACAGAGAGGGGGAGAAGGGGCAGGAGCTCACGGCGAGTGCAGAGATGTCCTCGGCGTGCTCGGGGAAGCACCGGGGCGAGCGGGGCAGCGAGGCCGATCTCCGGCGGCCGAGGAGGGGAAAAGCGTCGGGGCGGCGCTTCGGGTCTCCTCCGGTCGCGTGAGCCGTCGGGGAGCACGAGGGAGGCACGGCGGAGCTCGGGGCTACGTCCATGGGGCTAGGGCTAGTAGGTGGCCATGGTGGCAGTGAACGGCGGCGGAGGCTCTCTGTTCGGGCGAAGAACGAAGAGGCAGAGGGGAAAATGACAAGGGAAGAAGGGGGGGGGCGGCACGGCCTCGTCCACGTCTCCTGGCGCGGGTTGGGGGGAAAGGAGGCGCCGACACGGCGAAGGTGAGGTGGCGGGCGCGCTGCAGGCGGCCGGGCCACGCTACCTGCCTCATCGGGCGAGGAGGAAGGCCAGGGGGCGGCTGGGGCTGGGCTGGCCACTTGGGCCGCCAGTGGCTACATGTAAGTTAGGTAGGTTCCTTCTCTCTTTTTAATTGTTTTTGTTTTTCTATTTTGTGATACTATTTTGGGCTTTATTAAAAATGTCAGGGCATTTCCAAAAATCATGAAACTAATCATGGATACTGTTTAGAACATAATCAACAGTAAACATTTTAGTGTATGATTATTTGAGCATTTAAAATATTTTATAGCATTTAAATGCCCAAATGCAAATACTATATGAATCAATCCAGTGACCAAATATGTCATGGAAAATGTGCAACACCTCTGCTTATGGTTTATAGCATTTTTCCAGAAATGATGAACATTTTTTTTAAAGTCATTTGGATTCACTGAAAATATTTTAGTTGAACCTAGTGAATTCCCTTGATGCTAGGGTTTAGGCAATCCCCATTTCAAGTTTCAAAAGGATTTAAACATGATGCCACAGACAAGTGCTAGCCTAGTGCAGGGTAAGGCTAGGGATGTGACAACTCGCCCCCACTAAACAAGAATCTCGTCCCGAGATTCAAGCGTAGGGTAAGATGAAGGGGAAACACAAACTAACACAGTCTTCACGATCCAAGGTGCACTTCATAAGAATGTTAATTCGATTGTCGTCTGACTCGATGTCTTCCTCTGAGAACTCCAACTAACATGACAAGAAGAGGAAAGGAAAACTCTAGAAGAATCGATCTTCTCGAAGATCGGACAAGTGACGATCAACTCACGGAATGAGACGTAGGAATATCTCTTGAGCTAAGACACGAGACACTTATCGGGGTGATAGGAAATAAAAGGCGTTGGCTCGATTTGGTAGGAAACAATTCCACGCTTGATCACGACGTGGCGAGGAGTTGAGTTGCCATGATATCATAACGAGACATCTTAAGGAAAGTGACTCGCAGAAACATCCCTTAAGTTGCAAAAGAATTACTTTTGATCCTGAGATCATTGAAACTCTATATACCATCCTAAGGCAATCACAATAATCATTTGGCGGAGTACTAAGGGATGGTATACTCAGACTAGAATGGACGATGAGGACTACCTAGTTGAAGACAACGCAAGGGATGATTTTTGCTTATCATCGGAGATGGATGGGACCCATGGTAGGACCGCTTTTGAAGATGATCCTGAACAACAATTGCTGGGGTGCAAGCTGGGAACATAATGCAAATGCCGGGAATGTTTCAACCATCATATCTGCCTGAGATTCAGGTCTGCTTGGTAACAGGACATTTCAGACAGCATGTCTGGAAAGGAAAGGTTGCAACACAAATCGACGAGATAGTGTTGCGAGATTCTCGGGAGATGGACTATGGTAGTAAGCTCCAAAACATGAGCTGGTTCTGCTACACACATGTGAACATGTTGTCCCAGACAAGCATGACCACATAGTAGTCTTACAATAAAACACCACCGAGTTCAGGAGGGGAACCATTATCGAGGATATTGAAGTTCTTTCATAAGTCCGGATTAGCTCTTATGAAGGAACTCCTTCTCCTTGAACAAATCAGTCAGTGGCTTGGTGTGCTAGGAACACATATGGAGTGGAGGCGGCCAACCTATCAAACCATAGAGCACTTCGCACGTGCATGACTAACTTGGAATGATCCCAAAGGAAGCAAAACAAACTCTCTCGAATTCACGGTGGCAACTTACATCATATACACGTGAATTAGAGGAAGTCACTTCTCTCATCCAAACATATACTTCATGAACGGAACATGAAGGCATCGTTTACAAAGTTTCCAACACTAGGTTGATGTTCAACATGAATCACGGGGGAGTAAAAAATGCTACTGATGGGCTCAACATCAACTCATCGGAATTTCCATATCACTGAACTTCCACCATCATGTGAACATGGTGATAGCATTGGTCAGACCAAAAGATGTAATGGTGTATACTCGAGGGATCAACCATGAGTAAGACATCATTACGAACATCGTTGGTTCTGATTTGACTTGATGATAGCCCATACTCAAGTCAAAGTTTTGACAAGGCAATAGATCCAACAACTGATCACAGGGACCAATCGATGAAGATATCACCTTTCTTCAACACACATACAAGATATCCCTTAGAATGAACTAAGTCGGACAAGCTTTCATCTTCCAACTCTCCAAGTTGTTGTCTAGCTGAACCGACTAGATCAGGGGTATCCAACACAGATTCTTGGAGAATGGCTGGTTTAGAGAATAACCAACTTGATCACGAACTCAACATATCGGTCAGGTGACAACCTGGTGATACTCCCGAGAAGATAATCGGAACATCACGAACCACCGATATGTTACTAAGCTCGAGAACAACCCTGCTTTTCAGGGCAAGACGATATGATCAACAGAGCAAGAGTTTGACGAAATCCTAACTCATCGATCGAAGAGTGCACCAGAAATAAGGACTAGGTGGCATGATCAACCTTAGGGTGATGATTCAATAATCAACACGCTAAGAATGAGAATATTGTCCATTAACTACCAAGCAACGGAGTTGCTAGGAGTATTGATTTCACACATCACGACTCTCTTGCCGGCATTCCGGTTACATCAACACTGGACCGAGGAATGAATAATGATAGAGGGAAGTATCACTACGTCAAGAATTCATAAGAGAAGGTGCAATTCTCATGACGTTCCTGACATAAAGTGGGTAATACTTCAGGGTAGGACAGAACAAAAGCTGAATTGGCATTTTGATCTGCGGAACACAACTGCTTTGACCCAATCCTGGATATCGATGAGGTACTGGAGTTTGTTTCTCCTAGTCATTCCAGAATAGAATGGCTTGACGGACCACATGAGTAATAGGCATCGAAAAACAATCGCACACATACTCTTGACTATCAATTGATAGATGAAGGTCGGAAGACAACTACAATGGGAACAACTCAAGGAACACACGATTTTCTGAGTTGTGGACGCATAGATTAGTATGTCGAGCGAAGCTCAACATTTCTTCCGGATAACCCATGCAGAACGGTAGAATTGGCAGAGTCACAATATAGAATGGGGAACTCATCGAGATCACTCTTGTTATGACCTTTTGGTTCAAAGGAACTCCTGCCAAGGATGATTCATGGTATTTGGAAGAATGTAATACCACGAACTTCGAGGATTATCACAAAGGTTACTAATATCCTAAAGGAACTAGCAACACTATCAACATGAAGTAAGTAGAGTGATTCTCGGGTCAAGAACCCAGGAGTAGAATACCTACTACTGAATGGCATCACGGGATGCTTTCGAGATTGGTGGCCAGAATCATCACACCGGGAACACAAAACATGGCTAGATTGCTAGGTAACTCCCTAAACACCTAGGTTCATAATAATAGCTCCAACATATATGACAAGGCAGCGGAGTACCTCAACACTCCGGTTAGTGTGCTTATTCTGACCAAAGGACATCGGAAACGGAAAGAAAGGATTTGCAAATGCATCATACTATTAGAGACCTGGGATGACTCGGACAGCATAATGGTTGTAAATGCTCAAAATGATTTGAGACATCCTGCAAAATAGTGGCATGACCACTCAACATCACAATAACAAGGTTCTGAGATCAACTAACAACACACGGAAGTAGTAGGAACTGAACTGGGGCTTGAAACCAACAATCCTATAAGTCTATGGATTAGTAACACGTCATCCTGATAGATAGATGAGAAGGCCTAGTTCTTAATACCCGTAGAAGAGAAGAGGAGGACTCAGATCAGAAGGCCATGAGGTATAAGGAGTAAAAAGAGCCTTACGTTCCCTTCCACAATCAATTCCCGTACATAACTAAAGCATTTCTAGACTCAACTTTGACCGGTTTGGCTTGGTAATCCTACAGGCAGTCAGGCTCTGATACCAAAGCTGTCAGGACCCCGATTCCAAGTCACATCAATCTAGCCGGTAACACCTCATATCACTTTGCGGCCTCACGCATGGTATTCCCACGTGTATCGCCTTACCATGGCCCGGGACCGTTTGCGCCTTTTGGCTCACGTATATGATAGTGTCGCTAGCATCCATATGACAGAGAACCCGGGCCGACATGGCTAGTCGTGAACCCAAAGCGGCACTAACCCATGGGGACATGCATACATGAATCACATCGAGCATGTCGGTCAGCAGCGATGAATTGGCTGTAGCACTGGCTAACAAAGACTCGGGAACCCGGCTGTAGCAGCTAGGCAGACTCGGATGTCACCGTGTGACATTTCCCGAAGGGACGTACACAGAACGAAGTGAAACACATGCCGACCAGTCAAGTGTCCAGAGCAGAGTGTCTGGGCTAGCAGGACTCCGTGAACCGGCTGTAGTGGACTACTATCGCCAGAAGCACTAGAATACATTTCCCCATAAGAGAGGCTGCCAAGGATAAACAACTAGATTGTCGGATCCCACACATACCAAGCATTTCAAACATACACACAATATGCTCAATATGTGTAAATACAACATGGCATCACAACATAACTCTACGACTCAAATATTTATTCATTAGGCTCCGAGGAGCGAGATATTACAAACATGGGTCTCACTACCCAACATTCAGAGCATACAAGTCAAAGCACATGCGGAAGCTTATCATGTCTGAGTACAGACATCTACAAATGAAAAAGGCTGAGAAGCCTGACTATCTACCAGATCCTGCCGAGGGCACAAGATCGTAGCTGAGGTATCAAGCTAAACGTCGAAGTCCACGCGGAACTACTAGCGAGACGGAAGTCTCTCTGCAAAAACATAAATTAAGCAAACGTGAGCACACATGTACCCAACAAGACTTATATCAGAACTAACTACATATGCATCGGTATCAACAAACGGGGTGGTGGAGTTTAACTGCAGCAAGCCAGATTTGACTCGGTGGCTATCCTAAACTACGACTGCAAGTAACTCTTTTGAGGTGGCGCACACGATTCCACATATTCACCATATCAATACACCACTATGGATCCGCTCCCGTCTCCCTACGAGAACGCCATCCATAGCACTCATGCTTATCTAGCGTATTTTAGAGTATCCACTTTCACTTGTCTATGAACTGTTATAGGCAACCCAGAAGTCCTTTACCGCTGTGGTAGTCGAATAGATCATATTAACCCTTCAGGGGTGTACTTCTTCACACACGCTCTCGCCACTTACCGCCATGTACACCTCGTGTATCTCGGCAACCTTCAAGCAGAAGCCTGGCGAGGGAGTCGGCCACGACCTGACTAACCACACAAGTCTCTAGTCCAGGTTTATCACCTATTCGGGTTCCATCCGCAAGGAGATCCGGCCGGGGTGTCGCTCACGGCCCCAAATGATGTGTACAGGGTTCCAAGCCCACCAAACGGGCGACGCTTGGCATACCCGACCACGGTGCTTAGTCTGTCCCAAGCCCACCTGCATTGTGCCACTTGGTAGACTACTAACACTACCTACAAACACCAGAAACTAGTTGCAACTCCTGGACAGAGATCGGGTTGATTAATAAGTCGAGAGAGCTTGGAGCGCCCGGAGCCTAATGTGTGGTAGTAACTGTTCATGGATCACAAACACAGAACTCAGTTCCCGAGGACGGCTGAAATGAGACAACCCACCATGTACTCCTACATGGCCTCTCACCGCTACCTTTACCAAATCGTGTTCACACACTTAGCTCTCAATAGTAGGACATGTTCACACACCTCCGATTCATCCCTGATGAATCAGACCTGACTCAAATCTAAGCAGTAGCAGGCATGACAAACAAGCATGAATGAGTAGGCACAACAGGGCTCAAACAACTCCTACTCATGCTAGTGGGTTTCATCTATTTAGTGTGGCAATGACAGGTCATGCAGAGGATAAAGGGGTTCAACTACCACAGCATGTAACAGTTGAATCGTTGTTGTCCTAATGAAGTAGAAGAGAGCAGGAGCGAGAGAGTGGGATTGTATCGGAATGAACAAGGGGGTTTTGCTTGCCTGGCACTTCTGAAGATAATATAGTTCTTCATCGGTGTCATCGAACTCATCGCTTGACGCCGCTCATCGAGGGGGGAACAAACACCGACAAACAAAGGAGAAACACAATCAATGCCATGCAACAATATGATGCATGAAGATGACATGGCAATATGCTGTTGATTCGCCTAATGCATCAAGCATCAAGTTAAATGGGGTTGGTTTGAACACTAGATTCAAATTCAAACTCCATATGTGAGAGTTTAAATGCCATTTATATGATTTGTGCTAAACAGCAGCATTTAGTTGTTCTAACATGAATGAAAATGGTACAGATGGATAGATTGGATTTTTCTGATCATTTTCCATATATAAATTATTTAATTTGGAGTTACTGTTGAATTTCTATGAATTTTAGAAGTTTAGATCATTTTCTGGAATTTCCTGAATAATAATAGTTCCAGAAAATGAGTTATCGCGTCAGCATTAGGTCATGCTGACCTCAGCAGGTCAACAGGCTGGTCCAGGTCAAACCTGACCAGTGGGGTCCAATGGTCAGTGACTGGGGCTGGTTAGTGACAATGACAGGTGGGTCCGGTCAACGCCCATGTCAGCGTGGTCAAAGCTGACGCGTGGGCCACTGTGGTTAGTTAAACCTAAACAGGAACTAAACTAATGTTTTTGAAGTTCGTGGGGCCCATGTGTCATTGGCTCAGGGGGTTGTTTAGGGGGGGGGGGGGGTTTAGCCGTTAATCACGCGGCCACGTCGGCTCGCCGGGGTATGGCCGGCGGCGACCTCAAAACGCAGCCGAGGGTCTCGCTCGCCCTCCGGCCCGAGGAGTAGTGGAGAGCGCCCACGGGAGCCGGAGTCGCCAGATCCAGCGCCAAGCGAGCAGCAGCAGCTAGGGTGGCCGGAGCTCGTCGGAAACGAGCTCGGGGCGGCGCCGGAGTTCGGACACGAGCAGGGACGCAGTTGCGGCGGCCGTGGTGATGTTTGTTTAGCACCTACAGCGTCTACGGGGTGCGGTGAGTACGATGGGCGCATGCCCGGGACCAAATGGTCACCGGAGCATCTCGGCGACGAGCGCGGGCGGCGGCGGGTTTCGGTCAACAAGGGGGCGACGGCTACGGCGTGTGAGAGCGAGAACGGAAAGGGGGAGAAGGGGCAGGAGCTCACTGCGAGTGCAGAGATGTCCTCGGCGTGCTCGGGAAGCACTGGGCGAAGGGCGGCGAGGCCGATCTCCGCGGCCGAGGAGGGAAAAGCATCGGGCGGCGCTCGGGCTTATCCGTCGCGTGAGCTGCCGGGGAGGACGAGGGAGGCACGGCGGAGCTCGGGGCTGCGTCCATGGGGCTAGGGCTAGCCGGTGGCCATGGTGGCAGTGAACGGCGGCGGCGGCTCTCTATTCGGGCGAAGAACGAAGAGGGAGAGGGGGAAAATGACCAGGGAAGAATGGGGGGGGGGGGGGTCGGCACGGCCTCGTCCACGTCTCCTGGCGCGGGTTGGGGGGATAGGAGGCGTCGACACAGCGAAGCAGGAGGTGGCCGGGCGCGCCTGCGTGCGTCAGCCATGCGCCTGTGCCTACTGGCGCGAGGAGGAAGGCGACAGGGGGGTGGCCAGTGGGCTGGGCTGGCCACTTGGGCCGCCAGGTGGCTACACAGGTAAGTTAGGTAGGTTCCCTTCTCTCTCTTTTAATTGTTTTTGTTTTTCTATTTTGTGATACTGTTTTGGGCTTTATTGAAAATGTCAGGGCATTTTCAAAAATCATGAAACTAATCATGGATACTGTTTAGAACATAATCAACAGTAAACATTTTAGTTTATGATTATTTGAGAATTTAAAATATTTTATAGCATTTAAATGCCCAAATGCAAATACTATATGAATCAATCCAGTGACCAAATATGTCATGGAAAATGTGCAACACCTCTCCGTATGGTTTATAGCATTTTTTCAGAAATGATGAACATTTTTTTTAAAGCCATTTGGATTCACTGAAAATATTTTAGTTGAACCTAGTGAATTCCCTTGATGCTAGGGTTTAGGCAATCCCCATTTCAAGTTTCAAAAGAATTTAAACATGATGCCACAGACAAGTGCTAGCCTAGTGCAGGGTAAGGCTAGGGATGTGACAAATGCACCCTCAATTTACTAGCGTGCGGGGTGCTACCCCGAGTGCTTTCAACTTTGTTTACTTCACCGCGTGTCAGATGGGCCTCTAGTTTACTTATTTTCACCCACTGCCACATGGGCCATCACACGAAGATACAGAACACGAGCTAACAAGGCAGCATGTGGATTGGTTAACCGGTCAACTAAACATTATACGGAGCTATACGCTAACACAGTGAGCGTATAATCCGTCGGTATAGAGAGTTCGAGTGAGAGGGGAGGCCCGTGAGAGATAGCAGAGAGAGAGAGAGAAAGAGCTACTCCCTCCGTTCGATAATGTAGTTCCAACGTTTTTTCAAGTCAAACTTTTGAAACTTTGACCAAGTTTATAAAGAAATTACTTTTATCTACAATACCAAAGATAAATGATAGTATGAAGTAAGTACATGTTGTGATGAATCTAATGATCGTTCCAGATGTAAATGTTTTTCTCCACATATACCTGGTGAAACTTTTCTGAGGTTTGACTTTTCAAAACATCCATATGCTTATGGACGTGACAGAGTCCCTAACAAGAGAGAGAGAGAGAGAGAGAGAGAGAGAGAGAGAGAGAGAGAGAGAGATTGAAAAAAGTGTGTGAGCGTGTGTGAAAGAGACATGGACAACACACGATAAAAGTAGAGAAAAATCGTGCGTGTCTTATGCAAACATATCACACATGCATCTTCGACAACGGAGGCAAGGTGAGGAGATAGTGTGTGGTTGTTTGGAAATGAGAGAGAAAGACTCCTAGCACGTGGCCAAGAGGGGTCTGACAAACAAGGGAGAGAGGTCGAGAGAGACGTACAGAGAAAATGCAGACATAGGGAGGAGAGAGTGTATGTTTTTCATAGAGAGATCCCCTGGAGATCGTGATGGGACTACATGGGTGGGATATCGAGTGACAAGGTGTGTGCGCGATAGAAGATGCCCCGAGAGATATCGAGATATACGTATGGATGGAAGGAGACAATACGTGTGTTCCTGATGGCTAGTAAGAGATAATCATACTTAGGAGGGGGAGAGTGCTTGCGCCTATGATGGATTGAGGGATTATGGTACTTAGGGGGGTGCGTGTCACATGGAGAGAGAACAAGGGCAGAGAGTGTTGGATAGGTCTATATGTATAGAGCGAGCGAGACATGTGTATGTGTGAACCAGGGAGATATAAGGCCAGTTTGGCTTGCGTCCTGAGCATCTTTTGCCTGGCCTGGGGTTGTGGCTAGATTCCATGCACGCTTGTTTGGTTGCTACCCTGTGAAAAAGAAAGCCCGCCCAGCCTGGGTTCCCTTGCACTTTAATTAGCCTCGGCTGAACTCCTGACATCGCAGTAGCCTCGCCCAGCGATCGATTTCAACGCTCGCCGTGCTCGGTCATGTGGCCACGAGGCTAACATCAACATGGATGGATATTAGAATTAAATAATTGATGCATGGATTGATTGATGGGACGTTGATGCTTTGCCTGGCCCATGCATGAACCAAACGCTTCAGCACCACACAAGCCTGGCTAGGCAGAAATATTTTACATCTCACGTCCACACCAGGCAGTACCGGCCATCAAGGCATGACACTACTAGGAAAATGAATGCTAGCGGCGCACCAGTTTTGCCTACTAATGGCGCACTACTGGCGCGCCACTAGCATCACGCCATTAGAATTAAATTCTAATGGCGCACCACTGGTGCGCCATTAGTATCTGGTGTTCTAATGGCGCACTAGGTAGTGCGCCATTAGTATAGCCCACAAGGCGCCATTAGAATGCCTCCTGGGGGCCATATGTACCCATGTGCTTTGGCATACTAATGGCGCACTAGTGGGTGATGCGCCATTAGTGTGATTATCACAGTGCGCCATTAGTGTCTTGTGTGGTGCACCACTAGTATGAATATTAGGGATTTTTTTTCTTTTCTGATATTTTCACAGGTTACAAAATATATTATTGGACAGAATTTAGACAACAGCACACAGCAACAGCAGATTCATCGAATACAATAGAAGATTAGTCTCCGAATACAATTCATCATATTAGTCTCCGAATTCAAAAGACCGAACAAAGATAGAACATTACAAGTCTCGAGACCGCGAGTAGCGAGTTTGTCTTCACATTACAAGTTGATATCGATCATCTAAACTACCATCACATAGAAGAGAGCTGCGGTCATCACGATGAGCATCATCGCGATGAAACTGGTCTTCATCCGGTTCCTCCAACGCTCCCTCCTCTCTCCTGCTAGATAGCGAGCGTATCTAGATTCCGCCTCCGCCTAGTGGTGTACCTTTGTAACTGTTATCACTGAACGGTGAACCTGTCTCCGACACTCCTCCCAGTCGTCATAGACTCCGGGAACCTTACCCTTGTACACGACATACGACGGCATATCTATGCACAAGCCAAACAACGGACAATACATAAGAAATATATAAGTATGCAACAAAAGGATCGGAAGAGAAAAGCAAGACATTAATAGCACGATTCATGGTCCTACTAATAAATAGCATCGATTACATCTAAGTTGAACGACTGTCCAAAACAAAGAGACATACAAGTTCATTAAAGTTTAATTACAACATGAGCCAATCAATGTTTCAGAACTACACATAGCATCGCTACTGTCGACTCGACTCATGGGACCGAAGCATGGATGAAGCCGCCGTCTGTCGTGATGGTCATGAAATCGCGGGCGTTATCAGCCTGCATTTGTAGCATTGTGTCTATCTCACCGCTGGACGGTTGATGTCCGAGGTAGAACTGCCCCGAGGTACGGCGACATCTTGATGGATAATTTCCGCAAACTCGATCGGATGCGAAAGAATTCTTGTCCGATGTCCGCGCCCGGATTGCCGACAAGCTCGCAGCCCAATCTTTGAGATTATATGTAGCGTAAGGTGATGATGGTCCCGCACGATCGCCTCGCATGTGATGGAGGGCGAGTAGGCATCCTTCGACCGCCAGCGGCTGCTTGACGAGGAGAACTTTGTATTGTGGGCAAACACGTGCGCGTCGCTGCATCGCCTAAAAACTGGCTTGGCGAAGGTGCTCCAGTGTTTGGCGAGCTGGGAGAACATCATCAAGATCTTTCTTGATATTTGTGTAGTCTATCTTGGAGTCACGGTCCGGGTCGAAATACGTGGCCATGGAATATTTCGGGCTTAAGAGGATGAGTGTGCAATGTGTGTCACTGCACAGAACATGGAATGTTAGATAAAAAAGAATGATCAAAATCTAAGAAATCATATGTTACGGGGCGGTGAGGAGATGACTTACCCGGGAAAGTAAGGCACGAGGAAGTTATCCTTATCTGGGTTTGCCAGAATGACGCCTTCGAGGTAAGAACTCGCGACTTGCCGTTCCCAGCGCTGCCCAAGATCTTGGCACGCATGTAGAAGGGTCACGATGTCCGGGGTCTTGTCTCTAATGATCCGCATCTCCATACTTAGTGAAAACAGCCGAACGAAGGTGTAGTGCAGCGGATGAAGGTTAAACATAGCAAAGATGTCATCAAACCGCAGGACGATCGTACCCCCGATGGCGCCATCCACAAAGCCCTTGCCCTCTGGCACCTTGGCCACGAAAACCGGGTATGCCACATCATTCTCTCTGAGACGCCACTTCTCCAAAGAAAGAACACTGTCATGCAGACTCCCCATAGCACCGGTTGCAGCATTGAGCATATTTGTCGGTAGCATCGCCCTACCCGCCAAATGCACCCTCCTCGAGATATCCTTAGGTGAAGGTGGCCCATCCCGAGCACGGATCGCATTTCGTGCCGGGCTGGCTCGCACCCTTGTTACTCTTTCTTTTCCGTCCCTTCTTCTTCTGTTGTAATGGGACCGAGTTCTGCTCACGCACCGCCTTATTGAGTGTGTTGGGGCTGATAATATTTGGCACCCCGCTATCTCGAGGCTCGTGAAGTCGGCAGCCGGAGGCATCTCCCGAGAACTCGAACGCCGCGATTTGACGCTGTTGTAATCGGGTTTCTCCGCCGCACCAGCTAGACCGCGGTCGCCTTGGTTGGGTTCTTGAGAAAGAGGCCCGTAGAATTCGCCATCGCACTCCATGTTCGGCAAAGTACTTATCGACGTTGCTAAATGTACGACCATCGCCGTTTCGCCGCCGCCCGCATCCCGTGCCATATGCATGTTTGGATCCTGTGCCATACGGATGTCCGGCATGTCCGGTAGCGTTGCGGCGGTCTTGCCATGGCTTGGTGCCGGCACGAATAGCGGTGTTGTCTTTGGGGTGGTGTCCCCTGCCCCCAAACGAATCTGGTTCTTCGGCCAAAGCAGGGGCCAGCTTAGGCAGGCGCTGAGGGTCATCAGATCATCTTCGTCGGCCCCGGCGGGTCGAATCAGAGGTAACAACTCGTCGCAGCCTGGCAGCACCCGAACCAGTTGAACCCTATACATGGTGGGTGGCATCGGTTTACCGTGGAACACTAGGTTGCCCAGTTGAACGATTTTGCCCTTGGCGACATCGACCAACTCGTGGTTCACGGCGCGTGAGAGTGCATGTAACGCCGGCGGTGCCCTCGCGAAACATGTAGGGCGCCGTGGATGCCCGACCAAAGGCAAGGAGATGAAGTCTCGCCGAGAGGCTTAATTAGTTACCTTGATGATGGCGTCGAGCTCGGCTAATGTCGAGGCACCGCCAACGGCAGGCATGCAACTGATGGAGGGGCCGCTTGCTGGCGAGGTGCCGGCCAGCGACACCGGTGCATCAAGCTCCAATGCCGGCCGTGCCGGGCGCGGAGACACCAATACCGCCGCCGGAGACACCAATGGCGCCGCTATGCTACAGCGAGTTGCTGGCCGTGAAGCTGGGAATCGGGCGGCCCCTCACACACCCGCAATCCACGCCGCCAGCCCATGAATCAAGGTAGGCATAATGCCGGTGAGCGCCAATCCCAGTTGTTGTTGCACTTGTTTTGGACAATCTCCGAATCCGCGCCACTTGTGCCTTGAGTTCTTGAACCTCGCGACCGGGCTTTCCGAGCTGGTCTTTTTCTCCTTTCACCCACCAGCGTATAGTGTGACGACCATTTTGGGGACAAGCCTTTTGCCGCCACACGACCAGCCGACGACGGCCATCGAGCTTATCCTTGTTTTTCATTATGTTCAACGCCCTATTTAGAGTGCTGTCCCAAGCAGGGGTGCTCGAGACGACCCCGCGCATCGCTTTCAGCCTCCTTCGCCGTAACAAGCTCAAGCGCCTGGTCTTGGATCCGTGGTAAGCTCCTTTGTTATCGGGTCCTCCCGTACCGGCCCCGACATAGTTCCTGGTCTCCTTGTCACTGCTGTATTTCTCGGCGGGCGGTAGGCCTTGCTCGGCACGCCCGCGTCCTCCTTGTCCCATATAGGCTCCGCCACTCAGAACCGCCGGGATCGAGTTTGTGTTCCCTAAGTTCAACTCCGCATTTCTTTCCCCCACTGACTTGATTCGGAGGTTGCACTGCTCTCGCACTTGATCTTGAACTCCTTGTAGTCCTCTTCGCTGATCGAAGGATTTTTCGCCTTGATCTTCTCATAACTATCACCTTTCTCAATCATTCTCCTCACCGCGCTTCTCCAAGTAGACAGGGCCGTGCTCATCATCGTGAGGGCGGCACTGTTCACTTTATTCCCTGAGAGACGTGTGTTTTCAAATTCAGCAGGGAACTTGTATCATTCGTGCAGCTTCGTGAAGAGGAGGTTGCACAAATTCCCTCGGTCCTTATGCCTAAGGTTCTCGGTGTTGATCGAGATGGTGCTCCGGAGAATGCACCCGAGCTGAATCGAGTACCCCTTGAATATATGTTTGGGCTCCGTTGGATGCCCGTCAGAGTCCACTTGACTAAATTCCTCCTTGACGGTGCGGAGCGCGTTCGGGCGCCGGTCCTTCCGTTGCTTCTTCGGTTGGCTGCCATCTGTGCGTGTGCCGCCATCATCAGTGGTGGCATCCTCGGCGGCACCATCAGTGGTGGCATCCTCGGCGGCACCATCAGTGGTGTCATCCCCGACGCCACTAGGGGTTGTGTAGTCAGGATCGGTGTCTTCCGCGGCGTCCTCATAGCGGTGAGGTTGTTCCTCCATCTCTTGGGACAGCTCCCAGAATTGCTTGCCGCCCGAACCGCCAAATTTCATCGCTAGGGCCATGTTTCGCTTCTAAATAGGAAAAAGTTTGGTCAAAAAGTTGGTTATTGTCAAGGAACAAGATCATGGTCTCATCATTTAGGGTTTGTCGACACCGAGGCATCCTAAAAGCTAAGCTTTTATCATTTAGGGTTTGTCGACGCCGAGGCACCCTAAAAGCCTAAGCGTACATCATTTAGGTTCTCATTGACACCGAGGCACCCTATAGAAGCCAAGGTTTCATCATTTAGGGTTTGTCGACGCCTAGGCACCCTAAATGCTAAGTTAAGTTTTCATCATTTAGGGTTTATCGATGCCGAGGCACACTAGGTTGGGCCTAATCACTTGGCTCTATTGCCACCTATGCAGCAAGAATGGCGGGGCAGTTGATCCTACTTAACTAAGTACTAAGATACCCCGGCCCATGCATTAGTCGCAAGTACCCCATATGTCCTATTTTTAGCAAAGTCATGCTAAAATTCACGGAAAATTTCAGCATGACCTTTGCTGAAAATAGGACATATGGAGTACCCGAATTTGCCGGAACGGAAGTTAATTGACATTCCGGCAAACTCAAGGGCCTCTCAGGGTACGTGCAATATCATTATCCCCGCGTAATGAAGTCGCCAATGGGTCATTTCAGAAGATCACAAGTAGCATCATCACAAGTACAACATCATCTATAGCTTTATATTAACAAAGCATCAGCACATATACAAAAGACCACTTATGCCAACAGTATGGTTTATATCAGATTCAGAGTTAGAAACAGGAAAAACCGGTGCTTCAAAGCCTACTGGACACAATTTATGTCATAACACCATACATAAAGTGATGAGCATACATACTACTGTCCAAGCAAATTAACTGAATAATATTGTGTCAATTTCAGTTTGAAAATTCAGTTACTGCTTGAGTGATTTGACACCAAAAATTACTCCCAAAAATTACAATGACTGTATATTGACTGCATATATTCACTCTACAGACTGAATTCAGTCAAGAAAACCACAATTTCTGTTCACTGATATATTCACCGTACAGCTGTCAAGTTCTATTTCAGCTCAAGTTTCATTACAACACAAACACTATAATTCATCTGCTCACGTAAAAATTAATAATCAAAATCAAATTACAATAGGGGTCCTGTGTTTGACCCCATGATACGTGCTATCCTCGGATTATTCCTCTTCCTAACATACCATCATGCATCATTTTCTAACCAAGGCATAGCTCAGAAAACCACTTGCTTTTGACCGTAACTAGCTGATTACCCCAAATCTCATGGTAAAATTAGCAAGGCGAGCATTTCTCTTACATGACCATAGCAAGAATGACACACTCAACTTCATTGCTTCAACCACATGGACAACAGAGCAAATGTTGGAAGTTGACAATATACTTTAGATTCACAGATGCTCCCCTAATTATTTTGTTTGTATCTTTAGATTATCTACTTTAGGCACAAGCATACACAATTCTGACTAATTCATCACTGTAGGCCAGCATGAAACACACTCCTCCAAAAAAGCCTAAAATTCCACTATTATTGCATGTAAAAAGGCCTTAAAAGTCCACTATTGTTGACAATCAAAATATGATCTGAACTGTAAGGAGTTAACTAAAAAATGAGTGGTTGTTGGCATGAGGGAGTAAACTGATTGTTGACACAAAAATATTGGTTCTGCAAACATGAAAACAGTCACAAAAATAATGCACTTGGTTTGTGTTGAGTTTTTGCTTTCAGGGATTAGTTTGGGTTGAGTTGTTAACCTAAAGGTTCGGCAGTTTGAATCTCCTTTAGCTAATTTGAATCCATGGACTACCCTGTTAGATTGGGACTGAAGATAGGTACCTGCTTATCTTTCTATTCCGTCAACAACAGTGGCTTTTCCAAGAATAATATCCCTGCATGAACATAGGTGAGAGGTTAACTAACTGCCTCAAGGGCATAATCAATGGTTATACTTGGTTGCATTTTTTAGTAAGAATAGTAATAGCAAAGGGAACGATTTATAGTTAATCAATCCTTGTATTTATCAAGAGAGATTGGGAATGTGCTAGTATTTGGAACTGTATGCACTAAATCTATAAGGAAGAAAAAAAGGCAAGGAGGAGGCCGAAGGAACAAAGCAAGAGCTCCTCGCATCGCTCAGATTCAATGTTGTTTCATCATGGATGTCCATGGACATACTTCAGAGTTCAGACAAACAAGTTTATGTATGTCCCAGAATGCTCATCAGCTGTGCCATTCAGGATGTTTGAGTTGAGGCATCAGATGCGAGCTACAGCAGCTGCACTTGAGACAATCTGAAGCAAGTTCATGTTAGTCTGTAATTGGAGCTTCCTTCTTCTGGTACTGCCAAGGATGTATGCACTGGAGCAACAGAGCATTCTTCAGATACTCTGTAACACAAGAAAGTGTGCAATCTTTTGTTTGTTCATCACTCACATCACTGTGCTAGGGATTATAACATCACGATGGAACAAGTTGCCAACGGTCAGATGACCTACACTGCCACGGTCGAGGGGAGGAAGGGAGGGAATGGGGAATGGTGGAGAGAGGGAGGAAGGAGGAAGGAGGAGAGGTACCTGGTCGCCGGAGGGGTCGGGGTCAGGGTCGGCGAAGGGGTCGGGGTCGGGGTCCGAGCTCGTCTGGTCCGCCGCCGCTGGTCGAAGGGGGAGCAGGGGCCGGTATGGAGGACGGCAGGGGCAGGCGGGTGGGCGCGGCCGGGCCAAGGCCGCCGGCTGCTGCAGGGCCGGAGGAGGCCCTCACTGCCGGAGGGAGGAGGAGAGGAGAGGAGAGGGCGGCGCACGCTCGGCCGATCCTGCTCGGGGCGCGGGCGGCGGGGTGGAGTCCTGCTGGGGTCGGGCGGCGGCGCTGGGCAGCGCAAGACCACAGCAAGGGCGGCAAGGCTGACGGCGCAGGCGCGCAGACGGAGGGGCGGAGCAAGGGGCGGCGGCACGGTTGGGGTCGAGGGGGATCTGGCGAGGGAGGGAGGAGGCCACAAAGTCGAGGGAATAGGTGGAGTGGGGAGGGTTCTAATGGCGCACCTCCCTAGTGCGCCATAAGTACGACGATTCTAATGGCGCACCTCCCCCTAGTGCGCCATTAGAATTTTGTTTTATTTACTAGCCCGACTGGTCATGTTATATTCCACCTAACCCTATCTCCATCAGAACACGCCCACTAGCCCGACTGGTCAGCACGCAGCACACACACTAGGAGGTCCTGGGTTCGATTTCGAGGCTCCCCAATTTTTCTTTTTATGCATTTAAAATGCTGTTTGATATTTATTGTGTTTCAATATGTTCAAACTTGTTTAAATCATATCAGTAATATTTTTTTTATAAAAACAATAATAATTTTTTAAAAAATATCATCAAATTTGTTATTTGAAAATATTTATGAATATGAAAAAATATCATCAAATTTATTATTTGAAAATATCATCAAATTTATTATTTGAAAATATAATCAAATTTGTTTTTTTTTTGCAATTTTAGTTGCATACATTTGTGACGGTGGAGCGGGCCGGGGAGGGTGCGGGGGTCGCGGGCGGTGGAGTGGGGAGGTGCGGCTCGGGTCTGGCGGCAGCGGCCGATGGAGCGGGAGGTGCGGTGGGTCGCCGGGCGTGTAGAGTGGGGGAGGGTGCGGGGTCGTCGGCGGCGGCTGGTGGAGCACGGGAGATGGTGCCGGGGGTGCTCGGCGGCGAGGGGGACCGGATCTGGCGAGGTGGGATAGAGATCGAGATGGAGGGGGATCAAGATCGAGTGTCCATGAAATTTAAAAACATTCATGAGTTCAAAAAGTTCCCATAATATACAATCGAGAAATGAAGGCTACAATTTAAATACAATCGATCTTAGCTAGCTATCTGTTCACAATCTTCTTGCCCTTATTTTTCGTAAATGGAGTTCCTCTCTTGAACGGACGTCCTTTAGGTAGGGTGGTCCTGCTTCTTCTTGTGGTGTATGCCGATACTTCATCGCCATCGCCATGTTCCATCTTCGGTCGCCGTACTTGTCGAAGTATTGCTCATTGGCGACTCCATCCATTCCGATGATCTTCCTTTTGCCTCTCCTCACGACAACA
The DNA here is from genome assembly GCA_021605205.1 of Aegilops longissima. NCBI lineage: Eukaryota > Viridiplantae > Streptophyta > Magnoliopsida > Poales > Poaceae > Aegilops > Aegilops longissima. The sequence goes on from CM038676.1 coordinate 547,422,183, forward strand.
TGACTGGGCTTTGGCGGGTCGGTAGTGAAGAAGCATTGGTCCACTTGGCAAGCCAGTACCCATGACTCATTTTTTGCGGTGACGTTTGCGCCCGTGGTCATGGATTTGGCTTCGGGTATAACCATGGTGGTGAAATACTGGTCTTCTTTTATGACGCTCTTGGCCCATCTGACACGGAACATCGGGACCTTCTCTCCAGCGTAGCTCAGCTCCCAGATCTCCTCGATCCTTCCGTAGTATCTGTCCTTGTCGTTACCGGTGTAGGATTCCATCGTTACCCCGGAGTTCTGATAACCATCGCTCTTCATGTCCTTGTCCTCGTGTAGAATGTGTAGCCGCTGATATCGTGACGCCTCATAGGTTATCAGGTTGTGCTCGCGCCTCGTGACAAGGCGAATATGAGTTGTTCTTCCGCGGAAGAATCCTCATGTAAAGGGTACGATGAAGATTCTGCTTGAACCAACGCGTGAAACATGAGTTGTGCTCTTTGATTATATCTCCGTCCGTCCTCTGCTGGCCTCGGTCATTGTACATCTTCTCAATAAAGGTTTTGTGCTCTACCACCCAAGGATCGACCACGCCTATGTGTTGTAGCGCGACTAGGTTTGCTCTTTCAAAGTCGGCGGTCGACCCTCAAGTCGACATGCATTTCGCGGCAACCTCACGGTGACCCCATCCAATGAGCCTCCGAGGTGCTCGCTGACGGGCAGACCAACAGGGTCCTCGATGCCTAGATAATTCGTGCAGTAGGAGATGCACTCTTCGGTCAGAAAGCCCCTGGCTATGCTTCCCTCTGGACGTGACATGTTGCGAACATATCCTTTGATGACACCATTCATCCTTTCAAACGGCATCATGCTGTGCGGAACGCCGCCCGAGTTGGATGATATCCTCCATGATATGGACCAGCAGATGCACCATAACGTCAAGAATGCGGGCGGTAATTACATCTCAAGCTCGCATAGTATCACCACGATCTCTTCCTCAGCCTTCTGTTGCCTCACGCCAACCGACTTTCCGAGATGACGCCAAAAAGTTGCATAGACCAAATAGCGCTTCACGGACGTGCGCGTCCATGATCCCACGGATTGCAACTGGTAGTATTCAAGCGTCATCGCGACGTGATACCGTGAGACTTCATCCTGCTGAACTTCGCTCATTGGTCTGGTATCTCGCTATCTTCCCACGTAACCGAAGGAAGTTTTACTCCCACGAGGCAGGTGAAAACTGCTCGATCTCCTCCCGACTTAGAGTGAATCATGCGGAGGGTAGTCATTTCCGGTCTTCTTGGCCTTTTGCCTTTGTGACGATTTCTCCGTGTCCTGCTTCGCCTCATCATCATCATCATCATTAGCGTGAAGCTCCTCCCGATGCCCATTGATTTCAAGTCTGCCCTTGCATTCGCCCATCTTTGGTCCTCTCCGCATGTTGACCAGGGTACCAAGCAGACTCGCACACATTCTTCGTGATATGCATGACTTCAAGGCTGTGAGGCACACGGTGGATCTTCCAGTACGGCAAGTCCCAGAAAACAGACCTCGTTTTCCATACCTTCAGTAGTGGCTCTGGCGCCTTTTGCTTCTTTCCCGGCTCTGGCACCTTTTGCTTCTTTCCCGGCAGTGGGCAATCTTTCCAATTTTTCAACAGCTGGTCTATTTACTCGCTGCTCCTCATACGTGGGCGTCTTCGGGTTCGGTTTCACCATCGAATGATCATTGCGCTTCCTCCACGGGTCATCGCTATGGCCACCTTCGATGTCCCATGAACACGGTTTTCAAGACCCGGATCTCTATCTAGTTGGCGATACGCCAGTCATCCATGCACCTGAAGCATCCGTAAAATCCGTGGACCACCTGCCCCGCGAGATATCCGTGAATCGAGATAGTCGTGCACCTTCGCCGTGAGCAAGTGCGTCTCTCATAGGGAAATATTCTTTCTACGGCGCCCCACGTATTGGCTGGCGTTTTCCACAGCGTGTCTAGCTCCTCTTTCAGCAGCCCCATACAGATTGATGTCGCTCCCTGGTTGTTTCGCCCTTCAATTAGCATACTCATGTGAATGTACTTCCTCTTCATGCACAACCAGGGGAAGGTTGTACATCCACACAAACACGTGCCAGGTGCTATGTGTGCTTCTCTGGCTGCCAAATGGATTGACTCCATCGGTGCTCGCGCCCAGCATGATGTTCCTTGGATCCTTCCCAAATTATGGGTGTTCTAAGTTCAACGTTTGCCATTGGCTTGCATCCTTTGGGTGACTCAGCATCTTGTCTTTTTTATTTATCTCCGGACCATTTGCGTCATCTTCTCGCTTCTTCTCCTCCCTATCCGCGTGCCAACGCAGGAGCTTTGCTACCTTAGGGTCCGTGAAATACCGCTGCAGATGAGGAGTGATCGGAAAGTACCACACCACTTTTCGAGGAGCTTTTCCTCTTCTTGTATCGAGTGACACCGCACACCGGACATATGGTAGACTCCGCGTGCTCGTCCCGATAAATGATGCAATTGTTCATGCACACATGGTATTTCACGTGCGGTAAATTCAGAGGACACACGATTTCCTTTGCCTCCTCGAACTGGTCGGGCACTTGTTCCCCTTGGGAAGACGTTCGTGCGTAATGACATGTTCTCGCCGAAGCATCGCCGGTCATTTTGTGTTTTACCTTCATCTCCAGAGCCATGAGTGTTACTTTCAAGCGGGTATCCTCGGGCCTGCATCCTTCATACAATGGAGTAACCGCGTCTATCTCCAGTTGATCCAGCTTGGCTTTCTCTCGGGCGGCAGCTCTTGCGTTATCCATCTGCTTGAGAAGTAGCTCTTGAATATGAGGGTCCTGCACCCAGCCCATCGATGGTCCATCGTCATCTGCTCCGCCGACATCTTCATATTCATGATCATGCCCTTCGTCTGCTCCGGCATCTTCCTCATCATCATGTCCTGCGTCTTCTACATGATGACTGTGTACAGCATCACCGTCGTGATCATGTCCTGGAGATTCTTCATCTTCTCGCCCACCCGAGCCACGGTGGTTGTCTTGCTGCCCTTCCTCATTTCTTGCCCGGCCCCCATGGACGACTTCATAGTCATCTTCATCACCTTGCCACCGATAGCCATCCATGAAACCACGCAAGAGCAGGTGGTCCCACACCTGCCCGGAATCCGGGTCCGCAATAAGGCTCTTCAGCTTGCATCTTCGACACGGACATCTTATCTCCATCTCGTTCTTTTCAAGCATCTCGGCCCTTGCGGAGCTCAAAAACCTATCCACGATGCCTTCGGTCATCGTGCGGACCATGGTCGCCTGCGGGGTAGAGCAAAATGATATTTTAGAACCAAGAAAAAATTTGGCATGACTTTCCCTAAAAATAGGACCAAAAAGAATGCATAGTGCCAAAATTCTCTCCGAAACGGAAATGAATCAACATTCCGGCAAAATATTGGCAACTATCGCATTTCAAATACCGGTACCTGCAAATACAAACATATATGCAACACCACAAACATATGCAACACCACGAACATACATAGATCTAGCTAGGCCACAAAAAGTGCATGTGCACATTGTTGGAGAGGGAGAACAACATAAAGATAGCTTTCCCCCTTGCTTACCTATCAAAAAAAGGTAATTTAACCACTTAATTTTGAGGAATCTATGGTGCAAATGAGGTGAGGAGGAGGAGGAAGCCGAGACAAGCTTGGAGGAGGAGGTGGAGAATGAAGTGGGGAAAGTGAGTGGGTAGGTGGGCTGTCCAAAATATCTTGTTGGTCCCAGGTTACTAATGGCGCACCACCTGCAAATGCGCCATGAGTAACCCTGGTTACTAATGGCGCACCTGCTGCTGGTACGCCATTAGAAGTTTTGCAAAAAAATAAAGAATATATATATATATATATATATATATATATATATATTCTAATGGTGCACCGTGGCATAGTGCGCCATTACTAGTTTAAACTAGTAATGGCGCACTATGCTACGGTGCGCCATTAGTAGTTTTGCAAAAAAAGAAAAAAACAACAGTAGTGGCGGACTGTGTGGCCGATGCGCCATTACTAGTTAGCACTAGTAATGGCGCACCATGACATGATGCGCCATTAGTATGTTTGGAAAAAAAATTTGTTACTAGTGGCGCACCATGTGCCTGGTGCACCATTAGTGTCTTCCACTAATGGCGCACCAAAGACATGGTGCGCCACTGCTATATAGTAGTGGCGGACCACATGACAGGTGCGCCATTAGTGTCCATTCCATCTATAGCCCTTTTCCTAGTAGTGTGAGGGTTAGGTCACGAACCAAACTTACCAATAAAGTTTGAGAGAGATTGAGGAGCCCCGATAAGGCTGAGTGGTGCGTCAGATAGCTGAGAAGGGGAAAGAGATATTCCATCCGCACGATAATGCAGTGCATGTAAATTATTTAGAAGTCAAACTTTGGAAAATTTGATCAGGTTTACGCAAATGTTATTTATATCTACAATTCCAAAGATACATCATACAAAACTACATCTCATGGTGAATCTAATGGTATATGTTTGCCGTACTAGATGTAATTCTTTTTCTCCACGTACATGGTCAAACTTTGTGATGTTTGACTTTTCAATAAATCTATATGCTATGGACCGAGAAGAGTGCCTCAGTCGAGACAGATCAAGTCGTGTGAAGGAGAATGAGTAAGTGTGCAAAAAGAGTATGTGTGTGAAAGAGAAAGTGACAACAAACGATAAATTAGAGAGAGTGTGTTTTTTCGTTTCTTATGCGAACATATCACGATGCATCTCCGAGATGGAAAAGCCAGGCGAGGAGATACACGAAGATAGCTAGTGTGTGATTGTTTGCAACGGAGAGAGACACCCCTGTAGCACATGTCCAATAGAGGTCTGGCCAACAAGGAACAAAGGTCGAGAGGGAGAGAGGGTGTGTTTGTGATAGAGAGATGCCATCGAGATCGTGAGGGGACTATATGGGTGGGAGATCGAGGGAGTGCATGCACGATAGAAATATGCCCCGAGAGAAATCGAGATAGACTATGCACATGTTTGTGATGGAGACTAAGATTAGCTAGTATATATATATATATATATATATATATATATATATATATATATATATATATATATATATATATATATATATATATATATATATATATATATATATATATATATATATATATATATATAGGGGATCATGCAGCCTACAATTGAGTGAGAGACCATCATACTTGGCTAGCTGGGCATGAGATTGTGTGTGTGTGTGTGAGATGGAGAGAGAACGAGGGGAGATAGAGTTTTAGATGGGCCTATCGAAAGTAGTGAGATATGCATGTGTATGTGTGACCCAGGTGGATGGAGAGTTTGAGAGAGGGGGGGGGGGGGGAGAGCTCCGAGACGACATAGTGGTGCGTGAGAGAGTTACGGGCAAAGAGCCAAGAAACCTGTGTGCGTACGATGTGTGCACCCAAGATATCTAGCTTGGACTAGCTAGAGTATCATACATAGTGTGCGAGAGAGACATATAGATGGTGTATATATGCATGTGAACTAGAAAGACCCCCCCACACACACACACAAAGAGAGAGAGAGATGGAGAGAAAGGGAGAGGGACCAACAAGGTTTTTGTGTCGGATGCGTGCGGCAGAATTGAAGATTGTCGGCGAGAGAGAGAGAGAGAGAGAGAGAGAGAGAGAGAGAGAGAGAGAGAGAGAGAGAGAGAGAGAGAGAGAGAGAGAGAGAGAGAGAGAGAGAGAGAGAGAGAGAGAGAGAGAGAGAGAGAGAGATATGCATGTGTATGTGTGACCCAGGTGGATGGAGAGTTTGAGAGAGGGGGGGGGGGGAGAGCTCCGAGACGACATAGTGGTGCGTGAGAGAGTTACGGGCAAAGAGCCAAGAAACCTGTGTGCGTACGATGAGTGCACCCAAGATATCTAGCTTGGACTAGCTAGAGTATCATACATAGTGTGCGAGAGAGACATATAGATGGTGTATATATGCATGTGAACTAGAAAGACCCCCCCACACACACATAAAGAGAGAGAGAGAGATGTAGAGAAAGGGAGAGGGACCAACAAGGTTTTTGTGTCGGATGGGTGCGGCAGAATTGAAGATTGTCGGAGAGAGAGAGAGAGAGAGAGAGAGAGAGAGAGAGAGAGAGAGAGAGAGAGAGAGAGAGAGAGAGAGAGAGAGAGAGAGAGAGAGAGAGAGAGAGAGAGAGAGAGAGAGAGAGAGAGACAGGAGTCCGGGAGAGGGGAGGTCGCTTTTATGCATGAAAGACTGATATAAACCATGTTTCATATAAACTTGCATTCAAATATTTAAATTGGAGAACATGTTGTCTGCAATCCACACATGAACGGATATATGCGTATATCAAACAAGTTCATTAATTTGACTTTCAACATGTTCATGGAGTACTATAATACTGTACAACATGCTACTCGATTGAGGTGTTCAATTTTGGATTTAGTTCACTATTTTGACCTATTGAATGAGCTATTTCATTGAATCGAGATATTTCATTTTGGGTTTGATTCGCTTTTTGAGTGGGTCAACTGTTTGTCATATAGTAAATTGCTAGCAACGAGCATGTAGAAACACATTACTCCCGAGCATCATCTCTCCATCTAAAAAAGAAGTGGCAAGCAAATATTTCAAAATTTGATCCGAATCGACTTGGTAAGGTAGACGTGGATGCTCATTCTCCCAAAATTTGAACGAACCGTTAAACATCCTCTCTGCTCGGTGGAATTCGCACGAGCAAATAAATGGGAGACGCGAGATTACCGTCCTATGTGGGACACACATCAATTGGCCCGTTGTACATCGAGGGTAGATTCTTAACTTCATCCAAGCACGCCTTCTCCTCGGCCGAAATGACATGTGCCGAATAATTCATAAACCATGATCAGCAAAACACACTCTCCTCGCCCGAAATAGCTTGCGCCCACTATTTCAAAACATGCGCTCCTCGCCCGAAATCGCTCGCGCCCACTATAGTTCAAAACACACCCTCCTCGCCCGAAATCGCTCCCGCCCACTATTTGTGGAGAAGCAAAGTTACTCTACTATCCCCGACCCTCAAGACACAGACCCAAGCCGAGAAGCTTATAGGCAAGGGTAGAACTGTAACTCCCCTCACATTTCGCATAAATGCGTCCGTAAGACAAGGTTCCACTCCTCCCAATCCCCCGCCCGCCCCATTCATACCTCGTGGGCGCAAAATCACCTTCTCCCTGGGAAGCTCCCTTCTCCCGAGCTGCGAAACCTCACCCCCACCTCCATGGCGCCCCCACCGCACCAATTTCACAGCCGCCCTCCTCCCTAATGCCGGAGACGCTATCCATTTGTCGTCGTGCACTGGGCCGTGTGCCTCTTACTCCGTGCTGCTGGTGCTGCCTCGACGACGGCCGCGTGAACCGTAGCGGAGCCGATTCACCCCTACCGTTGTTCACGGTGCCGGAGCGGCTCCAACTTCGGATCCATCCAGAGTCCTAGCGATGCTTCGGCGTAGCCATCAACCGTTGCGACATCGCTCTTTCCCTGCCGCCGGTCGCCACCGCAACTGCGCCGGCCTCACCGACTCGGCAGCTGGACCTGCCTACTTCACCATGCCGCTAGATAGGTCTCACCCTCATCTCAAATCACTTTATTTAGGTGTCAGTTGTCTGAATTTTTATTCGGGCCAATCGACGGTAATGGGAAGCAGCACCCCGAGGCGGCGGAGCTCCTAGGCTGCCGGTTGGCTGGTGTCTAACGTAAGGGTGCGGGGCCGCAAGTTCGCCACGGAAGCAGCTCTTAGATGGCTATCTTTTAGAGTTGCGTGGGTTGAAGGTACTGCCGCTGCCGGATCTGGATGACGGGGAGTCTTTGTGGATTGGCCCGGGGGCGGCGCAACCACGGCAATGCGGTGGGGCGGGGAGCGGGGTTTTGGCCGAGGCCACGGACGGCGGAGGCAGGCTGCTCTGCCGTTGTTCGCTGGCTCTTCGAGGAAGATTCCGAACAGTGTCAGCCGGGAGGCACAAGACGGCCAGCCATCCGCGAGATCGACAAGACCAAAATAAAATAAAATCGTAGACCCCAATTTAGTCTTCACCAACAGACGTGTGACCACTCTTGTGCCTTCTTTGTTGATCTCTTAGTGTATTTCTTCGATCAAAGGGATATGTCGTTTTAATATTATGCGTTATCTCGCATCTTCGATACACCGCCTTCTTCGACTCATCGCAGCTGCTCCAACAAGGGAAGCATACACCGAAGGAGCTATAGTCCCCACTCAACAGTTCCCTGCATCGAATGCGCGTGCCCGACATGCACAGCCACAACAACTGCAGGGCCATCGACAAGTCAGCACATGATGCTCACTCGTATGGATGGCAGCCAGATAGGTTGTACCTTCATCTTACTTGTGTGCAACATTTATGGCTTTGTTATTCATCTAAGCATGGAAAATAGATCATCACATTTCACTGTATATTCATGCTAATCTCTTACGGGTCTTGTTCAGGAGTTAAAGTTGTTCCATAGTTCAGCTAAGATACTTGTTCTTTATGTAACACTGTTCCATAGTTATCATCCATCAGCCAATGCTATCCTACAGGCTGGTGATTATAGTATTATACAACTTATAGTATTACCTATGTTGTTCTTTAATGCTTTTGTGTGCCATCTAGTTAATCTCGAGTACAAACGATACATATTCTGTAGCTTTCATCTGTGCTCTCTCTTTAGTTTATGAGACCTGTTGCTGCTAGTTAACCCCAGTCCTACTATTAATGTCGTCTCCTACAGACACTCATTACATAAATCTAACTACTAGTTGTCTTCCATGCATGTCAGATATAATTGCACACAGTGATATATCCACAAGAACCTCACGGAGCAATGTAAAGGCCAATAAACTTGATGTCAATGATACCCTATATGATGGAACATGTAAAGGCAGTTCTTCAAAAGACTTGCAGAAAGATGATGAATCCTCTTCACCCCACAAGGTCCTTGCTCTAACTTGGCTTGTGATATGGGTACAACATGCATATAATGTCCTGGAGTGTATCTACTCTGTTGCAATGCCATGTGCTTAGCATGCTGATCATGCATGTAAATATGTCATGCCTTCCTGTTTTTCAGTACCTATTCCATTCATGATAACATGTTTTCAAATTCAAGTACTGTCATTCTACTCTATCACAATGCCATCTGCTTAATTTGGAAATCATGCTTCTGAATATCTTATGCATTGTTATTCATCAGTATGTACTTCATCTGTCTACCATACCATGTTTTTTTACATTGAAGTGCTGTTCTAGTGCTCTATTGCAATGCCATCTTATTTTCCCAATCATACACGTGTATGTTGCCTTAGTTATTTCTGTACGTATTCTGCTAGCATACAGTTTTACATTCAACTAGTGTTTTTCTTGTTGTATTGTCCTGTCGTATCCCTAGATCTTACACCATACTCCCTCCATCCGGATTACATGTTGCCGAAATGGATAAAAAAGGATGTCTCTAGAACTGAAATACACCTAGAGCCATCCATTTTTTTATGGATGCAGGGAATACATGTCAATATGTCATGCCTTTCTATTCTTCAGTACCTATTCCATCTCTCTACTGCCGCATGTTTTATAATTAAAGCACCATTCTTCTATACAAGGCATGCAAGGGGAAGACGACTATGTTAGAATCTGAAGGGTTACAAACAAGGCCGTTGGAAAAGATCCAAACGCGAGGAGATAATAAACCAACTCCAGTTTTTATAGATACTGCTCCAGCACAGAGAAACCCAACTCCTACTGATAATAAGCAGATTCCAGTGGCCAAAGAACTAGTCCGCTCCAGTCCAGCAAAAATATGTCAACTCAATTCTAAGAAGTGTCCGCGTATCCTTGCATCATGAAATTTTATAGCATGCTCATCATATTTTCTACATGTTTCTTACCCATCTCTCTTTTAGAAAATAAGCTTAACAGATAGAAGATTTCTGCAATGGTATCGCTTATGAGGAAAGATTCTTGCAGAATTCTCGTGCTCCAATGTAGATGTAAGTACCTGTTGTATATCACTATATTTTTACATCAGCATGTATTTTGTTAATCGGCGTGAATCCAACCTTTATCTCGATCTAAATTTAGTTGTAGCAAAATGTATGATTAAAGGCCACAATGTTGATTTTGCAAGGAAAACTGCTCGTAGTTTTGCATCCCGAGCTGCATGAGTGTACTATCTCATATCAATGGGTTTGAATACTTTGGTTCTGCAAAGGGTTTTTAGTGTTTTTTACCGTGTTGTCCTGTCAGATCCCTATCTCTTACATCATACTCCTCCATCCGGATCAAATGTCGCAGAAATGGATAAAACGGGATGTATCTAGAACTGAAATAAGCCTAGACCCATCCATTTATTTCCGGATGGAGTGAATACATGTCAATATGTCATGCCTTTCTATTCTTCAGCACCTATTCCATCTCTGCTGTAGCATGTTTTATAACTGAATCACCATTCTCCTATATAAGGCATGCAAGGGAAGACGGCTATGTTAGAATCTGAAGGGTTGCAAACCAGGTCTTTGCAAAAGATCCAAATGCCAGGAGATAATAAACCAACTCCATTTTTCATAGATACTGCTCCAGCACAGAGAAACCCAACTCCCACTGATAATAAGCAGATTCCAGTGGCTAAAGAACTAGTTCGCTCTAGTCCAGCAAAAGAATGTCAACTCCATTCTAAGAAGCGTGTGCGTATCCTCGCATCATGAAATTTTATAGCATTCTGATCATATTTTCTACATGTTTCTTACCCATATCTATTTTTGAAAATAAGGTTAAACGATACAAGACTTCCTCCATCGGGATCGTATTCGAGGAAAATATCTTGCGGGAATTCTCTATGCTCCAGTGCTGATGTAAGTACCTGTTGTATATCACTATATTTTTACATCAGCATGTATTTTGTTAACCGGCGTGAATCTAACCTTTATCTGATCTAAAATTAGTTGTAGCAAAGTGTTAAAGGCACAAATGTTGATTTTTGTAAGGAAAACTGCCTGGTAGTTTTGCGTGCTGAGCTGCATGAATGTACTATCTCATATCACGCACATTACTGAATTGTAGTGCTTCTCTGGTTGCCCATTCATTCATTGTGTCAATTTTGCTTTCGTGTTACCTTACCTGGCTGATGATAGCTGTGCCATATTGTGTTAATTTGGTGTAGGCTAGTTGCCCAAACGTTCGTTGAGTCAATGTTGCTTTCCTATTATTTGACTTGGCCAATGATAGCAATGCTAGTGTGTTAATTTTGTGCAGGCTGCTGAAGATAAGAAGACAAACTCTGAAAACAGCAAGGCAACCCCATTGTTTCTTTCCAGTAAATCTAGGCCAGGTAATATGGCAATAACTCATGATTAATCTGTTTGGTTCCCGTCCTAATTTATGTTCTGATGAAGTGGTCGAGACACTCTCCACTATCAATAATACAAGCCTACCAAAATCTCCATCTGAATATGTTCAGTATCCTCTGTCTCGAATGCGACGGAATAAATGTATGTTTGTGAACCAATTAATGGCTGAAGCAATGATGGAAATGGTGGATGAATAAGAGATGCAGAGTCGTGCAACACAACAACTAATCAATGTTTTCAGAGACAGTGTGGCAAAGCAGCAAGAACTTGCCCACATGCTTATGGGCGTCATCTGTGCTGAGGTTGCAGATTGTGACGTTGTAGATGGTTAGGTTCTGCTCATTTATTTGCACTGGCATCAATCTTTGATTACCAAGTGGATGTAATTTCCTGTAATATATTCTGCATGTGCAACGTTATTCCCTGTATGCCATACCTTTGCTCGTCGTAATGGGCTCAAATTATCTAATTTGGCCTAAAGACATGAATGAACTTTAGTGGGCCCATTAAGTTAATGGGCCGTTACTAGGCTGAAAGTTAATGGTCGGCCCTCTTACTGTTGGGGAACGTAGTAATTTCAAAAAATTTCCTATGCACACGCAAGATCATGGTGATGCATAGCAACGAGAGGGGAGAGTGTGTCCACGTACCCTCGTAGACCGAAAGCGGAAGCGTTATGACAACGCGGTTGATGTAGTCGTACGTCTTCACGATCCGACCGATCCAAGCACCGAACGTCGGCACCTCCGTGTTCTGCACACGCTCAGCTCGATGACGATCCCGGACTCGATCCAGAAGGTGTCGGGATGAGTTCCACAAGTCGACGGCGCGGCGTGATGATGATGATGTTCTACCGACGCAGGGCTTCGTCTAAACTCCGCGACAATATGACCGAGGTGGAATATGGTGGTGGGGGGCACCGCACACGGCTAAGGAACGATCACGAAGATCAACTTGTGTGTTCTAGGGTGCCCCCCTGCCCCAGATATAAAGGAGCAAGGGGAGGCCGCCGCCCTAGGGGCGCGCCAAGGAGGGGGGAGTCCTCCTAGTGGGAGTAGGACTCCCCTTTCCTAGTCCAACTAGGAAGAAAGAGGGGGAAGGAAAGAGAGGGAGAGGGAGAGGGAAAGAGGGGCCGCACCCCCCCTCCCTAGTCCAATTCAGACTCCTCATGGGGGGGGGCGCCACCTCCTGGGCTGCTGCCCTCTCTCTCCCCTCAGGCCCACTAAGGCCCAATACTTCCCCGGGGGGTTCCGGTAACCTCTCCGGCACTCCGGTTTTCACCGAAATCACCCGGAACACTTCCGGTGTCCGAATATAGTCATCCAATATATCAATCTTTATGTCTCGACCATTTCGAGACTCCTCGTCATGTCCGTGATCACATCCGGGACTCCGAACAACCTTCGGTACATCAAAACATAAACTCATAATAAAACTGTCATCGTAACGTTAAGCGTGCGGACCCTACGGGTTCGAGAACTATGTAGACATGACCTAATACTATTCTCGGTCAATAACCAATAGTGGAACCTGGATGCTCTTATTGGCTCCTACATATTCTACGAAGATCTTTATCGGTCAAACCGCATAACAACATACATTGTTCCCTTTGTCATCGGTATGTTACTTGCCCGAGATTCGATCGTCGGTATCTCAATACCTAGTTTAATCTCGTTACCGGAAAGTCTCTTTACTCGTTCTGTAATACATCATCCCGCAACTAACTCATTAGTTGCAATGCTTGCAAGGCTTAAGTGATGTGTATTACCGAGAGGGCCCAGAGATACCTCTCCGACATTCGGAGTGACAAATCCTAATCTCGAAATACGCCAACCCAACAAGTACCTTAGAAGACACCTGTAGAGCACCTTTATAATCACCCAGTTACGTTGTGACGTTTGGTAGCACACAAAGTGTTCCTCCGGTAAACGGGAGTTGCATAATCTCATAGTCATAGGAACATGTATAAGTCATGAAGAAAGCAATAGCAACATACTAAACGATCAAGTGCTAAGCTAACGGAATGGGTCAAGTCAATCAGATCATTCACCTAATGAGGTGATCCCACTAATCAAATAACAACTCTTTGTCCATGGTTAGGAAACATAACCATCTTTGATTAATGAGCTAGTCAAGTAGAGGCATACTAGTGACACTCTGTTTGTCTATGTATTCACACATGTATTATGTTTCCGTTTAATACAATTCTAGCATGAATAATAAACATTTATCATGAAATAAGGAAATAAATAATAACTTTATTATTGCCTCTAGGGCATATTTCCTTCACTTACCTCCCGGGTCGTTAACTGGCTGACATCAAAGCGGGCAACAGGTGACCCCAATTTATTTAACGGGCCGTTAACAGGCCGTTACTAAGTTTGGGCTACATATGGCCCAACTACACTGTAGGCCTTTAGCAGGCCAAAAGAGCCAGCGGGCTTGTACTGGACCATGAAGAGCATGGGCCGCTAAGAGGCCGAAAGTCAGGTATTATTGTAAACGGCCCAACTGTGTTGTGGGCCTTTAGCAGGCCGAAAGAGAAACCGGGCTGGTATTGGACCATGAAGGGCATGGGCCGTTAAGAGGCCAAAACTAAGGTCCGGCCACAAATGGCCCAACTCATTTATGGTCCGTTAACAGGACGAAAGGCACATAGGGCTGGGAATTGGCCCAACACTTAAATGGGTCGCTAAAAGGCCAAAACTCAGGTCCGACTACAAATGGCCCAACTGATTTATGGGCCGTCAACAGGCTGAAAGTAACACCGGGCCAGAAATTGGCCCAACACTTAAATGGGCCGCTGAGGGAGTCCTGGATTAGGGGGTGTCCGGACAGCCGGACAATAACCTTTGGCCGGACTTTTGGACTATGAAGATACAAGATTGAAGACTTCGCCCCGTGTCCGGATGGGACTTTCCTTGGCGTGGAAGGCAAGCTTGGCAATACGGATATGTAGATCTCCTCCCATTGTAACCGACTCTGTGTAACCCTAGCCCCCTCCGGTGTCTATATAAACCGGTGGGTTTAGTCTGTAGGACAGAACAACAATCATACCATAGGCTAGCTTCTAGGGTTTAGCCTCTCTCATCTCGTGGTAGATCTACTCTTGTACTACCCATATCATCAATATTAATCAAGCAGGAGTAGGGTTTTACCTCCATCGAGAGGGCCCGAACCTGGGTAAAAACATCGTGTCCCTTGTCTCCTGTTACCATCCACCTAGACGCACAGTTCGGGACCCCCTACCCGAGATCCGGCGGTTTTGACGCTGACATTGGTGCTTTCATTGAGAGTTCCTCTGTGTCGTCGTCATCAGGCTTTATGGATCCTTCGATCATCGTTAGCGATGTAGTCCAAGGTGAGACTTTTCTCCCCGGATAGATCTTTGTATTCGGCGGCTTTGCACTGCGAGCCAATTCGCTTGGCCATCTGGAGCAGATTGAAAGCTACGCCCCTGGCAATCAGGTCAGGTTTGGAAGCTTAAACTACACGCCCGATATCCGCGGAGACTTGATTTTCGACGGATCCGAGCCCCCGCCTAGTGCGTCACACTATCACGATGGGCATGATTTAGCTCTGCCGCCGAACAGTATCCTGGAGGTCGCACCCACATCCGCTCCGACCTTTAATTCGGAGCCAACTGCGCCGACCGAGGGCGGGTGGTTAGACCCCGCCGCGGAGGCTGCAGCCTCGACGGCGATCGAGCCGAACACCAACCTTATCCTTCACGAGGCCCGTGACTCCACATTGCCGGACTCTCCTCCGAACTCTGAACCATCTGCGCCCCTGCCAATCGAATCCGATTGGGCGCCGATCATGGAGTTCACCGCCGCGGATATCTTTCAGTACTCGCCCTTTGGCGACATACTGAATTCACTAAGCTCTCTCTCTTTATCAGGAGAGTCCTGGCCGGATTATGTCCGGCAAGATTGGGGTGCGGACAACAAAGAAATTCTATGCCCACCCACCACCCACTTCATAGCCACTGTCGATGATTTAACCGACATGCTCGACCTCGACTCCGAAGACATCGACGACATGGATGACGATATAGGAGACGAACAGGAACCAGCGCCTACAGGGCACTGGACAGCCACCTCATCCTACGATGTATACATGGTGGACACACCCAAAGGAAACGACGACGAGGAACGGGAGGACACAACGAAGGATCATTCCTTCGGAAAGCAGTCAAAGCGGCGGCGTTAGCGCCGCTCCAAACCCCGCCTCGACAGAGACAACGGCCATACAGACCCAGCCACAGAGCAGGGCGAGCCAACGGACGATGAACATGGCATCGACCAACCGTCCGAACAATGCAACTCGGATAACCAAACCGAACAACCCGTCCCCGGCGAAAATAACAGTTCGGATGACCTCACGCCGGACAAATTCCTGGAGTAGAAGAACCTCCATAAAAGGCTCGTCGCCACTGCGCGCAGCTTGAAAAACCAGATGCGGAACCTCAAGACTGCGGAAGATACACTCAGAATCAGATGGAGCAAGGTACTCAACATCGCAGACAAATATGGCGGCAGTCGCCACACAAAGAGCTACCCGAAGCGAAAGCTACTTCCTGAATTTGATGAGGAGGCCTTAGAGCCCCCGCAATCAAATAACAAATCAGCCATCCGGTCGGATAGACGACCCCATGGCCAACATAAAGCGGCAAACGGCGCCGCACACAAGCCAGCACGCGGTCCACACGAGGACTCGCATCAAAAAGATGGTCCAACCAGATCTATCTATGGGCCAAGAAAGCAAGCTCTAGAAAGCAATGCAACACAGCAAATATCCAAACACCACGGCACACCCAAATACAGGGGTGCCGCACACCCCCTATGTTTCACCGATGAGGTGCTGGACCATGAATTCCCAGCGGGATTCAAACCCGTAAACATAGAGGCATATGACGGAACTACAGACCCGGAGGTCTAGATTGAGGATTATATCCTCCACATCCACATGGATCGAGGAGATGACCTCCACGCCATCAAATACTTACCCCTCAAGCTCAAAGGGCCAGCCCGGCATTGGCTTAACGTCCTTCCCAAAAACACCATTGGAAGTTCGGAAGAGCTCGAGGATGCTTTTCGGGCAAATTTTCAAGGGACCTATGTCCGGCCACTGGATGCAGACGATTTAAGTCATATAACTCAACAACCCGGAGAGTCAGCCCGGAAGCTCTGGAACAAATTTCTTACTAAAAAGAATCAAATAGTCGACTGTCCAGACAGCGAAGCCTTAGCAGCTTTCAAACATAGCATTCGAGACGAATGGCTCGCCAGACACCTCGGCCAAGAAAAGCCAAGAACAATGGCTGCATTAAAAAGCCTCCTGACCCGCTTTTGCGCGAGCGAGGACAGCTGGTTGGCAAGATGCAGCACCAGTGACCCAAGTACATCCGAAGTAAGGGATGGAAACGGGAAGCCACGATGCAGCAAAGACCAGCGCCGGAATAAGGGAAACAGCCCGAAGAGCACGGCAGTTAACGCCGGATTCAAAAGCTCTCGGCAGGGTCAGCAAAAGCTGCCCATCAAAGCTAACATGGACGAACTGTCTAACCTGAACAAAATCCTAGACAAGATATGTCAAATCCACGGCACCCCTGGGAAGCCTGCAAATCATACCCACAGAGAATGATGGGTCTTCAAGCAATCCGGCAAACTCAACGCCGAACACAACGGGCTGGATACACCAAGTGAAGACGATGATGAACCCTACAAACAAAGCACTGGGGACAAAAGAAATTCCCACAAGAAGTCAAAACAGTAAACGTACTACACGTGACAAAAGGGAGAAACAAAGTGGCGCCCACAGAGACACGTGCCATGTGGCCTATCACAAAGGAGTTCCGCCACTGGTTGTCAAAACCAATCACCTTCGACCATCAGGATTACTCCGGAAGTATCCGGCACGCAGGTTGGGCGGCCCTGGTATTAGACTAGATAATCGACGGATACCACTTTACGCGAGTCCTGATGGACGGCGGCAGCAGTTTAAACCTGATATATCAGGACACAGTCCGCAAAATGGGGATAGACCCAACAAACATTAGCCATAGCAATATTTCCTTTAAAGGAGTAACGCAGGCCCAGGGGCTCATTGCACGGGCTCCCTCCTACTAGAAGTTACGTTTGGTTCACCCGATAACTTTCGTAGCGAAAAGCTGACCTTCCACATCGCTCCATTTAAAAGTGGTTATCAAGCACTACTGGGACGCGAAGCTTTTGCTCTCTTTAACGCAATACCGCACTATGTGTCTCTCATGCTTAAGATGCCCGGTCCACAAGGCATCATTTCAGTAAAGGGAAACATTGAGCGCTCCTTGCGCGCGGAAGACTGTGCAGCTGCCTTGACAGCCACATACTAAATTGCCCCACCAACCAGAGCGCCTAATAGGTCGTTAAGACCACGGACACGGTTGGACGAGTCCGACGTAACTATATAATTACTAACGGTTTGATGGTTATACATCCCTATACAAGGGGCTCCGCGCACATAAACAAGCAGCAACAAAACTCAATTCTTCCCACCTTGAATTATACTTCGTTTATTTATTTATAACATACATTTTGCACGACCACTTTTTCAACTAAGTTCTTCTCTTTTACAGAAGAACATTGTGCTACACCCGTCCAGGACATGGCACAACGGAGATACAGGCGCAGACGTGCAGTAGGGACTCGTTCCAAGGATTCTCTTTAGATTAAGACCCTGCGTAAACCTTTTTTACTGTCTCTCGTTGATACATATCCCCCGGATTCTCCGTACAACCAAGAAGGGGGGCTGACGTCTTGGCATGTGGCCACGTCAGAATATTGCACGTATCTGGACACTATGGGCTTATTACAAAGGGCACTATTCAGCCCGTTTACAATCATAAAGACTGAATACCATAGGGAGTGTTCAGCGTCACGAGTTTGGCCTTATATGCATCAGCTCCGAATCATGTCTTTGGTCAAATGTTGGGTTTGCCCGGCACCTGTGTTTTCCTGCCTTACGTTCCTCTCTATCGGCTAAGGCGGCACCAGGAGAACTACTGCGACAGCCCCGGTTCAGCCAAAGGCGAGCACCTCAAGAGGGAAAGCCGAAAACTGACTGTCATGATATAGCGAGACTGGTCAACCACTCGATGACCTATCGGAATCTTCGGATTCCTCCGCATTGACGGCAAGGGCCGCTTCCTGCCAGGCACACACGCCGCCTCAATTGGCGAAGCGGCGCCACCAGGGCTATATAGTAGCCCCACCGTCAAACTCCTATGGCTAAGTGAAAGTGATAAAGCATTATAGTCTGTTGCCTAATTAAATGCGCTTACCACCTCCTTAATGGACAAAGACATTGGATCAAGTGTGATGATGCGCCTTCTGCGAACACCCCTGCATTATATGCGTGGGGGCTGAAGCCGACGACTGCCATCTTTCAGGTTATATATACATATACGTAAACGGCTGCACATGAGGTATTATAATTCTTGCAGGCACAAGTATAAAAAGCTTCTACATTTGAGCAAAATATTGTTTTCAATAAAAGTACATGTTATTCGAACATAATCTTCGAGCACTGCGTCTCTATTAAACGAGCGCCCTCCAGGACTTCTTGAAAGTAGTGCTCGACAGGTACTCGGCTTTCGCCCGAATCTTGGGCTGCAATGGCGGTGGCCTCCATCTCCGCCCAGTATGTCTTGGCACGGGCAAGGGCCATCCGCGCACCCTCCACGCATGCTGACCTCTTCATCGCGTTGATATACGGTACCGCACCAAGGAACTGCTGCACCAAGCTAAAATAACTGTTCGGCTTTGGCCTTTTCGGCCACAGATAATCCACGACATACCTCATGGCAAGTCCGGACAACCTATTGAGCTCGGCCCATTCGGCCAAACGATCGGTCAATGGAAGCAGACGCTCTGGATTGTTGAACTCTGACCAGAACAACTTTTCCAATTCGTGATCTTTCTGATCTCGGAAGTGTTCGGCTGCATCAGCAGCACTCGCCGCTAAATCCAGATACGCGTCCGCCGAACTCCACATCCGGTCCAACGGAGCATATTTAGGATCTCCGAACTTCATCCGCAGCATAAAGGGCTTCCCAGCCGCGATATCTCCGTCCTGACGCAGCTCCTCCTTCATCGCTCTCATCGCAGAACGAGCATCCTTGGCCGCCGTAGTGGCCTTCTCCAGGTCTGTCCGCTCCGCCCGGTCTTCCTTTTCAAGAAGCTTACAGCGGTCAGCAGCGTTCTTCAACTTCACATCCATCTCAGCCATTTCCTCCTTGCTTCGGCAGTGAGCAGCCTGTTCGGCTTTTAGCTCCTCAACCGCCTTTAAGGCAGTCGCGTCGCTTTTCCTGGCTTGTTCTTTAGCTCAGGCAAGCTCTGTCCGAAGGTTCTCCATGGCGGCAGCCCCATCCGCGTCAAGCACACACGTTATAAGATACTGGCATCAAGCTCCTCTTACCAGGTGTCTCCGGAGAAATTACATACCTTGTGCCTCGTCAAGCCGCTTGTTGACAAGGGCGATGTCGGCATCTGCCACGTCAAGTTGCCGCTTTAGCTCGGCAAATTCATCAGTCCGGCTGGCCACCGGACACTTCGCCACATGCATATGAAGGCGGCAAAATTATACCTGGGACTATGATCCTCCATGTGCCGTCTTCTTCGACAGCACCTAGAGTATCAGGGGCTACTATCTACACAGGGTGCATCGTAAAGTATGCGGTACTGTCCTAAAAGGTGCATCATTTCACGTACCTCAAAGCCCGTCAGTAGACTCATGACAACTTCATGCAACCCGCTTTCCGCGGATGAAATCCTTCCAATTACCGCACCCATCAACGCATGGTGCTCTTATGAGATAGACGCCCGCCCTAGCAGATCCTTCAGTACCTCCGACTATGCACCAGGTGGTGTCGGACTCATTCGATTGTCTCTCCCAGAAGCCGGACACGGAGGGCTTCGGGTGGCCATATTACTACCTTCCGGCCTTACCGGATCAGGAGAAACCCTCCGCGACGACACCTCGGGGTCGCCCGCTTCATGAGGCGGTATGGCTGGGGGAGGCGTTCCACTCTCCATCATCTCTGGAAGAAGATCCCCCGAAGACGAGCTCTGCTGAGAAGGGCTAAGATCCGAACTACAAGGTAAATTTTCGGTTATTTTCCTCAGAAGTGAAGCAAGGATTTCTCTCATTATTAAACACCCTTTTACTTACGGCTCGGTGGAGGGCTGATCCCCTTGAGGGCACAGTACAGCCGGGGTATCCCCCGGCACAGGACCCTCTGGCGAAGACTTCTTCCCCCGCTTTGAGATCATTGTCTCCGGGTCTTCAACGGCGGTCCACTTCTTCCCCTGAGGAGAGGAATTTTCGATTCCTCCCTTCCGGACAACCTCCTCCGCAGAGGCAGTAGCTCCCTTGTTCCCTTCCTCGTTTTCTTTCAAAGGCGCGATCTCCAGCATCCTAGTTAACAGGGGATCTGGCGAGGTCTCAGGAAGGGGGGCCGGACACCTGATCAACTTCTCCTTCTCTATCCACTCCTGGTTCAAGAACAACTCCTTTTTTAAGGGCGATGATGCGATAAATGAACAGATGGCATGTCCGGGCACAGAGCTACTTACTTGGGTATCCGGACGATTGCAGCTCAGACATGCATTTCCAGTAGAGTCCGGACACACTACTTGTGGGCCGAAAAACAACTTGTACATCTCCACGGGCGTCATGCCCAGAAAATCTTGAAGAGCTCGCGGTCCCACCGGATTGAACTCCCACGGGCGGAGGGGGCGACGTTTGCAGGGCAGGACTCGGCGAATTAACATGACCTGCGTCACCACGACCAGACTGACATCTCTCTCCAGGAGATCTCGGATGCGGCTCTGCAATAGGGGCACATCCTTTGCAGGCCCCCAGTCCAGCCCCTTATTGACCCATGACGTTAGTCGGGGTTGGGGACCCGAGCGAAAAGCAGGCGACGCCACCCACTTGGTACCCCTGGGAGTTGTGATATAAAACCACTCTTGTTGCATAAGCTGGACTCCTCTTGAAAAAAGCCCTCGGGCCACGGAGCGTTAGCGTCCTTGCTTATTACAGCACCTCTGCACTCTGCATGCTCTCCCTCGATCATCTTCGGCTCCACTTTGAAGGTCTTAAGCCACAGTCCGAAGTGAGGAGTAATACGGAGGAAAGCTTCGCACACGACGATGAACGATGAGATGTGGAGGATAGACTCCGGAGCTAAATCGTGATATTCCAGCCCATAATAGAACATGAGCCCCCTCACGAAGGGATCCGACACGAAGCCTAGCCCTCGGAGGAAGTGAGACGCGAACACAACGCTCTCACCATGCTTGGGAGTGGGAATAACCTGCCCTTGAGCGGACAGCCTATGTTGGATTTCACCGGTCAAATACCTGGCCTCCCTAACTTTAATACGTCTTCCTCCGTGACGGAGGAAGGCATCCATCAGCGTCGAAGGTCGGAGACGGACATCATCGAAGGTCCGAAGCGCCTAAATCTGGAGCCTTGGGTGCTGGAACTCGAGGCGGGAGGCGGATTCGATTGAGATTGACAGAAAGGAGTAAGGCCTTGGTCCCTTTATAAGAGGTTGAATACCAAGAGCCCTCCCCGTGACCGTTCGGGACTTACTTTTGATCGAGGGGATATACCAACGGACATGATTGGGTTACCCACGCCCATATTGATGAGAATCCCGTGATAAGGGGACACGATCTCTGCTTCGACAAGACGTGCCAAGGAAACCGCCTCGCAAAACGCGTTGAGGTGGGACAGTAAAAAATGATTCGAATGAAGGGTTGGCTGTGGTGTGGTGTCACGCTACAGAATACGTCAGCAGATTAGATCTGTGAAAATGTTACTCTCTCTCTACGGTGGTATGTGGAACTTGTTTTGCAGAGCCAGACACGATCCTCGTGTTCAAAATCTTCTATGAGGTATTTGGAGGAGGAACCCGCCTTGCAATGCCGAGGACAAAACTGTGCGCCGGACTCGTCGTCATTGAAGCCTGGTTCAGGGGCTACTGAGGGAGTCCTGGATTAGGGGGTGTCCGGATAACCGGACTATAACCTTTGGCCGGACTGTTGGACTATGAAGATACAAGATTGAAGACTTCGTCCCGTGTCCGGATGGGACTTTCCTTGGCGTGGAAGGCAAGCTTGGCAATATGGATATGTAGATATCCTCCCATTGTAACCGATTCTGTGTAACCCTAGCCCCCTCAGGTGTCTATATAAACCAGAGGGTTTAGTCCGTAGGACACAACAACAATCATACCATAGGCTAGCTTCTAGGGTTTAGCCTCTCTGATCTCGTGGTAGATCTACTCTTGTACTACCCATATCATCAATATTTAATCAAGCGAGGGGTAGGGAGGGCCAGAACTACCTCCATCGAGAGGAGGGACCGAACCTGGATCCGTAAAACACCGTGTCCCTTGTCTCGTCGAAACCATCCGCCTAGAAGCCCATCAGATTTATGGACCCTCTGCAAACCGAGATCCGCGGTTTGACAACGACGGCCTAGCTAAAGGCGAAACTCAGTCCGACTTTACAAATGGCCCTCTCGAGGAGGTTTATGGGCGTTAATATCGGATATGCAAAACAGCGGATCTCGGTTGAGATCGTAGAGGCTAAACCCTAGAAGCTAGCCTATGGTATGATTGTTGTTCGCCCCACGGAATAAAACCTCCGGTTTATATAGACACCGGATAGGGTTAGGGTTACAGAGTCGGGTTACAATGGTAGGAGATCTACATATCAGATCGCCAAGCTTGCCTTCCACGCCAAGGAAAGTCCCATCCGGACACGAGACGAAGTCTTCAATCTTGTACCTTCATAGTCCAGGAGTCCGGCCAACGGTGATAGTTCGTCTATCCGGACACCCCCTAATCCATGACTCCCTTAGTAGCCCCCGAACCAGGCTTCAATGGCGATGAGTCCGGCGCGTAGATTGTCTTTGGCATCGCGAGGCAGTTCTTCTCCAAATTCCATATACTTGTCGAATAGTGTCTGGCTTCTGATAAAAGCTGCGCTCCTTGGCTTCCACGCCCAATAATGGCCATCTTCCACGTGTTTGAATGAATGCGAAAAGACATGGTATTTTTACACTTATCCCCCTAGCTGCGCAAATGGGCCGCCTATAAAAGGGACGAGGATCTAGATCTGAGTCACACCATCCCCCCTCCGCGAGCTTCCATCGGAGCGCCTCTGACAAAAATCCATTCCATCATGGTCAGTCGACGCAGCTCCTCCTCTCGCGCTCCCAGCCCTCAGCCTAAAAATTGGGAGAGATGCTCAGTCCCGCATAGCGAGCTAGTGACACTCCAAACCAAGGGATTTCTTCCCCCGGCCTTCATGGTGCCGGTTTGAGCCGGACTCGCCACCTATAAGGGCGGAAAGCAAGCGGAGAGTGTCCCCGATCCCTCCAAAGGAGAGCGGGTATGCTTTATCTCTTATCTTGTAAGAGGACTTGGATTTCCAATTCATCCGTTTCTCCAGGGGCTCTTGGAGTTCTATGGCCTCCAGTTGCACCACCTTACGCCTGCCTCCATTTTGCACATCGCGGGCTTCGTGGCCCTTTGCGAACTGTTCTTGGGCGTCGAGGCTCATTTTGCGCTGTGGAAGAGATTATTCTGCCTTGTACCCCGTTCTCATGAGGGGTCAATATATCAAGTGGGCGGAGCCGAGCTATGGCGCATCGCCGGGACCGGATATCTATCCGGAACCCCGAAGAAGGCGTCCGAAGACTGGCCTTCGGAATGGTTTTATATAGAAGGCGTCCCACTGCGGATCCTGTTGGATCGGTCTCCCGAGTTCAGCAATGCTCCTTTGAAGAAAGCGCTGAGTTGGCGCCAGCGAGCTCGGAGGGAAGACAACAGGGGCGTCCTATACGATGGGCGAATAAGATTATTAGCTCATTCGGACTGACCATGATCGGTGTCATGGCCACATGTATTATCACGGGGTGCAGCCGCTCGAAGATAGGGGCCACCCATGTGGGATTTCAGCGGGGAGGGCGATGCCACCCGTCATGGCCGTAAGGGGCGGGATCGGTCACCGATCTGGTGAAGATCTTGTCCGCGCTGTACAAGGGAGAAGAGGAGGATTTTCTCGTGTCGGTCCATTGAGCGGATTTTCTATGAACAATCCCGAAGCTGGGTAGCGGACATTTCTTTTTGCACATCCGATCCGTATTCCCATGGTTAGGTATCTCATTTTGTGATTATGGCGCGGAACTCTGCCAGGCCGTAAAGACATAAACAGCCGCCTCCACAACCCGAGGATCCGGAGCGGCTCCTCGATCCGACCTCCCAAGAGGATCCGGACATATTGGTGGAGCTGATTGATGGGGTATTTCACCAACGAGCATCGATAATGCCTTGGTTGCCATTCGGCCGATTACCGGAATACTTCCAGCCTCACAGTGGCGAGACCGAGGTCCCAATACTCGATAATGACCCATCCGTGCTTATTTTTGATCACCGTATACCAATGGTGTTTCGCAGAGGGTGCCTTCGAGGAAGGAGGCCGAGCTCGCGGCGGCTAGCCAACAGGGCGCAGCACGGCCCCGCAGGCTAAAATGAAGTGCGGTCCGGATCGAAACGCCGCCGCAGCGGTATGGCGCGTCACCATATTCCCAGGATTGATTCTTGGAAGGCGTACTAACGCTGGTGCTCTTTTCAGGAAAAAGACCGCTCGCCGGACTATGTCCGGAGAGGTCGCCAATCGAGCCACCGCCAGCCAGGCTCCAAAGCCGGGTCCAGAAGCGGAGGCGAGCATGAGGCGTGCGTCGGATGCTCCTCCGACAGAGGATGCCAACAGATTGTCTGCCACCAACTCCGAGGTGGAGAGCGCCATGAATCACAGGCGCCGCCGGATAGTTCTTCGTGACGCATGTTTCTCCCAAGAGGCATTGAATGCCTTCAATTCGGGAGATGCACACCTCCGTGCCGCTCAAGATGGTCTAGCCAGAGCCACCGAGCAGTATGTAAAGGACATATGGGTGAGGTAATTTGACGGTTATATATGCGGTAGCCCCGAGACTTAAAATAGTTAGAATAACTGATTTAAGGATCATTTGTTATCTGAGGATCTTACAAAAAGAATACCCGACTGTCCTGGGCTTGAAGAATGCAAGGCCCAACTTGAGGCCGCACTAGCAGCTACAGGGGGAGCCACAGAGACCCCCTCTGGTAATATATGCTTCAAAAGATAAGTAGTTTGAGGTGCGACGTGTGTGTAAATCTGAAAATAATATTGCAGATGGCGTCGGACTAGATCCGGACAAGCAACAGCTCTTGCGCCGGTTGAAGGCTGGCGAGAATGTGCTTACAAGGGTGAGGCAAGAGAAAAATAATCTCCAGGATGCCAACACCCAGCTGGGTGAGGAACTAAAGGATGTTCGTGCCCAGCTGTCTGACTCCGTGAAGGAGAATCGGCGACTTCGTCGCGGCATTTATAGTAAGTGCTTGAGCGAACTTTGAAAAAGAGTTCGATGAGGAAGTCAACTAGAGTTATGTGCAGTAGGTATGCTCACGGGTCGTCCTTCGAGAAAATGCCGGTTCTATGGGTGACCTTCTTCCCGAGCTATTGCGGTTGCGCGAGCGAGTTCGGCAGGTGATGAAAAGCGTCGCCAGGCCTTGTGGCCATCTATCTCCCTGCCGAAGGCCTTGGAAAGCTTGCGAGAAAGCTTGAGGAGCACGGCGGCGCTTCCGATTATGGAAGATATCGGCTGTCGTCATGGCGCCAGGAGGCACAGGCCATGGTGAAGACGCGGTACACGCAAGGCGGACCCAAACCACATGGCGAGGTCGGACTGTGGGGCCCGACGAGAAGGAGATCCTGTGAGCTTAGTGTGCGGCCAAGTAGAGTTGGCATAAAGTATTCCCAGCAGGATGTAAACTAGACAGCCTATTAGATGGCATTGAAGAGGAATACAATCAGTCAATTTGACTATGTAATTTAGAATGACATGTAAAATGCCTTCTAGCCGGATTGTAGATCGTTTGTCGTAGCGGACCTTTTCTCTTCAACCTCGGGACCCAATAGTCCGGAGTGTGTCCGAATACCCTCGCGGTTATGTAAAAACCGGGGCATGCATGGAGACTAGGCGTAGGGGTCATTAGTGCTTTATCAGACAAGTGCCCAACTAGTTATGTTATATTACTTGGTTAGCAAGAAACATCTTCCAGGGAGAATAGTTCCGTTAGAGGTTCCTTTCCCTGGGAGGCATGCCCTAAAGTGCATGTCCGGACTGCGAAAAAAGCAGAAAAGCATCTGGGGGCGGATAAATGAAAAAATTAAAAAATCGTCTTTTAGTTCACCGACCGAATATTCCCTTAAGAACGCTAGCTTTCGGCTTCACCCAGTCTGAGGTACACGTCCGGCTGACCCGACGATAACAATTGCAGAGGTGCTCCCTTTACCACCTAGCGAACAATCGGGAGCGTAGGGGTAAGCACGAGGCCAGAAACCCAGCTTGGCCAAAACTTAAGTCATATCGATGCATATAATGGTGAATAAAAGGTACATGCGGAAGTGTGACACATGTGTTGGGCATAAAGCCCGTATAAATATGCTTCAGTTAAAGAAGCCCCCAGGTATAATGAGCGCGGATAGCGCGTCAAGTTTGTGCGAACAATGCACGAACGAGCCTTTAACGGCTTCTGAAAAAAGGAGGAAGAAGGAGAGAAATAAAAGACAGCTTAAAGTATAAAATATAGACGGAGGAAGGAGACGAACTCAGAATCCGGCGCTAGGTGTAGAATCTTCGGAGACGGGCTGCGTTCCATGGGTTCAGCTCGAGTCGGTTATCCGATGTGTTTCGCAGACGGTACGCTCCGCCGGTCAGGACTTGGTCGATGATGAAGGGGCCCTCCCGTTTGGGCTTGAGTTTGTCCTTTTTCTAGTCCGGCAGGCGTAGAACTGGTTCGCCAACATTGTAAGCTTTGGCCCGTACTTCCCTGCTTTGATATCTTCGAGCCTGCTGTAGATAGAATGCGGAACAAGCTTTTGCCACGTCGCGCTCCTCCTCCAAGGCGTCCAAACTGTCCTGCCGATCGATTTCGGCTTCTCTTTATTCGTACATGCGCACGCGAGGTGAGTCATGAATTATGTCGCAGGGCAAAACTGCCTCTGCGCCGTATACCATAAAAATGGTGTGAATCCGGTAGTGCGATTTGGCGGGTCCGCAGCCCCAGTCTGGTCGAGCTCCTCAACCCAAAGGCGTGTTAGATTCCTTGAGGGACCACACTAGTCTGGGTTTAATGCCGCTCATGATTAGACCGTTTGCTCGCTCGACTTGACCGTTAGTTTGGGGGTGATAGACTGAAGTGTAGTCGAGCTTGATGCCCATGTTTTTGCACCAGAGTTTGACCTCGTCGGCGTGAAGTTCGTGCCGTTATCGGTGATGATGCTATGGGGGCGCCAGAACGGTGTACTACCCCGATATGAAGTCTATCACGGTCCGGATTGGCCGTCTTTACTGAGCTTGGCCTCTATCCATTTGGTGAATTTATCCACCATGACCAATAGGTATTTTTGCTTGTGGGTTCCTCCTTTAAGGGTCCAACCATGTCAAGCCCCAGACCGCAAAGGGCCAGGTGATGGGTATAGTTTTGAGGCGGTGGGTGGCATGTGGCTTTGATTAGCAAAGAGCGGCAACCGACGCATCGTTGGACTAAGTCCCGAGCATCTGCCGGGCCGTCGGCCAATAAAATCATGTCTGGAAGGCCTTGCCTACAAGGGCCCGAGGCTGCTGGCATGGTGCCCACCGAGTCCGGCATGAATTTCAGCCAGGAGATTCCGCACTTCCTCTTGGAGATACACCTTTGAAGGACTCGGTTGTGCTTTTCTTATAAAGCTCTCCCTCATGGACCTTATAGGCTTTAGACCGCCGCACTATGCAGCGGGCCTCGTTTTGGTCTCGGGAAGTTCCTGCCTAGTTAGATAGGCTAGGAATGGTTACTGTCCACGGGCAATGACTGCCATTATTGCGTGGGCTGGCGGTGTTACCGTTGGCGGAACCACCAACTATGTCGAGAATGTTGGTGTGGGGCAGTGTGGTTGGGTCGGGTTGTTATTTCCGGACTCTCCCTCCCATAATACGGATGGCTTGAAAAGCCTCTCTAGGAAGATGTTGGGGGGCGGCATCGCGCTTTATGTCGTGCTAACACGTCCGCTGCCTGGTTGTTATCCCGGGCTATATGGTGGAATTCGAGCCCCTCAAACCGAGCTGACATTTTTAGGACGGCATTGCGATAAGCTGCCATTTTCGGATCCTCGGCATCAAAGTCCCCATTTATTTGGGATATCGCGAGGTTCGAATCCCCGCGCACCTCTAGGTGTTGAATGCCCATGGAGACTGCCATCCGGAGACCATGTAAGAGGGCCTCGTATTCGGCTGCGTTGTTGGAGTCCGTGTGCATTATTTGAAGTACGTATTGGACTGTATCTCCGGTTGGGGACGTCAGAACGATGCCAGCCCCCAGGCCGGCCAACATTTTGGAGCCGTCAAAGTGCATGATCCAGTTGGAATATGCGCCGTACTCTTTAGGGAGTTCGGCTTCAGTCCATTCGGCGACGAAGTCAGCCAAAACTTGCGACTTAATAGCTCGCCGTGGCTTGTAGGTTATGTCAAACGGGAGGATCTCAATGGCCCATTTATCAATCCGGCCCGCTGCGTCGCGGTTGTTTATAATGTCATTAAGAGGTACTTCGGAGGCTACTGTTATCGAACACTCTTGAAAGTAGTGTCGCAGCTTCCGGGATGCCATGAACACCGCGTATGCTATCTTTTGATAATGCGGGTACCGAGAATTGCATGGAGTTAGGACAGTGGACACGTAGTAAACTGGTTTTTGGAGGGGGAACTTGTGTCCGTCCGTTTCTCGTTCGACAACGAGCACCGCGCTTACAACTTGATGGGTTGCTGCGATGTATAATAGCATTAGTTCGCCCATGTTGGGCGCGGCCTGGACCAGATTTGTTGCCAATATGGCTTTGATTTCTTCGAGTCCGGCCGTGGCGGCATCCGTGCACTCGAAGTGTTCGGTGCACCGGAGGAGGTGATAAAGGGGTAATGCCTTTTATCCTAAGCGGGAGATAAAGCGGCTTAGAGCCGCCACGCATCCAGTCAATTTTTGTATTTGTTTGAGGTCTTTGGGGATATCCAATTGTGACAGAGCTCGGATCTTGGCTGGGTTTGCTTCAATTCCTCTACGGATACAATGAAGCCCAAGAGCTTTCCGGCTGAATGCGCCAAAAACGCATTTTTCGGGTTGAGCTTGATGTCATATGTTGGAGATTATCGAATGTGAGCCTCAAGTCATCGACTAGGGTTTCGACATGCTTGGATTTGACGACCACATCGTCTCGTATGCCTCCACTGTTTTGCCGATCTGGTTTGCGGACATGTACGAATCATGCGCTGATATATTGCACGGCGTTTTTGAGCCCAAAGGGCATTGTGTTGAAGCAGAATGGGCCGTATGGAGTGATGAATGCCGTTGCGGCTTGGTCTGGCTCTGCCATCTTAATTTGGTGGTAGCTAGAGTATGCGTCGAGGAAACACAATGAATTGTGTCCTGCGGTAGCGTCGGTAATTTGATCGATGCAGGGGAGGGGGAAGGGATCCTTTGAGCAAGCCTTGTTAAGGTCCTTAAAATCGACACATAGGCGCCAGGATTTGTCCTTCTTTGGTACCATTACCAGGTTTGCTAGCCAGTCCGGATGTTTAATGTCTCTGATGAATCCGGCCTCCAATAGTTTGGCTAGCTCCTCTCCCATGGCCTGTCTCTTGGGTTCGGAGAAACGCCGAAGAGCTTGTTTGACTGGCTTGAATCCTTTTAGATTATTTAGGCTGTGCTCGGCCAGCCGGCGTGGGATTCCTGGCATGTCTGAAGGGTGCCAGGCAAAAATGTCCCAATTTTCACGTAGGAATTCTCGTAGTGTGGCATCCACATCAGGGTTTAATTATGCCCCGATGGAGGCCGTTTTTGTAGAGTCCGTTGGATGAACTTGGAATTTGACTATTTCGTCTGCCGGTTTAAAAGAGGTGGACTTGGATCTCTTATCGATTATCACATCGTCCCTGTTCACCGTGGAGCGCAGCGCAGTGAGTTCCTCTGCCGCTAGGGCTTCGGATAGTGCCTCAAGGGCAAGTCTTGGCTGTTTATTTTCGGTAGCGGGCGCTATGTTTGGGTCACTAGCGAGAGTGATAATTCCGTTGGGTCCGGGCATTTTGAGCTTCATGTACCCGTAATGGGGTATAGCTTGAAAAATTGTGAATGCCTCTCGCCCTAATAGAGCGTGGTATCCGCTGCTGAACGGGGCCACTTGGAATGTGACCTCCTCGGACCTATAATTGTCCGGCGTGCCGAACACCACATCCAGTGTGATCTTTCCTGTACAGCATGCTTCTCGGCTGGGGATTATTCCTCTAAAGGTTGTGCTGCTTTGCTCAATGCGGCTCCAGTCTATTTCCATTTTTCGAAGGGTTTCCTCATAGATGAGGTTTAATCCGCTGCCGCCGTCCATGAGTACCTTGGTAAGGTGAAAGCCGTCCACTATTGGACTAAGGACCAATGCGGCTGGTGCTCGGGCTGTTCGTATTTTAGGTTTGTCACTGGCGTTAAAGGTAATAGCCATGTCACTCCATGGATTTATTGTTGCTATCTGGTCGACTTCGGCAAGGCTGCGGAGTGTTTGTTTTCGCATATTATTTGATGCGAAAGTCTCGAAGACTGTTAATACCGTACTGGTATTACTGGGCTGGTGCTCTGGAGCTAAAAGCTCTTCGCCACTTTTGGCCACCTGCCGTAGTATCCAACATGCTCTAAGGCTATGAGTTGGAGTGGCGCCCTCTGTGCTATGAATCTTGCAGGGTCCATTGAGCCATCCCTCCAGTATGGTTCCATGCCCTTTGGGGGGTTTTTGCTTTTTGGTATGTAACCCAGGTGCCTGGTGATGATGCACCCTTTTATTTCGACTAGGGTCGTATTCGGGGCCGGATTATTCCAAAATTTGATTTCGGTTTTCCAGGCGCTCTCCATCGCGCAGTACTTTCGTACTATGGATGCCAAGTCAGCGAAGCGTGTAATTTCACGGCGGCTTATAGCGTTTAGGATTCCCTTGTCCGTGCAATTATTGCAGAAGAATGAGATTGCGTCCTCCTCGCGGCAATCCTTTATCCTGTCCATAACCGGGAGAATCGGCCCGATAATGATGTCTTTGTTTCACTGGGCTCTTGCCGGGTTTGGGATAGATTGCTTATGTTTGGGCGGGCGGGTGGAATTAAATTTCGAACCCTGTCTGATCTAAGATTCAGGGGTCAAGAAGTTTCCGAACTTGGAAGCTTGGGTTCTTGGAGGTTGTCGAATGAATCTAGCCCGCTGCCTGACTTTAATTTCAGGGCTTGAGTGGTATCCTCCCCTCCGCGGGAATCCGGCATGGAGGGGTCAGGAATCCGGACATAGCTAGTCCTTAAGGTAGGAGAAGAGTCGCCGTATTGTTCCTCTACCACAGCAACATGGTGGGTAGCCTGGGGAGAGTTGATCTCTCTCAGATCGGTTTTAGGCCCAATCTGATCGTAGTCTGTAGCGACTCCCAGGGCGGCG
The DNA here is from genome assembly GCA_021605205.1 of Aegilops longissima. Classification (NCBI taxonomy): domain Eukaryota; kingdom Viridiplantae; phylum Streptophyta; class Magnoliopsida; order Poales; family Poaceae; genus Aegilops; species Aegilops longissima. The sequence continues at coordinate 547,454,203 of CM038676.1, forward strand.
ATGCAATCCAAGAGCTCGTTTAAGGAAGAGAGCTCCATCGGATCTAACTGCTCGGCGAGTTCCGAGTTAACGTGAAGATTGCTTTCGATGACCCGAGAAGTCATCGTCGGCGCGGCGGCCGAAAAGGCGGTCATAAGAAAACCGCCTAGCCGGAGAGTTTGGCCAGTGGCCAAAGCTCCTTTAGCAACGGTGTCGTCTTTAAAAACGGGATGAGGCATCCTTCCTGACAGCGACGGCACAGAGGAACTCTCAATGAAAGCACCAATGTCGGTGTCAAAACCGGCGGATCTCGGGTAGGGGGTCCCGAACTGTGCGTCTAGGCGGATGGTAAAAGGAGACAAGGGACACGAAGGTTTTACCCAGGTTCGGGCCCTCTCGATGGAGGTAAAACCCTACTCCTGCTTGATTAATATCGATGATATGGGTAGTACAAGAGTGGATCTACCACGAGATCAGAGAGGCTAAACCCTAGAAGCTAGCCTATGGTATCATTGTTGTTCGTCCTACGGACTAAAACCCTCCGGTTTATATAGACACGGATAGGGTTAGGGTTACAGTCGGTTACAATTGTAGGAGATCTACATATCCGGATCGTCAAGCTTGCCTTCCACGCCAAGGAAAGTCCCATCCGGACAGGGGACGAAGTCTTCAATCTTGTACCTTCATAGTCCAGGAGTCCGGCCAACGATGATAGTTCGGCTATCCGGATACCCCCTAATCCAGGACTCCCTCAGCTATCAACAGGCTGAAAGACACACCGGGCCGGAAATCATCCCAACATTTAAATGGGTCGCTAAAAGGCCGAAAGATATACTTCCTGAAAATTGGCCCATCCATTAAATGGGCCCTTAACAGGCCGAAATCTCATCGGAGCGATATTGAGCCCAAATATATAGCGGGTTGTTAACGGGCTCGAACTGACGATGGGCTGCAATGGTGTCAAATCTTTAACGGGCCGAATTGGCACATCTCGTATGGGCCGTGGGCTTAAATGGACCTGACACAAGTAGGCCTTATATGGGCCGGCCTGCTAATTTTTACTGGGCCGGCCTTTTTCACCGGAATGGGCCACTATTGGGCCGTGCCGCGTGTCCACCTATCATAGGCGCCTCCTGTCCAATGAGTGGATGACATCTGTCCCAACGATGTGCCGACACGTGTTTCCTCTAGACAATGATGATTTTACACGTGAAAAATCCCCATTGGTCAGGGCAGTTAACGGGTTATCTGATCCAAAACCCGACCCGATAGCTTAACGGCGTTCCGTTAGGGTGGATGCCACGTGTCGGTCACCCTTGATGAAAGCACTTCTGTGACACGCGATTTATCGTAATGGAAATGGACACTTCCGTGATGATAATTTTGGTAATGTCATGGAACACTTCTACGACAGCACAAGTATGACTATCTTGATTCCGTCATAAATTTGACATGGATGTACATGCATGACAAAAAACGAGACCTACTATGACAAACACGTATCATCACGGAAGTGTTTTTTTTGTAGTGTTCCCGTGAATAATCGAACACTAGCTCCGGCGGTGAGCGCCTCTAGCGTCACCTATTGCGGACCGTCGGGGGCATGACGGACGTGGCGAGAGCTAGGGCAAGTGGCGAGCGACGTCGGGGCGGTGGGGGTTGTGAGGGGAGCAGATAGGGCGAGCTGGGTGACTGTGCTACCGGAGAACGCCAGGAACTAGTAATTATAAGGCGGAAGGTAGGTGAAGCAGCGTGACTTAGTGCGCCAGCTTACCGTCATTAGAATTCAATGCATAAGCAGGCATGGCTTAGCACGCCAACTTACCATGAAAAACTAGAAAAACTGATGTGCCATCCCGTCCGTTAGTGGTGCATCCCGTCCGTGCTGGGTAGCGCATCGGCATGACGGTCAAACGAGTGCACTCGAATCATCCCGATGAGATACTCCCTCCTTGTCAAAAATTATTCCACCACTCATCATCTACCTTGGTTGGTGAGATTTTTGAATTGAGCCCTGCAAACCGGAAAGGAGGTAGTACGTGTGTTCTCCGGTACTTATTTGTGTAGGATCGAGTAGGTCAGATAGTGTACGTGTAGGATCGAGTAGGTCGGATATTGTACGTGTAGGATCGCATTAGCTGATGAACGTTCGCTGGGAGTTAAGGCATTTGCGAACGTTTTTGCTAGCGGTTTCTTCAAATTCACATGGCATTTTCTTCAGAACAGCTTGCCAGTTTATTCAGAGGTAGGCATTTTTATTCAAAAAACTGCCACCTTTGGATCTTGCGTTGCAACTGAAACTGCCAGGAGCATATTAGTAGGCTAGCTAGTGATCGATCGATAACTTGTAAACAATGAGCGAACAAAAATAAGGAACTGCTAGTAACTTGTAAACACTGAGAACACAAAAATAAGGATCATGTTGTGCACAGTAGTAAGAGCCGAGCCGTTCGAAATGTTCACACAAGACTCACATGCCTGGCATTGTAATATGTTCACATTAGTAGCCCAAATTCACAATAAACTAGTAACATGTTAAAGCATCTCAATGATTCACAGATCATATACAAATATGTAGCTCAAAAAGCAAGGATCTAGAAAAAACATCAGTTCTTCCTACTAACATGGATGCTTCTCTGGGCCAACATTCAATACAGAGTGAAAGACAAATTTGTTTGTGAAGACTACAATTCTTTTTGCAAACATAAGTGGTTTCACCAACATCTGGAACCATGAGAATGAACCACACATGATGGAGGAACGTCCACTGCAATATGATTTGATCTTCTCTCGATCACACGACGAGACTATTTTCGAAATACAAACTTTAACTTAGGCAAAATGATGCCCATTGTATATCCAGACCAAAGCAATGAAGCACCTAGTGTTGGCCAATAAATAGTACAGTACTACTTTTGTGCAGTCCATGAAGTGACTATCCAATCTTTATGTGTCTATTTTCAAATGGCACTGCATGCAGTGACTATACTATTCTCTTGTGCAGTTCCACCGAAATTGCGGTCACTTTGTTCGTTTGGCAAATAGCAATGGTCAGACATCTATTTGCACAAATATGAAGCAGCTAGTAAACATATACCCCACCTTGTATTTTCGGTTTAAACACGTCTCTTACGCTTAGCATCTGTCATGTTTTGCACTGGACAATTTGGTACCGTCATGTTTTGCCTTGGACAATTTCATACTGAATTGATTTGCAGGTACAGAGCAAAAATATAGCGCCTATTCTTCATCAGACCAAGGATATCCATGTTCACAGGGATGGAAGAGGTGAAATCGATACAACCAAAGTTGAGCATCCAATCATTGAATCATGTCCTACACCTCCAATGTAGGTTCACCCTGCCAATAAATACACATGCAAACCACTAATATTACTATCTAATGAGTACAAAAAGAGTAGCAAACCATGTACCTTCGCAATGAACAACTCATAGTGCCACCAACTGGATATAAAGGTTTGGAAGAAAACATGCTCCTAATGTTGAACCATTTGGACTTTTTGTGCATTTCCACTAAAATCGAGCATCCCTGTTGCATAGATATTGAAAGTGTGATTACTATAAAGTGGCACTAGTTGAAGTACATACTCACAAATATAAGCATTCCAATTTCTTAATGGGAAAAGGTAGCAAGACTGTTTCTAACCACCTGTTGGAAGGAATAAATAAGGCAATAGCAGCTGATGTCAGGAAGGCATACATACTATTTTCTTAAAAACTGAACCATTCCTGACCTTTCCTCTTCTTTTAAGCATATTTTCTGCAGTTCAACTAAAATAAAATGCCATCACCGCCTTGACAATTCAGTGACACTGTACAAAAACAAATGAATTAACATTACATCATGATGTCAGGTATGTAATCGATAGGCATTAGAGACAAACATACATACCTCCTCCGATAACATAAGGAGAATTAATTTTGACAAAGGTGTGACTAGCTTTACCGGGATAATTTGAGTGATCTCTGCACCCTCTGTTCCTTAATATAAGATGTTTTGACAGTTCAATTTAAAGTACCCGAACATCTAGTATTGAGAAAAATAGGTAGTAGTTTTCTTGAGCACATATCTTTGAAAGCTTGCCACACTTTATATTTTCCATATGCTAATTCAACACCATTTGAATAGTACAAATATACACTAATCCAGTGGCTAGTGCAATAGTAGATTAGCTTTTTTATTACGGTGTACAGTACAATGGTTTTACTGAACAGATTTCCATAAGTTAGCACTGGAAGATTTCTATAACCATTAACAATACAAAATGTAAAGGTAACAACTTTCAGCACTGGTATACTAGCTGTGCAATAGCATTAAACCAAATACAGAAGTCTGAAGGTAACTAGCATTATTAACTAATGACAGTATAAAAAATTGCAAACCATGTACCTTCAAGGTAAATATCATTTTGAAATCGAGGGGGCATCAAAATTGCTATCCCAATCTTGATAATCGATCAAACATAAAAACTTGATCGAACGAATCAAGAGAACAACCGGAGGAGGAGGTGCCCACTCTTGACCTTTCCTCTTGTCTTCGTAATTCTTTGTGCAGTTTAACCAAAATAAAATGAGCTCAGCGCCTTGGCATTTTGGTGATACTGTACAAAATAAATTGACTTATCTCTTGAAAGTGAGGTATGTAATCTATAAGCATTAACAGTGCAAAAATCTGAAGGTAGTAACAAGTTTCATTGCTGGTATACTGGTTGTGCAACAACATTAGAATGCCTTAGCTGAAAAATCTTTAATACATCCAAAATCAACAGCGAACCCTGAAATAATCCAATGACATTAAATGGCATTGCTTGAATTTATCTGTGGCATTAGACTGATTGCGGCATTAGTTAAATGTGGTATCACTTTAGCAGTAGCATTTCTTGACTTTACCGCTGGCGTTATACTAACAACAAAAAAGTGGCAATAAGAGCATGGGAGGCCCCTGCGGACAGTGGGCGCACCAGTACGATGTACCTCCACGGACGCATAGAGTGGTGAGGGAGGTATGGTTGCCTAGAGCAACTAATATCTAGGCAGCATATGTGGATTACGTCCCATTTTTGTTCTCTTTAGCCACCTTTTTCATGTTGTCATGCCTTTCTACCCCTTTTCACCCTTTTTCAACCAAGAGACACGAGACACGTTCCTTAGCTACTGATTTTCCCCTTTTCAACCTAGATACAAGTTTGATGCCTAGTCCTTCGACAGTACTTTCTCCCTTCCTTTCCTTATTCAACCCAGACATGGATTAGTCTGCATGAAGTAGGGTTTACTTTAATAGTGCTAATTAAGGTTTTCGTTTGCATGACCAACAGAGCAGAGGATAGCAAATTGGGAAGAAGGTGGAGTGGAAAAAAATCCACATGCAGCGACGTGGCAGATGGGGCAATAGAACAAGGGTATGTTTCGCAAAGAGGTAGCATACCTGAGGGTCGGCGGGAAGTGGCTTCGCTCGTGGTCGTCGTCTTCCGCACACACTACGGCAGCAAGCTTGGGGACGGAGGCCATCCTGCTGCGGTATACGATCGATAGGGCGGCCTTGTCGTCGATCGTGACCTCGCTTCGCGACGACGAAAAGTCGTCGATCTGCGTTCTTTTCTTCCCCGACGGATCTGTGACCACCGGTGAGGAGGAAGAGAGAGGCCGTCTTTTTTAGATCTGGAGAGAGGGTGATAGTGTGAGAAGCAAGTGGGCAGCCCTTAGCAAGCAAGCGCTGAAGCTCTAGCATATATATATTTTTTGATACTAGTACTAGAGGTGGAGTAGTGGTAGAGTAGTTAGTCGTGCTTCAAAACTGAACGACACGCCCTTAAAAAACTAAAGTCGAGGAATAATGCGGCACCTCGGGGCAACGCGGCCAGATCGCATTTTGCACGAGAAATGGTACACCATGTTTCATTGACACGTGGTCCTTCCAACATGTCAGTGAGACGACGGTGAGTCCTTTTGTACAATTTTCGAACGGACGTCTATGTAGGCCAGGGCGCCCTCTTCCTGTACCGTGGCAACCGTCCACCGCCTCTTCGCCTTTCCCTCTCGATTTGGAACTGCTGTCGCATGCTATTCCTCCCTCCTCCATTTTCCTTCACCCTTCCTTCTGACATCGTTCGATCGTTTTATCCATGGAGGGAACTGGCCGGAAACGACCCCATTATTCTTGCCCCGATCTGAAAGATGATGTGGTGGAGGAACTCATTGATCGGTGCGACGTCATCACCTCAGCTAGCATGGCAGGTTCGTTCAAGACCATTCTCGACTCAACTAATAACATCATTACAAAGAACCCAAGGGTCCAGGAGTGATTTGATCTCCCCTATATTCTTCACCATGACCCTGCTCCCTGGCGCGCGGACGACGGAAGCCTTGCCTTGTGCAAGTTGATGTCGCTTGATTATGATACATGTGATGTTAAGATGCCATCGCTTAAGGGTAAGGCCTGGGCAGGCGCAAATGGAGATTGGGTTGTTGATATTGGGTACAACTGCGAGTGGGAACTTGTGAGTGTGTACACTTATCAGTGGATTCCACTTCCAAAAATCTCAGAGTGCCCTGAGGTTGAGCACATGTCAGGACCGGATTTTTGGGATACACTACGGGAAACAGGTAATTTGCCATCAGGGGGCGTCTTTGCTGTCAGCTTTTCGTCGGGAAGTCGGCAAACAAACGGTTTGCCATCATCAACAGACGGCAAAGAAAAACTAACGGCAAAATATACTTTGCCATCAACAAAAAACAAACACAGACGGCAAAAGGCTCACTTTGCCGTCTGTAACGACAAAAACAGACGACAAAAATATTTGCCATATGTGTTTTTCATTACAGACGGCAAAATATGCTCTTTGCCGTTTGTAATATAAAATGTACATGGCGGAGATCTCCACCGTCTGTATTTTTTATTACAGACGGAAAAGTATGATCTTTGCCGTCTGCAATAAAAAACGCAGATGGCAAAGAGAAAACGCAGTCCACGGATCGATCCCACGGATCGATGACGTGGCAGCAAATCCACCGCGATGCACAGCCACCCCCGCTATCTCTCTCTCTCTCTCTCTCTCTCTGCTCGTTGCTGGGCTCTACCCCGGCCACCCACAGCCCACCCCTCCCTTATCCACCCAACACCCCCACGATCCTCTCTCTCTCTGCTCATGATCCCCTCTCTCTCTCTTATCTCTCTCTACTCCCGATCTGATCCAGAGCTAGTCGGTGCCCTTGCCCCGACCTCGCCGGCCACAACGTCATGGGATCCACCCGCCCCGTTCCCAAGCTCCTCTCCTCCGCGCCCGCGCCCTAGCTGGCTGGCTGGCTTGCTACTCGGCTGGAGCTAGTTGGAGGAAGCCGGCAACCAGGCTAGCCGCACCTCGCCGGCCCCGGTCCCATCCCCGTCACCTTGGCGACTAGGCCAGCCGCACCTCACCGGCCCCGTCTCCTTGCGTGCCTTGCCGGCCCCGACCCCATCGCCGCCGCCGGTCCCGGCCCGACCCGCCCGCATTGCCCCAGCTGGCCCGGCCCCGACAACATCGCCCTGCCCGACCCCACCCCACCCCAAGGCCACACAGTGCTGCACCGGCCACCGCTAGTCGTGCCGGCCATGTGGTCACTCCGGTTCTAGTAGTGCTCCACAATCTTGTGTCATATTTCCTATATGTATGATATAGTACGTGGTGATTTGAGTATGCGATTCTGTTGTTCCATTCGCACTGGGAACGACAAGGATTTTGTGCTCCGAAAGGCAAAGGATTTTGTTTTTATTCATAGAAGATTGACAGGCTACTAGAACATGGCACAAGTGAACTATTATCGGACTATAAAAAACCCAAGTGATGATTTTGCCAACGCTTTCGAACATCTCTTGCCACTGCAATTGGACTGTTAGTCCTGTTTATTTTAATAAAAAAATACTTTGCCGTCTGGGATGTATCTGGCTGGCAAAGAAGGAGTCTGGCTGACGGCAAAGCACTTGACGCCGTCCGTTAGTCCTTCCGTTCCGTTTGTTGCCATTTTTTGCCGTCTGGTTTACCTGCTGACGGCAAATAGTATGACTAACGGTAAAGTCTTTACCGTCATCCCAAAAAAATAGCAGACGACAAAGTATTCTTTGCCGTCTGACTTTGCTGTCTACTTCCTGACGGCAAATTCTTTGCCATCTGGATTTACGTCTTTGCCGTTTGTGATCAACAGACGGCAAATTACCTGTTTCCTGTAGTGATATTAATTTCCCAGAAAATGGCCCTTGTGCTCACCAGCCACAGGATTACTGTTAGCTGATGAGGCACCAACTTGATACATGAACTCCAAGCAAAATACAAAACATGTAGTACAAGACCATTCTGGCCTATAAGTACAACAAAAGGTTACTAGTGGCTGCTTGCGGAAGCGGTTTGCGGATCATCAACGTCTATGGGACTCATTTTCCCACAGGAACAACTGACTTGGATAACTCCAATCTTCACAAGTCTGCTATCATCACTGCCTAGGTTCCGGGGCTGTCATCGCAGGACTCCTCTCCATGCAAGAAATCTGGCCAAGACAATAGCCAGGGACAAGCCAGTGAGTACTTTTGAATGTACTCGCAAACATTAAGAACACATGTATAATATAACAGATAATAATGATGCTCGGAAATTTGCCATAATCACTTGTCAGTGACGAAATAAAATTCGTGATGCACGCAAGTAGGTTATTCATATAAAATGTGAATAAGTAACCCGAGTATAGACATAAAGTGCACCGATCGGGTTCTGAAGCGACACCTCGAAAGGATAATAACATGCCTCAGTCGGGCGTCTGAGCGACACCGCATAAAGGGCTTATATATAAAAGGTATAACAAGCATGCCACAGTCGGGCGTCTGTGCGACACCACATAAAGGGCTTATAAGTAATTGAAATAACAAGCATGCCACAGTCGGGTATCGGAGCGACACCACATAAAGGGCTTATAAGTAATTGAAATAACAAGCATGCCACAGTCGGGCGTCTGAGCGACACCACATAAAGTGTCACATCCCTAGTTCTGGTATGACCTAGACTAGCTAGTCATGTGTGCATCATGTTTAAATTTCATTTAAATTTGAAATGAGGATTTGTGAAACCCTCAGAATCATTTTTAGAAATGACCCAAATAAAAATTGCTCCAAAAAGGTCCAAGAAAATGTTCATGTTGCTCTCTGAAAATATTGGATAGAGATAAAAATCAAACCAATGTTTCTAGAAGCTCATAAATATTTATTTTGGCCATTTGGAATTAATGCAATAATTATTTGCATCGGATATATATATGTTATATATAATATATATGTCCAATAATTCTGATTTTACTGTGGGGCTTTGGAATAATCCAATTAGTTCCTACAATAATTTTCAGAAGAAAATAAATTGGTTTAGTATTCTACTAAATCAGAAACAAATGCCAGAAAATAGAAAAGAAAACAAAAAAGGAAAAGGCTTACCTGGACTTACCCGCTGCACGGCATCAGTGGCTCGGCCTAGCGGCCCAAAGAGGCCGCCCAGCCAGCTGGTCGTGCTGCTGTTCCTTCCTCGCACCAGGAGGACAGGGGCATGCGCGACCACGCGTCCGGCCGGGGCCACGTCCCCCACCACCTCCTTCTTCTCCCCCTCGTCGTCTGGATGCCCCGCGCAACGCCACGCGCCGCCCCGACCGCTCTCACTCTCCCCTGCTCTCTCCCTTGCCGTTTCCCCCCACCTCACCAAACGCGCCCGCCGCCGCCGACGAGCACCACCGCAGCGACCACCTCCCCCTCGCCCAATCTTCGAGTCCGGGTGCTCTGCCTCGTCGCCCACATCGTCCTCGACGAGCCAAGCGACCAGGGACGCGCTGCATCGCCGCCACCATCGTCGTTTTCAACCTCCCGACGCCGGAGATCCGCCTCGCCGCCCCGCCGACTCCAGCCCCTCCCCGAGCTCGCCGACCGCCTCGTCCGACCCGCCGTGAGCTTCTACGCCGTCCCCCTCTCTCCGTTTCTCCGTTCTCGCGCCGTAGCTCCCGTTCCCCACCACGGCCGTAGGACCTCGCCGCCGTCCACGTCGCTACCGTCGCGCTAGCTGCCGTAGCTCACGCCCGCGCACGTCAACGTGCTCAGCTGCCTCCCAGCAAGCCAACGCCGCTGCCCGAAGCCCCTGCCGTGCACCGCAGCGCTGTGCGCGCACTTGGCCGAACCCCGGCCACCGCCTCGAGCTCGTTCCCGGCGAGCTCCGGCACCCCCGCAGCCTCCCGCTTGCTCCAAACGATGTGGACTAGCTCCAGCTCCTCGTCCGTGGTCTCCGCCGCCTAAATGGTTGCCGAAGGGCGATTCCCGAGCCCCTCCGCGTCTGCCTCGCCTCGGCCAAGGGTTTGACCCACGACCAAGAGGTTTGACCCTTTGACCTCGCCGAACTGACAAGTGGGCCAGGCCCCTGCTAATTTTAGTTAGATGTTAATTAAACTTAATTAGCCTGCGACATCTTGACATGTGGGCCGAGGCCACTAACTAAACTAGATTAGTTAGGTTACACAGCGACATATGGGTCCCATCGGTCGGTTTGACCTGGACCGACCCATTGACCTGCTGACGTCACTCAGACGTCATGCTGACGTAGTTAACTATTTTCTGGATTAAAGATAATCAGGAAAATCCAGAAAATGTTTCAAAGTCCAAAAAAACATAGAAATTCAACCGTAACTCAGATTGAAATATTTTATATATGAAAAATTATCTGAAAAATTCAATCTATCCATATGTACCAGTTTCATGCATGACAAACCAACCTAAACTTGCTGTATAGGTGAAAACATATATATGGCATTTATAAAGAGCTTACTTTGGAAATGCATTTGAATCTTTGGTTCAAATGGACTTCAACCAAATGAACTCTAGCTGCATTAGCTCAAACAACATCACATATTCATGCCATGTTCATGCATCATATTGTTGCATATGCTTGTGTTCTGATTGCCGACACCGTTCCTTCTCGATAGGTCCTGCTCCGGAGACCGTTCCAGAGTACCTCTCTAAGGAGCAGTGCCCCCTCTATTGATCTACCAGGCAAGCAAACCCCCCTTGTTCATTCCGATACAATCCCACTCTCTTGCTCCTGCTCTCAGTTATTGCATTAGGACAACAACGATTCATCTCCTACTTTGTGCTGCGGTAGTTGAACCCATTCCTCTGCATGACCTGTCATTGCCACAGTAAATAGTTGGAAACCACTAGCATGTGTAGGAGTTGATTGAGCCATGTTGTGTTCCTACCATGCCATGCCTTCTATTGCTTAGAGTTGTGTCAGGTATGATTCATTGGGAATGAATTGGAGTGTTACGATGTGTTCTGGAGCTGAGAGTTAAGTGTGTGAACACGATTTGGTAAAGGTAGCGGTGAGAGGCCATGTAGGAGTACATGGTGGGTTGTCTCACTGGAACCGTCCTTAAGCACTGAGTTCTATGTATGTTGTCCAATGACTGGATACTACCACACATTGGGTTCTGGTAACTCGGCCCCTCTCGACTTATTAACCAACTTGGTCTCTGTCCAGGAGTCGCAAATAGTTTCTGGTGTTTGTAGGTAGTGTTAGTAGTCTACCAAGTGGCACCCGGCCAGGTGGGCTTGGGACAGACTAGGCACACGTGGCCTGGTGTACCGAGTGGCACCCGGATGGTGGGCTCGGGAACCCTGCACATATCGTTTGGGGCCGTGAGCGACACCCCGGCCGGATCTCCTTGCGGATGGAACCCGAATAGGCGATAAACCTGGACTAGAGTCTTGTGTGGTTAGTCAGGTCGTGGCTGACACCCTCGCCAGGCTTCCGCTTGAAGGTTGCTGAGATACATGACGTGTACATGGCGGTAAGTGGCGAGAGCGTGTGTGAAGAAGTACACCCCTACAGGGTTAACATGATCTATTCGAATAGCCGGGTCCGTGGTTATGGACTTCTTGGATGCTTACGTGGTACATAGACAACTTGAAGTGGATACTCTAGAATGCTCAAGACAAGTGTGAGTGCTATGGATGGCCTTCTCGTAGGGAGACGGGAATGAATCCATAGTAGTGTATTGATCTGGTGATTAGTGGACTCGTGTGCACTGCTTCACCTCAAAGAAGTTTCTCGTAGTCGTAGAACAGGATAGCCACTGAGTCAAAGCTGGCTTGCTGCAACTAAGCCCCACATTACCTTCTTGATACAAATGCATGTATGATAGGATCTGATGTAAGTCT